>CM073494.1:33082500-33760000 GCA_037074585.1 Biancaea sappan | reverse complement strand
GCCTACCTGGATTTTTTTAGTAGAAAAATTAATTAAAAGAGAAAAGTGAGACAAAGCATCGTGAAGATTATAAATTTTGAATGATTGGCGAGATCTGGAATTTTTACAAAAGCTCATGACCTAGGTGAAAGTTTATCTTGAGAAAGGTTAATGCTAATTTATCAAAAAGAAGAGCAGATGGCACATGGAGATGATGCCATGTGTCCAACCCTTAATGAGATCTTGCCAAGTGTCCCACTCTCTTATCAGATTTCTTGAAGCCTCTAGATACCAACTCACATTCACACATTGGTTCTTGCAAGGGAAAGAGAGAGAAACCGAGGGCTAGTGAAGAAGGGAGAAGAGAGAGCTAAGGAGACCACTGTTGGCCACCACCATTGTTACTAGTGACTTCATCTTCTCAAGTAGGATCGATCTTCTTCTTCCCTTCTCTCTTTGTTTTCCCTCCTTTCTTTTTCTGTAATGACCAAAAATCTAGGGGTTGAATAGGATGGAAATATGATTTTGAAGGTGATCTTTGTAATCGACTAATTTTCTTCAACTCTAAGTAAGTTTAAAGTGTATTTGAAGATGGAAATTTGGTTGGAAATCTATGTTCTTGAGCTAAGTTCTATCTAATTAGAAAACTGAGAAGTCTCTCACATTTTGGAAAATTTTGGGGAAGAACATGGTTTAATTTGGTTATATATTGTTTTTGCTAGGTTATGAACTTCTTCTGCTGTCCTTAGGAAGAGGAAATATTGGGTAAATCACTAATTAAAGGTTGGAGGTGCTTGAGTATTGCTATGGCAAGAAAGAGCTTCATTTTCGTGGGTATAAGGACTGTAGGATTGCAGCCGCCTGCTGCAGCACATGGCTGGCAGTGCTGCTGCTGTGCTCGCTTATGCGGGCAACCATGCCCACAAATATGGGCTTCTGTCCAAGAGGTGTAGCTGGTTGCTACACCTTCTTACCTTTTTTAGAGTCTTTTTTTCTTTGCTCATTTGTGGTTTCTTGGTTCTAGGTCACTTTCAACGCTTCTTCCAACACTTTGGTGGGTTTTAAGGTAACTTTGACCTGCAATTGAGGTGAGTGGAGATGATTTTTCTTTCTCAGAAATGTATTACATTTCATTTCTATTAAAAAGGAACAAAGTATGCTTACAATGAAATGTTTTTATAATTATACTTATGTGGTAAGGTCTTGAACCTTGAATTACTTTGTGTTGATAAATTTTAAGGAAACTTGGTATTACATTAAAGTGAGTTGGACAATATATTGCTCTCACATTCTATTTGATCTTAAAATTCAAAGGTTAAAAATTTCCTCCTTTAGATTCAAAATAAAAAGGGCGTAATGGCTAATCTAGTAAGTAATGTGCTCTTAGCTTATAGTGGTAGTTTATTGGTTTTTATTTGAGAATGTAAGACAAGGCTCTGATGGTATCATTAATGGAGAAAAGTAGTTGCACTTTTAGTCCCCTACTATTTTTGGGCAGAGACTATCAAGATAGGAGTCATGAATTATGTAGTGAATTGGTATTTCGATTAACTCAAAACCATCATAGTTATGCATCATTATGGAAGTATAGATGCTAGTATTATTAATGTATTGTTATGATAATGAACAGATGGTAAATATAATTCCTATTTTATGGTAAATGTATGGATCAATATACTTGTGTCGAAATGTGGCACTTAGTGACCCAGGAGATATAAGCTTGCGGATTTGTATTTTTTGGCTAAATAAATAGTGAATTGTTCCTTCTTATTCCTAACTATATTGTTTCTATTAGATTGGAATAATTGTTAAATTTTTATTAATAGGAATGGATTCACAACATGCCTTAATTAGTAAGGCCTTAATTTCTATATATACACATGTTTGTGGATCTCTTGGGTTTGGCATATAAATACTAGAAACTGTAGCTTTTGAATTGTCCTTTCTATATCTTGTTATGATCTTTCTTTTGTAATGTATTATTGTATAGTTACTTTGTGGTTATGTTGGACTATCCTTATCTTGCTTGGGCATAAAAGCTTCTTTGTTGCTGTATAAGTTCTCTCATGGTTGATGATGTGGAAAAATTACATAATATTGGTTTATTCTACTTGTACTTCATCATAAGGAGTCCTTATTTGGTTGCTATTATATGGTTACTATATGTTTATGTAGGATTAGTTGTGATATCCTTTCCTAGTTATGTTGAAATTTATTGTGTCAGATGATTTGGCACCTGCGAAGGCTATCTCGAGGCATAAGGATGGGTTAGGTATATATATAGGATATATGTATATCTTTGGCATGTAAGCCAAGAAGGAACATAAGGATAGGGTTTATATTCTTATATCTTAGAGACATAAAGATAGGGTTTATTCTTATATCTTGGAGACATAACGATGGGGTTATATTCTTACATCTCGGTGACATAAGGATGGGGATTAAATATTTATATTTTTCCTTTGTAATTTGCTCATATGTCATTGTGAATGATTTCTTGTGGATAGATGAGGTTAATGGTTGGAAAAGTAGTTGTCATTTGCTTGGTAAAGTATTGCAATTGTGTTTCATTTACGTTTATTAATTTAATTGGCAAAGCTATACTTGATGACTTTGAATTGTTATTATTATACCTCTATGATTTATTGGCAAGGCCTTGTATTTAATTTCTATGGCATTTTTTGAATTGAGATTTATCCGTTGAGTAGTTGATTTGCTCACTTCACCCTTCTTTTGGGTCCTTTTTAGTGTTAGTAACTAAGGTGATCTCCATTGAAATATAGCAAGCTTCCGACTCGTTAATCCATTTTTGATCCTTGGGTTGGTTCCTTGTAATCTTGTTTACACTGTTTTCTTTAAATTCTTTAGTGTCTCTCTATGACTACGTAGGTTGCCTTAGATGATGTAATGTTATGGTCGATTTTGGGTTATGGTTTATTTTTCAGGAAATTGATGTTGTGTCTGATAAATATTCTTTGTATGAATTAATGATTTAAGAGATTGTATGAGAAATTAAATTTCTATTTCTCCCACTGAAATTGTTTAAGGAAAGAATTAATTTCAATAAATTAAGATTCATTGTTGGTTTAAACCTAACGTTGTGAGCACTTGGTTTGATGCATCATATGGTTTAGGCTTGCGGGGTAAGGACAACCCTTACCACCATGCCATTTACATGCCATGTTTTGAGGATGTGGCAAAGTGGTATCATATCATAGGTTTTAGTTCTCTTATAGGTCATAGAGCAAGGTAACCTTGGCCGGGCCTCCTTCTATAGTTGTGAACTGTGGCATGACCATAGAGTAAGGGTCAGCTAAAGGCCTTGTAGGTGTTGTTTGTATTGATTCTTTCGTGTCATACTCTTTAGAGTCATCATGAGGTATTTCTACGACTAAAAATGTGTGATTAATTATTTGTAGATTCTTGAGATCCTTAAATGCATTTTAAACAATCTCCAGAGTAGACATCCTAGGTTGAGAGTTTATGAATAATTTGGTGTATGACATCACCATATATGATTAAATATCCAAGGGATGTTCTAAGATTGAAAAGAGGATGAGATAAGACTAGAGGAGTCATTTTTCTTTGTTCGAAGAACATTGCCAAAGGTTAGAAAGATTAACTCTTATAATGAGGATAGAGGAAAGATGTAAAGTAACCTAATGAAAGGGAACCTTTGAGTAGTGAAAAGTGAAAAGTTGAGAAGAAAATTTCTAGGTGGATATATCAGGACCTAGATAACAGTGATTGAATAACAAGAAAAGAAGTGGATGAAGTGTTAAATTAATATCTTGAGTATTAGTAAATGTTGAGATAGCTATTGGTTCTTAAAGAAATTTTACGGTAAGAGGATTAAGAATTATAAATAAAGTTTTATACATCTTGAATGAGCAAGAAATTAAATTATAAATGTTGGGCAGTTTTACGATGTAGGTCTTTTTCATTGAATTATTTATTAGGAGATGATATGGAATTCTGATGTTGGTTTAGGATGCTTTCTTGCTCCTTTAGATTGAATATTGACTAGAGTTATATGGGTTGTAATGTGTGGAGTAAATGTTTGTGATTATGTTTAGAGTTGGGCTAGAACTGGAATGGCGTTGGAATTGTTGTGATAAATAAATTGGTTTATTATCAACAATTGGAAGAATAAGTCTGATGTGACCATGAAAAAGGGACATTAATAACTGAGCTAGGATTATTATATAGGAATCATTGAGGAAATTAGAGCATGACTCAATGATGTGTGTAGTAAGATGTAATTGTGGGACGACATTCCATACTTTTGGTTAGAAGCCAAGTGACCATAATATGACTGCCTATAAGTAAGTTGTTTTGTCCCATTCCATAAATCACATAGTTGATCCATGGAGAAGTCATTGAGAGATACATGAGTTGGAACTCATTTACATCCCAAGTTAAAGAATGTAAGGTTGAGATCATGAGAGGAATGGATTGGCCCTATATGTTTAGGCGATCGATGAGTTCCTTGGTGGAAAGAAACATTGAAATTGGCCCACAACCCTTAGAAGGTGTTGAAAAGCTCGAGGACGTACCGAAGGTAGGGAAGAGCCACTTTCACATGGAAAGTAAGCTTATGTTGAGTGGGTATGTGAGTATTAATCATAGGAGATGGGCTGCATAGATGGTCATGTTAGTTAGAGTTGGGACATGTGCCCGACCTTGTGCTATGGTTAGAGCTAGCAACATGGAATTAGGTTAAGGAAACCAATAGAGGTTGTGTAGTTCTCACGAAGGAGACCTCATAGTTGGATGAATCTTGATGTATGAGATGTAGAGATAGACTATTAAACCTCTCGGAACAACTCGTTTGTAGGGTACCCATTTGGTAGAGGTTATTGTAATTTCACTATATGGCAGGTGTGATAGAAAAGAAAAGATTTAGTCCACGAAAGTAAAGACCTGCTTGGTAAGTTTTTGATGACAATTTGAATGAAAATACAATGTAACATCCGTGTTTTAGGGGTTCTTCAATTAAAAATGATGGAATTATGAATGAGTTTGAATCTAACTTTAAATTTCTTATGTGTGTAATTTGGTGTTAATAACTGTATGAATTACTTTGTGTGATGCTTGAAAGTTTGGTGTTATTATTTGGAGAAAAACAAACAAATATAGGAATTGCCTTAATTATTGTATAATAAAATTGATTATGATAAAAATTGGCAACATAGGACATGAATGGAATTTTGGAAAAAAAAATCTTTATGACTTAGCCCTTTTTATCTTTCTTCTCTTGAAGCTTTAGGTGAAGCACACATACTTTCTAATTCCTTTTTCCTTTATCTTCATCATTCCCCCTTCATACCTATACCCTACGTTTCTCCCAAATCCTCAAGCTGCTAGCCATGACTCTTGTTTCCCCTGTTGAACTTCTTAAGCTTTTACGTGGATTTAATCATATTTCTCTCCTTTTTTGTACTTTGGAAGCCTTAGGTGTTGAGTAGTGTAAATTTTTTGATTGGGGAGTTAGGGTGAGTTGCTAAAGGTTTCTTTAG
Organism: Biancaea sappan; assembly: GCA_037074585.1. NCBI lineage: Eukaryota > Viridiplantae > Streptophyta > Magnoliopsida > Fabales > Fabaceae > Biancaea > Biancaea sappan. Next base: position 33,754,502 of record CM073494.1, on the reverse strand, counting down.
GATTAAGGGGTTCTTGATGTTGGAAATTATGGATAAATTTCTAATATAAACTTAAGTTAGGATGGAAAGATGATGTATTAGCAAAAGATTGGGTAGTCCCTCATCTTTGGAAAGGAACTATGGTTATATGGGACTGTGAATTGTTGTGGTTGAAGTGTTCACCTTACTTTTGCTGAATATATTGAGTTTAGACTAAAAAAAAGCCTTAGGGGTCTTCGGAATGGACAGGAAGTAACAAGAAGGGTAGGGCTCTTTTTTACTAGTGTGCACTATAGTGGGGACAGAAGCAGTAGTTTAAGTTACTACTGAGCCTGCATAAGCGAGCATATCAACCCACCACAATGCTGCAGCTACTAACTTAGGCTGGCAAAGTATCCGCTTGAATATGATTGAGTTTAGACTAAAAAAAAAGCCTTAGGGGTCTTCGGAATGGACAGGAAGTAACAAGAAGGGTAGGGCTCTTTTTCTACTAGTGTGCACTACAGTGGGGACAAAAGCAGTAGTTTAAGTTGCTGCTGAGCTTGTGTAAGTGAGCATATCAGCCCACCACAATGCTGCAGCTACTAACTTAGGCTGGCAAAGTATCCGCTTGAACGGGCGATAACATCTTTCCCTCCTTATTTTAGTATTTTATCTCACATGTTGTGGCCTTTTTTGATTTAGGGAATCTTCATGCAATATCTCTTGCGTCTTAAAAGGAGATTGAGGTGACTATAAGTTGTAATTAAGGTGAGTGGAGGTAGACTTCTTCTCATATTCTTAAACTTTCTTTCCATTCTAAAAAAGAGGGGCTTTGCAATTTCTAAAATAACACTAAAATGTTAAATTGTGCAAGTTAGGTATGGCCTTCTACTCTAACCTTATGAAAATTATGAAATTACTTGGTTTGGGCTTATGGTTGGTGAATGATTTGGATCTTGCACTATCTTATTTCCTTATTCTATCCAGAAAGGCTTGTTGTTGGCCTATTGTGTACTCATTTGGATTTGGATATTATGATATGGTTATGATGATTGGTATAGTGCCAAGTACTAGTACGTTAGGAGGCTTATTAGATGATTAATATGGTGTCGGGTACAACCACATGAAGAGGCTTAACAAATGGTTAATATGGTGCCGGGTACTGGCACTATAGAGACTTATCGGGGACATAAGGATAGGGTTTAATGTATTATATATCTTGTTAATTGGTTAGATTTTCTTATATATATGGTGTACATGGAAATTTATGATGGGTCCTTGAATCTCGTATAATATGATTAATGGCTTATATACACAAGTACAATTTTATATTGTTATTATTATTATTATTATTGTTTTAGTTAAAAACCTCATTGAGTAATTAAATTACTCACTACATTTCTTGTTCACTTTTCGGAGTCGGTAGTCGAGGCAAAAGGTTTCTTAGAAGGATAGCAATTCTCCAGCTGCTCAACCCTGGCCTTTTTTGTTCTTAGGTTGATTCTTTGCTCTTAGATATATATATATATATATATATATATATATTTTTTAATATTTCGTTACTTACTCTAGGGGTCACTCTGTGATCACATGAGCCACCTAGGATGGTTGTTGTAATTGTAATGGAATACTGATCTATCATTTTGTAATGATGTGGTCAAAGAAGTGAATTAGTTTCAAATCTAGCTTACAATCTTAGTTGAACCTATATGTGAATTAATTACTTTATCTGAAGTTGCCATAGTATTCATAGGTAGTTAGTGCAAGCTTACGGTATTAAGGTATCTCTTTATTGTACCGATCATATATATGTATATGGGGTGTGAGGATACATGAGATTCTTAAATCAAGAATGCCGAATGAAAAGAAGGACGACTTGTTAAAAATTTTTATCACAAGGAATAGTATTGAAATTTTGTGGCCTCAGAACAGGTTGGGGTGTGTGTAGATAGGCTACTGGCATATGTGCCTTTATAATTGTTAAACATGGTATATATATGTATAACATGATTAGGTAATTACATACAGTTTGGTAAGGTTAATAGTGCAACTGATGGCGTGGATAAGGTATATGGGCAAGAAGGTGGTTTCTCTAAGAACTAGTGAAAAGTACTCTGGTTTGAATATCGTATATGTGTGCTAGACGCCAATTTCTCCGAAGGAGAACTTTTGAAGGGGACTTATTGGATAGTATATACGATGCATCCAGGTACCAAGAAGGTATATTATGACCTGAGATTAATAGCTTGGTAGGGTGGAAAAAAGCGTGGTACTACCGATTATGTGCTAGATTCCTGTCTTGCCTATAAGTTAAGATGAGGCACAAGAGATCCTTGAATTGCTACAGTAATGGAAATATTGGAGTGGAAGTAGGAGAGATATTGAGATTTTGTATAATAGGCTTTAAGAGAATCGGGAAACTCACATTCCCCAGCTGGGTTGTTTATTATAACTTTTATTATATTACTTTAAGATGAAATCCTAGAGCTTGAAATAAGGGATGGTGAAATTATTCTCATGAGGAGGATATGTGAGAGCTTAAATAAGTTATGAGGTCGAGTACATCCCTACTTGTCTGATTCTTAAGCTAAGAAATTCAGGGACCGAATTTTTATAAGGGGGAGATTGTAACATCCTGAAATTTTAAAATAGTAAAGGGAACCATTAATTTAATAAAGAAAAAAATTTCGAGGAATCAAAGCCCTTAAGTATAGATATATTGGAGATTTCCTTGTAAAATAAAATAATCTATGAGGAACTACCTATTTTTTTTTTAGTAAGAAAATTAATTAAAAGACAAAAGTGAGACAAGGGATCATGAAGATTATAAATTTCGAATGATTGTGGGATTTGGAATTTTTAAAAAAGCTTAAGGACCCATGTGAAAGTTTACTTTGTGCTAATTTATCAAAAAGAAAAGTAGATAGCACATAGAGATGATGCCATGTGTCCAACCCTTAAGGAGATCATGCCAAGTGTCCTACTCTCTTATCAGATTTCTTGAAGCCTCTAGATACCAACTCACATTCACACTTTAGTTCCTGCATGAGAAAGAGAGTGAGTTGATTTCTATCTAATCAGAAAAATGAGAAGTCTCTTGCAATTTGGAAAATTTTGGGAAAGAACATGGTTTAATTTGGTTATATATTGTTTTTGATGGGTTATGAACTTCTTTAATTATCCTTAGGAAGAGGAAATATTGGGTAAATCACTAATAAAGGTTGGAAGTGCTTAAGTGTTGCTATGGTATAAGAGAGCTTCATTTTCATAGGTATAGGGTTACAGGATTGTAGCTACCCACTGCAGCGAGCTGACAACCCGCTGTAGCACGCAGCTACTAGCAGCAAGGTTTGTGCCACCATAGTGGGCTTCTGCCTAAGAGGTGCAGCTGGTTGTTGTACCTTCTTCCCTTTTCTAGAGTCTTTTTCTTTCTTTGCACATTTGTGGTTTCTTGGTTCTAGGGAGTTCACTTCCAACCTTTCTTCCAACACTTTGGTAGGTTTTAAGGTAACTTTGAGTTGCAGCTGAGGTGAGTGGTGATGATTTTTCTTTCTCATAAATGTATTACATTTCATTTCTATTAAAAAGGAACAAAGTATGTCTACAATGAAATGGATTTATAATTATACTTATGTGGTAAGGTCCTAAACCTTGAATTCCTTTGTGTTGATAAATGGAAAATTGGTATTACATTAAGGTGAGTTGGACAATATATTCCTCTCACATTCTATTTGATCCTAAAATTCAAAGGATAAGAATATCCTCCTTTAGATTTTAAAAAAAGGGTAATGGCTAATCTAGTAAGTGATGTGCTCTTAGCTTATAGTGGTAGTTTATTGGTTTTTATTCGAGAATGTAAGACAAGGCTTTGATGGTATCATTAATGGAGAAAAGTAGTTGCACTTTTAGTCCCCTACTATTTTTGGGCATAGGCTATCAAGATAGGAGTCATGAATTACGTAGTGAAATGGTATTTCGATTAACTCAAAACTATCATAGTTATGCATTACTATAGAAGTATAGATGCTAGTATTATTAATGTATTGTTATGATAATGAACTGATGGTGAATATAATTCCTATCTTATGGTAAAAGTATGGATCAATATACTTATGCCGAAATGTAGCACTTAGTGGCCTAGGAGATATAAGCTTGTGGATATGTATTTTTCCTATAGCTAAATAAATAATGAATTGTTCCTTCTTATTCCTAGCTATATTGTTTCTATTAGATTGGAATAAAAGCAATTGTTAAATATTTGTTAATAGGAAAGGATGCACAACATGCCCTAATCAGTAAGGCCTTAACTTCTATATATACACATGTTTGTGGATCTCTTGGGTTTGGCATATAAATGCTGGAAACTGCAACTTTTGAATTTTCCTTCCTATATCTTGTCTTTTGTAACGTATTATTCTATAGATGCTTTGTGGTTATGTTGGACTATCCTTATCTTGCTTGGGCATAAAAGCTTCTTTGCTGCTATATAAGTCCTCTCATTGTTGATGATGTGGGAAAATTACACAATATCAATATTGCTTTTTTCTACTTGCACTTCATCATGAGGAGTTCTTATTTGGTTGCTATTATATGGTTGCCATATGTTTATGTAGGATTAGCTGTGATATCCTTTCCTAGTTATGATGAAATTTATTATGTCGGATGATTTGGCACCTGTGGAGACTATTTGGAGGCATAAGGATGGGGTTAGGTATATATATGAGATATATGTATATCTTTGGCATGTAAGCCAAGAGGGGACATAAGGATAGGGTTTATATTCTTTTATCTTGGAGACATAAGGATAGGGTTATATTCTTATATCTTGGAGACATACGGATGAGGTTATATTCTTACATCTTGGTGACATAAGGATGGGGATTAAATATTTATATTTTTCGTTTGTGATTTGCTCATATGTCATTGTGAATGATTTCTTGTGGATAGATGAGGTTAATGGTTGGAAAAGTAGTTGTCATTTACTTAGTAAAGTGCTGCAATTGTATTTCATTTTTGTTTATTAATTTAACTGGCAAAGTTGTACTTGATGACTCTGAATTGTTATTATTATATTTCTATGATTTATTGGCAAGGGTTGTATTTAATTTCTATGGCATTTTTTAAAATGAAATTTATCCATTGAGTAGTTGATTTTCTCACTTCCCCCTTCCTTTGGGTCCTTTTCAATGTCAGTAACTGAGGCTGGTGATCTCCAATAAAGTGTAGCAGGCCTCCAACTCGCCAATCCATTTTCGATCCTTAGGTTGGTTCCTTGTAATGTTGCTTGCGCTATTTTCTTTAAATTCTTTAGTGTCACTCTATGACAATGTAGGTTGCTAGGATGATGTAATGTTGTGGTCAATTTTGGGTTATGGTTTATTTTTCAGGAAATTGATGTTGTGTCTGATAAATATTCTTTGTATGAATTTTATGGTTTAAGAGACTATATGAGAAATTAAATATGTATTTCCCCACTAAAATTGTTTAAAGAAATAATTAATTTCAATAAATTAAGATTCATTGTTGGTTTAAGCTTGACATTGTGAGCACTTAGTTTGATTCATCTTATGGTTTAGGCTTACAGGGTAAGGACAACCCTTATCACCGTGCCGGTCACATGCCACATTTTAAGGATATGTCAGGTAAACTCCAAGGGAAACAGAGACGCTTTCCTCTTCTTTGACATGTTGGATTCGAATGGCATCTCCAATGCTGGTTTGAAAGCCTCAGTCTACTGCAAGGGAACCCCATCGCAAGCTGGAACTTTTTCGTTGCTGGTTAGTGGCTGTTAGTGAAATAAGTATTATTAGTATTATAAAAATTTTATTAAGGAAATTAAATTAAGGTTATGTAAAATAATAATAGGTAGGAACATTTAATTAATCAATTTGTTGTTCTGTTAGAGAGAGATAGAGGGAGAGAGAGAGTGAAAGAAAGAGAGAGACCAAACCAAATTTTAGATCGCACCTATCATTGGTCCACATAACATTGACCTTTCCTTCTTTCTTTCCACCAACTCAGACTTTCTTGCTCTTTTTTCCTTGACCATAAAATGAAGGAAAAATATGTGAGTCTTCCGCCTACCACTCATGTGCATGTAGGAACCACTTGACAAAGAAAGCCAACTACCCCATGTACTCCTCCTTCATTATTACAATACACACATTGTAACATCCTAGATTTTAAAATAGTACGGTGAGCCTTCAAAGTTAAAATTTTTTTAACTTTATTGTTGAGGAATTAAAATATTAAATTTTGGATATATTGAGGATCAATTTGCAAAAGGAAATAAAATAATTTTTGAATTTTAGGTAAAAGTATTTTTATTATATTTTGGAAAGAGACAACGTAAGTGATAATAGGGAAAAATTTGGAATTTTGAATGTAGACTTTAATTTTTACATAAACTAAAGGGACTTGAATGAATTATTAATCTAAGGGGGAGTTGTTTTGTGTAATTTAAACAAAAAAGAAGAATATGTGGCATAATCAAAAGTAAGCACGTGTCTCTTCCTTACCACACAACATAAAAAAAAATGAAGTTCTAGAGTACTCAGGAAGACACAATTTGTCTCTTGTCCATTTGTCTCTCTCTCTTTCTCTCTCTCTCTCTCTCTCTCTCGTGTTGTCACCACCGTCAACTGGTAGTCTTTCTCCTTCATTTTGGCCCGTGAGATGTGGTTCACGCCCTTACGATGCTAAATCGCCCAAAATTGAATTCATAGCAATTTTGTGGTATAGTAGTCTCAGGTTATATTCACTTAAGGAGCCTCACTTCCAATCACTAATTAGTTGTTCCTAACACTAATCACACTAATTAACTACACGGGGAGGGGTTGTTGTGACAGCAGCAAAAAATTAAATATAAAATAAAATTGAAACACACAGTAAACAGCAACAGAATCAGAACAGAATAAGAAATAATCCACACAAAATCTGTAATCTGTCATGTAAATCCCTGGAAACATAACTATCACTATTCCATACTTAAGTTAATCTCTAATCTACTTATACCATTTGGTTCTAAGTCTTGAAATTTCTAGAAAATCTTCCGGAATAAGTTTATCAACTCCCTAAAGCCCTAACCAAATTTTGTCCTGCAATCGCATATTGACATACCATTCCATTCTACTTGTCATTCCAATCGGTTACAACAAGTTTTCATCTCAGATCAAGCATTAAAATAGAGATATGTTCATGAAACTCTGACAAGAAATTAACACAAACATAAAACAGAGAGAAACATAACAAAAATGGAATAGAAGTGTCTTAGAATACTTATCTGAACCAAGGAATTCAAGCTATATCTTCCAGTTCATCAAAATGACAGATTACAAGAGAGTTTTAGCTCTCTATGGGAACTAAAATGAAAATACATAAAGGAAACTACAAGAACCCTAAACTATTGTAGAAGAGAGGAAGAAGAAGATGTTGTTTGCCCTCCTAAAATGAAATCTAAAGTCCCTTTGTATTCTACCCAAGGGGAGAGACGAAATGGCTTTAAGACTTGTTCCTTTCCCTTGCAAAAAGCTAAAATACAGATCTGGAAAGGCTATAGCAACAAATTAGAGGAGAGTGGCATGAAAAAGGATGCTGCTGGACTGACTTTTCTGTATAGAAGAGTTGACCTGTGAATTTGCCATTTTAGGCAAACTTTGGAGAGTAAAAAGGCTGAATGTATGCTTTGATTCAAAACCAAAAAGGGCCCATATCAGCTCATCTTGGTCAGTATCTAATCAGCAAAAAGTGCTACATCAGCTCCCATATATGCACCTTCGTCCACATCATCAATTTAGCTCTCTAATCACAGAATTAAAACATAATTAGTCCATAGCTAAATTTCATCCAATTAATTCTAAAACATAATAGAATTAGAGAGTTATCATGAACATATATGCAATAGGACTAAGACAGGGCTAACGTGTATATAGAAATGCCCGATATCAAGATGGTGGCTCCTGGCAGTAGACAATGACTAACTTAAGATTAAAGTGATGGTGATGATTCTGGTGCTGTGACGAGAGTTAGAAGGAGAAGAAAGATAGAGAAGTGAGGTTGAAAGGTAAGAAGTTGAACTCATGGTTCTATTTTGTAGAAAATTTGTGTGTGTGTGTAAGAGAGAGAGAGAGAGAGAAATTGTGACCTCCATCTCCTTTTTCTATTGACAAAGCTGAGAGAGAAAGTGAGGTGTTGTAGTCTAAGCTATGAGCATCCTTTGCTAAAGTCAAACTGAGATGAACCACCTAGGTATGAGTCTAATTTCTACAAATTGTATCGTGAGCTTTCCTTGAGTTTTAGTGCAGTCTGAGAGCTTTATACAACCTTTATTTTCTGCACTAAATACAGAGGATAAAATCAAGAAGATGAGAGAGCTAAACACCAAATCTTCTAGCCCTAAGTTTCAGGCAACCTTGAAGCATTTAAGTATAGTACAAAGTGATCATAAGCTAGTGGCATTTTGAGGTTTCTAAGCTTCCATTTTACAGCAGCAAAAAGAGACATCAAAGTGTAGAAAATTTTCACATTAAGTCTCAAGTAAGCTTTGAACTTCTTCATTTTTTAGGTTGCATGTTTTAGAGGTAGTCAAATATGGATTAAGTGAATACTAGGTGAATCAAGGAGAGTCTTAAACCAAGAAAAAGGGAGAGAAACCGAGAGGATTAACCCAAAAAAAAAGGAAAACAGAGCATGATGTTCATCTAGAGTTGGGAAATTTTCTAAAACTTGGTTTTAATTCATAAATGGCACTGGTTTGGATTGGGAAGGACCATAAACAACCTAAAAACACCTAAGATAAAGTTTTGGATAGGTTTGGAAATCAAACTCATGAGGAAAGTATGCAACATGCATGACAGAGACTAGAGTGAAAGAGATGAAAGGTTTACAGGGGTTGATTTAATTTTAGAAAAAAGTTATATTCTGGGACGAGAGACCTAGATGAAGCTAAATATGATCCTAAATCATGAAAAAGACAAAAGGAAAATTTGGACTAAGACCTAAGTGAATAAACAAAAACTTCACTTAATTGCCATTTTGACTTGTTCTTTTCATTTTTTTATTTAATTATAGGAATTAGATTGGGAGACATCTTGGAGCATAAATTATGTGAATAAACAACATTTAATTGTTAATTTAAATACCAATTCAAGGTGAGTGGGTTAGCACTTCTTGTGACTCATATCTTTTTTTAGTGATGCTTTGAATCATAATAAAAACATGTAGTATATCTAAATTTGAAGGGAATGATGATTCAAATATATAGTGGTATGATAGGTTATTATTGCTATTGTGCTTGAATGAAATAGAATGCTGAGATATTTAAATAATTATAAGACTTGTATGGTCATATAAATGCAACTACTCTCTCGTGTATGGAAGTGTAAAGGACATAATTCTAAATATATGTATGCATGTATATATATATATATATATATTTATTTATTTATATGTACACATGTAATACATGAAGTTTCATATTTTATATTAAGAAAATATTTGTGTGTATGTATATGTATAGATATACATAAAGTAAGTAATTATACTTGTATTAGTCATTAATTGTATGTAAATACACACACACACATATACATATATATATATATATATATATATACCACTTGGAAAATTACTTGTTGGGGATAATAGGTTTGGCAATATATATATATATACACACATATACACACACTTGTGGCTCTTCTAAATGTGAAGTTTCCTACAATGTAATGAAAACTTTGGATATTCATGAACTCCTATATATGTGATGTACTATAAATAATAAGGTTGCCGCATGTGAATGATATATCATATGAGCTAAGTGTGGAATATGGCTATGTGGAAATTCCATGAGTTTTATGCAATATGAAACTTGAATAATAGATATACTGATATTGTGATGCTTGATATATGTGAATAAGCAAGTGTGAATTTGTGTAACTATGTGGATTTGATGGGATATAAACTGTAGTAGTATTGCATGCATTAATCTAAGATAATGTGGAACCTTATGAACATGTTCTAACATACCTCTTGTGAATTAAATGTGGACATGTCATAAGTATGTGTTGATGGTGCATAACATATGAAGATATCATATGAATTGTGGATGATTGAGGTTACTCATGAATATGATTGTGATTGTGTTTGACTGGAAAGGAAATGATGGCGGTGGACCCCATGAGAAATTTTACAAAGAGCCATAGGGGTGGAGATCTATAAATGGAGCGATAAGGGTGGATATAGTGAGAGTCACGGGAAACAATCTAGAGGTACCTTGGACGACCCGGTTTGTATGGAAAATTTGTACAATTGATTAAATCACTTATTGATGTGAATTATCCTGTATTGTACTATATTGAAATGCTATTGACTTATTTGGATGTTGTTGAGAACTATTGTGGATTATATTGTATCGTGTTAGATTGGTTTATGTATGATTGATGCATGTTATCATTATGATGCATGATAATTATTTTTCATCATATTGTAGTGTTGTCCCCTCACTGGGCAAGTGATTTACTCATAACCTCTTATTAACAATTTTCAAAGTTGATAGTCGAGAGTAATATTTGAACAAGAAATTATGGATCGTCAGTCCTATACATCTAATATCAGGCATCTTTATATGTAATTTAGTCTGTAATCTTAGCCTCTTTGCCATTTTAATATTGTAAACTCTCCAATTTTATTATGTTTTGGATTTATTGGGTGTAAATTAATTAAAGAATTAATATGTTTCAATTTGATATTTTTATCCTAATTAATTCCATTTTGTATTTTCCAGATTTAATTATTGGAGAGTCAAATTGCTAACTTGGCACCACCTAGACGCTGACATGGCATTAAATTGCTGACTGGGCATTGACTAGGGCTGACTAGACCAGTGAGGCCCACATTTCCACAGAAAAATAACAACAGTAGTATGGCAACAAAAAAGGAAAAGCAAATATTTCCCAAAACAGCAACTTTACCTTGATGACTATTCTACACAAGAAAAGGAAAATTTGGCAGCGCTAATTCTATATATTTGCTCTGCATTTTTTGCTGCACTTTTCTGCACCACTCAGCAACAGAAAGTGACTTTTCTTGAAGGCAAATTTGTCTCCTTCCATGTAGCTTAGGGTTCTTGGTAGTTTCTTTTTTGTACTTTTATTTTAGTCCTTATGGAGGGGCTAAAACCCTCTGTGTAATTAATCTTTGGTGGAACTAGGAGATGTAATCTGAATGCCTTGAATAGATAAGTGTCTCTGATCTATTCTATTTTAGTTTAATCCTTATTTTGCCTCTTGTTCTCATTTCTATATATTTTTTTGATTAGAAAAGATGTATGAGTTTGATTTTTGTTTTTGTTGTTTCATTAGAGGGTAAAACTTATTAGACTTGTATGTATGCAGTTGCTATGCATGTTTAGTAAGTAGGATTAGATTGGGTTGTCAATATGCGATTGTGTGGGACAAGATTCCAGTTAGGACTTAAATGTGCTTGAGTTCTAGGAGATTTTTTTTTGGAAAACTTAGTTAACAACTAGAATAATAGATGAAATCAGAGTTGTTATTAAGAAAAGGTTGATGGTGATTACACTTCTAGATAAACCAGAGATTGATTACATGTATTTGTTATAGTAGTGCTTTTCTTGCTTTCATTCTATTCTGACTCTGTTTTGCTACAAGATTTAATTCTGTTTTATGCTTAAATCTGTCAACAACCCCTCCCCAGTGTTAATTAGGTTTTAATTAGCGTAATTAGTGTCAAGAACAATTAATTAGTGCTTGGAAGTGAGACTACTTGAGTGAATATGACATGAGAATCACTATATTGTAAGATTGCCACAAATTTAATCCACTGAAGGTTCATATTTAAGGTGGTCATTTTGCCAAATTCAGTCGGCCTTCTTTTCTATTTGTCAATGTTTTTTTATGGTTTTTTAATATATTATGATTTTTGGTGTGATTTTTGTAGATCATATTTTTGATTTTAGGTTTTTTCTTTTGTTCCTCCAACTTGTGAAGGATTTTTCCAAGAAAAATCAAATTTTTCTGAGATACTTCATTTTTGAGTGTTTTTCATAGGCTGAAGCTTAGTAGTATTGCTATTTTTGGTGTTTTTAGTGTTTATTCTATTTTCTTGTAAATTTTGCCCTTTCTAGTGTATGAGAAGGTCTCCTTACGTGGATTTATCCACCTTTAATCTTGAAATTGATAAGACCTTCCATAGGCTAGTAGAAAGCAATAGTACTAGGAGTAGTATAATTTTTGAACTTTCATCTAAATTCAATGATCTTGCTGTTAATAGTGTAGAATTAGAGTTAGATTCTGGGTCTGATATTGTGATAGATTCAACTAATTTTGAGTCAACTGGGACAAATAAGATGGATAATCAAAATGTACAAGGGCCTCAAAATAGCATGAGCAAACAATTAAAGAGTTGAATGTACCTGATGTGCATTATCAACCACCGTACATAAATTATCATAAGTTGGATGCTAACTTTGAATGAAAGTCTAGTCTAATCCATTTGTTGCCAAAGTTTCATGGTCTTGCAGGTGAGGATCTGAATGAAGACTTGAAGGAATTTCATGTTGTCTGCTCTACCATGAGACCACAAGGGGTGGATTAAGAACATATCAAGCTAATAGCCTTCCCTTTCTCTTTGGATGGGGCAGCCAAGGATTGGCTTTACTACTTGCTAACTGCTGCAATAACAAGATGGGATGACTTGAAAAGGGTGCTTTTAGAAAAATTCGTTCCATCCTCTAGAACAACAGTAATTAGGAAGGACATTATTGGGATCAGACAATCAAGTAGTGAAACATTGCATGAATACTGGGAGAGATTTAAGAAGCCTTGTTTATGCTTTCCACACCACTAGATTTCAGACTAGCTCTTCATCCAATATTTTTATGAAGGATTAGTGCCAATGAATGGATACATAGTGGATGTAGCTTCTGGTGGGGCATTATTTGATAAGACCCCAATTGCAGCAAATGAATTGTTGGCCAAGATAAAAATTTGGAACTAGATTGAGTGGTCCAATAAGTAGTGTGAATAAAGTAAGGACACCTCCTATGGAGCAACAAAGGGTAGAAAATAAATTGGAAGAGTTGGCTTCAATGGTGAGACAATTAGCACTAAATCAGATATCACAACCACCAATATTCCCTCATTCAGTTTATGGCATTTGCACTTTGGCCACTCATAGCACAGACCAGTGCCCTCAATTACAAGATAATACTGAGTCTTGTTCTGGCATCGTTCTTGTTCCTCAACAACTAAAACATTCCCAACAGTCCAAGTATAGGAGTAGTTCAAATCAATCTTTTCAGAATAGGTATAGTGCTCTTGTCCCAGGCAATACCCTTCTTCCTCCACCCCTAGGAAACCGGAACCTAGCTTAGAGGATCTAGTTAAGCAATTAGTCTCTAACACCATCAAATTCTAGCAAAGAACTAAGTCTGGCATTCAAAATTTAAAGGCTCAAGTAGGCTAATTAGCTAGCTCCATCAATGAGCTCAAGAACCAAGGTTCTGGTAGTCTCCTATCCTAAACTGTGATCAACCTTAGAGTAAATGTAAGTGCCATTTCTTTAAAAAGTGGCAAAAAGGTAGTAGGTCCAGCCCCTTCCCTTCCCATTGAAGTAGAAATATTAGATGGGCAAATAGAGAATCCCTCATCCTCAAGTAGCACAAAACTGAAAGATAAGGATGATGAGGAGATCCCTAGTAGACCACTACCCTTCCCTAGGAGGTTGACATAGTTTAGAGTCTCAAAGCTTGATGTAAAGAAAGAAATTATGGAGACTTTTAGGAAGGTTGAGATCAATATCCCATTATTAGAGGCTGTGAGGCAAATCCCCAAGTATGACAAGCTTTTCAAATAATTATGTACAAACAAGAGGCGTTTTAAGGGAAATGCAAAAGTCAAATTAGGCCAAAATGTGTCGGCCCCCATTCACCCACCATTAGTGTCTAAGTGCAAAGATCCAAGAACTTTTACCATTCCTTGTACCATTGGGAATAATGAGTTCCCCAATGCCTTGTTGGAGTTAGGTGCCTTAATCAATGTCATGCCTAAGATAGTGTACCAAGATTTGTAAATAGGGATCCTTTCTCCTACAGGAGTAGTAGTGCAATTAGCAAATGGACACCTTACCCATCTGGAGTACTAGAGGATGTTTTAGTCAGGGTCAAAGATTTTATCTTCCCTATAGATTTTTATGTGATTGAAATTTTAGTACTCATGGACATGCACCATTGATTCTTGGTAGACCATTTTTAAAAACATCAAAGGCCAATATCAATGTGCATGATAGTACTCTTTCCATGGAGTTTGCTTGAAATAAAATTCATTTTAATGTTTTAGAGAAATCCATGGAAGAATCCTCTTCTTTTACTATGCATTATGTGAGCTTTATTGACACATTGGTTGATGATGATTATGCTGACTTGAAATGTGATTTGATCTCTAATTTTTCTAATGATGTGGATGATTTTTCATGTAATTATTGTGATTCTGATTTGTGCCAAGCATGTTTGGAAATTGAAAATGTTTTAAATCTTGGCAAATCTGAATTTGAAATTCTGAGTTGTATGAACCAGATTTGGATTCTGTTTCTATTGTAAAATTTGTTGTTCCTGATTCTGGTTGCAATTTAGATTTTGATTCATTTTTTACCTCTCTTTCTGATTTTATTTTTGATTCTGTTTCTGATTTTAATTCACTTTCTATTTTTGTTTTTAATTTAGATCCTGTTTTGGATGATAGTTTTTATATTAGATGGTGTTGATAGTAGTTCTGCTTTAGAATTTGTTTTAGATGGTAGCTTTAGTTTTAATTTTAATTCTGTTTTAGAAAGTACCTCTCTCTTTGTCTTAGATTCTAGTTTAGATAATAGTTCTTCTTCTTTTCCTTTTCCCTCTTCTTTCTATTTTTGTTTTGATCCCTTCATGGCAAGCAGAGCTTTTTCTGTCTAACTTTTACATAGAACCCTTATACTTTTCATTAATTTAACTATCTTTAGATACAAAGCAAACTAGGTTCGCAACTAAAATTAACAAAATTCCTTTACATTCATAATCTAGCATTCGAAGCATTCAATTAAATAACATCTTTACACTTAGCTTAACATGATTACAATTACAATTCATAGTCTTTCTGCTAGTTCCTACTATCTTTTACATGAGTACATATCTTAGCATGGCCTACCCAATTATAGAGCTCTACTAAGATTACCTAACTCAACATGACTCTAGGGTACTATACCTTACCCGACCAATGGGAAAGTACTCTTGGCTTGTACGTCGTTGGCTATGTAGTCTTTGATACCTGAAACTATAAGGGGGAAGTCTAACCACTTGACTCACCTAAAATAATCCTACCACAACGCATATATATATATATATATAAGCATGCAGTAGGTAAAATGCAAACAACAAATATGGAGATATTAACATAATTATGAAAAACTCATAAATTATATATGCCTTATTAAACATGGGACAATCTTGGTATACACTAATATAATAAGCAATAAAGCTTAATACACTTACATACGTTTTTTTTTCTTTGATTTATACTTGCTAAAATATTAAGATGCTATGATGAGAACATAATGTTGCAAGCAACCAACTAGCTATCAACACTTATTCATATCAATTCACCATAAACAAGAATTCAGCTTGCAATTTATTAACATAAAGACCACATTTGTAAGCATATCAAATATAGTAATTTAATTGCAAGCCATTTCATCACAGTTATAATCATAATTAATCAAACAACTGTCAAATATGCTTATCGATTTGGTCATTATGGGCCATCACCGTAATCGGCTCTGGTTATCCACCAAGCCCTCTTGAAGATATAATACCTATGATTTTCGAGTATTTATTTAAAATTTAATTTTTATGAAATAATTCGGGCGAAGGAAATTTTTTCATTGTGTAGTAAGGAAAATATGAGTTTTAGAAGTGGCAAGGTGTGTGGAATGTTGAATGGTGGAGAATTGAGGAGTGTATTAGTGGCACCGAGGGCTCCGAAGGAGTTAGGAGACTGGTTGAATCCAATGAGTGACTAAAGTGAAATAAAGAAAACTGTGGGGCATCTAAGATTTGGAAATACCCAACGAGGGAAATTACAAATTTGCTCTTACCACTCTTGACTCGGGGTCGACCGGAGGGCAAAGTAGTAATTTTACCATAGGCGAGTATTTATAGGTAGCCTTACCCTTTTTTCCTCATTTTCTCTTTTCATCTCTCTTTTTCTCTCTCTTCACCTTTTTTCTTTTCTTTCTCTCTTCCTTTTCTCTACTCTCTCTCTACCTAAATCCATCAACCAAGCTTTGGGAAGTGGTTCTCTAGTGACAAGGCAAGTCTCCAACAACCAAGCAATATGGAGAAAGTAAGGAATCGAGGTAGGAATTTCGATTTTCCAAACTTTTGCCTATTTTTAAGTTTTAAAGCTTTTGGAGTATATTTGAAGATTGGGGGTTCAATTATTGATGAAAATTGGGGTTTTTAGTGTTTAAATGATCCTTAGACACCAAGGATGAAAGCTCATAAAAGAAATCATGAAAAACGATGAAGCTTTGGTCGGATCTGAGCCAAAACCGAGAGAAAATTATGTGGGTCGTGATCGTGGCGCCCAATGCCAAGTTTTAAAGTTTTGGGGAAGAAGCCAAGTACATGTGTGGCACCCAGGCACTAAGGGATGCTGACATTATCTAACGTCGGCTGGTGGTGTTTAAATAGACTTTCAAACGGCCATAACTCTTTCATCTGAACTCTGTTTTTAGTAAACTTTATATTGTTTGAAAGCTCTTTGAGTGTAGTTTCCAAGGCATAAGTTTCATTTCAAAATGCATTACTAATTAAGAGTTATGACTGAAGAAGTGAGTTAAGGTTAGGATTAGTAATAAGGAATTTCTCTATTATGTAACCTTAATAAATTTTTACATGGTTACTTGATAGGGATGGTTGAGGTGCAAAGTGGGAACCAAGAGAGCATGGAATCTAGGTGAGGGATCTAACTCTCTTCTATATGGATTTATACATATATGTATGTATATTTATATTTTAGGATTTATTTTCCTAAATCATGTAAATATACATTTAATTGTTAAATGTATTATGTATGAGGTATGTAGTGGGGATTATTTGGAGAAATGTATTTGGAACTATTGTGTGGAATGTGTGTGAGAATAATGGATTGACTGTTGTTGTTATGTATGAGATATTGCATCATGTGAATGCATTGTATTTCATTTGCATAATCATATTATGAGAGCAAACTGACTAGTAACCCAAGGATGTGGTTATTCTTGGGAAGAACGTTAAAAGAGTGGGAACAGAGGGGTAGACCTCTGAAATAAACCCATTGAGGGGTGGACTTTAATGTGGTAAGTGCGGGATAAACATTACATATCATTATTTGTATATTCATACTATGAGAGGAAACTGGCTAGTAACCCAAGGATGTGAATATTCCTGGGAAGAATGTTAAAAGAGTAGGAACAGATGGGTAGACCTCTGGAATAAACCCATTGAGCAATTACAATCCGAGGAAAAAATTCTGGACTAAGTCTCAATGTGGTAAGTGTGGAAACATGTGGAAATACTTTGCATATAATTGTTGCATAATATATTGTGCATGGTTGCTTATACTATTTTCATATGTGGGATGCATGTTCTGGTTAAGGGCATAATCTGAGAGACTAGATACATGTTATAGCTGAGGGTATGACCCAAGAGGCTAGACACATGTTATGGTTTCATATATGACCCAAGAGGCTGAACACATGGTTAAGTTTCTCGTGGGAATGTAGACCCATGGGAAATGAGGTGGTGTCTTGTGGTATACTCTTGGGGCCAAGATCATGGTTGTTGTAATTTTGCATAAGCCAAAGCTCAGGATAGGAGTTGTATAAGAGGGACATGATGCAATATGGGAAGGGATATAATCTTTAGGTAGGATAATGCCTACGAGCCAGGATATCGCCTACGAGTAGGGATTTCTTGAGTGATAATCCATGGGAACGTAAACCCATATTGATGAAGCTCTTGAGATGTGGTATGGGAGTATGGACCCTTGTGTAGGGTTACGTGCATTTAATATGTGTTGTGTATATGTGTGATTAGGGGAGACTATGAGGGGACATGATGCCATATGCATGCCTTTAGGTAGCTTGGTGTCATACGAGATAAATTCCTGAGTAGATTATATATATATTGTATATCTGTGAGTAGGGCTAACATTGGTGAGTTCGTGATTTAGACTAACCCCCTTACAATTGCAGGTACGAAAGAACGGTCAAATCGAAGGCTCATGGATTAAGAATACTTCTCAATTGGTCGGGCATGGTAATTTATTTTAAATTATTTCTCCAGCATGCTCTGAAATTAGATTAACCACCTAAGATAAATAGGAAAAATCTAGGCTTGTGGCAGTGTTGGTAACACACTATCTACGCCAATCATGAATTTAGATCTAGGAATGGTAAAACTCCTAGCCCTAGTTTTGGGTCATTAAAGAAATGGTATCAAAGGTGATTAGGTCTCCTATTGATTACAGAGCAAGGTAACTTTAGTAGGTCCTCCTTTATCGTTGTGAGTCATGATACAACTATATAGAGACAGCTCCACCAAAGGCCTTGTAAGATGTATCTCCCTTTCTTTTCTATTAGGTTCCTTCTAAAGGATATGTTTGAGCTCATGAACGACTTAAACGTCTATGTTTGATACACATCCCAAGTGCTATGAGGCATGAGTATTTCAGAGCCATGAAGGCAGATGTAGCAAGATAGAGGGATGGAGAAGAGATAATCATCTTGAGGTAAGTAGAGGTTCATGGGTATGCTCCTTGGTAAGAAAAGAAATAAGTCACGATAGTGACGGGAAAGAAGGGAGGTGCTATTAACAAGTTGTGGGAATGGTAGTAGTGATCTCCCTAGTAGGAGATGACGTGAGTCAGGGAGATGATGTGGAAAAAATGGAGAAGCTTGAAAGGCAGTAAAAATGGTGAGGATAGAATTCCATAGAGGAATCATTGCTAATTGGATAGTTAGTGTGAAAAATGCTAAAGAGGGAAATGGGTTAGTAAGTGTAGAGACCATGCTTGTAGAGTATGAAGGCTACACAAATAACGAATTAGAAACATATGGAAGATCAGCTTTATCCCTGTTGGGAAAGGAAGAGCTCATCGTTAAAGGGAACGCAGCAAGTAATGACATGATCTCAGATTCTTCACCTGAGGAACGGGAACGGTTCAGAAGGACGATCTTAGAACAATTTATATCTCAGAACAATTTATATCTCAGAACATTTGTTTAGGGAGCTTGTGAGTTTGAAGCTCTCAAGTATGAATTTATGGCAGTGGATTAGGAAGAGAAGGTAAGGCCATGAGACTATTGAGGATGAACTATGAGAGATTGGGAATGAATTGGCGTGCACTAGTTCCCGAGAAATTCAGATACCAGATTCAAAGAACATCGTCACTTGTACTATAGGTGCAACCTCATGCCTTTGTATGTTATGCAATAATGATCGTAGGGTTACTTATGCTCTGTAGAGTAGGTATACATAGGATACATTAAAACAGATATTATTGAGTGAATCACCCCTGGGGGTAGCCAGTGAGTTGACACTCAATGTGGGGTTGGTACAACTGGTTACTGTTTAGGTCAGACCTCGTAAAGGGGAGGGGTTCTTTGATTATAGCCTTGACTAGGGAGATACCCAGGGAATGTTTGAGGTCATGCTTTGGAAAGCACATGAATTATACGTGAGATAATTCAGAATGTGGGATAGGGAAACCTTTGGTTGAGGCAACCCCTGGTTATATTAGAGTAGCACGAGGAGCGCAACATAATTCGCTGATGATGCCTCTTCAGAGGTAAAGAATGAGGAATCATGCTAGGGTAGGGTATCTGGAAAGGGAACGATCAAGTTCGTTAAGGGTTCTTTAGTTCTTTCGAGACTTCTTCTATCATGATGAGACCATGAAGAGGTGGCATCTCTCAAGAGGGAGAGGATACCAATAGGATAAGGTAAGGAGAAACTTGATAAGTGGATGAGACAGATCTCAGATTAGTACCTAAAAATTGGGACAATTAGGATATAGTAAGCAGGGTGAATGGATGTGCCTTAAGTGTGGCTCAAAGCCAAAAGGGGTTAGAGGATGGCAAGGGTGATATAGTCCTATTCTTTTGGATAGATGCCCTGATTTGGAGAAATATTCTTGAGTAATTAAAGGGGAAAAAGACTTCTTTACTTTGTTCCTTTAGGGAGTTTTATCTGTGAATATATAGTGAAACTCCTTAGAGAAAAAGTAGTAGCATAAAAAACAATAATGATGAAAATATGTTGTATAGAGCATAAATGTGGGGCTGCATGTAGTTTAGCCCACGAATTAGTTACTAGTACACAAGGAAGATCCATGGTGGGTAACTTTTAAAGGGATGTTGAAATTTAGGGACGAATTTCTAAAAAGGGGGAAAATGTAATACTCTTGATTTTTAGGTATTATTTAAAATTTAATTTTTATGGAATAATTCAGGCAGGGAAAATTTTTTTTGTTGTATAGTAATGAAAATATGAATTTTAGAAGTGGCAAGGTGTGTGGAATATTGGGTGGTGGAGAATTGAGGAGTGTATTAATGGCACCGATGGAGTTAGGAGACTAGTTGAATCCAATGAGACTACAGTGAAATAAGAAAAATAGTAAGGCACCTAGGATTTGGAAATACCTGAGGTGGGATATTATAGATTTGCTCATACCAGTCTTGACTTGGGGTTGATTAGAGGGTAAAGTAGTAATTTCACCATGGTCGAGTATATATAGATGGCCCCACCCTTTTTTCTTTATTTTCACTTTTCCTCTCTCTTTCTTCACCCTCTCTCCTCTCTTTTTCTCTTCCTTCTCTCTACTCTCTCTCCACCCAAATCCATCAATCAAGCTTTGAGGAGTGGTTCTTTGGCGACGAGGCAAGTCTCCAGTAACCAGGCAACATAAGGAAAGCAAGGAATAGAGGTAGGAATTTCGATTTCTCAAACTTTTTCCTATTTTTGAGTTTTAAAGCTTTTGGGTAGATTTGAAGATTGGGGGTTGGATTGTTGATGAAAATTAGGGTTTTTAGTGTCTAAATACTCTTTAGACAACAAGGATGAAAGCCCATGGAAGAAATCATGAAAAACAGTAGAGATTTGGCCAGATCTGAGCCAAAACCAAAAGGAAATCGAATGGGTCATGATCATGGCACCCAAGTGCCAAGTTTAAGAAGTTTTGGGGAAGAAGAAGGTCTTGGCGCCCAGCGCCAAGCATATGTGTGGCTCCCAGGCGCTTAAGGATGACGACATCATATGATGTTAGGCGGTGGTGTTTAAATAGACTTTTCTTTAAATGGTCATAACTCTTTCATGTAAACTCAGTTTTTAGTAAATTTTATATTGTTGGAAAGCTCTTTGAGTCTAGCTTTCAATGATATAAGTTTTTATTTGGAAATTCATTATTAGTTAAGAGTTATGACTAAAGAAGTGAGTAAAGGTTGAGATTACTAGTAAGGAATTTATCTATTATGTAACCTTGATAAATTTTTACATGGTTACTTGATAGGGAAGTCGAGGCACGAATTAGGAGCCGAGAAGGCATAGAATCCAAGTGAGGGATCTAGTTCTCCTCTGTATATATACATACATATATATATATATATATATATGTATATTTATATTTTAGGATTTATTTTCCAAAATCATTTTAATATACATTTAATTGTTAAATGTATTATATGTGAGGTATGTAGTGGGGATTATTTGGGGAAATGCATTTGGGACTATTGTGTGGAATATGTGTAGGAATAGTGGATTAACTGTTGGTTGTTATGTATAAAGATATTGCATCATGTAAATGCATTGCATATTTCATTTGTATAATCATATTATGAGAGGAATCAACTAGTAACCCAAGGATGTGGTTATTCCTAGGAAGAACGTCAGAAGAGTAGGAACATAGGGGGTGTGTTTGCATAATTAATAGAATTAAAAACATAAACTAAAACCATAACAGAACAATAAACAAAAAGCAAAATAGAATCTGAAACACAGAATAGAAATGAAATTGGGAATACACAAACAAATGTAATCAGCCACAGAGTCCTAGAATTTCAACTATCATTATTCTTGTCTTCAAATTAATTCTAGTGTTCTCTATCATTAGGTTTTCCAACTAATATTTCCAAGAGACTTCCTAGAAATAGATCACATATAAGTTAAACCTAACTATATACAATCTGATTAAGTCCAACCTAATCAAGTTAGATAATCATCTAAGCTAGCCATTTCCATTCTACTACTATACTAACTCATATAAAATTAGAGGAGAAACCAAAACACAAATAGAATAGAAGAACAACAAGAAAAACTTACTAAGTGCTCCAAAAATTTAGGTTACATCTCTAGTTCATCATGGATTGATTACAAGAGACTTTTTAGCCCTCCATAGAGGCCAAAATACACAAAAAAAGGGGCGGGGAGGGGGAAGAACCTACGAAATGCAGAAGAAAAATGGAAGAAGAAAGGTCTTCAACAAGCAAAAATGGAGTTCTTAAGGTCATTTGTAGTCTAGCCTGGAAGGAGGATGAAATTTGCCTTCTTGTTTGACTTAAGGTGCCGTCCCTTTCCTTCTAATTTCTGCTGCTGCCTTTTTTGGTTTTTGTTGATGCTGCTGTTACCATTCTACTGGTTCTGCTGCACCTTTTTGTTAAAGCAGAAGCTACTTTTTACTATGCTGGGAAAGTGGGCCCCACTAGACCAGTAGTTGCTATGTCATCAATTTCATCTATGTGGCATCTAAGTCAGCAAAGTTTACTCTCCAATAATTAAATCTACAAATTAAACACAAGGATTAATGGATCTCTAGTCAATTAAGCTTATAAAAATATGGAATTAAAACATATTAGTTCCATAATTATTTTAGACCCAATAATTATCAAAATATAATATAATTAGAGAGATGGCAATATTAAAATGGCAATAGGACTAAGACAAGGACTAAATTGTATATAAAAATGCCCGATATCAATGTTCCAAGAGGCCAGACATATGTTATGGTTATGGATATAACTCAAGAGGCTAGACACATGATTGGGTTTCTCGTGGAGCGTAGACCCATAGGAAATGAAGTGGTGTCTCATAGTACACTATTGGGGCCAAGATGGTGGTTGCTATGATTTGGCATAAGCCGGAGCTCAGGATAAGAGTTCTATCATAGGGACATGATGCAATACTGGTTCACGCCACTACAATGCCGAATCGCCTAAAATTGAATTCGTGGCAATTTGCAGTATAGTGATCCCCAAGTCGTATTCACTCAAGGAGCCTCACTTCTAAACACTAATGAAAAGTACATGAATGGGGGGGTTTGCTGGCAGTACTAATAAAAATAGAACAGAACAGCAACCAAATAACTACAACAGCAGTAGCAGTGAAATTTCCAAGGTGTTGACAGTAAAGAGATTATGTAATCAGCCACTAGGATTCATGGGAGTGCAACTATCATTATCTAACTCATTGATTTAGTTTTGTTCTCATTCCATCATTTGGTTCTTTATGAAAAATGGTTCTAGAATAACATCTAGAATTTTAATGCTACTAATTACAGTCAAGAACATCTCTTTACTATAACCAGATGCATTCAGTGGAAAATCTCAACTAAACCAAGTTAAATGTATCATCTAACTAGTCATTTCACCTCCCTCACTTTCCTAATCAGTCAAGAAAGGTTATGTCTTATATATATAAGTCAGTTTATGTTACTTCTCAAGCTCTAATCAGAATTTGACAGCAACATAAACATAACAGCAAAACAGAAACGAAATGAGATGAAAATGGAGAATAAAACACTTAACTTGCATTCTTAGTTCAAGCTACAACATCCCAGTGGTCCAGTGACTGATTACAATGAAGACTTAGCCCTCTATGAAAGCAAAACAGCAAATGACAGAAGAGAAAACAGAGAAGGAAAAAGAGCTACGAAATTCCTTAGTTACTTAAAATAAAAGTGTCCTCTGATTTTTAAAACTGATGCCCTCCATGCCTTGGAATATTCTACCTTAGATGCCTCCTTGGGTGCCTCCTTGGATACCTCCTTGGTGCTTCTTCCATGATGTGGGCAGCAAGACAAGTTACTCCATTCCTTTGATGTTTTTTTTTTGTCTACCATTAATTGCTGTAGACCCATGCTGTCATTCCCCTTTGCTGTAAAGTGGAGAACAATGGGGACCAGAAATCCAGTCAGCCCTAGTCAACCATTCAATGCCCAGTCAGCATGTCCAGGTGGCCTCCAAGTAAGCAAAACGTCCATGTCAGCAATTTTTCTCTCAAATAATTAGATCTGAAATTAAGCACATGAATTAATTGGGATAAAATTATGAATTTGAATCATATTAATTCTATAATTAATTTACACCCAATAAATTCAAAATATAATAAAATAGAAGAGTTGGCAACATTGAAATAGCAATACGACTAAGATAGGGACTAAAAAGTATATAAAAATGCTTGATATCAAATCCCCCACACTTAGCCTTTTGCACTCCTGGGCAAAATAATATTCAGAACACCAAAAGACACCAAATGAAAAGCGTGGAAAGCATGCTAGAATGGAATAGTTAAAATTTTGAAAAGATTTAGCACTTGAAGAAAATTATTCTTAAATTTCTAAGATTCCAAGCATCATGGCAATTTAATTTGATACGAATGAATTCAAGTAATTAGTCTCCTCACCAGGAATGTGTTTACTCTCTATTCTCTCAAGTGTCTAGGGTAAATCACTCGAAATTCAACTTATCACAGAATTCACTACCATAAGCTTGTCAAGAATCTAAATCTCCACTACTTGAATCCAATACATACTTGAATCAAAAGGACTTTACAAGGTTGTAATGTAGGTACGAAAAATAGTGGGAAACAAAAAGGGAAAGATTGAACAATAAAACAAAATATGGAAACAACTCAAGAAAATGAAGAGTATTTACAAGTGAAATATAAGAGATTGAGTATAAATAAATTTTGGGTCTCAATGTTCTATCTGCTCCTCTTTTTCATCATTTTCTTTTTTTTTTTCAATTTTTTTATTCTTTCTTCCTTTTTTTTTTCTTTTTGATGACGTCAGTCAAAATTTTTCTTTCTTTTACTTCTTGATTGGCCAATCTTTTTCTTTTGCTTGAGAGGAAGTAGAAGAAATATAGTTCAAAACACCCCAAAATTCACAAGATTTTTCAGCACATCGATCCTTTAAAAGAATTTAAAATACTCCTCACATCTTAAGTTGGAAGAGAAAAAATATTGTTGTACGAAGAAAAAGTGGTGGAAAAACGCAAGAAAGAAAATGGATAAGGCACAAAAAGGCATACAATGGAAACAATGATAATGGATGGATATTTGGCTGAAAGTGGTTACAAGAAACAAATGCCTAAATCATTTCCAAGTATGTACAAGATATGTAGCCTCAATCAAAGATTCAAGACAAGTTCTGGAGTAAAAATCATGATAGGGAATACACACAGCAAGAAAGAATATTATTTTGCAGTGAAGGCTCAAA
Organism: Biancaea sappan; assembly: GCA_037074585.1. Classification (NCBI taxonomy): domain Eukaryota; kingdom Viridiplantae; phylum Streptophyta; class Magnoliopsida; order Fabales; family Fabaceae; genus Biancaea; species Biancaea sappan. Next base: position 33,728,958 of record CM073494.1, on the reverse strand, counting down.
TTCTCACGGTTTAAAGACTATTACTAAGAATTCATTAAAAACAACGTCATTGCCATTTTACTTGAGTTCCTTAGAAAGAGAAGAATGAATTCTTTTCATGCTAAGTCAATTCACAACTTAAGCTATTTCACCATGCATGCTTTCACACAAAAACTTAATCAATTTTTTTTTCAAAAATAGAGTATCAAATTCAGACAGAGCAGAGCAGCAAAATTATGCAATGCAGAAATTCTGACGACTCAGCTTTACTGACACAAAACTACACCAAAACAAATGCGAAAGACACCAAATAAAATTCTACAACTAGAAGACATATAAAGCTTTAAAAACATGTAAAGAAACTAGAAAAATTCGTAGCCAATCAGTACAGAAAATTCATGCAAGACAGCTCAAAAATTCTGGACAGAAACAGAGAAAATAGAGGAGACAGCAGAAAAATTTTTTTTTTTTGAAAAAATCAGCTCCAATTAAAATCTCTCCCCCCTCACTTAAACATTGCATTGTCCTCAATGCAAATTATTACCAAACATCAAATAAAATGAAGAGGACATAAATTAAAAAGGAGGGAAAGAGTACAGCCTTATCATGGAGCCGGAACATTGTAGAGTTGGATTTCTTCTACAGTTTCTTCTTTGAAGCCCTTGTAGAACTTCTTCAACCTTTGCCTATTTACCATGAATTGCTTGTTGGTGGTCTCATTTTGAATTTCTACTACACCAAAAGGAAAGACATTAGTAATAACAAAAGGGCCAACCCATCTAGAGCAAAGCTTACCAAGCATTAGCTTGAGGCGAGAATTATAGAGAAGGACTTTGTCTCCTACTTGGAATTCTTTTTTCTCAATTTTTTGATCATGTAAAGCTTTTGTCCTCTCTTTATAGATGCGCGCATTCTCATAAGCTGCTAGCCTTAGTTCTTCCAGTTCTTGAAGTTGCAACTTTCTTTCTTTACCGGCTAGGGTCATGTCCATATTGCATTGTTTAACGACCCAATATACCTTGTGTGCAATCTCCACCGGCAAGTGACATGCTTTACCAAATACCAAGTGGTATGGAGACATGCCGATGGGAGTCTTGAAAGCAGTTCTATAGGCCCAAAGCGCATCGTCAAGCCCCTTACTCCAATCTTTTCTGTTGGGTTGCACGGTTTTTTCTAATATTTGCTTTATCTCTCGGTTGGAGACTTCCGCTTGCCCATTGGTTTGGGGGTGATAAGGTGTAGAGGTTTTATGCACTACTCCATATTTCTTTAATAGCCCTTGCATGTTTCTATTGCAAAAGTGTGATCCTTGATCACTGATTATGGCCTTGGGGATACCGAATCTACAGAAAATATGTGAACGAAGAAAGTCTACAACAATAATAGAATCATCAGTTCGAGTGGCTTTTGCCTCCACCCACTTCGACACATAATCCATAGCAACCAAGATATACATAAAGCCAAAAGAAACTGGAAAAGGACCCATGAAATCTATACCCCAAACATCAAAGATATCACAAAAGAGGAGAGGTTGTTGAAGCATTTCATTTCTTCTAGACACATTTCCAGTTCTTTGACACCTAGAACAGTTCTTGCAAAAATCATAGGCATCCCTAAACAAAGTAGGCCAATATAAATCAGAATCTAACACTTTTCTAACTGTTCTTTGGGGACCAAAATGTCCACCACATGCAAGAGTATGGCAAAAATTCAACACAGATGCAAATTCATGATATGGAACACATCTCCTAACAATTTGGTCACTACAAATCTTCCATAAATAAGGGTCATCCCACACATAGTACCTAGCCTTGCTTCTTAATTTGTTCAACTGATGTTTATTTTGGTATACAGGCAATTCAAATGTAACAAGATAATTCACTAAATCAGTATACCAAGGCTCACTAATACCATGCAAAATGGAAAAACACTCATCAGGGAAGTGATCTCTAATAGGAAGATGTTCCAAAGGAGGCTCCAAAAGCCTACTTAAATGATCGGCTACTACATTCTCTGCTCCACTCTTATCCTTGATTTCCACATCAAATTCTTGGAGGAGTAGCATCCATCTAAGCAATCTTGGCTTTGCATCCGGTTTCTTCAACAAATATTTCAGTGCTGCATGGTCAGAAAACACAATTACTTTGGAGGCAAGCAAATATGATCTAAATTTTTCTAAAGCAAAAACAATTGCTAAAAACTCCTTCTCTGTGGTTGTATAATTTGATTGAGCTGAATCAAGGGTGCGGGATGTATAGGCTATGACATGCAACTTTATCTTTACTCTTTGTGAAAGTACTGCTCCCAAAGCAAAATTTGAGGCATCACACATGAGCTCAAAGGGAAGTTCCCACCGTGGAGGTTGGATGATAGGAGGGGAGGTAAGTTGCTTCTTCAACTCATCAAAAGTTGACCTGTAAGCATCATTAAAAATGAAATCAGTTTCTTTTTGGAGGAGTTTAGATAGGGATAGAGCGATCTTATTGAAGTCCTTGATGAATCTTCTATAAAATCCTGCATGGCCAAGAAAAGAGCGAACTTCCCACACAGAAGCAGGGTAAGGCAAAGAGGATATAACATCAACTTTAGCTTTATCTACTTCTATGCCATGTGATGACACTATATGGCCTAGGACTATCCCTTGTTCTACCATGAAATGACATTTCTCATAATTCAATACCAAATTCTTTTTTATGCATCTATCAAGTACTCTCTCCAAATTTTTCAAGCATGCATCAAATGAGTCTCCATAAATAGAAAAATCATCCATGAACACTTCCATGCAATCTTCTAACAAGTCAGAAAATATACTTATCATGCATCTCTGAAAAGTGCCAGGTGCATTGTAGAGACCAAAAGGAATGCGTCTATATGCAAAAGTACCAAAGGGACATGTGAAGGTAGTCTTCTCCTGATCTTCGGGTGCAATGTGAATTTGAAAATATCCAGAAAAACCATCAAGAAAGTAGTAGTGAGACTTTCCAGCAAGTCTTTCAAGCATTTGATCAATAAAAGGAAGAGGAAAATGATCTTTTCTAGTTGCTTGGTTCAACTTCCTGTAATCAATGCAAACACGCCAACTATTTTGCACTCTAGTGGGTACTAGCTCATTATTTTCATTTTCTATAACAGTTACCCCGGTTTTCTTTGGCACTACTTGTACTGGACTCACCCACTTACTATCAGAGATAGGATAAATAATGTTAGCTTGGAGGAGCTTACTTACCTCCTTCTTGACCACATCAAGAATCATGGGGTTAAGTCGTCTGTGGGGTTGCCTGGCTGGTTTAGTTTCTTCTTCAAGAAGAATGCGATGCATGCACACAGAAGGACTAATCCCAGGAATGTCTGCTAGAGTCCACCCAATTGCCTTCTTGTTCTTTTTCAGCAAACTTATCAATTTTTGTTCTTAATCAGGCTCTAGATTGTTAGCTACAATCATTGGAAGCTGGTCTCCTACTTCTAGGAAGGCATACTTGAGGTTTTCTGGTAAAGCCTTCAACTCTAATGCAGGTGGTTGGATGGAGGATGGAATCAGTTTTTATGGAGTCACATCCAAGGAGGCACCTACAAATTCAGATTGCTCAAAGACAGAATCCTTGGCTAAAGAGGAGGAAGGGTTAGCAGCATAAGAGGAAAGAGATAAAGAATGTACAACACTACAGTTTAAATCACTACACCTACAACTACCTAAAACAGAAACAGAATCTAAGTCTAAGCTAGAGAAAATTACAAAATCAGAATGCACATCAGAATCCAAACCATTATGTAAATTATAATGCAATTCAGAATTGTCAGAAATTAGAGAATTTTCAATTTCAATGCAAGCATGACAGAATTCAAAACCAGCACAATTGCATTCAAAGGCATCTACCAAATTAGAAAATTCAAGAAAATCAGAAATTAATTCAGTTTGGAAATCATCACATGCCTCATCAACTAAGTAATCCAAAAAGTTAACCACATGCACATTGGAATGATTTTCCATAGGATATTTCATGGCTTCTAAAATGTTAAAATCAATTTTTTTGCTAGCAAACTCCATTGGCAAAGTCCCTTCATGCACATTAATAATGGTTTTTGCAGTTTTCAAAAAAGGTCTACCAAGTATTAATGGTGCATGGCCAGGAGTATTATCATTTTCTATATCAAGCACGTAAAAATCAGCAGGAAAAATGAGATCTTTGACTCTTACCAGGACATCTTCTAGAACTCCTGCTGGATGTGCTGTGCTCCTATTGGCAAGTTGGACAATCACTCTAGTTGGTGAAAGAACACCAATCTTGAGGCTTGAGTATACTGATTTGGGCATAACATTGATTGAGGCTCCCAAATCCAGCATAGCATTGGAGAACTCCATGTTGCCTATTGTGCATGGTATTGTGAAAGTTCCAGGGTCTTTGCACTTAGGTGGCATAGGTGGTTGGATGAGTGCAGACACATTTCTCCCCAAATTGACTCTCTCATTACCCCTTAAATGCCTCTTATGAGTACACAACTCTTTGAGGAACTTGGCATACTTGGGGATTTGCTTAATGGCTTCCAAAAGTGGGATATTAACCTCTATTTTTCTGAAGGTCTCCATGATCTCTTTATCCATGTCAGATTCAGAAGCTTTCCTTGATTGAGTCTGCCTATTGGGGAAAGGAAGATGAATTTTCTGAACCACTTCTTCATCCTTTTTATTTTGCTCACTAGTTGAAGATAAAAGAACACTTTGCTGGACATTTGATTTTTCTGGTTCAGATTCAGAAGCTGGACTGTCTACTTGCTTGCCACTCCTCAATATGATGGCACTCACATTGCCTCTTGGGTTGATCACTGGTTGGGATGACAAACTCCATGAACCTTGACTTTTCAGCTCATTGACTGTTGTGGCTAACTGACCAATCTTAGTCTCCAAATTCTACATATTGGTCTCTGTTCTCTGCTGGAACTGAAGAGTATTGGCAGTCAGTTGCTTCATTAAATCCTCAAGACTAGGCTCAGGTTTCTTGGGTACTGGATGAGGTGTATGGCTAGGTTCAGGTTGATTGTATCTTGCATGGGGTGGCTGGTAAGGGGGGTTGGAGGTATTCCCATACTTGAAAGCTGGATGATCACGCCACCCAGGATTGTAGGTGCAGGAATATGGGTCATATCTCTGTTGTTGTGGCTGTATGGGTCTACTAGGGAATATACCAGCACATAACTCAGTTGGGGTCTCTTGCAGCTGAGGGCACTGATCAGTATGGTGGGTATTCAGGGAACAAATACCACAGACTGAAGGAGGAAGGGCTTGTTGTTGTGTTCTCTGATTTAATGCCAATTGCCTCACCATTGAAGCTAACTCTTCCAATTCATTTTCTATCCTTTGTTGCTCCATGGAAGGTGTCCTCACTTCATTGACAGTAACTGTTGGATCACTCAATTTGGTGCCAAATTACTGAGCATTTTGGGCCATCTTGGCCAACAATTCATTTACTGCAGCAGGAGTCTTATCCACCAATGCCCCACCAGCAGCTGCATCAACTATGTATCTGTCCATAGGTAGTAATCCTTGATAGAAATATTGGATGAGAAGCTGCTCTGAAATTTGATGGTTGGGACATTTTGAACACAGCTTCTTAAATCTCTCCCAGTACTCATATAATGATTCACCACTTGCTTGTTTAATCCCACTGATGTCTTACCTGATTGCTGCTGTTCTTGAGGCTGGGAAGAAGTTTTCTAGGAACATCTTCTTCAGTTCATCCCATCTTATAATTAAGGCAGTGGACAAGTAGTAAAGCCAAATCTTGGCTGCCCCATCCAAAGAGAAGGGAAAGGCTATCAATTTGATCTGTTCTTCTCCAACTCCATGTGGTCTCATAGTAGAGCAGACAACGTGAAACTCCTTCAAGTGCTTGTGCGGATCTTCTCCTGCAAGACCATGAAACTTAGGCAACAAATGGATTAGACCATATTTTAGTTCAAAATTAGCATCCAACTCAGGATAATTTATGCACAATGGTTGATAATGCACATCAGGTGCAATCAACTCTTTAATTGATTGTTCTTGCCTATTTTGAGGTACTTGTGCATTTTGGATATCCATCCCAGTTGTCCCAGCTGACTCAGAATCAGTATACCCCAACACAAAATCAGATTCAAAATCTGATTCAACTTCTACACCATTGACAGCAAACTCAACAATTTCAGCAAGAATTTCAAAAACTATACTAGTCCTAATGCTATTACTTCTCACTAGCCTATGGAAGGTCCTATCTATTTCTAGATCAAAAGGTGGTAAGTCCATGTTATGAGACCTTCTCATACACTAGGAAGGGTAGAAATCACAAGAAAACAACAAAAAGAGCAAAAACAGCAAAATAAGCACACAAGGCTCCAACCAAGGAAAATGACCAAAAATGAAGTATCTCAGAAAAATCTGATTTTTCTTGGAAAAATCCTTCACCAATTGGAGGCACAAAATCAACAAACATAATTCAAAAATAAGATCTACAAAAATCAAACCAAAAATCACAATTAATTGGAAAAATGGTTAAAATCATTGTAAAATGGAAAAAGTAGTCTAAATGTTGGAATTTGGCCAAGATAGGGCAGTGCTCCTCACGAAAAAGTCATAGGAGTTATGCTCGAAACGGTCGTGTTTAGTGGACTACCAATTTTTCAAGTCAATCCGATTTAGTTTTTTTAGATGATGAATAGCGGCTGAAATATAACTAGGAAACTTGAAAAATTGACTTGAAGAATTTGTAATCACTTCCAACAATACCAAGCCACTTAAAATCAAACAAGAACACAATAGAACAACTAATTAACACTTAGAAATGAATTGGCTCTCCGGCAACGGCGCCAAAATTCTGGTTCACGCCACTACGATGCCGAATTGCCCAGAATTGAATTCGTGGCAATTTGCAGTATAGTGATCCCCAAGTCGTATTCACTCAAGGAGCCTCACTTCTAAACACTAATTAATCGTTCTAAACACCTAAACACTAATGAAAAGTACATGAACGGGGGGGGTTTGTTGGCAGTACTAATAAAAACAGAATAGAACAGCAACCAAATAACTACAACAGTAGCAGCAGCGAAATTTCCAAGGTGTTGACAGTAAAGAGATTATGTAATCAGCCACTAGGATTCATGGGAGTGCAACTATCATTATCTAACTCATTGATTTAGTTTTGTTCTCATTCCATCGTTTGGTTCATTATGAAAAATGGTTCTAGAATAACATCTAGAATTTTAATGCTACTAATTACAGTCAAGAACATCTCTCTACTATAACCAGATGCATTCAGTGGAAAATCTCAACTAAACCAAGTTAAATATATCATCTAACTAGTCATTTTGCCTCCTTCACTTTCCTAATCAGTCAAAAAAGGTTATATCTTATATATATAAGTCAGTTTATGTTACTTCTCAAGCTCTAATCAGAATTTGACAGCAACATAAACATAACAGCAAAACAGAAACGAAATGAGATGAAAATGGAGAATAAAACACTTAACTTGCATTCTTAGTTCAAGCTACAACATCCCAGTGGTCCAGTGACTGATTACAATGAAGACTTAGCCCTCCATGAAAGCAAAACAGCAAATGACAGAAGAGAAAACAGAGAAGGAAAAAAAGCTACGAAATTCCTTAGTTACTTAAAATAAAAGTGTCCTCTGATTTTTAAAACTGATGCCCTCCATGCCTTGGAATATTCTACCCTAGATGCCTCCTTGGATGCCTCCTTGGTGCTTCTTCCATGATGTGGGCAGCAAGACAAGTTACTCCATTCCTTTGATGTTTTTTTTGTCTACCATTAATTGCTGCAGAAGGCCCATGTTGTCATTCCCCTTTGCTGTAAAGTGGAGAACAATGGGGACCAGAAATCCAGTCAGCCCTAGTCAACCATTCAATGCCCAGTCAGCATGTCCAGGTGGCCTCCAAGTAAGCAAAACGTCCATGTCGACAATTTTTCTCTCAAATAATTAGATCTGAAATTAAGCACATGAATTAATTGGGATAAAATTATGAATTTGAATCATATTAATTCTATAATTAATTTACACCCAATAAATTCAAAATATAATAAAATAGGAGAATTGGCAACATTGAAATAGCAATACGACTAAGATAGGGACCAAAAAGTATATAAAAATGCTTGATATCAAATACGAGTAGGGATATAGCCTTTAGGTAGGATGACACCTACAGGCAAAGATGCAGCTCTTGAGATATGGTATGGGAGTGTAGACCCTTGTGTAGGGTTGCATGCATTTAGTGTGTATTGTGTATATATGTGATTGGTGGAGAATATGAGGGGACATGATACCATATGAATGCCTTAGTGTAGCTTGGTGTCATGTGGGATAAATTCCCGAGTGGATTGTATATATATATATACTGTATATCTGTGTAGAGTAGAGCTAACATTGGTGAGGTCGTGATTTAGACTCACCCCCTCACAATTGCAGGTATAAAATTACGATCAGATCAAAGACTCATGGATCCGTGATACTTTCCCATTGTTTAGGACAAGGTAATTTATTTTAAAGTATTTCTTTAGCATGCTTGAAATCAGATAAGCCACCCTGGGATAAATAGGAGAAATCTAGGCTTGCAGCAATGTCAGTAACACACTATCTGCATTAGTCACGAGTTTGGATCATGGAATGATAAAACTCCTAGCCTCAGTTTTGGGTCGTGAAAGAAGAAATTCTGGGTCACTAGGAAAACTTGACCCACCAAGCCTTTTCGCTATAAGTGAAATTGTGGACCAAAGGCCTGCCAAGCCACTTTCACTAACTGTGTCGTAGTGAGTCCTACTTAACCTAGTCCCTCACCATGGCCATGGGGTTATGAGAAATGAATCAATCGCATTATAAAAGCTTAGGCAGCACTTTTGTGTGTAAATCATCAAAGAGCTAAGGCAGCGCAAATGTGCACAAAAACAATCAAACACATAGGTATATGTAATACAACATCAACAACATATATATACTGCACATCATTCATTTAATTTCATTTGTAAACCGATGGTTCAACTCTTATTCTTTCAATAGCTATAAACATTACTTTTCATGACAGTTCTACAATATTCACCGTTATGCATCATGATGTCATTCATAATAGAATTATTTTTCACATCCTCCATTCATGTGCATAGGAGTTTATAAATGACTCATGATGATTTCACATACAATAAGATGACCCACATTGATGGTCTACAAACTTACATATTCATTTCCACATAAACATTTGTAACTTCACCATACACATGCATATGATTAGACCTACAAATTCCCATAGAAATTGTCATCAAGTTAATATTTGTTCTATATATTTCTTGTTATGTATATAGTCATCCCATTGGGTTACTTACATTTTTAACTCATGTAAGAAAATTATATTTCATCATTCTCACATCATTATAGCTAGTCTCTTATGATCCTAATTTAATTTAGACTACAATATTCATGCCTCTACACAATATATATATATATATATATATATATATATAAGAACACCAAGGAAAGATGAGAAATTCCCTCACCTTATGTTTGCACTATAGTTCTATCTTCACTTTTGACATTTGGAAAGTAAATGTTACTTGAGCATTTTGGGAGGGTAACCTAGTGATTCGGAATGAAAACTGGTAAGAGAGATGGAGTAATTGATAAAGAAAAGGGCCTTATTATTGCTAATACAATGACAGAACAAAATAAGGACTTCTTCTTTGATTACCACCTTACAAATGCAGAATTTTTAAAACTTAAATGTAACCAAACTAAAAATCTGACGGCAAGAAAAACACTAGATTAACACATACTTAGCCAGAAATCTAAGTCATTCAGTCACTAATTTCTACATGCATAACCAGAAAGTAGCATTTATCAGCATCTTTCAATTATAATAACAACTATTTAAACATCATCTTGCTCATTGATTCAATTCTTTATTCCTTTGCTTAAACCTTGAAATTTAGAGCTAAAAATTTAGAGTCTCACGGATATTGCCTCTTTTAAACCACATCGGATTACATGCTCCAAATCATATTAAAACCAATCCTCAAGGGCCTAGTATTAAGTAGCTTTTTCTGCTCATACATAATTATAACAACACCCACAAATAGAAAAATAACATTCAACATATCATTTAAATTTCTTATTCCCCACGTACAGAACTAACCCATGTTCACCCTTGGCGAAAAGAAAAATCTAGCACTTAATTATTGACAGATACAAACTCTTGGTTTATGCTTCTCCCTCTTGGAGAAGCCAAATCCATTAACTAAATCTTTCATCTAAACATAAACAATTCATTCCTTCAAGCCTGATCATAATTGTAATATCCCAAGAATTTATTCAAATAATTAAAAAAAATAGTTAGAAATTTATTAGAAAATTTAATTACATGGAACTATTATTTTTAGAATTAATCAAAAAAATGGAAATAGGAAATTTCAAATTTTAATTGTGGTGAAATTTAAAATTGTAAGAATTTAAATAGGGACTCAAGTGAATTAATATGTCAAATTAGTGTGGCTTTAAATAATTTTAACTAAGGATTTAAACACATGGCATAGGGAAAGCATGACTAATGGCATTATCTCATCCGTTTAAAAAACAAAAAAGGGATTTGAAGATATTAAAGAGCTGAGGGCTTGAGCTCTTATTCAGGATGCCTCTTCCTCCCCATTCTCTTCATCTTGTTCTTCTCTCAGTATCACCATTACCCACAGTGGTTTCTGACTGTTCAGGCCATCAGAAGAAAGAGTCATGGCAAGGAGGAGGCCTCGAGTGGTTGCAGCGATGGGCTCGTGAGGCAGTGGTTCTTAGTGGCAGAGCTTTACAATCACAGAAGGGGCAAACCAGAATTTTAAAGGAGCGTTAAAGAAAATGAAGACTAGTGCAGAAAACAGAAATGATGAGAGGTATGAGTCAAGATACCCCTACCTTCTTCCCTCGGTTTCTTTTAAACTTCAAATTTGTGGTGTGGCTGATTAATCTTGTTTAGGAAATTGGAATGCTGATTGCAAGATTTAATTTCCATTTTTAAGATTGTAAAAATTATAGATTGAATGTTTCTGTTGTATGAATTAAAGGGGACTGAAGATGGTTTAACGAAACTTAAAGGGAAAATTTTGTTTAAATGCACTTAGGCCATTGGATCTGTCATACAGTGTTATAGAGTGACAGAAAATTTTGAAGATTTGGGAAGTGCTTGTAAGCAATAAGATTTATGTTTTCTGCACTTTATGGCTTGGATGCGAGCTATGTGGTTGTTGTCCCATTTTTCGACTATGTTTGGAGTCCCTAAATGCTGTCCAAATCCATTTCACCTTTCTTGGTTAGTTCTATGGTGAAATTACAGGCTTTAATTGGATGTTCTGATGAGAAAAAACATGATGAAATCACGTTGGTACTGTTCATACCTGATTTTCCCTTTGAATCCTTTTGTTGGAACTTGAATCTTTTGAGAGTTTTATGTGTGGGTTATATGAGATTTAAACTGGTTGTTTTGTTGAAAGGAATTAGCTCTTAAGATGTGTTTCAAGATGAATGAGATCAAATTGATGAACTTAGGATAGTATTTTTTTATGGTTCTAATTTTATATAGTTTGAGTGACCAAATGAAACTATGAATCCTAAATTTTTTATGAAATATTCTTTGACATGGGTAGGCATGAACTGGAAAGTTTCATGGCAAATGGAAGAGTTTAGCTTGGTGAAATGCTCATGAATAGACTCATATTTTGTGCAGAAACAAATCTGAACATAATTGGAGACTCATATTCTGTGCAGAAGCAAATCTGAACATAGTTGGATTTTAGTCTATGTTCCATGGCTAAACCACATTATTTTGACTTGAAATTTTTATGGCACCGAGCTGAGACATCGTAATAAGTGTCTACCAAATTTTATAGCATTTGGCTAAGATTTGATAGGCTTATTAAACAGAAAAACAAAACCTATGCAGAAATCAAACAGTTCTGACCTAAGGTTGCTATAAGGGTCTTTAGAGGGGTCAAATGATAGAATTTTAATCTGAAATTTTTATCCTAGTATGTCAACACGTAGATATGTTTGTGTGTCAAATTTGACAATTTTTGGAATTGTAGATCAATACCAGAATTTTACTAAAGAATGGACTCAAAATTTGCTTCAAAACAGAACAAGGATGAATGTTTCGTAACTTATGTTCTGATTTGATGTTATTCTTGTTTGACTTGTTCTCTAAGCCTTTGGTGAGATTTTTGGTACCCGTTCTTTCGATTATAGAGTATAATTGGCTCGGATTCAAGGTGAGGGGATTTCTACTTTGCCTTAGTTGTATTTTCTGTATATACTTAACCCTATTAATATGGATATAACGATTTGAAATACCTTTTGTGTGCTTATGAATTTAATGGTTATGCATGTGCATGAGAAATGATTGTAATGATTGATATATGTATTTATATGAGTTGTTTGATATGATGAAGATTGTCCTCGTGGTAAGGTGTCGAATTGATGGTAGCATGTGCCAAGGAATGTAATACTTAATATATTTGTAATACTGTTAATGATGCTATATATTGTTTTAAATTATGTTGTATATATGTTGTGGTGCTAGGATTGTGTTGATTACATTGTGACTGAATTATGCTCATGATTTTTGGTTGTGATTATGTTTGACTAGAAAGAAAAGGCATGGTGGTGCACCCCATGGGATTAGATAAATGGAGAGATAAGTGTGGCCTCTTATCACTGGAGCAATAAGGGTGGATACGGCGGGGGCCACGGGAAACAATCTAGAGGTACCCTAGATGACCCGGTTGGTACAAAAATTTGTGATATTATGTACCTTATGGTTGTTTGGAATGTATTGTTGATATGATATATGTGACATGGCATAAATATGTTGTTAGTGTTGTACTATGAATCGTACTTAATGTTATGGTTATACTCAGATGAGTCTTGGCATGAAATTGATTGTATATATATATGTATTTAAATGAATGGGTATACTGTATGTAGTTATGGTAGGGTAGTGGTTTCCTCATTGGGTCAGTATGACTCACACCCCAACATTTTCAAGTACAAAGGCAGAGAAACTATAGGGTTATGTATGGTGATCAACTCCCCCTTTGTTCGAGGTAAAGTGTACTTGTCAGTCTTTACTTTTATTTTGTAAGAATTTAGATGAGGCTCTGTAATCGAGTAGGTTGTACTAGGATATGAACTTGTTGAAATATGTTATGTAATGGAATTTGTTGATGAATCATGGATCTTGTATAATTAGTTGTTAATAAAATGTAAATTGATAATTAATTGTGAGCATATTTATATATATTGAATTTGTGAATTAACAGAAATAGGGAATAAAGTTATGTAAGATAGGCTTACGGAGGTGAGGTGAAGCTCACCATCCTTGTCAGTCACATGCCTATGCTTGGGATGTGGCAAGAATCACTAATTAACTAATTCTAAAACCATATTCAACTGGCATAGTACTAGGATGATGATCAATATTCAATAGGTCATCAATTTAACTTCGTCTTACATCAATAGAAGGAGCAAACCAGAATTTAATTCAAATTTCTCTTGGTTTTATCTATACTAGTTCTACTATGTTATTTTTCTCCACCAATATAGCACAAATTCCACAAAACAAAATTTTGATTAAAAATGTAACAAGCTATAACCAACCTAAAATCTTAACCTTTAAAATGTTTTTCACTAATTCTCTCACCCAAATTTCTCTCATTAAACTCACAATCAAATCACCCCACATTAGACCTAGTATAATGAATCATAAAAGGAAAGTGAAATTCTCATGTATTACCTCTCAACGTCATTGTTCTACTTTTCTACTCTTCCAATATCCCTGTCACCACAACGCCCCTTACATAGCTCATGGCTAGCTGACATTTCCTCAATCAAATCCTACATTTACCAAAACAAAGCAAAAATGAGGAGAAATTTTGGTGGGCACCACAGACTCGATAAGGTTGACAGAAGGTGAGAGAAATCTGGCTTTAAGAGACCTTACCTTTAATCCACCCATAGTGGCCAAAAGGAAGACAAGACACCAACAGCAAACCAACCAGACAATGCTGGCCAACAAGCAAGGATGGTGGTTGGTAGCAGTAAACTCATCGTTCCTCTCTCTCAATGACTTCTGTCTTTGCTTTAGATGGCAAGGGAGATCAAGAAGGAAAAGGAAGATGAAGGAGGAGCAGTTCGGCTGGTGACGGAGTGGTGGCTAATGGTGGCCACCACACGACATCCCCCCTTCTCGCATCATCGGTCTCTCTTTCTTTCCCTTCCTCCTCCTTTCTATCTCTATTCTCGTGTACATCAAAGAGGCTAGGAGGTTTAGGTTGTGGCTTCTTCGAGAAGCCACATCCAAGGGTGATAAAAGGCCCATGTGTCATGCTCTCCCCAAAGCCACTTGATCATCTTCAACAAAAATTACTCTAAGCCACACTAACTTGTCATATTAATTCACTTGGGTCCCTAATTAATTTCCTAATTTTTTTAAAATTTCACTAAATGTTTCCCATCGTTATATTTTTTATCTTCCTACTAATAAAAATAAGGGCAAAATATACATAACTCCCCTCAATTTTGAGTCATGTGCAATTAACCTCCCTCAACTTTGAAAAGTTACAATTAAACCTTCAAACTTTTAATTTTTTACAATTAACCCTTTTTGTTACTAACACCGTTAAACTATTTCCACATCATTTAATCCACCTTGTCAATTTTTTTTCCACATCACTTATCTCCATATGCCCTAATCCCACTGCGCCCTAACCCTTAAAATCTGCAACTGTCTACTTCAAAATGCTTGTGAGAAGATGCAGTGTTGTGCTCGTGAAGAAACACTACTACGATTATCATTGCATCTCCACTCTCCAAATGATATATTCAACATGATGTGGGGATTTAAAAAAAAAAGGTAATCTATTATATTTAATATATATATCAATGTTTGCTTAACATGTTAGTGTCAGATTGGAAGAGAAAGAAGGTGATTATATTAGCTTCTCTTATTTCTTTGTTAAAAATAAGATGCAAATCTATAAAACTAATAAGATCAAGAAGGTGATGATGAAGGAACTCAACGCCATAGAAGTAAGTGTTGGTGTTGGTGTGCAGATCTCTTATTTCTTTGTTACTTGAATGGCACTTGAAGATCTTTCAGTCATTCTGTATTTCTATCTTTGGGGTCTTTCTTTTATATCTCCTTAATTTAATCACCAAGTCAATTTAACAAGGTTTATCTTATTGAGTTGTCAGATTGCAAATGGGAGATGAGAAAAATTAGGGCATAATGTAGTAAACTGGGGGCAATGCTAAATTGTAAAATAAGATTTGACATGGAGGGCTATGTGGTCTTGTGAGGTGTCAAAAAAATGCTGACATAGATGTAATTTAACGATGTTCGTAACAAAAGGGGTTAATTGTAAAAAATTAAAAGTTTAAGGGTTTAATTGTAGCTTTAAAATGTTAAGGGAGGTTAATTGCACATGACTCAAAGTTGAGGGGGTTATGTGCATTTTGCCCTAAAAATAAAATAACATAAAAGAAAATCTTCACACAACTCATTAAATTTTCAAAATAGGCCCTTAAAATTATTGTCATAGCATTTCTATTTGCATTTTAGCCCTCTTTTAATTCTCAAAATTAATATTTAAATCTAAAAAATTTCTCTTTAAATTTCTAAGGACTTACCACTCGTTGCATCAAAAGCCTAGGATATTACATGTGTGTGGATGGTTTTGTGCGTAGGTAACACTTAGGGATTATGATAGGTTGGCCCATGATGGAAAGAGATGGCAATTAAATCTTAAGGACCCTTGTGTAGGGAATTAACTGATAAAGGTGATTTCTAGTATGTGATGGAAAAATTATTACTTACTTGTGCTTTATGTTAATTTTGTGAATTTGATTGTGGAAAAATTTAGTGTGAATAGTGAATATGTTTCTCAAAGACTATTTAAAATTTTAAATGGGGATTTTTGTTTAACTTGGACCAAAGTGAAGAGCGTGTAAGGTAAGAGGGACAATTTAGGAATGTGAGACAAATTAAAATAACAACCTTAGCTCTCCAGCCCAAAACCCATGCCTACCATTTCTCTCAAGTGTGTGTGCTCGTGTATCCTACTCCCATCTCTCCTTTTTCAATTACCCTCTCTTCTCTTGCTGAAAACTAGCTTGGATCTTGCTTTAGGTGGCATTTTTTGGTCTAAGATGAGTAGAAATTGAGGTATGTTCTTGAAGCCTTTCTCATTTCTTTCTCATTTTTGTACCACCCCAAACCCTAAGTTAGAAGTCTTGGATTTTCTGAAGTATTAGACTATTTTGTGCTCCCAATATGATTCCATGGTAACTCTAAAATGTCTAACAACTTAAATTTATGTTTCAGAGTAGTTAGGATGCATTTATTGAAGCAAGAGGTGGTTGCTATCATGAATTTTGAACTATGGAAGTTTAAGTGGTAAAACTTTGTTTTGAGTTATGAAAGGAATTAAAATCAATTTTTATAAAGATTTAACACCTAAGTTTGGTTTTAATCATCCATGGAGGGTTTTGGGGCAACAAATAGAGTCTTGGGTAGCTTGTTGATGCCATTTTCATGTTCTTGATGTGCTGGACTAGGTGTGGATGCGTAAGGTGCCAACTATTTTAGGTAAACCCAAGGGCAATGGATGGTGGGTGCATCAGACGCCTATGGTTAGAGGTTGGGGGTGAATTGATGGGGCTTGTGGCACTCTAGGTGCTATGAGCTAGAGTCCCTAGGACTATTAAATGAGCTAAAAATCTATGTTTTGTCTCTTAGGTGCATCCATAACTTGCTTGGGTGTCGTGGCAAAGTTCTTTAAAAATTTCTTGTTTTGCCTTGAACCTTAGTTGAAGGATTTAAGGTATGTACTTTTGATTAATTTACTAAATGTCTAAACATGCATTTCATTATTGTAAGAGGAAAAGGCCTAGGATGGTTTAGGGAAATTGCTTCCATTGCTTATGTGGTATTCACATATAATAATGTTAATCCCATCTCATGTGAAAATATGGATGGTGTGATGACATTAAATAAGGAAACTTCAAGTGTATACGGTAGAACTTGTTAAGTGTCCTTGTATTGGAATATCCTTATAGTGGTACCTATTAATATATATGTATAATGTGTGACCTCTTGTAATGATGGTTAGACATGGAAAAGATTATCATAAATGAACACCTGTACACAAAACCCATAAGTATGGTTGTTGGGCCTCGATAGCTCCACGCTTATGTGGTGGTCAATGATATGAAATGTATTAAGTTGGATACACCATGTTAATTAATTAAGTTGGATCACATTGTGTGGCATTCACGTGACTGTGATTTTGTGATGGTTGTATTTAAACTTGTCTATGTTATCTGTAGTGATGGGTAGAAATGGTTCCTATCTTCCCATCCATGTGAGAGGTAGACAGTAAGGTAAACTTATTTTCTTTATATAGCATTTCACCTCACTGAGTATCATTACTCACTTCCTTTTTGTATACCTTTTGTAGATTTTGTAGTAGCAGGTGAGCCTCCACACGAGCAGTAGCAAGGTTCTTCATTCTCCAATCCCATTTGTTACGAGGTTGGTGTCTATCTTTTTTATCTATTTTGGGTGGGACTTTAAGCTATATAGTTGATAGGACTCCTAGGTTTGGATGTATAACTACTTAGCGAAGGATTGTATAGATCATTCTCATTCTTTTGATTTGACCATGTTTTATATATTTCCTTAATTATAGATTGTGATGGGAATGAGGAAAGCTTCGAAAGGATACATATTTTGTGAATTATGGATTAACACATGTACGATCAATGAATTGCTTATGTATTTGTTTTTTGTATCACACTTACGGTTGGAATATATATATATATTTATAATTATTCCTTGTATGCCTCTTTCTTATGATGGCTTAGGCTTTGGAATGGATCTACCTCGTGCCAGTCACAATCCCGATTTGGGGGCTTCACAGAGAAAAAATTCAATCAAATTTGGGAAGGAGGAAAACATAGAGAAGAAGAAGAAGAAGGGATTAACAGAAATTTTAGAGGCTTGCATGAGGTACTTCCCTCTATTTTTTCCTCTTACTCTAGAAGAGAAATTGTAGGAATTTTCTTGATCTTTCTTGTGATAGTTTTCTTTTTTGTAGAAATCCAAAGTTTGAACCTGCTTCTTGCTTCTTGATATTTGTTTTGGTGTGAGGAAGAAGAAAATCAAGCTCTTGAACAAAGGTTGCTAGCCTATTTAATTTTAATATAGCAAGAGAATGAAATTTAAGTTACATTGTTCTCCATTGAATGTTGGTTTTGTGAATTTCTTGCTATTTAACAATTTGGTATGACATGAAAAAAGAAAAATATGGGTCTTGAGCCAAGTTGAGTTCTTACCCTTAGAATGAGGATGGGTTAAAAGCCTAGAGTGTGTTTGGTAAACCAATGGGCAAACCTAAGTTTAAATGAATGTGATTTGGACAAACCTAGGTTTGAGTGAACGAGATTTATGTTTAGGAGAAAGTTGGACAAACATGGTTTGGGAAAAAATATGATGTTTGGATATTGGTTTACAAACGTGATTTTGGATGTGTAATTACCAGAAAGAGTATGAATTTTATATTCCATTTTTTTGATGTATTATTATTATTTATTGTCATTTATTTAAATCTAACATAATGAGTTATATCAATATTTTAATAAAGGTCATTAAATTATTATTTTTGGTTTATTTGTCCAATATTACTAATTATTTACTAATTACTCATTAGAATATTTTTTAATTTAAACAATTTGAATAAAGTATAATTCCAATTAAAGTGCTAATAAATTGCTAATTACAAAATAAATTATTGACTAATTTTTAATTAATAATTGAGTTTTAAACAAAAATAAATTAAGTATTTGTCACAATCCGACCCCAGCTCGTGACCGACGCAGACAGTGTGTTACCAACACTACCGTAAGCCTAAATTACAGGCACAGGATCGTAGATGGCCTATATGATTACAGAATACAGTAGAGCAATATAATAAAATATATTACCTTACCCCGAACAATTGGGAGGCATCCTCGTTCTACGAGCCCTCGACATGACTGCTTCTGCATACATGCAACTATGAGGGGGTGAGTCTAAGCTATGAACTCACCAATGTTAGCCCTACACTACACAGATATACAGCATATATATAACCCAAATTGGGAATTTATCCTTCGTGACACCAAGCTGCCCGGAGACATGCATATGGTATTATGTCCCATCATATTCTACCCCAAACACATACATATACATTATAGATTAAATGCACGTAAACCTACACCAAGGTTCATGCTTCCATATCACGTTTCAAGAGTGTAATCAACGAGGGTTTATGTTCTTACAGATTATCACTCAAGAAATCCCACTATGGACTGGGTCTATTGGATCATATCCATAACCATAATATGTCTATGGTCTCTTGGATTATCCTCTTAGCTAGCATTTATATATATATCCTACACACACACACACACACACACACACATATATATCCTACACACCACATCATAACCACACTCAAAAATATATAAAATGCAAATGAATGAGATGCAATGCAAATCCTACTCTTTTCCACACCATATTGGGGACCAGCCCTCAATAGGTATGTATACACATTGATGCCACTTAGCAGTATTACATAATGAGTAGCTTGCCACTTCCATTTCCCTCTCATTTCATAATATAAATATGCAAATGAATATACAATGTATCCACATCATCACCACACAATTTCGAATCCACACATCCCACACAATAATACATTTAATAAATAAATGTATAAATATAACAATATAAATATACATATATATACATAAATTCATATCCGCATATAGGAGAGCTAGATAGATCCCTCACCTGGATTCCTCGCTCTCGGTGCTTCCTCCTTGTACCTCGACCATCCCTATTAAGTAACCAAGCAAAACCATCAGGATTTTAAAATAGAGAAACTCCCTACCACTAATCCCGACCTTTACCCAATCTTTTAATCATAACTTTCAAATGGTAATGAATTTCCATATGAAACTTATACCATTGGAAACTAAACTCAAAAAGCTTTCCAACGATATAAAGTTTGTCCAAAATGAAGTTCGGATGAGAGAGTTACGGCTGATTGAAGATCAGCCAGGGTTTCCCAAAATGGCCAGCGCTTGAGGCAACACACACTTTGGCACCTAGGTGCCACACTTGGCGCATAGAGCACCAGGGCTCTGTACCCGTGACTTCTCCTCAATTTTGGCGCAGATTTGGTTGATTCTCCATCGTTTTCCATGATTTCTTCCATGGAATCTCATCGTTGATGTCTAAGGAGCATTTAGATATCAAAAGCTCTAATTTTCATTTACAAACGAAGCCAAAAATCTTGATTTTACCCCAAATACCCTTAAAACTAGAAAATAGGGAAATGCTTGAGGAATAGGAATTCCTACCTCGATTCTTGGCTTTCCCTATATTGCTTGGCTCCTAGAGGCTTGCCTTATCGCCCGAGATCTGTCCCCAAAGCTCGGTTGAAGGATTTGAATGGAGAGAGAGAAAGTAAAGAGAAGGAAGAGAGAAAGAGAGGAGAAAGAAGGTAAAGAGAGAGAGAGAGAGAGGAAAGGAAGAAATGAGGAAAAAGAGGCAGGGCCACCTATATATACTCACCCAAGGTGAAATTACTACGTTACCCTCTAGTTGACCCTCAGTCAAGACTGGTAAAAGTAAATCCGTAAAATGCCACCTTGGGTGTTTCTAAATCCTAGGGGCCTAATAGTTTTCCTTATTTCACTTTAGTCCCTCTTTGTATTCAACCTATATCCTAACTCTTTTGATGCCCTTGGTTCTACCAATACATTCCACAACCTTGACACTTCTAAGCCTCACATTTTCCTTTATACACCACGAAAAATATTTCCTCCACCTGAAATATTCCACAAAATTAGCTTTACATAATACCCAAAAATCATGGATTTTTCGGGGTATTACATTCTTCCCCCATTTTTGAATGTCTGTTTGATATCATCATTCTTCCTTCAAAACTTCAAACATGATGATATCAAATAGATATTCATCATTATTGGTTCTTTGTGCAGTAGCTCCCCTTTGACTGAACAAGAACATTTCTCCCACTAAGGCATCCATTCAAAAGGATAGGACTACACCACTCCTACTATCCTCCGACATATCTTCTCTTATCCTGGAGAATGATAGTGAAGTTCTCACAGACTTCTTTCCTTTTAGGCTCTGAGCCATACTTAAGGCACATCCCACTCACCCTACTCACCATGCTTCTACTGCCCACCCTGATACAACTAGGGAATACCTCTATTAGAGATTTCCCTATCTCGCATTCTGGATCACCTCACGTACAATCCAGGTGCTTCCTAAAAACATGACCTCAAACCTCTATATCGAGTGTCAACCCATTAGCTAACCCTAGGGATGATCTACTCTATAATATCTGCTCTCATGATCCCATGTATACCCTCTCTTCATTCATAAATAACCCATAGAGGTCATGAGGATACACCTACAATGCAAGTGCTAGTGTTCTTCGAATGCGTTATCTAAAACTCTTGGGAACTGTTTCAAGAACTTCCTCCTGAACTGTTCCTATCCCTCAGATGAGAATCTGGGATCCTGACATCGCTTACTTTATCCCCCTTAACCAATAGCTTGTCTTTTCTCAATAAGGATGAAACTGATCTTCCATGTATTTCTAATTCATTGTTTGTGTAGTCTTCGTTCTCTAAGAGCATAATTCCTACACTTACTAACCCTATTTCCTTTTTTAGTATCTTTCATGCTAATCATCCAAATTCTTCTGTGGGATTCTACCCTTATCGTCCTTACTACTTGTCAAGCCTCTCTATTCTTTCTCTGTCCTCTTCTTGGCTGAACTAAGCTTCTACTAGGGAGCATACCCACGAGGCTCTACTTTCTTCAAGATTATCATCACTTCTTCATGCCGCTATCCCACCATGTCTGCCCTTATGGCTCTGAAATGCTCATGCCTCATACCACTTGGGATGCGCGTCAAACACATAAGAGGTAGAGGTAGACATTTGAGTCACTCACGAGCCCAAAAGTATTTTTTAGAAGGAACCCGAAAGAAAAGAATGGAAGATACATCCTACAAGACCTTTGGTGGAGCCGTCTCTCTATAATTGTACCATGGTTCACAACGATAGAGGAGGACCCACTAAGGTTACCTTACTCAGTAATCAATAGGAGACCTAAACTTTAAACCCTAAACCATAATCCCTTTGATACCATTTCTAGTATCAGACTTAAACTAACATATCCAGCTTTGATACCATTTCTATCATAACCCAACCCTAGCTTATGACCGATGCAGATAGTGTGTTACCAACACTACCGCAAGCCTAAATTTCAAGCATATAATCGTAGGTGGCCTATATGATTACAGAATATACTAGAGCAATATAATAAAATATATTCCTTACCTCGAATAATGGGAGGCATCCTTGTTCTACGAGCCCTCGACCTAACCGCTCTTGCATACTTACAGCTGTGAGGGGGTGAGTCTAAACTATGGACTCACCAATGTTGCCCTACACTACATAGATATATAGAATATATATATATATAACCCAAATCGAGAATTTATCCCGCATGACACCAAGTTGCCTGGAGGCACGCATATGGTATCATGTCCCATCATATTCTCCCCCAAACACACACATATACATTACATATTAAATGCACGTAACCCTACACCAGGGTTCATACTCCCATACCATGTTTCAAGAGTGTAATCAATGAGGGTTTATGTTCCCACAAATTATCACTCAAGAAATTCCTTTATGTACTAGGTTTATTGGGTCATATCCATAACTATAACATGTCTATGGTTTCTTGGATCATGGCCTTAGCTAGTATATATGTAACATCCCAAATTATTATGGATTAAATATTTAATATTTTTTTTATTTTGAGACTCTAGAAATCTCTTGAATGTCCTTGATGAATCTAGATTATTCTAGAGGAATCTTGTATGTTCTAGAGATATTTTGTATATTCTTGAATTTCCTAGATAAGTGTAGAATGTTGTAGAATGGTATAGATAATTCTAGAGAATTCTAGGTTAGTTATGTTCTAGAGATATCTTGTATATTCTTGAATTTCCTAGATAAGTGTAGAATGTTGTAGAATGGTATAGATAATTCTAGAGAATTCCAGGTTAGTTATATTCTAGAGATATCTTGTATATTCTTGAATTTCCTAGATAAGTGTAGAAGTTGTAGAATGGTATAAATAATTCTAGTTATCTTGAGTTCTCTAAACATTTCTAGGCTTTAGAGAGATGTTGCCTCCCCTTTTTAGCTATAAATAGCAACATCTTTCTCCCCTTTCCTTGCACCATTCACAACCGAGAGAGTGTGAGAAAAAGAGAATCCAGCAGCTTGGACAGAAGCAGAAAAATATTCTCTGTTTTTTAATCATAAAAAAGAGGTTTTTGGAAGAAGCAAATAGAAAAGTTAAACTCGATTTTTCTGAGCTACTTTAAGGAGATTCTTCTATTACTAACCCACACAAATGTTAAGGGAGAAGTGGCAGTTAATAGGAAGCAAAAATCAGAACCAAAACCAGTGCAAACTACCCCATGGTCAACGGTCAAAAATCATGAAACGAATTTCAAGACAGATTGAATAGCTATTTGAGCTAAAAAGTCAAACTACAAATTACAGGTAGCTTAGCAATTCATAAAATCTTGTTTTACTACTTGAATATTTTATGTCCATGAAGTTTTATTTAAAGTGAAATATGTTTTTCATGATGAAATTAGCATGATATCAGCTTGGAAGTTTACTTCCATGTTCAGCTTGGGAGTTCTGCTTCCATTTCAGCTTGGAAATTCTATTTCCATGTCAGCTTAGAAATTATATTTCCATGTTTTAGCTTGGAATCTTTCTAGCTTGAGTTAAAGGACTGCAGTAGCCTTTCTCTTATGTTCAGCTTGGAAAAAGTAGTTCTGCAGACTATCTTTTCCATGTCGTTGAGTATGCCACCAACTATTCTTGATTCCATGATTTATTCATATATCAGCTTGCTAATTTTTCATCAACCTATTACACTGAACTGAGAATTTATATTACATGGACTGATTTTTATGATATAAGTGCTTTTATAATTGAAATGGTATATTTATAAATGTTTATAAAATTATGCTAGCTACTGAGATACCCTTATCTCACCTTTTTGTGCTTTTCCAACTGACCATTTCAAGGGCTGAGTATAAGGGAAAAGGTGTAAAGATTGATTGAACACTTTTAGAGCACTCAAGTTTATTAAGTATTAGAACTATAGATTTTTTTTTAAGTTTAGATATCAAATTACTATGTACGACAGATTTGTAATTTATTTCAAATGAATATAAAATTATCTTATGTTTAGAATTTCAATTATTATGTATAACCAATTATGATTTGTACTGAGAACAATTGTAGAATGTTCTTTTTGAAGGTACGAGTATTAAGCATTAGAATTTGAAAAAAAAAATTTAGATTTTAGTATAGTAAAATAAGGACGTTACAAAATTTGGTATTAGAGCAAAGATTTGGGCACCTTATGGGTAGAATTAGGATATTTTGATGATGTTTGCTATATGTTTGATTAGCTTGTTTTAGAAATACAATCTTTTCAGTGTTTTGTAGAAATGGCCTCATCTAAGAAAACCCAAGCCGAGATCTTGGAAACCCTTACTCAGAACATAGAACACTTGGTGGCTAAGGCAGATCGACAAGAAGACAATCAAGCTGCCACCACTGAAGTTCTAAAACTCTTGACTGATGAGTTAAAGGGTAGAGGAAAGAGAAAGGAAGGTGAAACTAGCAACTCAATTAACCAGATTCTAGGGGAATTTTGAAAAAATAACCCTCCTTCATTTAAGGGATTTCATTACCCAGACGTAGCCCAAGAGTGGATGGATCAAATTGAAAAAATTTTTAGAGCAATTGTTGTTAGGTCTCCTAGTGATTACAGAGCAAGGTAACCTTAGTAGGACCTCCTCTATCATTGTGAACCCGGGCACAACTATAGAGAGACGGCTCTACTGAAGGTCCTGTAGGATATTTTCATTTCCTCTCCCTCCGAGACTTATCTTTTCTTAGGAATTATGTTCTCAGTTTTAGTTTTAGATAGATGTAGCTACACTTTTGAACTAAGTCAAGGAAAAGTTGTTATGTGTTTTGATTCCGTTGTTGTCGGATCAAATTTTTATATGGTGGGTTTTATAAGCTGAATTCAAGATTGATTTTATGTAGCTATATTATTTTAGGGTACCAGCCAATAAAAGAAACCACTTGCATTAAAAAAACTGAAGGATTACATGGCAAAAAAAAAGAAGTTTACTCATGCATGAGTAATCTAAAGGCGAGGTGGTCTTGGATTAGGAGGGTTGTATTATATCATCACCCCTCGACTATTCCTTGGAGCAAGAGACAGAGCAATGTCGCGGAGGGTAGTGTAAATTCCATTCATACAATCAACACTTCTTTGCTGTTGATTGCAGAAGCACTGGGTGGACCAATAGAAGAATCTATCTATTCTTGAAGTCATTGTTGCGTTATTGCGTTTGGTTAACTTCTCCAGATCCTCCATCATCTTTTTCAGATTTTTCACCTCCTGCTCTAGACAGGCAATTTTTTCCTCCGAGGTATGGCCCGTGCTAGTCTCCTCAACTTCCTCGTTCTTCTTCATTTTTTTCTCCTTCTGCTTCTCTTGAGACCCCTCAAAAGGTCTCTTGCCCTTGTCTTTGCCCAAACTTAAGTTTAAGTCGAGCTCTTCTTCCTTGGCCTCCACTGTGAGATCAATGTACTTCCTTGTGGCCATGATTTGGAAAATTTAGAAATTTATGTAGGAGTATGAGAAGAGAGGAATGCTGGGAAGTTATAGGTTCAGAGATGATTACTCTTTGTGGTGTGGTAACTGAGAACGCTGGGACAATTCTTATAGAGGAAAAAATTAGAACTTAGAGACAAAGAAGATATCTCCTAGCCGCACCCTACCCGCTTAACCTGTGGATTTTTGCAAGCTGGAAGCTAGAAGTCTAAGGTAGGCATGCACACCAACAGTGTGTCACATTAATGCCAAAACCACGAAAGTCAATATTCGGTGGATTTGCGGTCGATTCATACTTGGTTTTTCCATTTCTCTTATTGGCATTTTTTGAAATTCAAAGAGTTGTTAATGTAGCCATTACAGAGTGTCTTGGATGCTTTTACGATGAACTAAAATGTATTTCTCTGCTTTATTGTGTTGTTCTTGAAAGCCTTCAGTTGAGTATAATATACAAGATTGATTGAATCATACTGTGATTATATGTATCTAAAAACATATGATATGTATGCTATTCATGCATAGTGAGTGAAGGCTATTTGTTATGGCCAGGAATAATATGTAATAATCCCACATACATTCAGAGAATGAGTAGTCAGAAATTTAAAAGGACATGAATAGATGAAAATATATAGATAATGATGTATCTCTATGTTTATACATATATACATATATGCTCGTAGAGGCAAGTGAAATGTAAAATTTTTTCTCACTTTATGGAACGCTTGATGTGTAAATGTGAGAAGTTTTTATTTTAATATGTATGTTTGAAAATGTATAAGCCTAAGGCAAAACCACGAATTAGAAACCTAGATAAGGCTAGTATGAAGCTACCCGTTCATGGAGTAATATCTCGATTTAAGATTATTGGATAAGACAAATATAGAGTTAGGAAGTCATAAATTGAAGCGGTGAATAGTTGAATAATTTGAGCAAGAGTCAAAAGTTAGCCGAAATTTTTGAGGAAATCTTTTGTATTAGATTATATTTTGTTATTTTTTGGCATGCTTATCATAGACCGTTGGCATTACGACAGATATGGTCTGTAGGCCATCTTTAGAGTATGATGTAAAGGTTTTGTAGCCCTAAATTTCGTCTATATATAATGGATGCCCCATTACACTGCTCACTACACTAAGAGTTCATTACCTATAAGCTTTCTAGCATCAAACTTCTCCTTCCGTACAACCTTTATAGCTCAGAAAAATATGGCCGGCAATAAATCTTTCAATCTAAACTTTGAGGCTGGCAAGGTAGAGCTAGATCTAAATCTTAGCCTGGAGAATTATAAGAATAAGAGATCCATGGAAGAGTCACCAGAGGCTAAGAAAAGAAAAAGGGATGTAGTAGAGCTAGAGGATGTTAGCACAGCAACATCTTCTAATAATGAGCTTGCGCTTATGAGACAAAAGATGGAGGACTTAGAAAAATTGATAAACCGCCACTTCAAGGACTAGGGGAGATTGATAAATCGTCTCTTTACAGAACAAGAGAAGCTTTTGAATCGTAATTTTAGGGAATTGGCGAATAGAGTTGATAAACATTCGATGTTTGCAACTCAAAATTTTTGTGACCAACAAGCGAGATGTATTGACTGTATGAATGGAGTGACTTCTGCACTTCGCCAAATTTCCCAGACATTTCCTCCAGAAACTCTTTCTAGGCTACAACGATTAGCTTCCTCCTTAAGGTCTGAAGTACCTTCCTCTTCTAGACCCGGAGCACCTTTTACATTTCAAAAGCCTCCTCGTCCTTAATTTATTCTTTCTTTTGTTTGTACCTAAAGCTATATTTGATCTAAGCTTTACGTATTAAAATTATCTATGTACTAGAAATAAAATTTAAAGTTTATATTTAGATCTTCTTTGTTAAAGTTATTCCTTTTACTGAAAGAACTTGAGGAATGAGAAGATGTTGGACTTGTTATATTTCATACTTGATTATGGAAATTCTAAAGCAGAGTATGGTAATATCTTTTTGACTGAGTAGAGTTACTAAAATGATATTTCATTGCAATTCTGAGCTATGGAGGAATGCTAAATAAGTATTTTATGAACCTATACATGGAAAACTATGGGTTGTCCTAATCATTAAAGGGGTATGACTCTATATGAGTCATTGAGGTGAGAGGAATTTCCATATATAATTATTTTATAATTATGCGTAAGGAGTATGTTATTTACTTAACACATTTTCTAGGATTATTCTTCCTAGAGATTTATGTAATAATTTCATGTGATTTTTCTTTTTATATGACGCCTTCAGTTGAGAGTATCAACTGAAGGTAGAAGGATCGCCTTCGGGCAAGAGTATTGCCTATGGCCAAAAATCTACCTTTCATTTGGGACAATAGGTGTGAAGAAAGTTTTTAGGAATTAAAGGCTAGATAAACATCAACGCCAGTATTAATTATACCTGACCCTCAAAAACCTTTCATAATTTATACAGATGCATCACTTAAAGGTTTAGGTTGTGTACTAATGCAACTAGGAAGAGTAGTGGCCTATGCATCTAGACAACTAAGACCACATAAACAAAATTACCCTACTCATGATCTAGAATTAGTAGTCGTAGTCTTTGCCCTTAAAATTTGGAGACATTATCTATATGGAGCATGTTTTGAAATATTTTTTGATCACAAGAGCCTTAAATACCTTTTTGACCAAAAAGAGCTTAACATGAGGCAGAGGAGATGGATTGAATTTCTGAAGGACTATGATTTCACTCTTAAGTACCACCCAGGTAAAGCCAACATAGTAGCTGATGCTTTAAGCAGAAAATCTGTTCATCTAGCTATTATGATGCTTAGAGAGGAACAACTCTTAGAGGAATTCTGAGTCTTAAAGTATCTTTTAACCGTAAGAGTCTAAAAATAAGTGCCCTAGTGATTAGAAATGAACTAGAGGATTTAATTTTGGAAGCTTTACCTAAAGACCCTTACATCAAAGAAGTAGAAGAGTTAATGGCTTTAGGTAAAATAGAGAATCTTAAATTCACCAACAAAGGATTACTCAAATTTGGAGAAAGAGTGTATATTCCCAATCAAGGAAACCTTAGGCAAGATATTTTGAAAGAAGCACACCAAAGTAAGTATACTATTCATCCAGGAACAACAAAGATGTATCATGACCTAAAAAGAAATTTTTGGTGGCCTGGAATGAAGAAAGAGGTAACATAATTTGTTAGTAAATGTCTAACCTGTCAAAAAGTAAAAGCTGAACACCAAAGACCAGGCGGTTCATTGCAACCTTTAGAAATCCCAAAAGGGAAATGGGATAGCATCTCAATGGATTTCATTGTATGACTACCTAGAACTTCTTCTGGCCATGATTCCATTTGGGTAATAGTAGATAGATTGACAAAATCAGCACATTTCTTGGCTGTCAATACTACCTATACCCTAGATAAGTATGCTGAGTTATACATAAAGGAGATAGTCAGATTGCATGGTGTTCCATGTGACATCATATCAGATAGAGACTCAAGGTTCACCTCTAGATTTTGGAGATCTTTACAAGATGCCATGGGTACAAAATTGAAGTTTAGCACTGCTTATCATCCTCAAACAGATGGTCAAACAGAAAGGACAAACCAGACCTTAGAGGATATGTTAAGGGCTTGCATGATTGAGTTCAAGAGGAATTGGGATAAATTCTTGCCATTAGTAGAGTTTTCCTATAATAACAGTTTCCAATCTAGTATCAAGATGGCCCCATATGAATTTCTATATGGAAGGAAGTGTAGATCACCTATCTGTTGGGTTGAACTAGGAGAAAGAGCATTGATAGGCCCAGAAATAGTAGACCAAACTTTAAGGCAAATTAAAATTATAAGGGATAGATTACTTACAGCTCAAAGTAGACAAAAGAGCTATGCAGATAAGAGAAGAAGGCCCTTAAGTTTTGAAGAAGGTGATCATGTTTTTCTTAAAATATCACCAATTACATCAGTTGGAAGATCTATGAAGTCAAAGAAACTTAGTCCAAGATACTTAGGCCCATTCCAAATCCTTGAAAAATTTGGCAACACTGCTTACAAATTAGCCTTACCCCCGAACTTGGCAAATATTCATAATGTTTTGCATGTGTCTCAACTTAAAAAGTACATCCCAGATCCTTCACATGTCATTGAACATGAGAATGTACATTTACAAGAGAATATGACAATAGAGATAAGACCATATAGAATCATTGATACACGACTCAAATCATTGCGAAATAAGCAAATCCCTCTAGTTAAAGTAGTCTGGAGAGGAATATCCCAAGAGGAAGCAACATGGGAAACTAAAGAACACATGAGAAGACATTATCCTGAGTTATTTCACTAGGTAATTAAAATTTCTAATGTATAATCCTTTTAATTATATGCTTACCGAATTTTAAGGACAAAATTCAAATTTTAGGGGGGTGAGTTGTAACATCCCAAATTATTATGGATTAAATATTTAATATTTTTTTTATTTTGAGACTCTAGAAATCTCTTGAATGTCCTTGATGAATCTAGATTGTTCTAGAGGAATCTTGTATGTTCTAGAGATATCTTGTATATTCTTGAATTTCCTAGATAAGTGTAGAATGTTGTAGAATGGTATAGATAATTCTAGAGAATTCCAGGTTAGTTATGTTCTAGAGATATCTTGTACATTCTTGAATTTCCTAGATAAGTGTAGAATGTTGTAGAATGGTATAGATAATTCTAGAGAATTCCAGGTTAGTTATATTATAGATATATCTTGTACATTCTTGAATTTCCTAGATAAGTGTAGCATGTTGTAAAATGGTATAAATAATTCTAGAGAATTCCAGGTTAGTCTAGGTTTATCTTGAGTTATCTTGAGTTCTCTAAACATTTCTAGGCTTTAGAGAGATGTTGCCTCCCCTTTTTAGCTATAAATAGCAACATCTTTCTCCCCTTTCCTTGCACCATTCACAACCGAGAGAGAGTGAGAAAAAGAGAATCCATCGGCTTGGACAGAAGTAGAAAAATATTCTCTGTTTTTTAATCATAAAATAAAGGTTTTTGGAAGAAGCAAATAGCAACGTTAAACTCGATTTTTCTGAGCTACTTTGAGGAGATTCTTCTATTACTAACCCACACAAGTGTTAAGGGAGAAGTGGCAGTTAATAGGAAGCAAAAATCAGAACCAAAACCAGTGCAAACTACCCCACGGTCAACGGTCAAAAATCGTGAAACGAATTTCAAGACAGATTGAATAGCTATTTGAGCTAAAAAGTCAAACTACAAATTACAGGTAGCTTAGCAATTCATAAAAGCTTGTTTTACTACTTGAATATTTTATGTCCATGAAGTTTTATTTAAAGTGAAATATGTTTTTCATGATGAAATTAGCATGATATCAGCTTGGAAGTTTACTTCCATGTTCAGCTTGGGAGTTCTGCTTCCATGTCAGCTCGGAAATTCTATTTCCATGTCAGCTTGGAAATTATATTTCCATGTTTTAGCTTGGAATCTTTCTAGCTTGAGTTAAAGGACTGCAGTAGCCTTTCTCTCATGTTCAGCTTGGAAAAAGTAGTTCTGTAGACTATCTTTTCTATGTCGTTGAGTGTGCCACCAACTATTCTTGATTCCATGATTCATTCATATATCAGCTTGCTAATTTTTCATCAACCTATTACACTGAACTGAGAATTTATATTACATGGACTGATTTTTATGATATAAGTGCTTTTATGACTGAAATGGTATATTTATAAATGTTTATAAAATTATGCTAGCTACTGAAATACACTTATCTCACCTTTTTGTGCTTTTCCAACTGACCATTTCAGGGGCTGAGTATAAGAGAAAAGGTGTAAAGATTGATTGAACACTTTTAGAGCACTCAAGTTTATTAAGTATTAGAACTATAGATTTTTTTTTTTAAGTTTAGATATCAAATTACTATGTACGACATATTTATAATTTATTTCAAATGAATGTAAAATTATCTTATGTTTAGAATTTCAATTATTATGTATAACCAATTATGATTTGTACTGAGAACAATTGTAGAATGTTCTTTTTGAAGGTACGAGTATTAAGCATTAGAATTTGAAAAAAAAAATTTCAGATTTTAGTATAGTAAAATAAGGACGTTACAATATATATATCCCACAACATCACAGCCATACTCAAAAATATATAAAATGCAAATGACTGACATGCAAGGCAAATCTCGCTCTTTTCCACACCACATTGAGGACCAGCCCTTAATGCATATGCATATCCATTGACACCACTTAGCGGTATTACACAATGGGTAGCTTCCCACTTCCATTTCCCTCTCATTTCTAATATAAATATGCAAATGAATATGCAATGTATCCACATCATCACCACACAACCACCACTCCGCACATCCTACACAATAGTACATTTAATAAATAAATGTATAAATAAAACAATATAAATATAAATATATATACATGTATGCATATCCATATATAAGAGAGCTAGATAGATCCCTCACCTAGATTCCATGCTCTTTCCGCTCTCGCTTTGCACCTCGACCATCCCTATTAAGTAACCAGGCAAAACCATTAGGGTTACGAAATAGAGAAATTCCCTACCATTAGTCTCGACCTTTACTCACTCCTTCAATCATAACTCTCAACCGGTAATGAATTTCTCTATGAAACTTATACCATTGGAAACTAAACTCAAATAACTTTCCAATGATGTAAAGCTTGCCCAAAATGAAGTCCAAATGAGAGAGTTGCAGTTGATTAAGGATTAGTTAGGGTTTCCCAGAATGGCTAGCACCTAAGGCGCCACACACACCTTAGCGCCTAGGCACCACACTTAGCACCTGAGGCGTCATGGCTCTATACCCATGACTGCTCCTCGGTTTTGGCTAAGATTTGGCTAATTCTCTATCGTTTTCTATGACTTATTCCACAGAATCTCATCTTTGATGTCTAAGGAGCATTTAGACACCAAAAGCCCCAATTTTCATCGAAAAACGAAGCCAAAATCTCAATTTTACCCCAAATACCCTTAAAACTCAAAAATAAGGAAGTGCTTGAAAAATAGGAATTCCTACTTCGATTCTTGGCTTTCTCTTATTACTTGGCTCCTAAAGGCTTGCCTCATTGCCTGAGATCTGTCCCTAATGCTTGGTTGAAGGATTTGAGTGGAGAGAGAAAGTAGAGAGAAAGAAGAAAGAAAGAGAGGAGAGAGAAGGTGAAGAGAGAGAGAGAGAGAGGAAAGGAAAAAATGAGGAAAAAGTAGTGGAGCCACCTATATATACTCACCTAAGGTAAAACTACTATGTTGCCCTCCAGTTGACCCTCAGTCAAGACTGGTAAAAGCAAATCTGTAAAATCCCACCTCGGGTGTTTTTAAATCCTAGGTGCCCTATAGTTTTTCTTATTTCACTTTAGTCTCTCTTTGTATTCAACCTGTCTCCTAACTCCTTCGATGCCCTCGTTTCCACCAATACATTCCTTGATTCTCTACCACTCAATATTCTACAACCTTGCCACTTCTAAGCCTCACATTTTCCTTCATACACCACGAAAAATATTTCCTCGACTCGAAATATTCCATAAAATTAGCTTTATGTAATACCTAAAAAACATAGATTTTTGGGGTATTACAGTATCCATTATAATTAAAATGAACTCAGTATCCATTATAATTAATTTTTTAAAAAAATTGAATAAATAATGTAATACCCGCTAAATTTGTGACACATGCTCGATTTTATTTTTCTTATTCCTTTTCTATTTCATTAATTATTTATTTTATTTTCTTATATTTTAATTAATTAACAATTCTCAAGGCTGGCTAATGGCTTGTTAGTGCATGCTAAAAATCTTTTAGTAAGGACTAATTTGAATAGAAAGTATAAATTGTGGGGAAATTGCTATGTCTATGTATAGAAAAGGAATCTAGAAAATTAAGTGATCCAATTTGAGAGAAATTCTACCATTGGGTGCTAGTAGGGACATACTAGGGTAGTAATGTAATTTTCCTTTTAGTGGGAGGGACCTAAGAGACTTTTTGCGCCCTATTTCATTTAAGCTCCCTCTTCCCTCTCTTTTCTCCTCACTTGCAAGACACAAACAACCCCCAAATATTGCTCAAGAGCTTCTTAATTCATCTTCCTCCTTTGTCCAAGTCGTCCAGCCTTTGCCCCATTTCTTCCAATGGGAGATTCTCTTCTCTGGTGACTACTTAACTCACTGAAGTATCTAGGGAAAGAGGTAAGCTTCCATTCCACCCCCTTCTTGTAATTTTCATCCATGGGTGTCATAGGTTTAGAGAAATGGATTTTGGTTTGTTTGTACTAGAACTCTACTCTTTTTGCCTTTACCTTCTTGATTGTGTGTTGAAAATAAATTTGCAATTCATTTCAAAGACAAGGAGTTGGCTTCTTGGACCTAAATGGCTTGAATGCCTACTTTGAAAACTTGAAGATCTATGGGAAATCTTGAAGACAACTTACTCTTTGAGTTTGAATAGTTTCTAAGTTGATTGGGACATTTTTTTAATCCTAAATGGAAGCTAGAATCAGGAAGGAATGGCAATGGGAGAGAGGATGGGGATTTTGGTCTAACTTTTACAAGTTTGGTGGTGTAGTAGATCAGGGAGCCCACTAGGCTGAAGGTTCAGCCCTTAGTGCCCAAGGCACTAAGGGGATAGAGAGTCAAGGAATTGGCACCCCAAGCACCCTAGCCTGGGCTTTTTGGGGAAGGGAAGAGCTTGAAAAGGGTGCCCAAGGCACCTTAGGCTGGGCTTTGGACTCTTGAATTTTTATGATGAGGGACTTGTTAAGTTGATCTCTAGGTTGCTTCGAAGATCTTTTGGCTTCAATTCATAACTTTTTTATTGGGTAATCCTCTCTCGGCATTAAGGTGAATGGATAACCTTGCTAAAAGCTTATTTCTTAAATGTAATATCACTTTTACTTATTCAACAAATCTTTTTCAGTTCCAGAGCTTATAACTTGAACACACAAATAAGAATGAGTTTTTAATCGTACATTTGCGAAATTCATAATAAGAAATCATGAAGGGGCTTGTGATGAAATTGTGTACTTATTGAATGAATGTTTAGTTGTATTATGAATGCTTGTGGGAAAGAATTAATTATAGGTATGTAGACCTGCGTGGCGAGCTTTGAGCAAGGAATCAATGGGTAGGTAGTCCTATGTAATGAAGCCCTAGAAATCAAGATTAGGGGAATATAGACCCCAAATATAAACCTATTGAGTGGTACACCATAGGGAAGTTAGACCCCAATTGATAGACCTCCAAGTAAGAAGTTCATGAGTATAGAGACTCACAGGGAGTGTTTGAATTGATTGAATGTTAAATGATTGATTTCTTATGCATGCGAATATTTATATGGTTATTTGATATGCATGATTTTCATGAATGGCTCTTGAAGGTATCTGCTTGGTATTGTATGTTACTATGCTACATTCTTTAATTCACACAGTCATTTGCTCACTGAGTTTTGATGAACTTACACCCTTCATAGTTTAACGTTTTTTATTCGATTGTGGACAAGTACTCGCCGGAGGAGTATTGATACTTTGGAGTGATCCTACCTATAGTTGATGGGTTTGGAGCTCCTTTTTAATGTCCTAGGAGTGCTTTGTAGTCATGTAGGCGGCCTATGATCATTTTGGGTTTTTGTATTCATCTTTATAAGATAACTTGATTGTCTTTGTAATGCGCCTTGTTCACGAACATTCCCTCTTTGAACATGGTGTTTAGTGGAATAATTAGGAACAAGGTGATTGATATTTGTGTATGAATGCTTAATATTTTTATAATGTTAACATCTATTCGTGGAATTGTTTGTAAAATGGTTCTTTGTGGTGCATATTGCTTGTTAGGCTACCAACACTAGATGTACCCTTGGCGTTGGGCCGATCATGTACTTGGTTTTCATGTCGTGACAAATAATTTAAACAAAATGAACTATCCATATTTAAAACAAAATGAATTAATAATTTAAACTGGATTTTTTTAATTTCACCTTTTACCTAAATCTTTTTAATTCACTTAGGTCCCTAGCTAAAATTTTTCTTTTTTCCTTTGCTTGATATAAACTCTTCTATTACTTCATCTAGGTCCCTAGTTTAAGAATATATTTTCTTATTTGTTAAAATCAACCCTTATAAAATTTTAAATTTATTCACTTTGGTCCCTATTCTACACTGTCACATATTTTCTCACGGTTTGGCCCTTCACATCAGTCCATAATTTCATTTTTAGTCATATTATGATACGATATATCATTTCTACTCAAAAAAAGGGGAGAGATGAATTAAAATCCAAGTTTCAGAAGTTTTCAAGCTTACGCAAACTCGTACATTGGGTATCACTGTTTCAATCTTCTTTTGATGTTTTTCAAATGCTGAATTCTTGCCCAAGGCCTTGGCTTCTATTTTAGATCCCTAGTCACATGTTTTTGTTGCTTAAAACTTCAGAAAACTCGACTTAAATTGCACTTCTACCCTTTGGCTGAGCCTCTGTTCTTGGTTCAAAAAACAGAGCAATCTTTTTGGTTTTAAATCTTCTTGGTTTTTTACATAAAAAAACAGAGAGCGGGAGTGAGGTTTGAGAGCATGAAAAAGAAGCATAGGAAATGGGAAAGGCAGTAGAGGGTCTCGAGGGGCATTTTATGGATATATATTAGAAAGACAACCCAAACCAAGGTTGATGATCGCGGAAGCAACCCCTGGCACACTGGGGATCAAACGACAGTAACTGTGGGAAATGTGGTTCAACGATGGATTCAACTCAAAGCCAAACATTTTCATTTTCCTTTAAATGTGGTCAAACATGCCACAAAATGGTTTAAACGCTCTCCCAAACATAGGCCTAGTAGAGTTTTTTCCCATGAGTTAGTGGCCATTAACTAGTGATTACCTCTTTTGATAGTAAGAGATGACATTGGGGAAGATAAGATTACCTCCTTTGCTGGTATAAGATAGCATTCGAGATGACAAACTCAACTCCAGGTATATATAAATATGCAATGGAGAAGCATGCTAAATTGGTCCTAGTAGAGACTATACTATATTGCATAGCATTTAATTAAAGATTTATTTAAGTAAATTGTGCATTACCTATTTCAATGGAATTATGATAATATGTTTATGTTTTATGATAAGAACCATTTCCAAACTCTTGGCATGGATCTCTTACTCAACTTCGACAACCAAAATGCCCAATCTGCAATGGTTATATGTAGCTTGTAAGTATTAATTTGGTTCTTCTTTTTTTTTTAATTGCAATCTTTTCACTGTAATAAAAATGATTATATGTGTTTGTTCTTTTTTTGGCATGCAGGTTCACTGAAATAAAAATGATTATATGTTTTTGCTTTGTTTGGAAATATGATTTTCTAATATTGAATAAAAGGGTATACTGATTATTCCACATGAAATTTTTTGGATTAGTTACATTATATCCTAGTTAACATTTCAATTTAAAATTAATAATAATGTTAAAGAGGTAGCAAAATATTTATTTTTATTTAAATAAATTATTGATTTAGTCCCTCAAATATTACAACTTTTTCAATTGACTTTGAAAGATAAAGTATTTTAATTTAGCTCCTAAAAAATATATTTGTCCTAATTTAGTTTAGTTATTTTCATCACTAAATTATAAAATTTATCATTGTTTTATATTTAAAATTTTCATTGTTAATATTTAAGTAAGTGTTTACTCTAATAAAAGTCTTATAAATATATAAATAAATAAATATATACACGCATATACATTAGTTTTAACCCAAAAAAAATAGAGAGAGAGGGACTAAAATGAAAACTTTGGTGTGACCAAATCTTCATATAACTCAAGGCCAAAATTTGTCAAATGTTTCCCTTCAAAATTTGCCACATATTCTCCCCTCTCCCTAATTAATTGTTATTTGTGCTTAAGTTAAGTTCATAATTAGCCCCTCTACCTCTCTCTCAATGTCTCTGCTCTCTCTCTCTCATGATCTGTTTTACTCTATTTTCTGGTATAAAAAACAAAAGAAAGAGTCGAGGCTTCAGTCTTCATCACTCTTATGCTCTTCTATGTTTCAAAGGGTCAAGGTGTTTTTGAAGGATCAAGGCGCAATATGTCCAAAGTTAGTGGAAGCTAAGAGGGTGAGTATCTGGGATGAAGCCGATGCAAGAAATAGAGGGGAAAAAAACCAAATCAAAGCATCGTGTGACATCTTATGTGAGAGAAAGGGGTACTAGAGAAAATGCATCATAGAGATAAAGTGAAATCAATTCTTATTGAGGGAAGAAGCAACGAAGACTTGTGTGGACGCAAACCAAGGTTTAAGCGACAAAATTGATTCTTGTACTTTTAATACCACAAAACAAAACAATAACATTTTCATCCAAAATCAAAGTTTAAAGACAGTTTTTCTACCACGTATCCAAACATACACTAAACTATAATTGGCATGGGTATTAAGTGTGTTGTCTAACCAAGAGGTCAAAAAGATGTGTATCCAAACATGTAGTGGTAAAAAAGATAAGCTATGTGCAAGTCCCTATGTGTCTAGAAGATAAGGCCATGAATGAAGGTGTTTGTCAAACCAAGTCATATAATCTTAATCACGTGATCTTGGAAAGCTACACAGAGTTGGTGGTAGACCTTTTGACTAATTTAGCTAAACACTACTATTTTGCCAAAAAAAAAAGTTAAATACTACTTTTTGAAAAAAAAAATTTAGCCCAACACTATGCTTTTTGTCCTATCAGCCTTCTCTCCTATTTTTTATTTTATAATTTGATAGAAACTCATCCTATCAGAGGCCGAGTTTTTAACATATTTTTTTAAAACATGACTGAAACCTGCCTGACACAGGTCAAGTTTTAGTCAGACTTTGTAACATCTCTGTTTTTCAGGTGTTATTATTGGAGATATATCAATATGGACGTGGAAGAATTCAAGAGAATTTTTCGCTTGCTTAACAGGAAAATGGGCATATGTGATTGAATTTATTTCTTATACATATGCATGAATATGATGTTTAATATAATAGAAAAATTATCTGTAAAATATGTGTGATCAGTCAAAAAATTTGAATGTAGTTGAATAATTGATGAAAGGGACCAATATGAAATATTCTGAAACTTTAGGGTAAAATTATTATTTCTAAAAATTAGTAATGTTGAGGAAGTAATTGAAAAGTTGAGATGAAATTTTCTAAGTATCGGGAGTAATCTAAAAAGGAATTAATTTAATTAATAAAATTATGTAATATTGCATGAGAGCCCTTCTTGATTCAAGAAGGAATTAATGAGGGACCATGTAGCAATATTGGAGAATTGAACCCTCCCGCACTAGTAAAATTTATGACCACTCACTTTCCCTTCCTCATTTTCAGCTACCTCCCCCTTCTCCATATCTTCTTGCTCTCTTCCATCACCTTTCACCAAATCTCTCTAAATCCTTAATATTTCTTCAGTGGATGTTTGTTTTCCAGTCACTGGTGGCTCACCTTCACGCCGAAAAGCTTCAAGGATCAAAGTAGGAGCTAGGTTTTCCATCTATCTCTTCCATTTTCAAAAATATTAAAACCTTAAGTTGAAAATTGATGATTTGAGTAAGATGGATGTTTCCATTGTAATACCCACAAATTTCCTTTTCTTTTCTTTTATTTCTTGGAACTATTTGTCTATAAATTTGTTGATAATTATATTTCATGATTTGTTTCTTTTTCCCTTTTGATTTATTTTGTGAACATGTTGCTTGACATTTGTATCTTATTGAGTATTGTGATACTTATATAGATCGTGGAATTACAGTTTCATGTGTGGAAAAATTTTATGTTATAGTATGACTTAGAAATTTTATGCTAAATTTGAAGGATGGAGTAAAAAAAGGGGGGGCTAAGGAAGGGAAATTAGATAAAATATTAATCTAAACAAAACTAATGAGGTAGGCCCTACTAGCCTTGAACTTATCCCTTCTTTTTCTCCTCAAATCCGTAGGTGTATGTATGTTCCTTAATACCCCATCATTCTCTTTCTCTCACATTTTCCCCTATGTGCTGGCCGAATGTATGGTTTTGGGAAGGAAGGATTTGTTCTTGCTGAGTTAGATAGAAGATTCAAGTAAGTACTAAATCCTTCTTTCCTTTTCTCCACTTATTTTTGAAATCTTCAAATCCTAGAATGGGTGTTGTGTGTTTTCTTGAGTTATGAACGGAAATGGGTCTCCAAGTGGCTTCTATGGTGATTTCTTTTGGTGTAATGTTTCTAGTGTACCTTAGGTAGTTGAGGATGCATTTATGAAAAAGTGAAAGGTAGTTGTTACCATTATTATTGAAATTGTTAGCCCTAATGTATTATGCTATAAGTTTTGATGATGACAAATATGTGGGAATTATAGTATGATTTAATCTTCTTGGCCCAAATGAACGATTTAGTCTTCTTAGCCCAAATGAATGATTTAATCTTCTTGACCCAAATGTATGATTTAATCTTCTTGATCCAAATTCATGATTCAATCTTTCTTGGCCCAAATATATTTAATGCTTTATATATTTAAATATAGTAGTATAAATTGATTTTTGATAAAGTTTATTGGTTGTTGTAATATAATTTGAAAAAGAATACTTTTACTGTAGCACTTTTGAAAAAGAAATTTGATTGTTGAAAAAGTATGATAAAGTTTATTGGTTGTTGAAAAAGTATGATAAAGTTTATTGGGTGTTGTAATATAATTTGAAAAAGAATATCTTTTACTGTAGCACTTTTGAACAAGAAATTTGACTGTTGAAAAAGTATGATAAAGCTTATTGGTTATTGTAATAAACTTTGAAAAAGAATACTTTTTACTGTAGCAAATTTGAAAAAGAATATTGATTGTTGAAAAAAGTTGATAAAGTTTTTTGGTTGTTGTAAAAAAGTTGAAAAATGATGATGAAGCTTACTGTAGTAATTCTGACTAAAGCAGTCACTGTAGCAGCAAGGTTTCACTATATAAAGGGGACTTCACAACACCATTTGTATCAAGCTTCAATTGTTCATTTGTCATATTATCTTGAGTTTCATTCTCTCTAAATTGCTAGAGAAAAATTCTGAGCTTAAATTCTGCATTATCTACACTTTGGGAGTGTCCACCATTATTTTCCTTAAGCCTTTAAATTTAGTTGCTCAAAGATTGGTTCCTTGAGTTAGTGTTTGAGAGAAAACACGTTGTAAGGGGGAGAGACACCCTTGAGGGAGAAAAGATCTATGTTGTAGTGGTTTGCAAGTACCCGGATTAAACTTGCAATTATAGTAGAAATACTCAAGTTGTCTCTTGAGGACTGGATGTAGGCTTGAAATTAGCCAAACCAGTATAAATCTCCGAGTTTGCTTTCTCTATCCCTATTCTATTTACATTTGAAGTTAATTAATTAATGCTTTGCGTTTATATTTGATTTCTACCTCAAGTATTAATTAATTTGTGTAGATTTATATTTGCTCCTTAATTCCTTGCACTATAAAATTATTCATCTTGATAAACACTTTAATTTTCTGAATTAAATTATTATCTTTAATATTGTCCAATTTCATAAAATCATTTTAACTTCCAATTAAGTTTTGTGAATATTTTTATAAAACCCAATTCACCCCCCTCTTGGGATGCAACCATTTCTTTCAATTGGTATCAGAGCTTGGGCTCTTGATTTGAGACTTAATCGTCTAAGAGTAAACATGGTTGGATTTAGTAATTGGCTTATGTCTGAAAATTGTTCTTTCACAAAACCTCCAGTCTTTGATGCTAATCATTTTCAATATTGGAAGTATGAAATGAAAATGTTTTTAATTTCAGTAGACCATAAACTCTGGGAAGTTATAGAAAATGGTTCTTGTATTCCTTCCAAGGAAGAACAAGAAAAAATCATTCCAAAACCCAAGAGTGAATGGGATGATGCTGAAAGATATTTAGTGCAAGTCAATGCTAAGGCAAAATTAATTATTTCTTGTGCATTGAGTCAAAATGAATTTTTCAGAATTTCCAATTGTGCAACTGCAAAAGAAATGTGGGAAACCTTAGAAGTTGTACATGAGGAAACTCTAAGAGATGAGGAATTAAGATATTGTGATCTCATTAATGATCTTGATATTGCTCAAATGAAAAATAGTGAAATCATTAATGAGATACATCTTGTACTTAATCAATTGCAAGTTCTTGGTGAGGTTTGTACAGAAAAATCTCAAATCACCAAGGGGACAAAGGCTGAAAATGAGGAAGAAGAAAAACTACAACCACAACTAGAGGTGAATGAAGAGAAATATCAGTATTTAGAACAGAGCATGAAAGACTCAAATGAAAAAATCAAATTTTGTCTTGTGGCCAAAGGCAATGATGAGGTAAATTCATTTGATTATTCGTTTGATGGATTACAAGAAGCTTTTGATGATTTGCATGCTGAATCTTTGAAACTTGCAAAAAAATTAGTTGTTTCAAAACAGAAAAACTCTTCTCTTGAAAATGAGTTGGAAAAATTGAAAAATGAATTTTCTATTTCCAAGGAAGAGAACTTTGTTTTTGAAAATCAAAACAGCACTTTGCAAGAAGAGAATTTGACTTTGAAGTCAAGTATCTCTACCAACAAAAACTGTTCTTGCATCAAGTGTGATTCTTTGAAAAAGGAAAATGATAATCTTAAAAATACACTTGCAAAATTTTCTCAAGGTAGAGAAATTTTAAATACCTCAGTTTGGAAACAAAGAAGAAGGTTTAACAAAGCTGGTCCTACTTCTAAAAAGAAGTCAAACCAGAAGTATTTCAAAAAGTTCTTTGTTCCTTCATATATGTCCAATGGTCTATCTTGCACTTGTTTTTATTGTGGACTAAAAGGACATAAATCTTACTCCTGCTTTTATAAGAAAAATCTTGTCCATGGAGTAAAAATGAAATGGGTTCAAAAAGAAACTCATGACCCAGGCGGACCCAAAGAAATTTGGGTACCAAAAACAAAAGATTAATTTGTAGATTCACCTCGAAGCAAGGAGTGGAAATGACATTTTAATGGCTACATCATTCAAACTCCACTTTCTTGCATCAGAAGGAGGCAATGGATAAGTAAACATATAAGCTGGAATGTGTTGTAAGAAATTTGATTGATATGTTTACTGTATTTAATGTTTATATCTACTCTCTAGTATGCCTTACATCTATCTTTGATATTCATGCATGCTATGTTTAAAAACAATTCTTAGGTGTGCGGCCTATTGATTCAAGTTTCGTTTTGAGCTCAAATCTTTCTATAAATACAACTCAAACTTCTTTATTCACCACACCACAAAAACTTGCTTCCATTACATACATATTTCTCTTGCTTTTCACAACAATAAGATTACTACTGCATGTAATGTTTATCTTTATTGTAGTCTTATTTAAATATTTTCAATGAAATCAAATTTCTTGTAAAATTGTATTTTATGGAAGCATGGCATATGTTGAACATAATATATTATTTTCCCCGTTACTCGAGATTTATTTGAACATTATTAATTCGAACATCAAAGTGCTCCACCAAAAGTGTTTTACAGAAGTTAATCCTCATATTTATCCTCTAAGGCACTCTCCTTCCTTTGCACTCTGAAATCAGTAAGATTTTTTATTCTGAAGTTGGTTGGTCGACCAACGCTCCTATCAGTGATCAACTAACGAAGCCTATATTGGACCAAAGCCCAATGCCAGCTCATTCGTAATGGTCGACCAATGC
Source organism: Biancaea sappan (assembly GCA_037074585.1). Classification (NCBI taxonomy): domain Eukaryota; kingdom Viridiplantae; phylum Streptophyta; class Magnoliopsida; order Fabales; family Fabaceae; genus Biancaea; species Biancaea sappan. The sequence goes on along the minus strand of CM073494.1, from coordinate 33,685,398 downwards.
TTGACAGTGATCTTATAAGAGATTGTTTTCAAGAGGATCTTGCAAATAATCAATCAATTAAGTTCATTAAAATTGCAAGAAGATAGAATCAAAAGAAGAGCAATGAGAAAAACAAGAATATCAAAATCTTGAGGAGGAACTTCAAGAAGCAATAAGAGTTTGCCAAAATTGATGAGTATCTCTATTCTTTACCACTTTACTATTTAATTGAGTGATACTCCCTGATCATAATTGGCTATGTTGGCAATTTTTTTTACTGACATAATTTCATTGCAATGATATATTGTTCTCTAATATCTTACATATTTGATCATATCATTGTGTATAAAGATATTGTCTTTATACCATTCATCATGGTTTGAGCATTATACATGTCATATCCTTTGTATAAGATATAGCTTATGAACGATTGTTTATGTATTATAGTTTATATCTGATTATATCTTATTAATCCATATTACCTCAATTATTGTACTACATACTCAGGTTATAATATGTTTTATCTTGATAAGTATGTAACTTGCTTTTGCTTTGAAATGATGATATATATGTCCATGTCAGAAAATTCTTTCCATCTTTAAAATGGATATATATTTTTCAATATATATATACTGTGCTGAATTTGTGTAGCTGATTTCTTTTATCTTTCTTTATTATTATTTTTTTTGTACCGTCCAATAAAAGAAACCACTTGCATTAAAAAAAACCAAAGGATTACATTGCAAAAAAAAAAAGGGAAGGTTTGCTCATGCATGAGCAATCTACAGGCGAGATGGTCTCGGATTAGGAGGGTTGTATTGTATCATCACCCCTCGGCCATTCCTTGGAGCAAGAGACTGAGCAATGTCACGGAGGGTAGTGTAAATCTCATTCATACAATCAACACTTCTTTGTTGTTGATTGCAGAAGCATTGGGTAGACCAATAGAAGAACCTATCTATTCTTGAAGTCATTGCCGCATTGTTGCGTTTAGCTAACTTCTCCAGGTCCTCTATCATCTTCTTGAGTTTCTTCACCTCCTGCTCCAAACAAGCAATTTTGTCTTCTGACGTATGGCCTGTACTAATCTCCTCAGCTTCTTCGATCTTCATCTTCTTCTTTCGGTTCTCTTGAGATCCCTCAAAAGGTCTTTTGCCCTTGTCCTTACCTAGACTCAAGTTTAAGTCGAGCTCTTCCTCCCTGGCCTTTACTGTGAGATCAATGAACTTTCTTGCTGCCATGGTTTGGAATATTTAGAAATTTTTTGTAGGAGTATGAAGAGAGAGGAATGTCAGGAAGTTCTAGGCTCAGAGATGAATACTCTTTGTGGTGTGGTAATTGAGAATTCTAGGGCAGTCTTTATAGAGAGAAAATTATGACTTAGAGCCAACGAAGATATCTCTTCGCCGCACCTCTACACGCTCATCCTATAGATTTCTGCAAGCTGGAAGCCAGAAGTCTAGGGTACGCATGCACACTAACAATGCGTCGTATTAATGGAAAAACCACGAAAGTCAATTTTAGGTGGATTTGCGGCTGATTTAATTTTTTTTGATTAAAAATTTTAAGGATTAATAAAATGGTGATAAACAGAACCATATTTCTCTGCTTTGTTGTGTTGTTCTTGAAAGCTTTCAGTATAATATACATGATTGATTGCATCATGCTATGATTACATGTATCTACGAACATATGTTGTGTATGCTATTCATGCATCATGAGCGAAGGCTATGGCTAAGAATAATATGTCATGATTCCACATGCACTCATAGAAAATGAGAAGTCAAAAAAAAATTTTAAATAAAATGAAATGTGTAGAGGATGATACATCTTCATAGTTATACATACTTACATATAATGCTTTTGTGGGCAAATGAAAGGCAATGATTTCCTTGCATTATGATAATGCTTGATGCATGCGACCATAAGCAGTTAATTTTTCCTTTAATCTTTGATTTACATTACTAACTTAAGCATTGGAGTGGTTGTCAAAATTTTTGCAGGTGCTCATCCTCAAGATACATATATGAATACATCTTGAAAATTACATTTGTTTAATATGCATTGGTTGAGGGGGAGCCAAATCTATACTTAAATCCTCTATATTTTTAGGGTCACTTTATCTGAGATGCAATGTTTTCCTTAACTATATATTTTTGGCATGTCAATGATAAGTTTTGATGAAATTTTACCCCATGACATCATATGATATTATTGCTTAAAGAAGGAATACGCTTAAGCCTTTATATATTGCCTTCCTTATACCTTTTTGTTGATGTCAAATAGGGAGAGAAGGATATGGAAAGAAAAATATGTGTATATTGTATAATGATTATTACATTGTAACATATTTTTCTTTGGTGATTTGCCATCATCAAAAAGGGGGAGATTGTTAGCCCTAATGTATTATGCTATAAGTTTTGATGATGACAAATATGTGGGAATTATAGTATGATTTAATCTTCTTGGCCCAAATGAATGATTTAGTCTTCTTGGCCCAATTGAATGATTTAATCTTCTTGGCCCAAATGTATGATTTAATCTTCTTGATCCAAATGCATGATTCAATCTTTCTTGGCCCAAATATTTAATGCTTTATATATTTAAATATAGTAGTATAAATTGATTTTTGATAAAGTTTATTGGTTGTTGTAATATAATTTGAAAAAAAATACTTTTACTGTAGCACTTTTGAAAAAGAAATTTGATTGTTGAAAAAGTATGATAAAGTTTATTGGTTATTGAAAAAGTATGATAAAGTTTATTGGGTGTTGTAATATAATTTGAAAAAAAATATCTTTTACTGTAGCACTTTTAAAAAAAATTTGATTGTTGAAAAAGTATAATAAATTTTATTGATTGTTTTAATATAATTTGAAAAAGAATGCTTTTTACTGTAGCACTTTTGAAAAAAAAAATTTGATTGTTGAAAAAGTATAATTGGGTGTTGTAATATAATTTGAAAAAGAATATCTTTTACTATAGTACTTTTGAAAAAGAAATTTGATTGTTGAAAAAGTATGATAAAGTTTATTGGTTGTTGAAAAAGTATGATAAAGTTTATTGGGTGTTGTAATATAATTTGAAAAAGAATATCTTTTACTGTAGCACGTTTGAAAAAGAAATTTGATTGTTGAATAAGTATGATAAAGTTTATTGGTTGTTGAAAAAGTATGATAAAATTTATTGGGTGTTGTAATATAATTTGAAAAAGAATATCTTTTACTGTAGCACTTTTGAAAAAGAAATTTGATTGTTGAAAAAGTATAATAAAGTTTATTGATTGTTTTAATATAATTTGAAAAAGAATGCTTTTTACTGTAGCACTTTTGAAAAAGAAATTTGATTGTTGAAAAAGTATAATTAGGTGTTGTAATATAATTTGAAAAAGAATATCTTTTACTGTAGTACTTTTGAAAAAGAAATTTGATTGTTGAAAAAGTATGATAAAGTTTATTGGTTGTTGAAAAAATATGATATAGTTTATTGGGTGTTGTAATGTAATTTGAAAAAGAATATCTTTTACTGTAGCACTTTTGAAAAAGAAAATTGATTGTTAAAAAAGTATGATAAAGTTTATTGGTTGTTGTAATAAACTTTGAAAAAGAATACTTTTTAGTGTAGCAAATTTGAAAAAGAATATTGATTGTTGAAAAAAGTTGATAAAGTTTTTTGGTTGTTGTAAAAAAGTTAAAAAATGATGATGAAGCTTACTGTAGCAATTCTGATTAAAGCAGTCACTGTAGCAGCAAGGTTTCACTATATAAAGGGGACTTCACAACACCATTTGCATCAAGCTTCAATTATTCATTTGTCATATTATCTTGAGTTTCATTCTCTCTAAATTGCTAGAGAAAAATTCTGAGCTTAATTTCTGCGTTATCTACACTTTGGGAGTGTCCACTATTATTTTCCTTAAGCCTTTAAATTTAGTTGCTCAAGGATTGGTTCCTTGAGTTAGTGTTTGAGAGAAAATACGTTGTAAGGGGGAGAGACACCCTTGAGGGAGAAAAGATCTATGTTGTAGTGGTTTGCAAGTACCCGGATTAAACTTGCAATTGTAGTGGAAATACTCAAGTGGTCTCTTGAGGACTGGATGTAGGCTTGGGATTAGCCGAACCAGTATAAATCTCCCAGTTTGCTTTCTCTATCCCTACTCTATTTACATTTGACGTTAATTAATTAATGCTTTGCGTTTATATTTGATTTCTACCTCAAGTATTAATTAATTTGTGTAGATTTATATTTTCTCCTTAATTCCTTGCACTATAAAATTATTCATCTTGATAAACACTTTAATTTTCTGAATTAAATTATTATCTTTAATATTGTCCAATTTCAGAAAATCATTTTAACTTCCAATTAAGTTTTGTGAACATTTTTATAAAACCCAATTCACTCCCCCTCTTGGGATCTAACCATTTCTTTCAGAAATGAATTTACCAAAAGTGGAAAGGGAATTGGAAGTTAGGTGGCACAACCTTGCTCTTTGTTCCAAGATAGTGTCAAAGATAGTTTTAGCAAGATCCTATCACCTAAGAAAATTTGTTAAGCCCCATAAAAGCTCTTGGACCTAAAGAATGCACTTTTGGGAAAAATCTTGAAGAGTCTCTATTATGTTGATGTCAGGGTGCTTGGGAGCCCAGTGGTCTTTTGAGATCGAGAGTTAAAGGCCTAGAACTTGGGGCACCCAACAATCTTATGAGGCAGAGAGTTGAAGACCTTACACCTGAAGGCCCCTTCTAGGCCCTACCCAAGGCACCTCATGTGCCCTACACCTAAAAGCTTAGAGGGTTTGTGTGTGTTAGCCCTAAGGCTATATGCCATGCATTTTGATGATGATAATGTATTTGAATTGTAGCATTGATATATATAAAGGTTAATTATCATATATATGCTACAAGTACTTAAGCATGATTATGCTATTTAATATGTATCTTTCATATATTGAATCATGCTATTATCATGAATTGAACTAACCATTAGTTTTGCAAGTAAGATATATTTTATAGGTTGGTTCAAAACAAGAAAAGTGAGCATTGGATTGAGGAACAAGGAAAAGCAATATCATGCTTCACTCAAGGAAAACAACATGCAAGGATAAAGCTCCAAGAAATGAAGAATTAGAAGATTTGAAGTCTTAGAAGTTTGGATGCATCAAAATAGCTTATGTGTTTACATTAGGTATATTTTAAATAGGCTAGTATACTTGTTCAACTCAATGATTTAGATTTTCATACATTGGCTCAAGCATTTTGAACAAAAAAAAGATAGTGAGATATGAAGTTTTACAAAGTTGGTTTTTGACCTTTAGTCACTCTTTATATCATATCTCTTAAATGGAAAATCAGTTTTTCATTATTCTTAGACTCATTTGATAGTAGACTGAAAAGATCTTTCCAATGATATATTATTTCTTTAAAACGGAGTTCAAATGAGGGAGTTATGGATTTTTAAAGAAAGCTCAAAATCTGTATTTCGCTACTACTAGTCGGTGGTCGACCAGGTAGCTTCCGACTGGTTGACCAGGAGCCTTGAAAATGCTATATTTTGCTACTATCAGTGGGTGGTCGACTAGGTGACCCCAACTGGTTGATCAATTGACACCTGGACTGCACTATAAGTGCTGTAACGGCTATATAATGGCTAGTTTTGTAAAATCTTATATATATGACCTTAGATACACGATTTTAAGCCAGAACTAAGTACTACAATGATATATTAACATGTTCTATCATCTTTGAGAGAAATCCAAACATTCTTGAGTCAAATCTTGCATATTCTCTATCATTAGAGTTATTAGAGCTTCATTTTTATTCATCTACTCTTTAGAGAGAATTTCTTTGTATTGTTAATTTTGATCAACACATATATTATTCTGAGTTGTGGTTCGCAAGTACCAATGTTGGAAGAACTTGCCTTGAGTTGAGGAGGAGCTCGGATTCATATATTCTCTATTGTGGTTTTGCAAATACCTGGATCGAATTTGCATTGTTGTAGTGGCTTGTAAGTACTCGAATTAAACTTGCAATTATAGTAGAAATACTTAAGTGGTCTCTTGAGGACTGGATGTAGGCTTGAATTAGCTGAACCAGTATAAATGTCCAAGTTTGCTTTCTCTATCCCTTACTCTTTAATTTGTGCATATTAATATCTACTCTTTAATTCCTTGATCTTTATAATTATTTATCTTGACAGCACATTAATTTTCTGTATTGTATTTATTATCTTAAGTATTGCATTTCTACAGAAAATCATTTCAACTTCCAATTAGTTCTGGTGAAAAGTTTATAAAAGCAAATTCACCCCCTTTTGGCATCCAGCCATTCTTAACAATTGGTATCAGAGCTTATGCTCTTGATTTGAGACTTAACCATCTAAGAGTAAACATGGTTGGATTTAGTGACTGGTTTATATCTGAAAATTGATCTTTCACAGAACCTCCTGTTTTTTATGCCAATCATTTTCAATATTGGAAGTATGAAATGAAAATGTTTTTAATTTCAGTAGACCATAAACTTTGGGATATTATTGAGAATGGATTTTGTATTCCTTCCAAGGAAGAACAAGGAAAAATAATTCCAAAACCCAAGAGTGAATGAGATGATGCTGAAAGATATTTAGTGCAACTCAATTTTAAAGTAAAAATAATTATTTCTTATACATTAAGTCAAGATGAATTTTTCGTAGTTTCTAAATGTGCTATTGCTAAAGATATGTGAGAAACTTTAGAAGTTGCACATAAGGAAAATCTAAGAGATGAGGAATTAAGATATTGTGATCTCATTAATGATGCTTGACATTGCTCAAATGAAAATTAGTGAAACCATTAATAAGATACATCTTGTGCTTAATCAATTACAAGTTCTTGGTCAGGTTTATGCAGAAAAATCTCAAATTACCAAGGAGACAAAGGCTGAAAATGGAGAAGAAGAAAAACTACAACCACAACTAGAGCTGAATGAAGAGAAAGATCAATATTTGAAACAGAGCATGAAAGACTCAAATGAAGAAATTGAATTTTGTCTTGTGGCCAAAGGCAATGATGAGGTAAATTCATTTGATTATTCACTTGGTGAATCACAAGAAGCTTTTGATGATTTGCATGCTGAATTTTTGAAATTTGCAAAGAAATTAGTTGTTTCAAAATAGAAAAACTCTTCTCTTGAAAATGAGTTTGAAAAATTGAAAAATGAATTTTCTGTTTCCAAGGAAGAGAACTTTGTTTTTGAAAATCAAAACAAAACTTTGGAAGAAGAGAATTTAACTTTAAAGACAAGTATCTCTACCAACAAAAACTGTTCTTGCATCAAGTGTGATTCTTTGAAAAAGGAAAATGATGATCTTAAAAACACACTTGCAAAATTTTTTCAAGGTAGAGAAATTTTAAATACCTCAGTTTTGAAACAAAGAAGAAGGTTTAACAAAGTTGGTCTTGTTTCTAAAAAGAAATCAAACCAAAAGCATTTTAAAAACTTCTTTGTTTCTGCAAAGATGTCCAATAGTCCAACTTGCACTTGTTTTTAATGTGGACTAAAAGGACACAAATCTTACTCCTGCTTCTATAAGAAAAATCTTATTCATGGAGTAAAAATGAAATGGGTTCAAAAAGGAACTCATGACCCAGGCAGACCCAAAGAAATTTGGGTACCAAAGACAAAGGATTAATTTGCATAATCGCCTCGAAGCAAGGAGCATAAATGACTTTTCAGTGGCTACATCATTCAAAATCCACTCTCTTACATCAAAAGGAGGCAATGGACAAGTAAACATATAAGTTGGAATGTATTGTAAGAAATTTGACTGATATGTTTACTGTTCTTTAATGCTTATGTCTATTCTTTAGCATGCCTTACATCTATCCTTGATACTCATGCATGCTATATCTGAAAACAATTCTTAGGTGTGCGACCTATAGATTTGAATTTTGTTTTGAGCTAAAATCTTTCTTCTAAATACTGCTCAGACTCTCCCTTTTACCGCATCACGAAAACTTGCTTCCATTTCATGCATATTTCCCTTGCTTTCACAATAATAAAATTACTCCTACTTGTAATGTTTATCCTTGTTGTAATCTTATGAAATTATTTTCAATGAAATCAAAATTCTTTGCATAAATGCATTTCATGGAAGCACAGCATACTTTTAACATAATGTATTGCTTCTCCTAATGATTGAAGATTTATTTGAACATCACTAATTTGAGAATCAAAGTACTCCACCAAAAGTGTCTTGCAATTGGTTGGTCGACCAGCTAGCTCATCAGTGGTCGACCAGCAAGGCTTATATCTGTCAATCTGTGAACCAACGCCAAATGCCAACGCTAGATGCTAAGTAAAGGTATAATGCTACTTGAGATATAGGTGGTCGACCAGGTAACTTAGACTGGTCAACCAACCCGAGGTAGTGGCTGCTTGAATTAAAATTAAACATGTTGGTCGACCAACAAATGTACACTAGTTGACCAATGCTAGTCAGTGTTCACTGGGTGCTTATCCAACTACACAATGGTCGACCACTTGGCACACATTGGTCAACCAACGTATGACAACAGACGATGGCCTTGAATTTTGCTACTATGTTCTTAATGATCTCTTCAAATCTTTATACGTGATCTTATAAGAGAATGTATTTGAGAGGATCTTGCAAATAATCAATCAATGAAGATTATTAAAATTGCAAGAAGAGAAGATCAAAAGAAGGGCAATGAGGAAAACAAGGATATCAACATTTTAAGGAGGAACCTCAAGAAGTAACAAGAGTTTGCCAAAATTAATGAGTATCTCTATCCTCTACTACTTTATTATTTAATTAAATGATACTCTTTGATCTTAATTGGCTATACTAGCAAATTGTTATCATTGACATATTTTCATAGGAATGATATACTGTTTTATGAAATCTTACATATTTGATAATATCATTGCATATAAAAATATGTTAAATACTTAAATTATTTAAATATATCATGGTTTGAGCATTATACATGTCATATCCTTTGTATAAGCTATAGCTTATGAACGATTGTTTATGGATTATAGTTTATATCTTATTATATCTTATTAATCTATATTACCTAAATTATTTTACTACATACTCTAGTTATAAAATATTTTATCTTGAATGAGTATGTAATTTGCTTCCTCCATGTAATGATAATATATATATATTCATGTGAGAAAATGTTTTTCTTGCCTTGAATGAATATATGTATACTTTTCAAATTACATTATGCCTCTACTAAGATGATATGATATATCCTGGATATAAAATGTTTTATATATGATAATGGATATTTTCTTCTACTTTGCTCAATTTGGTGACATTCTTTCAAGAAGAATTATTTTGAAAAGTGATGAAAAAGGATTGGAAATTGCTTTATCATGTTAAAGAAAAAAGTGTTTTGAAAAGAAAAGAATTTGGAAATAATTATTTCAAAATTACATCTGCTAATGTACTTAAATGTCCTTATACATAAGTAGAAAATTATTTTCAGAGCTTTTGAAAAGGAAAGTGTACCCATATTGCAAAGGATGATAATGGTATTGAAGAGAATGCCAATCTACCTCAAGAAGAAGAAAAACCTCAAGAAGAAAAATTATCTCATAAGAAGAAGCCATCAAGCAACAATGATGATTTTCCAAAGGATTGGAGGAATGCCAAAAGTCATCATAAGGAACTCATCATTGGACATATATCTCAATGGGTACCTACTCGAAACCTTCTTTTGTTTGTAGATTATACTTTATAACAGCTATATCTTTTGCTAATTCATAAAAAATTGCTATGAACTTATATACTTTAATTATAATATGGTATATCTTGTATGAGTATATAATATGCCTTTGCTATGATATATATATATATATATATACATATGATTAAATGATATTTGCTTCTGCTATGTTACATCTTTTGCTATATCCTTTTTTTTTTTGAAGAAAAATTTGTTTTTCAAAAGAAAAAGGATTTGAAAATTCTCATTTCCAAAGCTCTTCAAAACTTTCTATAGAATCATTCTTTTAACGGAAGATATTGTTTCAACAATTACTTTATCATGTTGAAGCAAAAATCGTTTTAAAAAAAATGAAGGATTTAGAAATCATTATTTCAAAAGATTTTCTTCTTTTGTGTTTTTTTATGGTATCAATTTTTAAAGAAGAATGATTTTTCTATAAATAATGTATTTCATGAAGGCATAGCATTCTTATTGATATAATATATGTTGTCTCCATTGCTTGAGATTTATGAACTAACTCGTCAAGGGCCCAATTTGGTTGGGTACCTAAAATTAAGAGTCACATTATTTTGTGAGGTAAAATACTCTCAAGCCTAAGTTTGCAATGACAACCAATCAACCTTGAGAATGAAGGATTCAATAATGAAGATGGTGATTCTAATCAAGCATGCACATCAAAACATTGGTAATTTCTATCCTTGCTTGAAATAGATCTTTAATCCATTAAGTATTATGAGCTTTATGAAAAGATTAGATGAATGGCAAGAAAGAGTTTCTAAGCTGATTAAAAACTATTTTGAAAACTCTTTGAAAGTTGAAACAGAAAAAGTACAGATAGAGACACAGTGGATAAAAATGGTCATATATTATTTTCAATGTTCTTTTTCACCTCAAGCCAAATATGAACTATAGTGGCTCATCTTTCAAAGGAGAAAAATATTTCTTTTGCCACTAAAATTCTTTGAAGTAACTTTCCTTGCGTATCATCTACCAAATGATTATATGATTTTTGGATCTACTAATCACATCTTGTGCAAGGATACTTCTTTGTTGATGAAGAAGCCTAAAGATAAGAATGACTTGTTCAAAGGGACAGTCAAATTATACAAGGTTAAAATCTTCATCGAGGATCAAATAGTCAAGAGTTGTAAAATAAATTGTGTCCATGCCAAGACAATTCTTGGATAAACAAGCTCTTGAAAAAGAAAGGTAAGAACGATCACCTGAATAGATTAAAAAAAAAGTTTTGAGAGGTATGATTACTCATCTCAAAATGGATATGCTTAAGTGATCAATTTCAAATATATATATATCCTTCACTCTTTCACTCAATGGTTTATGGATTATGGATTCTTATGTTTATATCTTCTAATTCATCCATTGTCATTTGCTTCTGCTGTGATCTGCAATATATTTACCTCCGTTGTGATGAACTCTATTTTATCTTTTGTGATGCAAATTTGTTTTGAAAAAGGATTTTAAAAATGCTTCTGCTATGCGAATATGTTTTATCATATGAAGTAATATTCCTTTTTGAAAAAGAAAAGGTTTTAAAGATCTCTTTTGTTGTTGACAAAGGAGATGAAAAATATTGATGCTTGGTGTATGGATTATGAACTATAATTATATCTTGTTACACTAATCCATATATATTGCTTCCTTGGATGAAAAATTTCTAAATTCCTTTTGAAGCAAAATGTTTTAGAAAAAGATCATGAAATTCTTGAATTGCTTCCACTATGCTAAAATTGCTTTGCCATATTGAAGCATTATCTGTTTTGAAAAGAAAAAGATTTGAATATCCTTATTTCAAATTACTTCTTCTGTATGCTGAAATGTTTTTATACATATAAGCAGAATTATTTTAAAGTTTTGAAAAAGATATGAATATCCTTTCTTTCAAAATATTATAATGCAAAATTTTCCAAAAGGTTTCATATCAAACTTTTGCAGTTATAATGTTGAAAAATTGAATTTCCCTTATGTTTATTCAAAACCAATTTCAAAGGAAAAGGGATGTGAAATTCAAGGGAAGCTTTCTCTCTTTTGAATATATATAAATGTTCTTGAAAAGAATACGTTTTAAAAATTGGATATTCATTATTCTTTTTGAGTTATGCAAGGTTTAAGGAGGAGCCCAAAACTCTTTCAAATTTTATCTTTTGGCTCATTTCATTTGACATGAAAAATTTTCTGAAATTTTTTACATATCAGTGAAAATAATGATATGTTTTGATGTCTCCTTACCCCATGCTATATTAACATCTTCTGACATCTTGGCTTAAAAAAGGTATGTGTTTTAACTTCTATATATTATGTTCCTTATACCTTTTTGTTGATGTCAAATAGGGGGAGAAGAAACAGTAGAAAAATATGTATATGTGCTTATAACATTGCATTCATTATCTTGTGATACATATTTTTCTTTAGTAATTTGTCATCATCAAAAAGGGAGAGATTGTTAGCTCTAAGGCTATTTGCCATAAGTTTTGATGATGACAAATGTATTTGAATTGTAGCATTGATATATATAAATGTTAATTATCATATGTATGCTACAAGTACTTAAGCATGATTATGTTATTTAATATATATCTTTCATATATTGAATCATGCTATTATCATGAATTGAACTAATCATTCGTTTTGCAAGTAAGATATACTTTATAGGTTGGTTCAAAAAAAGAAAAGTGAGCATTGGATTGAAGAACAAGGAAAAGCAATATCATGCTTTACTCAAGGAAAATAACATGCAAGGATAAAGCTCCAAGAAATGAAGAATTAGAAGAATTGAAGTCTTAGAAGCTTGGATACATCAAGATAGCCTATGTGTTTACATTAGGTATATTTTAAATAGGCTAGTATACTTGTGCAACTCAATGATTTAGATTTGCATACATTGGCTCAAGCATTTTGAACAAAAAAAGATAGTGAGATATGAAGTTTTACAAAGTTGGTTTTATTATATCTCCTAAATGGAAAATTAGTTTTTCATTATTCTTAATCTCATTTGATAGTAGACTCAAAGATCTTTCCAATGATATGTTATTTCTTTAAAACGAAGTTCAAATGAGGGAGTTATGAATTTTTAAAGAAAGCTCAAAATCTATATTTCGCTACTGCTAGCCGGTGGTCGACCAGGCAGCTTTTGACTGGTAGACCAGGAGCCTTGAAAATGCTATATTTTGCTACTGTCAATGGGTAGTCGACCAGCTGACCCCAACTAGTCGACCAGTTGACACCTGGACTGCACTATAAGTGTTGTAATGGCTATATAATGGCTAGTTTTGTAAAATCTTATATATATGACCTTAGATACATGATGTTGAGCCAGAGGTACTACAATGATATATTAAAATGTTCTATCATCTTTGAGAGAAATCCAAACATTCTTGAGCCAAATCTTGCATATTCTCTATCGTTAGAGTTACTAGAACTTCATTTGTATTCATCTACTCTTTAGAGAGAATTTCTTTATTTTGTTGATTTTGATCAACACATATATTATTCTGAGTTATGGTTCGCAAGTACCGGTGCTGGAAGAACTTGCTTGGGTTAAGGAGGAGCCCAGATTCATATATTCTCCATTGTGGTTTTGAAAATACTTGGATTGAATTTACGTGATTGTAGTGGTTTGCAAGTACCCGGATTAAACTTGCAATTATAGTGGAAATACTCAAGTGGTCTCTTGAGGACTGGATGTAGGCTTAGATTAGTCGAACCAGTATAAATCTCCAAGTTTGCTTTCTCTATCCATTACTCTTTAATTTGTGCATATTGATATCTACTCTTTAATTCCTTGATCTTTATAATTATTCATCTTGACAGCACATTGATTTTTTGTATTGTATTTATTATCTTAAGTATTGCACTTCTACAAAAAATCATTTCAACTTCCAATTAGTTCTTGTGAAAAGTTTATAAAAGCCAATTCACCCCCCTCTTGGCATCCAACCATTCCTAATAGTGTGAGCCATGGCACTTGGGCGCCACCTCCTAAACCTTAATCTAATTTCTAAACCTCAAAAATCTGTCTTTCAATGCTAGGTGCTCCCATTGTCATCTGCTCATCCTGCACGCTCGTATTCCTTTCCCTTTCATTCGATCTCAAGTGAGGGAGCTAATGATACTTATATGATGAGAGTAGTGTACATACTTGTCATTATATATAAGGATACGTATATTGTAATTTTACCCCTTGAAAGGGGACGACATATGACTCATCAAAAGTTATTTTCACTATTTGATAAATTGAAACATTATAAGTGGTTTAAGATGAATTTCTTGTCGTGTAACTATATAGATTGTGACATTTTTATTTTGTCCTAAAACGGTGGACAAAACTTCATTTTTATATTTTCCTAGAATAGTGGACAAAACTTCATTTTTATGTTGTCCTGGAAAGGTGGACAAAACTTCATTTTCATATTGTCTCGGAACGGTGGACAAAACTTCATTTTTATATTGTCTTGGAATGGTAGACCAAACTTCATTTTCATATTCTCCTGGACCAATAGACAAAACTTCATTTTCATATTCTCCTGGACCAATAGACAAAACTTCATTTTTATATTGTCTTGGAACAGCGGACAACACATCATTAAGTATGTTGTCCTGGAAAGGTGGACATAACCTACATAAGTAAATTGGTACTTTGGATATATTAAATTGTTTATCTCTATAATAGGAGACCACATGGAACGCTTAATATTCTTGAATATTTTACACTAAGGTTTTAGTTATGTATACTGATATGTATATTTAATCACTTATCCTTGAATGATTGGAGTTGATGATAAATTTTGCAATGTTATGGTGATCTTCCCTCGGTGGAAAATGTGTGGTAAGTTTCTTTTATATATATCTCATTGAGTAATTTACTCACTCCCTTATATGTGTCCCATTGCAAATTCTGTAGTTGTTAGCGAGTCTCCACGAGAGGAAGAACGGAGCCTCGCATCACCACGTCTTGCTAATCGTTATGTTTCTTCCTTTGATTATTTTAGGGATTGAATTTCACTCTGTAGTCGTTAGGACTCCCAGGTCTTGTATCAGCATTTTTGGAATTACATATTCTTTTGTAACCGAGATTCATGGTTAGACTGTGTTTTGATTCTTTACTTACCTTGTTTTGTAATTAGGAGGAAAGTTTGAAAACATAAGTTTGTGCTGACAATTAAAACATAAGTTTGGAATTACATATTCTTTTATAACCGAGATTATTGTTATTTGATGAAATGTACTTATGCGTAGTTGTGCACCTATAATTTATTGCTTGGTGATGCAAAGTTTTAGGCTTGCGATTATAGGATAGCTCTCAGACTGCATCGATCACTTACCCAGTTTGGGTCGTGACATCTATGGTGATAAATTGCATGTTTTGGTTCCTTAATCCTTCCTCCCTCTTCCCTTGATGTTTTGGCTGTCAAAGAATGGAAGGAAATATGATTTCCATGGTGAATCTTAAGCCATATCATAAAAATGCAAGATGATAAGGTTTTTAGGAAACCTTGGTTTAATTCTTAAAATTTATCATGAAAACAACTTGTAGATGTGTTTTTATGGATTAAACATGTTCTTTGATGGCCAAAACACTTGGAAATGTTTGATTTTGGATTGGGTTGGAAAGGAAAAGGTTGGAGGAGGAAAAATGAGCAAAAATCACATTTTCTGTGGTTAGGGTTTTGTGATTCATCACGGCTGTGGCAGCAGTAAGAAATTGTCACTATAGTGGTGGGAGGCAGAACTTTCACTATTTTCTGGTCTTATTTTCAAACGGTCATAACTCTCTCGTGCAAACTCCATTTTTAGTAAATTTTATATTGTTGGAAAGATATTTGAGTCTAGTTTCTAATGAAATAAGATTTAATTGAAAATTCTTTTCACATCAATTGAGATAGATTGGCTAGTTTGGAGGTAAGGTGAGGGATCTCTTTAGCTCTTGTTTATTTCTCCTTGTATTGTTTTTATAGCATAATTAGTGACTAAAACAAATTGACTTGCTATGTCAATGTAAATATGAGAATACATATGTATTAAAGCCTCTCACATATGAGGTATGCTTGGGTGGATTACACTGTGAGTGTAAACTGAAAGTAATGGTTGGAACCCAAGAGGGGGGGTGAATTGGGTTTTATAAATTTTTCACAAAACTTTATTGGAAGTTAAAATGATTTTCTGTAAAAGTGTAATACTTAAGATAATAAATACAATACAGAAAATTAATGTGCTATCAAGATGAATAATTATGAGGAGCAAGGAAATAAAGAATAGATAACAATAAGCACAAATAAAGGAGTAAGGGATAGAGACAGCAAACTCAAAAATTTATACTGGTTCGGCTAATCTCAAGCCTACATCCAGTCCTCAAGAAGTCACTTGAGTATTTTCACTATACTTGCAAGTTTGATCCAGATAC
The DNA here is from genome assembly GCA_037074585.1 of Biancaea sappan. Lineage (NCBI taxonomy): Eukaryota > Viridiplantae > Streptophyta > Magnoliopsida > Fabales > Fabaceae > Biancaea > Biancaea sappan. Next base: position 33,669,262 of record CM073494.1, on the reverse strand, counting down.
TTGCAAACCACTACAAAGAATTTCGTTAGCTAAGGCTCCTCCACAACCCAACGGAGAATTTATGAATCCGGGCTCCTCCTCAACCCTTCGGAGAATTTATGCTAAACTGGCTTCTCTACAACCCAAAGGAAAGCTCTCTCAATAAATACTCTATCAAGGAATACTCTCCTTGATAATACAACTCAAGATAATATTTGTGTTGATTAAAATCAACAATTACAGAGAAACTCTCTAAAAACAGAGTATATGTTACATTGATAAGCTCACAAAGGTATAATCTGCATAAGAGAGAATTTACAGATGATGTTCAGCAAATAGGAGTGTTCTCTCTTCTGTTTTGATAGCCCCCAAGGTTGATATATATAGCCCAAGGACGAATAAGACTGTTAGAGACAAATCCAAAGTGGTTCCATAATGATGTCAGCAAAAACTAGCCGTTACAGCACATTTTCTGATGTCGGTGGTCGACTAGTGTGGTACATTGGTCGACCAGTGTGGCACATTGGTCGACCAGTGTGGCACGTTGGTCGACCAGTGTAGTCCAGAAGTGATTCATCAGTCACGTTGGTCGACCAGTGTGGCACGTTGGTCGACCAGTGCTCAAATATTTTTGCTTCTAGAGCTCGTTGGTCGACCAGTCAGCATAAGGTGGTCGACCAATGCTCAAGGACTTTGCCTCTGGAGCTCGTTGGTCGACCAGTCAGCATAGGGTGGTCGACCAGTGCTCAAATATTTTGCCTCTGGAGCTCGTTGGTCGACCAGTCAGCATAGGGTGGTCGACCAGTGCTCAAAGACTTTGCCTCTGGAGCTCGTTGGTCGACCAGTCAGCATAGGGTGGTCGACCAGTCACTTGTTGTCTTCAAATTCTTTGTTTTTAGAGCATGATGGTTGCTTTCTTGATGCATCCAAGCTTTCAAGACTTCAAATCTTCTAATTCTTCATTTCTTGGAGCTTTATCCTTGCATGTTGTTTTCCTTGAGTGAAGCATGATATTTCTTTTCCTTGTTCTTCAATCCAATGCTCACTCTTCTTGTTTTGAACCAACCTATAAAATATATCTTACTTGCAAATCCAATGGTTAGTTCAATAGCATGATTCAATATATGCAACAAACATATTAAATAACATAATCATGCTTAAGTACTTGTAGCATATATATATGATAATTAATCTTTATATATATATATCAATGCTACAATTCAAATACATTTTTCATCATCAAAACTTATGGCATAAAGCCTTAGGGTCAACATAAACTAGGATTGGGATGGCATAAAAAGGAATTATATTCTGGGAAGATTTTATGAAAGCAATCCTTGCATAAAAATATCTTAATGCCTTGGTCATGTGTTATGGTAGGCAATGTGGTAGTATGACAAACCTATGTGCATTGATTGCATGGATTTTGATCTAAGCCTATGACCACAAGTTAATATATGCAAATTGCACTATGGTTTGATATTGTTGACTGTATACGGAAACATGTATGAATCCATAGCACATTGATGTGACGGTACCTAGTAAGTGTGTGTATTCGTGTGGACCTATTTTCACCATTAAGTAGAGTTGAGGCAACACCTACATATATACCTATACATATAAATGCTATTGCACATTTTATGTTGTTGTAAACCAATTAAGGATCGTGTAAGCATATATGAGGTCTAGTCGTTAAAACCACGGGCACACATATATGCACACCTACTCATTTTTTGAGTTTTGTAACGACATCTTTATATTCAAATTTTCCAGGAGAATTTATACATTTTCTTGCATACATCACCATGCTACTCTCAGGAAGGATTGAGAGGAATAGGTGATTATGTGGATTAAAGCATGTTGTAGAGTTTGTGGAATGTGGTCGATAGGTGACATTGTTGTGGTGATGCCGTATATTCTAATTGTGGTTGGACTAATGCATTATACTGAGTAGAACAAATTCCACTAGATTTTATCTTGAATGAAATTATGAATACTAACAGAATTACAGATACTAGAATGAGTAATATATTATAAAGGATCACGTAGATTATAACTATATCATTTGTCTTATGATAATTGCATTAGATTACTTGTGATATATCTTAGTTTGAATATTGTGCCAAGTACTGGCACTTGTGACATGCTTTGGCTTGAATATTATGCAGGGTACTAGCACGTGTAATATACTTCGAATTAGAAGTTGTGCTGGGTAAAATAACTTGGGTTTAGATATTGTACGAGGTATTGGCGCGTGTGATAAACCTGGGTTTGAATGCTGTGTTGGACACTAGCACATGTGGAAGTTAAACGAATGCATAAAGATTGGGTTATGTTATCAATACATCCACAGAGTTATAGGGGAGGGTTTTTCTTTAGTCATATCTTGTCTTTTGATTACTAATATATTATTTAGTATGGCATCCTTGTGCTTATATTTGATCTCATTGAGTGCTTGGGAATATGTATATGTAGATAAGAACTTGAGATGGCAAATTTTACTCATTAAATGAAGTTAATGATTTTTTATGGATATTATCTTTATTGGTAGATGTTCTTTTACCTTTTCTTCTCTTCTTTGGGTAATGTGAACTTGAAGTTCATTATTTACCTGTATCAATAAATTAATTTCTTATCATTTGTTTCGTAGCATTTGAGCTATGAATGGTATCCGAGATATGTCTATGCCATGCCGGAGTTACTGGCACTTTTTTAAGATCCTAAATTTACGCGTGAACTTTACTTGTCATTGGAAATTTATTGGTTAAATTATGATCATGGAAATGGCATTGTTGGGCAAGGTACTTTACTGTAATTTCTTGTGTCTCTTTTAAGGAATTGGTATGATTTGGATTAGTTATGTGATTGTTGAGATGGTATAATGTGGCATACGAAATTACTCAGAATGTGTGGTTAAGTGCTTAGTTGGAATTTATATATATATATATATATATATATATATATATATATACATATACTCAGCCTGTGTATTGAGAGATATGCGGGAAAGATGGAAACTGGGAAGTTTCGGGCATACGATATTGTGGAAATGGACCGTGTGTGGTAAGCATGGAATTAAGTTACCGACATTGCATGATGTTGACCCTAAGGCTTTATGCTATAAGTTTTGATGATGACAAATGTATTTGAAATGTAGCATTGATATATATAAAGGTTAATTATCATATACATGCTACAAGTATTTAAGCATGACTATGTTATTTAATGTGTAATGTCTTATACATTAATCATGCTATTTATCATGAATTGAACTAACCATTTGGTTTGCAAGTAAGATATATTTTATAGGTTGGTTCAAAACAAGAAGAGTGAGCATTGGATTGAAGAACAAGGAAAAGTAACATCATGCCTCACTCAAGGAAAGCAACATACAAGGATAAAGCTCCAAGAAATGAAGAACTAGAAGATTTGAAGTCTTGGAAGCTTAGATGCATCAAGATAGCCTATGTGTTTACATTAGGTATATTTTATATAGGCTAGTATGCTTGTGCAACTCAATGATTTAGATTTGCATACATTGGCTCAAGCATTTTGAGCAAAAAGATAATGAGATATGAAGTTTTACAAAAGTTAGTTTTTGACCTTTGGTCACTCTTTATATCATATCTCATAAATGAAAAATCGGTTTTTCAATTATCTTAATCTCATTTGATAGTAGACTCAAAGATCTTTTCAACGGTATATTATTTATTCAAAACGGAGTCCAAATGAGAAATATATGACTATTTAAAATACAGTTTGAAAAACTGAAAGTTGATTTTACTGTACTCAAAAATTATTCTGTTCTGACCTATAGTCAGTATTTTGATTATATCTTTTAAACGAAAAATAATTTTTGAGTGAAACTTGGCTCATTTGAAACTAGACTCCAAGAGCTTTCCAATGATATATTATTTGTTTAAAACGGAGTTCAAATGAGAGAGTTATGAATTTTTAAAGAAAGCTCAAAATCTATATTTCGCTACTGCCAGCCAGTGGTCGACCACCCTATCCACACTGGTCGACCAACGAGCTCCAGAAACAAAGATTCTTGAAGACCATAAGCGTTGGTCGACCACCTCATCTACACTGGTCGACCAACGTGACTGATGAATCACTTCTGGACTACACTGGTCGACCAACGTACCACACTGGTCGACCAACGGGCCACACTGGTCGACCAACGGGCCACACTGGTCGACCAACGTGCCACACTGGTCGACCACCGACATCAGAAAACGTGCTGTAACGGCTAGTTTTTGTTGACATCATTATGGAATCACCTTGGATTTGTCTCCAATGGTCTTATTCGTCCTTGGGCTATATATATCAACCTTGGGGGCTATCAAAACTGAAGAGAGAACACTTCTATTGCTGAACTTCATCTGTAAATCTTCTCTTGAGCAGATTATACCATTGTGAGCTTATCAATGTAACATATACTCTATTTTTAGAGAATTTCTCTGTAATTGTTGATTTTGATCAACACAAATATTATCTTGAGTTGTATTATCAAGGAGAGTATTCCTTGATAGAGTATTTATTGAGAGAGCTTTCCTTTCGGTTGTAGAAAAGCCAGTTTAGCAGAAATTCTCCGGAGGGTTGAGGAGGAGCCCGGATTCATAAATTCTCCGTTGGGTTGTGGAGGAGCCTTGGCTAACGAAATTCTTTGTAGTGGTTTGCAAGTACCCAGACCAAACTTGCAAGTATAGTGAAAATACTCAAGTGACTTCTTGAGGACTGGATGTAGGCTTGAGATTAGCCGAACCAGTATAAATTTCTGAGTTTGCTCTCTATCCCTTACTCCTTTATTTGTGCTTATTGTTATCTATTCTTTATTTCCTTGCTCCTCATAATTATTCATCTTGATAGCACATTGATTTTCTGTATTGTATTTATTATCTTAAGTATTACACTTTTACAGAAAAATCATTTTAACTTCCAATAAAGTTTTGTGAAAAATTTATAAAACCCAATTCACCCCCCCTTTTGGGTTCCAACCATTACCTTCACATGATAACAGTTTTAATTGCATCATTACAAATTCATAATGGTTATATTCATATGTGTTTTCGGGTCGAGAAGAATTGCTAGAATACTTCATCGGGTGCTTGTGCACACTTTTATCTTTATTTAGTGGATTCTGATGCCCTTAATTACTTTTAAGTTTATTTGGATGTATATTATGTTAGGTGGAATTTTATCGATGATTTGTATGGATTAGAATTACCCCTCACAGTTTTAGGTTCTGGAAACGTTTCGATTTTGCAGTTCTAGTAGCAAGGATGCCTCCCTTTGTCTGGGGAAAGGTATTTGTCTTTATCTTCAATGTTAATCTTTAGTACACTCTGTAATCGGGTAGGCTATCTAAATCTTATATATATCATGTCTGAATTAATTGGTAAAATAGTAGGTTTACAGCGGTATAGGTGATATGTCATCTGCGTTGATTACATACTTGGTCTTGGGATGTGACAAACTTATTTTTTTAAAAAAAATACTCTCAGTATTTTATTTTTTTTTATAAAATATGTCGTGTCTCACACAATATGTGAATCAATTTGTGCTGCATCTCACCATTTTTGTTTTAAAATTTAAAATAAAATTTAAAAACAAAATAATTATTTTTGTAGTTTAAAAAATTTTTAAAAATGAATGAAGTTAAAAAATAATAAATTATATTATTTAGATAAACTATTTGATTTATTTAGAGAAAAATATATAATTATTACATAAAAATAGTGTTGGAATTTGAAATTGAAAAACATATTGATAACTTTATTTTATAAAGTATTTAACCTATATTTTTATTAATAAATTGAGTAAAATAAATGATTTCAAGTATGTTTTCTAAATTTATTTAATCTTTTTAATTGTTTGGTTTAATTTTATAGAGAATTAATTTTTCTTTAGGATTTACTTCAGGATTTATAGTTTATTGTGATTATTTAGTTTAGTTTAGGATTTATCATTTAACTTGTATTCGTATTTATTCTGATTAGATTCTTCTAGGATTTAATTTAAGATTATGATTTGTTAAAGTGATTTTTATATTTTTTGAATTGATTTTGATTTAGTATTTTTTATGTAAAAATCATATTTGAAAAGTGGAGATGTCGCACATCTACTGGACACAAGAAGAAAGAGGAGTTCTATACATCACTTCATTCTTCTTCTTCTTCTTTTCTTCTATTTTCTTTTAGTTTGGACCGAAAATTTCATACCTTTGGTTATTGTAATACCCGTTAATTTAGGAATATAACTCGCTTAAGAGTATTTTAGAATTTTACAACGTTACTTTAGTTATTTATTTTGGTCATATTTAATTTTCATATTTAATTGTTCTCTTTGAATATTATTTATGAAAATTGAGTTAAATGACTGGACTAAATATTTGCACAATGTGGGATATATTCTAAGAATGGTGAAATTCATGGAAAAGTAGTTTCAGAATGGTCAATTAGTCCATTTATTGTAAATTGACTGGATGGGTTTGGATGTTGGGTTATGGATACCCATGGGTTATTGAATAACCCATTAGAAATATTTAATATAAAGTTTCAATAGTACCCCCTCATTTTTTTCTCATGCAACCGAAGCCTGAGGAAGTTTTCTCTCCTTTCTTCATTCTCTTCTCAAATCCTTTCCTTGATCTTCAGAAGTTCGATTATTTGTTCGGTTCAAAAGCTTTGTAAGGATCAAAGGTAAGCTTTAATCTCATTATTTTCCTTAAATATCAGTTTATGTAGAAGATCAGAGGAGGTTTTGTTCTTGAAGATTTTGATGATAATTCATGAATCTCAGTTGTTTTAGAAGTTATATTTGAGTTATAATCGGTTAAAAGAGTTGAAATTCTGGTTTTGAAACAAGAAAGGAAAGGATGAATTTTTGATAGATTTTCTATAAAAATTTGAGTTACTGTAGCGACCAGAGATTTCGGAAAAATTTTGGAAAATTTTCTACGAGTTACTGTAGCAGTACTGCAGTGTCGGCAGTCAATGGTACTGTAGCAGTCAACGTTATTGTAGCGAACCGACACTGTAGCGAACCGTTACTGTAGCAAACCGTACTGTAGTAAACCGTTACTGTTACAATCAGAAAATTTTACGTATTTTCGTGATTTTGTTTCCTTTCTTATGTTTCCTTGTAATATATTTTACTAGGAAATTTTCCTACACAAATTCTAGTGTGGAACAAGGTAAACTTGGACAAACATCAAGGTGAGTGAATAACCTTGCTCAGCTAATTTGATATTACTAGTCAAAGTACAATATAAGTCCCATTTACAATATTATTTGGATAATAAGCAATCAATTTTCATATGGGAGTATATGAAGATCGGTAAAAATAAGAGTATGTAGAAATTATTTTATTTCATGACAATTGTACTATGTGATAAATTCTCACTATCTTATTAATGAGTAAAGATCTACGGGATCTAATACACGAGTTTGAAAGGGTTAAAGTCCCATACTACTCAGTGTATATCTAAGAAACCTATACACGAGTTGAAAGGGTTAAAGTCCCATACTACTCGGTGTATATCTAAGAAATCTTATACACGAGTTTGAAAGGGTTAAAGTCCCATACTACTCAGTGCTTATCTATGAAACCTATACACGAGTTGAAAGGGTTAGAGTCCCATACTACTCGGTGTATACATATGAGATCTTATTCACGAGTTTGAAAGGGTTAGAGTCCCATACTACTCGGTGTATATCTATGAAATCTTACTCATGAGTTTGAAAGGGTTAGAGTCCCATACTACTCGATGAATAAGACAATTAATTATATGAGTAAATGTGGTATTTGTACTTTTGATATTTTATATAGTACAGTTATTTACTTACTGAGTTTTTAAATAAACTCACACTCCCTATGATTATTTTTTTCAGATACAGAAAACAAAGAACAAGAGTATCCGTTTGAAGATTAGAAACCCCTTGGGATTATTCTCTATTTCTGTCTGGTGGGATACCAGTACTTATTAATGTGGATACTAGAAACGCTCTGTACTTTCTATAGGTCTCCTAGGCTTGCGATGAGATAGAAGTATCAGACTATGTATGTCTATATTTGCTTATCAGATGAATATAATTCTGTAGTGTGGAATGAATGATTAAGGTTGAATGTAAAACCTTACAGAATATATGTAAATAACGTATGTTTGAGAATTTTATCAAATGAGTAGTATCTTTTCACATGCTCAATTTTGAGATGTGACAGTTATTATAAGGTTTGAATTTTCTTATGATAATCTAAGTTTATTTTCTTATTGAGCAATTATTCTCTATGCTTATTACTTTCTCAGATTTGGCCATTTGAAAATTGAATTAGGGTTCATGTAGGGAAGTGGAAAATTCATATATGAAAGTGTCTATTGAAATAATTGTCACAAATCAATTTGATCTAGGAATAGATAAATTGTTTGTGAACTTGTGACTGAATTCATTTGCTCTTATTGCCTTTTCCTGATTAAATTGATCTAAGGAATTAGGAAATTTAATTAAGATAAGAGACTTAATTCGTCAAAGGATTGAGTTTTAACTAAAACTGAGAATTCAACAATCAATGTAGAAATTGAGAACTTAGATTAAAATAAAAATTCATGTCATAGTTGGATATGTTAGTAAAATTGGATCCCTATACTTTTATTAAAAGTATATAATTATTATATAAAAAATAGTGCAAGAATTTGAATTTGAGAAACATATTATCTTGGTTCATGATATATAAATAGTGCTAGAAAGGAGTTGCTATATGCATGATATATAAATTGTTGTTTGTATTTGTATACTTTGACTCTAGAATGTGCTCTGTAAATCTATGGTAGGATCCTTGACTTGTGTATGGGTATATGTATATGTATGGATGCAAGTAAATGTAAATGGTTTAGGAATTTAGTGTGTAATGGTTGATATACTTGATCAACAGTATCTAATGAGAGCAGTTGTAAAAAGTTAACCCGTGGTTATATATATATATATATATATATATATATATATATATATATATATATATAATTCCATAGTTATGTGTTTTTTTGGCATCTGAGTTGTTAAACTGTTTATGATATATTAGTAGAACAATTTAGGATTATATCTCAATTACTAAAAATACAAGTGTTGGATAGTTTTTCTTTAGATAAGGCTTACGGGCAGAGGTGGACTATATCTATGCCGGTCATGCCCTTGGACGGGGTGTGACAATTCAGATATTTTTATTAACATATCATATATGTTTTACCATGTTATGGGATTGGTAGTCATTTCTTTTAAGTTGCATGCCACATCAACTGTATATTGGAACATTTTTCAATTTAATTTACGACATTTAGATATTTTTATTAATATATCGTAATGCTTTACCCATTGTAGTTGCATAATCACTCGTTGCAACTGTCGATGTCTTAGTTCTTCCTACTGTCCATGCTCTTCTTCTTCACCCCCAGTATTATCATATTCTCCTTATGTATCAGGAACATCAGGCATTGAATTCAAATCTAATATAAGAGACTGAACTGATGGTATCATATGAGGTTGTGTCATAAATTCCATTCTAAATTGTTACATCCCAAACCTAGCATGTGACCGGTACGGTGAAAAATATTATTTTCCCACCGTAAGCCTAGATTTTTCAACAAGACTCAATCATAAGAATAAAAGAGAAATAAACTTAAATTCAAAATTATACGAATGCCACCAATTTACATGTAAAAGTGCTTACGACTTAACACTTATATCAAGGATAATCTACCATCCAAGATCCTTTACAATACATACAGGTATCCTAAGTATCTCACGGGATCACAAAGTGACTTCTAAAGTATGTAAGCAAAACATTTTGAAAATAGACCAATTAATGGAAGATCAACCTGGAAACAAAGGTGATGATGAGCAAAAGGTATGCTACTCTTCTACCAGACCTCCCGCCTCGGCTACCAACTCTAAAATGTGACCAAAAGAAACAAAATGAGTAATTTAATTACTCAGTGAATAATTTTTCAACTCAAAAAAAATAAATAAATAAATAAACCATATGACTTTCAATATAAAGTCCCACAACACAAATTATAGAAGTTAACAAATTCCAAACCTTAGCCTTTGAACACACCCTCAGCCAAGGGATAGTAGTCACCAATCTAATTGTTTAATTACAAGTATGCATATGCCATTCCACACAATTATTCACGCTAGGTAATTCATTCCAAACAATTATTTATAATCATATACGTTCACACACATACACATACACACACACACACATACACATATATACACCATTATAAACATTGATCCACAATCACATACTCAATTCCAAATAATTAACCACCATTAACCTTTAGCGCCAAGAAAACATACAAAAGGTATATGTAAATCAATATAAGTAAATATATAGCCCCAATCTTATATCACCCAAGAGAACATAAAAAGCCCCAACCATATGTCCCTTCTTGGCTTAAGGCCAAAAATATACATGTCCCATGTATATACCTAAATCCCAACCTTATCCTTGTTAGTAGTACCGCTGGATATACAATTGCAACAATTCCGTCATAACCAAATAATAATGGCAACACAATGAGAAAATAAAAAAAATATTAATTACCAGTAAGAATCCATTTCAAACCATTGACCACATTAAATGAATGATAACTATCATTTCAAACTGTTATCTACATATACACAATTCTAAGCACCCAACCACAATCACTGATGAGCACAAAGAAATCATATAAGATAACATGTAAGCAAAAGATAAAAGAATAATACAATATGTAATTCCCATCCTAATGTCACCAATATGTAATAATATAAACCTTATCCTTATATCACCAAAATATAATAATACAAACCCCATCCTTATAACCCCTTTTAGCTTAAATGCCAAATATATACATATATCCCATATATATACCTAACCCCATCTTTATCCCTCCAAAATATGCCTCCATACGGTTCACCATAACCATTCCATCATAACCAAATAACAACCACATAATAGCTGACCAATAATGAATTTCTCAATGTTAAGTACAAGAAGAATACTCTAATATTATGTAATTTTCCACATCATTAACCATAGAAGGAATTGTCCACCAAAAAAAAGTTCCTATGCCCAAGCAATATGAAAGCTGTCCAACATAATATAATTCCTATTGAATCCAACATAAACATAAAGCACTATGAAATGATACACCCTAATAGTAATGTCCTTTCTAATGTGTAAAAGCAATACAAGGTGTTACACATTCCAACATCAATAATCTAACCAAATGGATTCGTAATAATATACATAACTAAAGCCCGAAGTTTTACCAATTAGTAACAATTAAGCATCCTTTCCCATTTTAGAAATTATATTTCATATTAACTTAAATGAGAGGAAAATGTCAATACAAAAAAGGAACTTTTCTAACATCAGTCCGACACAATGTAAATATCTAATACCATTGAATAAAAAGAGAATACTATCAATCCATTATCCTTAACCAAATACTATTTATAATTGGATTCATAACTTCATGGATATTCATAGCTACAATAGTTCCAAATTGGGAACCATACCTACCCATTGATTAATTTCTTAACTCTTATTTCTTAATAAAGTAGTGTTCATAACCATCTCACCAAAACTAAGATAATAACAAGGTTAGGAAAATAAGTGGCTATTTTGCCATCCATTAAGAATTATATATCCATCACCTCAAGCTAGAATACATATCATTTAAGTTATTAATTAACTCAGAGTGTGAGATGTCATCACTTCCTTGAAAGTAAAGTTCAAGAAGGATTGTTAGGAATTAAGATACTTTACTCACCTTATTGTAATTCCACTTACTTCAATTTCCACCAAAGATTAAGGAAGGCATCCTACAAGCAGCAGAAAAAGAAGACGTGTTGGCTAGAGCTTGGTGTGGAGGAAGGATGGAAACCAAGAAGGAAGAAAGGGGAGAAGTAGAGAGAATGTGTGTGTCAAAGAAGCCTCAGGAAAAGGGAAGAAAGATGCTAATATATTAGATTAAAAAGACAAAATTTCAATTGTGTCCTTTGACTCTCAATCATAAGTCAACACTTCTTATTCCTTTTATTTAATTGAACCTAAAACATACTCATGTACAATATAAGGTCTCAAATGAAAATAAAAATATTCACATAATTAAATTTTAAAATTATGCAAATAAGTCCCACTATGAAAACATATTAACACATAAAAATTCTTCAACTAAAAAAAATCAGTTAGATCCAATTTTAAAATATAACAACGTAAACTAAAATATTTCACACCATAAATTCAAACATTAATAATAAAGTACAATAATAAAATTTCCACACACCAAAACTAACAACACCCCCTTCCCAAGAAGTAGGATATTACATACATACAACACTATCTACTGAAGGCCCATCAAATAATGATGAAAGGTCATATTATTGCTATATTGACACTAGACTGAAGAAGTCATCCTCTTCTAGGGATGCTTACACAAACGGGAGGAACTAGAGCGCCAATTCCTGTGTATGAGGGATCGGTGGCAAAATATCCAACTTCAGGTTGAGTTTGATAGTCGACTAAAGTCGCACTTTGATATGGCAAAGAGGCACCCGGTGTGTAGCATGCATCATAAGGGATATGTTGCCTTATCGCGTTTGACATCAGCCACAGTTACATCAAGTATAGACAATGACATTCTAGGTTGGACATTGTTGTGGACAATTTTCCTGGTTGTGACCCTGTTGCCTACATAAGCTACATCGGGATGGCTGGCGATGCTATTTATAATTCATGTCCATTCGTAGTTATGATGATCTTGGTTTTCTTTCCCTCTAATTAGGGATGGATATGGTAGTAATCGTAGACCTTGAGTTACTGGCCAATGCTCTGTAAAATTAAACTAAACAATAAATTATAAATCCTAAAGAAAAATCAATTCTCTATAAAATTAAACTAAACAATTAAAAAAACTAAATAAATTCAATAAAAAGACTTGAAATCATTTAATTTACTCAATTTATTAATAGAAGTATATGTTAAAAAACTCTATAAAATAGAGTTATCAATATGTTTTTCAAATTAAAATTCTTGCACTATTTTTTATATAGTAATTATATATTTTTTTTAAATAAATCAAATAGTTTATCTAAATAATAAAATTTATTATTTTTTAACTTCATTCATTTTCTTTTAAAATTTTTTAAACTAAAAAAAATATTATTTTATTTTTAAAATTTATTTTAAAAAATTGTGAGTCACGACATACAAAACAAAATTGATTCACATATTGTGGTAGACACAGCTTCTCGTATGTCGTGTCTCACTTTTTTATAAAGAAAAATTTTAAAATGCTTAGACTTGACCTCCTACAAGTCAAGTCTGAGTGTCTCTTTTGTAAAAAAAAAAAAAATTGATTGAACTCTGCATGTGTAAGGCTGAGAGTTTCAGTCAAATTTTTTTAAAAAAAATAAATCTGTTAAAAATTTGGCTTCTAACGAGATGAGTTTCTGTCAAACTAAAAAATAAGATATAGGAGAGAAAGCTTATGGGACATAAAGTATAGTATTGGGCTATTTTTCTTTTTATATTTTCAAAATGTAACATTTGACTAATTTTTTTTCAAAGTAGTAGCATTTAGCTAACTGAGTCTGGACCACTTTGTGAAGAATGATGAAAATCCCTCGTAAGTTAAATTCTTTCTGGATGACGTTTAAAAAGTTTCCAAAGACTTCCTTAGCTTGCATGTTAGGTGGGCCCCTGAGACTGGAATAAGGCAGCTCATAACATAGGCTTACTTCTCTAAGAAAAGACAGCGTAGGATACTGTGTTTGGCAGGACTTGAATCTCAACACTATTGATCACGTCAGTGATTCTGATCATCATAAATAAATCCTTTGCAGCTTAACTTTTATAAAAAAATAAATAAATAAATATTTTACTCTTATATTTTTAGTTGATAAATGTCGACCAAAGTAAAGATAAAGAATAAATATTTTTTTAAGTACATAATGTTTGTAAATAAGTGAAAATTAATATTAAAGTGTACAATTTTAATGTGATAAAGTTTTACAAAGAAAAATTTTAAGATTCAAAGTTAATTACAATGTCTCGTGTAATCTGAATAGCATCATATCATATATCATTCATGATATCATTATTCAAACGATGCAAAGAGGAGTTGGGAAAGTCCACCCTCTTTCAATGCCTTCCTACTAATTTCAATCATTTTCTTAACCTTCTTCCTTACCTCACTTTCTTCCTTCAATACTTCCTTTATTCCTTTATCTATTCTCTCTGCACTTAAAACCTCTTTTTCCTTTCCATTATCGAACTCTGTCCTATTGTCCAAAGATATCTACACTGCCATTCCCAACTCGCGCACCATTAAAAACGCATTCATTTGCTGCTCGGCACAAAGTGGCTAAGGGGCCATGGGCACACCATAATATATACTCTCTAAAATAGAGTTCCATCCGCAAGGCGACACAAACCCTCCTATTGCACGATGGGCCAAGATCTGGGTTTGTGGTGCCCAACCGATCACTTTTCCAATACAAGCCATCCATTCCAAGAACCCATTAGGTAACACTCCTTCAAAGTTAGAGTAATCTGTTAGCGACGTTATCGTACTCTCTAGTGCAGGCTTTCATAGAGACCATAAGAAGCGAACCCCACTCTTCTCAAGAGACGCGCTATCTCCTTCACTTGATTATCCTTTTCAAAATATCCCCTATTCCCAAAGCATAGGTATATTACCGACGAAGGAGGTTGGTCATCGAGCCACTTGATGACATCAGCTGATCTCAGTTTAGCTGGGTTTAAGCTTAAGATGGGTCCCACGGGGTGAACCTTGAGATCACCATTGGAGAAGGAGTGAACAACGTGACTCTCAAGCTCCTCGAATGTATTCACTATAGTACCCTTGGCCTTCTTAAGACCTCTTCGGTAATTGAAAAATAATGACTCCCAATTCTTATCTAAAATGATATTAGACAGTGCATTAGCGGGAAACGGGTTTGCAAAACCCAGGGACACGAACTCCACACCAGAGTCCTTGAAGCCAAAAGTAGTCATACAAGCCACAGGGTCAAATCTCTACCATGATAGCTTTACCTGAGACTGTTGTATGTGATCCAAACTGGTATGTTGACTCAAGTGCCTCAAGCCATCTGACTCCAGATGCTTCAAACTTGGGCACTAAAGGTGATTACACTGGTCAAGACTTGGTTCATGTGGGTAATGGTGCAGGTCTATCCATTAAATCCATAGGTCATTCTTATTTTAAATCTTCATCTTTTGCCTTCAAAATCTTTAGTTCTTCAAAATCTCCTTCATCTTCCAAGAATTACCAAAAATTTGGTCAGTGTTTCTTAACTATGCAAAGATAATTTTGTATTCTTTGAATTTCACCTTGATTTTTGTTGTGTTAAATCACATGTCACCAAGCAAACATTTTTGGAAGGAAAGGTTAAAGATGGCTTGTACACCCTTGATAATCTGAATTTTGCCCATCTTGATTCTAGTTCAAATTTAAAAATTGAATCCCATGTATTTTCCATTACTCACTACAAAAAAAATAACTTTTAGTGGTAACTTTTTGGTAGCAACTAAAAAAGTTGCCACCAAAAGTCGACCTTTAGTGGCAACTAAAACAGTTGTCACTAAAAGTCTGACTTTTGGTGGCAACTAAAGAGTCACCACCAAAAGTCCAACTTTTGGTGGCGACTTTTGAGAGTTGCCACTAAAAGAAGGACTTTTGGTGGCGACTTTTGAAAGTCGCCACCAAAAGTTTATTTTTTCAAAATAAAATTTAAAAAATTTTAGACTTTTGGTGGCGACTATGATAGTTGCCACCAAAATAACATTGGTGGTGACTAAAAGTCGCCACCAAAAGTGACCAAAAATCAATTGTAGGTATTTTTTTAAAATTATTTTCGGTGGCAACTATAGTTGCCACTGAAGGTGACTTTGGTGACAACTCTGAGAGTTGCCACTAAAAGTCGAAATTTTTTTATTTTTATTTAAAAATAAATTAACTTTTGGTGGCAACTTTTAAAAGTCGCCACCAAAACACCATTGGTGGCTGGTTGCCACCAAAGATAATCAAAAATCGTTTTAAACATTTTTTTAAAATACTTTCGGCGGCAACTATAGTTGCCACTAAAGGTGAGTGCCACCAAAAGTCTGAAATTTTTTTATTTTTAATTAAAAATAAATTAACTTTTGGTGGCAACTTTTCAAAGTCGCCACCAAAACACTATTGGTGGCAACCCAAAGATAATAAAAAATCTTTTTAAATATTTTTTTAAAATACTTTCGGTGGCAACTATAGTTGCCACTAAAGGTGACTTTTGGTGGCAACTCTAAAAGTCGTCACCAAAAGTCTGAATTTTTTTTATTTTTATTTAAAAATAAATTGACTTTTGGTGGCAACTTTTGAGAGTTGCCACTGAAAGTGGGACTTTTAGTGGCGACTCTCATAGTTGCCACCAAAAGTCAATTTTTTTATTTATATATAATTATTTTTTATCTATTAATCTACTAATAATAATATATTTTCTTTTTATTAAGTTAGATATTGTTTCATTTTAGTGTTATGATATTTTTCGCATAAAATAATTTTAACAGATTATATATATATATATATATATATATAATATTTTGCCCTTACATAACACAAATAAAGTGGTGGCGTAATGGCAATACACACATGGTTGCAAGTAAGGAACCCATGTTCGAATCTCATGTATGCATATATTTGGTTTAATTTCAAATAAACTCTAATATTGCACAAAAAATAATCGAGTCACCCTGGGGCAGCGAGTAAGTAGACCGGCTAAGACTTGCATAGGTCAAATGGGTCTCGGGTTGACCTGTCGGACCAATCCAAATCTAAAAAAATTACTATTGACTTTTGGTGGCAACTTTTAGTCGCCACCAAAGATTTTTTAGTGGCAACTTTTAAAGTTGCCACTAAAGGTAACCAAAAATTATTTTTGACACAAATTTTTTTTTTTGCGAAAAATGACTTTTGGTGGCAACTAAAGTCGCCACTAAAGGGTAACTTTTGGTGGCAACTCCTTTAGTGGCCACCAAAAACCTTTCAGCCGCGAACTTTCAGCAGCAACTTAGTTGCCACTAAAAGTCGCCACCAAAGACCTTTTGGTGGCAACTTTAGTTGCCACCAAAAGTGTTTTTTTTTTGTAGTGACTGGTTCATTTTCTTCTCCTGTATGTACATTCAATGTATGGCATCAACGTTTTGGTCACCCTAGTTCAAAGACAATTCAATCAATTCTTAAATCCTGTAATCTTCAAATTTCTAATAAAGATTTTACCTTCTGTAATGCTTGCTATCTTAGTAAAGTGCATCAGTTAACTTTTCAAAATTCTGACTCTATATATTCAAAACTATTAGAACTTATATATACAGACTTATGGGGGCTTGCACCCACCCATTCTATACATGGCCATGTCTATTATCTTACATTCATTGACTCTTCTTCTAGGTATACATGGATTTACATGCTAAAGAAGAAATCTGTTGCACTATCAACATTTATCAAATTTAAAACCATGGTTGAACTACAACTTGATGCCAAGATTAAAGCCTTTTAATCAGACTGGGGAGGAGAATTTAGAGCATTTTCTAGTATTCTAAATCAATACAGCTAGCATAAATTTTCTTACAAATCAAAGGAGTGTGTGTTCCTAGGCTACAATTTAAATCACAAAGGATATAAGTGATTAAAGCCTGTCACTCATAGGATGTATATCTCTCATCATGTAGTCTTTAATGAACAACATTTTCCTTTTTCAGTATCTAACTCTATTGATGCTTCTGTTTTAGCTTATGTACCTCGTCTCACTGTCCTTACTAAGCCCTTTTTTGTTCCATCTTCTAATCCGTAGACTAACCCAGTGGACAACATCTCTTCATGAGGGAATTATAATACACCAGTACTTCATAATCATTGTGATTAGATTAATTTTAATTCCTCACCTGCTATTTCTCAAAGTATAGAATCAGTAGCACCTACTTAGCCTCTATTTTCTACTAGTATTATTGACACTTCCTTGTCATCCACCAACGTCACTGATTCTGCATGCTCCATCTAACCTATCATTCCATCTCATCATATGCCCACTAGTGCTAAGGCAAGTATATTCAAATCGAGAGAGTTCTTAGCACTCTTTGAACCCACTTCTACAACAGAAGCTCTTGCATATGACAATTGGAAACATGCCATGATTGAAGAATATCAAGCACTGTAAAAGAATAAGACTTGGACACTTGTTCCTCTACCTCCTCATCGCAAAGCAATCAACTTCCAATGGATTTTCATATTGAAGAAGATTGCAGATGGGTCAATTCAGTGTTGTAAGGTGCGATTAATAGCTAAGGGATTTAACCAGAGAGAAGGATTTGATTAGCATGAGACATTCAGCCCCATTGCCAAACTCATCTCCGTCAGAGTCATTTTAACTCTTGCATTCACCTATGAATAGCCTATTCATCAGCTTGATATTCATAATTTCTTTTTCAATGGCATTCTTGAGGAAGAAGTCTTCATGAGGTAGCCTCCAAGCTTTGAGCTCATTGACAAATCTTTAGTTTGCAGGCTAGATAAGGCGATTTATGGCCTTAAGTAGGTTTCTAGGGCCTACACTACAAAAAAATTGACTATCAGTGGCGA
Organism: Biancaea sappan; assembly: GCA_037074585.1. Classification (NCBI taxonomy): domain Eukaryota; kingdom Viridiplantae; phylum Streptophyta; class Magnoliopsida; order Fabales; family Fabaceae; genus Biancaea; species Biancaea sappan. Next base: position 33,650,592 of record CM073494.1, on the reverse strand, counting down.
CATTTTTTTGGTCACCACTGAAAGTCAACCTTTGGTGGTGACTAAAGGAGTCACCACCAAAAGTCAAACTTTTGGTGGTGACTTTTGAGAGTCGCCACTAAAAGTTGTATTTTTTGTGGTGACTCCGATAGTTGCCACTGAAAGTCAGACTTTTAGTGGCCACTTTTGAGAGTCGCCACTGAAAATCTAATTTTTTTAAATAAAATTAAAAATATTAGACTTTTGGTGGCAACTCACATATGATATCGGACATTTTTATATACATTTTGGTCCTTATTTTAGTCCTATTACATACATTTTCATGAGAACTCTATGATTTTATTATATTTTAGAATTAATTGGATGTAATTTAATTTTAGACTAATTGTGCTTTGATTTCATAATTATAGAGTAGAAGTGTTGACATAGATGAATTGATGATATAGACGCTACCTAAGCACTATGTAGATGCTGAATATTGCTGACTAGGCGTTTTCTGCCACCTGGGATGCTGACTGAAATAGTAGGACCCACTGGTTTGGAAAGTGCAGAATTTATGCAGTCTAAGTTACCAAGATATACAAACTTTCCTAAGTCAACTTTTGGAACCAGAAAAAATAACTTATGCACCTCCATTTCCATGCATTGCTTTTGCCCAAGGTGCTGCACTTATTGGCCAAAAATAGATGGAAAATGACAGCACAAGAAGCCAAATTCGTCCTCTCTCGTAGCAGCAGCTTAAAGATACACCAGAACTATATTTGCAAGTTGTTGAAGATTTTCTTATTCCATATTTCCTCTGTAAATTTGTTTCTCCCCCTTGTATTTTCTTCTATTTTGGCCTTCATGGAAGGCTGAAACTTGTGTTGCAATCAGTCCATGGAGATTTAGAGTCTGTAACATGAATTCTTGGAGCTTAATCAGTAAGTTTTCTTGTGGTTTCCTCTATTTCGTTTCTATTCCAGCTTCCTCTAGCTTTCAAATTCGTATTTGTTTTGTTTAGACTTTTATGGATGTGATTACTAGTTTGAATGTTGTAAATTTGAGATGTTTTCTTGCTATTACTGTTTGGTGTAGCAAGTAGAATAGAAATGGCTTGCTTGGATGATTATCAAACATGATTTAGGTTAGGACTTAATCAGATTATATGTGGTTAGGTTTAGTTTATGTATCATCTAGTTTTAGGAAGCCTCTTGAAAATATTAGTTAGAAAACCTAATGATAAAGAACATTAGAATTAATTTAAAGACAAGAATAATGATAAATTGCAACTCTAAGGATTTAATGACTGATTGCATCATTGTTGTTATGTCCAATTCGTTTCTGTGCTCTGTTTTGTATTCTATTCTATTTAGTTGTTATTGTTTACATTATGTTTTATGCTTAATCATGCAAACCCTTTCCCCTATGGTAATTAGGCTATAGATTAGTGTAGATCAGTAGGTAATTAGAGTAGATTAATATTAGAAGAATTAAATAGCAATTTAGAAGCAAGGCTCCTTGAGAGATATGACTTGGGATGACCATTATATTGTAAGTTGCCATGAATTCAATTCTGGATGACTCGGTAGTCGTAGTAGCTCAAACCAGAATTTTGGAACCGTTGTTGGGGAGCCAATTCACTTCTGAGATACTATTTAGTTGTTCAATTGAGTCTTTGTTTGATTTTAGGTTGATTAGTATTGTCTGAAGTGGTTTACAAGTTTTCGATTTTTCAGTTTTATCGAGTACTATTCATATACACTATTCATTTTTTGAAAAGTAACTCTGATTGACCTGAAAACTGGTAGTCCACAAAATTTTGACGTTATAAGCAAGGGTCCCCAGGCAATTACATCACTCAATAGCACCGCCCTGTTTTCGCCAAATTCAATCATTTAGACCCCTTTTTTATTTTTTGGTGTTTTTTTTATTATTTTTCTAATTAATTGTGATTTTTGGTGTGATTTTTGTAGATTGAATTTTTAAGTTCTATTTTTTTGCATTTTTTCCTCTAACTTGTGAAGGATTTTTCCAAGAAAAATCAGATTTTTTTGAGGTGCTTCAGTTTTAGGTGTTTTTCATAGGTTGAGCATAGAAATAGCATTAAGAGTAGTTTCCTTTGTGTTTTTCTTGTATGTTTCATCTTTCTAGTCTATATTAAGGTTTGTCAAGCTAAATTAGCAATTTTTTATCCAAAATTGAATAGGCCCTGCTTGTAGGCTAGTTAGAGTAGTTGTGTTAGAAGTAGTATAGTTGTTGCAGTGTAGATGTTATTGTTATTTTTTTTCTTGTATAGTTGTGTATAGGATAGAATCAATGTTCAATTCCATTTTGAGGTTGCTTACAGTGAGTTAGATTAGGACCTTGCCCATGGATCCATATAGAGTTGAGTATATCTTAAATGAACTAGCATCCATAGTGAGGTACTTAACCCTTAGGCAAGAACAACAAGAGCCACCACCCTTTTTCCCTCCCGTTTTTCCATTTGTGAGTGGCTTAGACTCCTTCACCATATATAGGGCAGACCAATTTTCATAATTCCAAGAAAGTAAAGAGTCATATATAGGAGCCTTTCCTTGCCAAATGCAATTTCAACAAGATCCTCAACAGTTCATGTTTGACACATATCCTACAATATATCATCTATAATTTGAGCATCCAAACCTAGGGTACGAGAGCTTATCCTATCCACCATATGAGCACGAAATTGATGCTCTTTACCTTAGTGATGTACCTCCTCCAACCACCCCTAAGGAGACTAAGTCAAGTTTGGAAGACTTGATTCAACAGTTGGCTACAAATACCCTGTAGTTCCAAGAGCAAACGGAGGTGAACTTACAAAGCTTAGAATCTCAATTTGGAAAACTAGCTAGCATAGTTAGTGAGATGATCAATCAGGGATTTGATAGCAGTCTACTTTCCCAATCTGTGGGAAATATAGGAGACGTGGATGGTGTCATTTTTCTAAATGATGACACTCAATTAGATGGTCTAGCCCTCTAACCTAAATTAGAAGATTTAGATGGGCCAAATAGGGAGTTCTCTTCCTCAAGTGGCATAAGTGAGAAAAATGAGTATGAGGAAGCTGATAAGGATGAGTTCCTTTTCCTTTATAAACCATCACCTTCTCAAAATAGGATCATCCAACCTGAGGTTGTTGAACTTAAGCTAGAAAAAGAGATAGAGACCTTAGGAGAAGAAGAGGTAGACATAAAAGAGTTGGAGCATGAGAATGAATTTGTGGGAGATTTTAATTTTCATTGTGACTGTCATACTTGCCATGCATGCTTAGAAATAGAAAAGCCTTTAAATATTGACAATTGTGATGATTTTGTTGAACCTGAGCCGAATGCATATGCACTTGAATATGAATTGAATGCATCCACATCTGAATTTGCACCTAAATTCAATGCATTTGTATATGATTTTGCATGTGACTTTGCACTTGCACATGAATTCAATGCATCTAAATCTAAATGTGCAAGTACATCAAAAATTACTCTTGAATATGATTCCATTCCTCCTTTTATTTCCATGTAAATTATGATTCTATCCCTTGTGTTTTCAATTTTGTTTCTAAGTTAGATTCTATTTTAGATGGTAGTTCTATTTTAGCTAGAAATGCTATTTTAGATTGTTCTATTTTAGATGATAGTTTTAGATTAGATTGTGTTTTAGATAATTCTTGTGTAGATTATAGATTTAATTCTTGTTTTGTTTTGAGTAGGAATAAGAGTAGGAGTAGAAGTAAAAGTAGAAGTTTTAATTTCAATTTTGTTTTAGAAAGTATTTCTCTTTTTATTTTAAATGATGTTTTAGCTAGTAGTTCTTCTTCCTTTTCTTTTAGTTCTTCTTTTTGTTCTCACCTTCCGTGGTAAGCAGAGCTTCTTCTATTTTTCTTCAGGTTGTCAATTCTTTCCATCATCCAACCTGATGTTGAGAAAAACTTCTAGAAGAAGCCAGTGCCATGCAATTGGAAGACATGAAAAAGGTGCGCCAAACTGATAAGGCTATTTTCTTTTTCCTTTTCTATCTTTTATTTTCATATCCTCTATGTCTCTTTCATGATATGTGCTGATAATTATTTGCATTGAAGAAAATGCAAAATTTAAGTATGGGGGTGAATGAAATGGTTTTGTTTTTAATTTCATGCAATTTAAATTTTTTCTATTATGTTTTTATGTGCTTTTTTTTATGTTTCTACCCCTTTTATGCACTTTTTGGAGTAATTAGTTAGTGTTTTTGGTGCGAAATTTTTAATATGCTTTTAGATTACCTTATAGTGCTTTCTTTTTGGTTTTTGGAAGAAGATTCTGTTGTAGAAATATGCTTGTTAGAATAGTTTATGTTTGAATTGTTTTAGCACGATTAGAATTTTAATCTTGCTTTTCTAGAGTTCAAGTATAAAGGCAATAAATTTGGTTTCAATGAATTTTTAGTAATAGTCTTTAAACCATGAGGATTTAAGCTTTAATTGCAAAAATGCTATTCTTTCTTGTTGTGTGTGATCACTTATCATGAATGTTCACTCTAGAACTTGTCTTGAATCTTGTTGAGGTGACATTTACATTTGCATGCTTGGAGATAATTTATGCATTTCTTTGAGAGCCATTTTTAGCTAAATAGCCATCCCATGTGTTGTTTCCATTGTTTGCCATTTTATGCCTTGTTTCCACTTTTCTTTTTTCATTTTCCACCACTTTTCTTCCTTAACCAGAATTTTTGCTTCCCAATTTGAGAAGTAAAGAGCATGTTTAAATTCTTTTAGAGATTTGATGTGCTAAAAACTTTTGTGAATTTTGGGATATTTTGAAATGAATATTTCTCTCTACTCCCAAGCAAAAAGGAAAAAAAAAAGGCCATTCAAGAAATAGGAAAAATATTCTGGTTGAAAAAGATAATGATGTCGACGTTGAAAAGAAGAAGAAAGAAAAAGAAGAAAAACAGAAAAAAAGGAAAAAATAGAAAAAGAAAAAAGAAAAGGAGAGTAGAAGGAACTTTTTACTTCCAAAATTTGTTTTTATTCAACCTCTTGCATTGTTATGGTTAATGCTCTTCATGTTCTTTTGTTTTTCCAAATTGTTTCCACACTTTGTTCTTGTTTTTCTTCCTTTCTCGAGTTGTTTTCCACCTTTATTTTGTTTTCCTTCTTCCTTCCCTCTGTGTTCCACCCAACATAACATCCTGTAGAGTCCTTTTAATTCAAGCATGCAGGTGAATGTGAGTAGTGGAGATTTTAGATACTTGACAAGCTTATAGTAGTGATTTTATCATAGGTTGAATTTTGAGTGATTTACCCTTAAACACTTGAGAGAATAGAGCGTATACACTTACCATATGAGGAGGCTAATTGCTTGAATTCATTCTTGTAAAATTAAATTGCCATGATGCATGGAACTTTAGAAAATTAAGATTAATTTTCTCTAAGTGCTAAATCTTTTCAAATTTAAATTATTCCATGCTTGCATGTTTACACACTTATCCTTTGATGTCTTTTAGTGTTCTGAATTTGATTTTGCCCAGGAGTGCAAAAGGCTAAGTGTGAGGGATTTGATGTCGAGCATTTTTATATACATTTTGGTCCCTATCTTAGTCCTATTGCATATATTTTCATGAGAACTCTCTGACTCTATTATGTTTTAGAATTAATTGGATATAATTTAATTATGAACTAATTGTGCTTTGATTTCGTAATTAGAGAGTAAAAGTGCTGACATAGACGAATTGATGATGCCACCTAAGCACCATGTGGATGCAGAATATTGCTAACTAGGCATTTTTTGCCACCTGGGATGTTGATTGAAATAGTGGGACCCACTGGTTTGGAAAGTGCAGAATTTATGTAGTCTAAGTTTACCCAAAATATGCAACTTTCCTAAGTTAACTTTGGAACTAGAAAAAGTAACTTCTGCACCTCCATTTCCATGCATTGCTTTTGCCCAAGGTACTGCACTTGCTAGCCAAAAACATATGGAAAATGACTGTACAAGAAGCCAAATTCGTCCTCTCTCCTGAGAGAAGCTTAAAGACACACTAGAACTCCATTTGCAAGCTGTTGAAGAGTTTCTTCTTCCACATTTCTTCTGTAAATTTGTTTCTCCCCCTTCCCCTTGTATTTTCTTCTGTTTTGGCCTCCATGAAAGATTGAAACTTGTGTTGTAATCAGTCCATGGAGAACTAGAGTCTGTAACATGAATTCTTGGAGCTTAATCAGTAAGTTTTCTTGTGGTTTCCTCTATTTAATTTCTGTTCCAGCTTCCTCTAGTTTTCAGATTCATATTTGCTCTGTTTAGACTTTTATGGATGTGATTACTAGTTTGAATGTTGTAAATCTGAGATGTTTTTCTTGCTATTACTGTTTGGTGTAGCAAGTAGAATAGAAATGGCTTACTTAGATGATTATAAAGCATGATCTAGATTAGGACTTAATCAGATTGCATGTGGTTAGCTTTAACTTATGTGTAATCTAGTTCTAGGGAGTCTCTTGAAAATATTAGTTAGAAAACTTAATGATAGAGAATACTAGAATTAATTTAAAGACAAGAATGATGATAGTTGCAACTCTAGGTATTTCATGACTGATTGCATCTCTGTTGTTTTATGCAATTTGTTTCTGTGCTCTGTTTTGTATTCTGTTCTGTTTAATTGTTATTGTTTACATTCTGTTTTATGCTTAATCATGCAAACCCCTCGGTGGTAATAGGCTATAGATTATTGTAGATTAGTAGGTAATTACAATAAATTAGTATTAGAACAATTAATTAGGAAATTTAGAAGCAAGGCTCCTTGAGAGATATGACATGGGATGACCATTATACTGCAAGTTGCCACAAATTCAATTCTGGGCTACTTGACGGTCATAGTGGCTCCAACCACCATAGTCACCACCAAAAGTATTTTTAAATAAAATTAAAAAAAATTGGACTTTTTGTGGCAACCCCGATAGTCGCCACTAAAAGTCAGACTTTTGATGGCACTTTTAAGAGTCGTCACTAAAAGTCAATTATTTTTAAATAAAACTAAAAAAATTAGACTTTTGGTGGCCACTGAAAGTCAAACTTTTGGTGATGACTTTAAGAGTTGCCACCAAAAGTCAATTATTTTTAAATAAAATTAAAAAAATTAGACTTTTGGTAGTGACCTCGATAGTCACCACTGAAAGTCAGACTTTTGGTGGGGACTTTTGAGAGTCACCACTGAAAGTCAGACTTTTGTCAATTATTTTTTAATAAAATTAAAAAAATTAAACTTTTGCTGGCAACCCCGATAATCGCCACTGAATGTTAGACTTTTGGTGACGACTTATAAGAGTTGCCACCAAAGGTCAATTATTTTTAAATAAAATTAAAAAATTAGATTTTTGGTGGTGACTCCCATAGTTGCCACCAAAAGTCAATTATTTTTAAATAATAATAATAAAAAGTTTAGAAAGATGAGACTTTTGGTGGCAACTCTATAGTCGCCACCAAAAGTTAAACTTTCAGTGGCGACTCTCTTAGTCACCTCCAAAAATCAATTTTTTAATATACATGTAATTATATTTTTTCTTATCTCTTAATCTATTAATATTAATATATTTGTTTTTTGTTAAATTAGATGTTGTTTCATTTCAGTTTTATGATATTTTTGGCTTAAAATAATTTTAACAGATTATATATATATATATATATATATATATATATATAATATTTTGTCCTTATATAACCCAAATGAAGTGGTGGCATAGTGGTAAGGCACACATGGTTGAAAGGTAAAGAACCTAGGTTCAAATTTCAAGTATGCATATGTTTGGTTTAATTTCAATATAAATTTGAATATTACACAAAAAAAATCGAGTCACTCTAGGACAATGAGTTAGTGGACTGGCCAAGACCCGCACGGGTCAACCGGTCGAGCCAATCCGAGTCCTAAAAAATGGTGATTAACTTTTAATGGCAACTAAAAGTTGCCACCAAAGATATTTAGGTAGCAACTTTCTTTTGGTGGCAACTTTCAAAGTTGTCACTAAAGGTTACTTTTGGTGGCAACTTTAAAAGTCACCACTAAAGATGACCAAAAGTCATTTTTTGGCAAGAAAAAAACTTTTTTTGGCAAAAAACAAATCACTTTTGGTGGTGACTCCTTTAGTCGCCATAAAAAACTTTTTAGCCACGAACTTTTAGCAATGACTTAGTCGCCACTAAAAATCACCACCAAAAGTCTTTTTTTTTTGTAGTGTTGGTTTGAGAAACTCGCATCTATCCTATGCAAGTTCGGGTTTGTTTCCAATAAATGTGATAGTTCTCTATTCATTCAAAGAACTACAACTCACAAATGTTTATTCTAGTCTATGTCGATGACATACTCATTACTGGTAGTTCCTCTCATGAAGTTTCCTTCCTTATTAAAGCTCTCGACATTGAATTCTCATTGCAGGACCTTGGGCAAGTTAACTTCTTTCTTGGTGTCGAGGTCAAATGTACCATTGAAGGGTGATTACACTTATCCCAAACGAAATGCATTGAACTATTGAAGACTTACTTGTTCAAGGAAAAATGCATCTAGCTAAAGGAGTAAGCTCACCCATGAATCCAAGTTAGAAATTGCTCTATGGTAGAACAACTGTTGCTGATCCTCAGGAATATCGCTCTGCTGTAGGAGCACTTCAATACTTAACCATAACATGCCCTGAGCTCACCTTCTCCATCCACAAGATGTGTCAGTACATGCATAATCCATTAGAAGATCACTGGAAATAAGTCAAAAGGATTCTTTGATATCTCAGTTCCACTACATCATATGGGCTTGTTCTGAAACTAGCACCTACAGTGGGATATTGGAGCCTTTTGTGATGTTGTTAGAAGATAGAAGTTTGATTTCTGGGCACTACATTTTTCTTGGTGAGAATCTCATTTCCTAGGGCTCAAAGAAATAAACAATAATGGCTCGATCCACAACTGAAGCAGAGTATCACTCTTTAGCCAATGTTGTTGCTGAAATTTTATGGGTCCAGTCTCTTCTACGTGAGCTTGGTGTGTCTAGTAACCAACCACCCACCGTCTTCTGTGATAACCTCAGTACTATGCATATGATAGCAGACCATGTTCTTCATGTTCACACAAAGTACTTGGAACTTGATCTTTTCTTTATTCGAGAAAAGGTGCAGGGAAGCAAATTTAGGTTCAGCATATTTCCTCTAAGTCTCATATCGAAGATGGTTTTACAAAACCTTTATCGGTTCCTTGGTTTAAGTTGTTTGCAAAGTAAACTCGGAGTCACCAGTTCTGATGAGCTGAGTTTGAGGGAGGATCATAAGAAAACGTATCTCTTTTTTAGGGAGGATGCCACAACTGCAATTTGAGCTAGTCCACAATGGTTGCAGCACATTGTCAACCTTCCAGCTACTACCCATCTGCTACCTTCCAGCTACCACCCATGTGCTACTAGACTTTCTTTTGTTTTTCTTTCATTTTCAACTCTTGTATGTCCATGCCTATGTGCTCACACCATACTTTTCCTATATGTCCATGCCCATGTGCTCACACCATGCTTTTCCTATATGTCCATGCTTCCTTATTCCCTGAGAGCTAGTATAAATAGGATGCCAATATCAGTGTAAGCATTATCCAGAGTTTTAGAAATATATCTAAGTTTTTCAACTTAGCTTCTTTCCTTTATTTTATCTTTTCTTCTGACCCTTGTTGATCCCTGTGCCATATTTTTGGTATTAGAGCAAGGTTTCAGAGAGAGGGAACGCCTGAAAAACAGCCTGAGATCCACTGTTCGAAGTTTTTTGGCGATCTCGAAATCAGCCAGCTTCGAAAGTCCAATCTCCAATGCTCTTTCAGGAAAAAGGACGTTGGAATCGTGATCGGAAGGGTCCAAAACCTTGGATTGGAGAAGATCAACGCCGCTTGACCTTCCACGTGCTCTCATGAGCCACCGTCTAAATTACACGCGCCGGCCATCTCTCCCATGCGCTCCACGCGCTTGCCAGAGGTTGAAGACGACCACGTCATCACACCACGTCATCACTTCAAGAAAATCAGAGGTTGCCACGTGTCCAGCTGATTCAGTTGACACGTCAACACGCCACGTCATCAACCACATCATCAAGTCAATCAATCAAAGTTTGCCATGTGTCAATATTGCCACGTGTCCTGCTGATTATGCTGCCACATCATCTGCACGTCAGCCACTACAACACTTCTTACAGCCAATTACCGATCGCCACGTGTCAAGTTGTAGCTACGTCACCATCAATTTCCAGATTCTCATATTATTTACCCCAGAAGTCTTGTAAAATCTTTTTTACCCCTAAAACTTTCTAAAATTACAATTTAACCTCCAAAACTTCTTGAAATTAAACTTTTACCCCATAACTTTCAAAAATTACACTTTTGCCCCAAATCTTTTTGAAATTTCACTTTTACCCTAGAACTTTTGGAAATTACACTTTTACCCCCCATAACTTTATGAAATTTCACTTTTGTCCTCAAATATTTTTGAAATTACACTTTTACCCTAAAGTTTCCAGTAAATTACTCTTTGACCCCAAAAATTTCCTAAAATTGCATTTTGGCCACAAATAAAATTACTGATCAGTCCCAAAACTTTCAAAATTGTAATCCAACCCAATTTCTCCTTAAATTTTCCCCCCAAATCCCTACGTCATCCAAAATTTCACTCAATCTTCTTCTAAAAAAGATAGAGAAAATGCCTCCTAGACGCAGATCCGTTCAAGAACTTGAATTAGAAGAATTGAGGCAACAAATTCAACAGTTGTAGGAAATTGTGAATGCCCAACGGATTCAATTGGAGGACCGGAAGGAGCATCAAAGTGATGATTCAGACAATAGTACCTCGACGTCCACAAGTAACCGTCGACAACGCAGACAAGTCACCCGTACCGACGATATCAGAGTGAAAATTCTAGAATTTGAAGGGAAACTCCAACCAGATGAATTTGTCGATTGGCTATAAACTGTGGAGCGAATATTCGGTTATAATGAGATACCCGAAGAGAAGAAGGTAAAAATCATTGCTGTCAAGTTAAAGAAACACGCTTCCATATGGTGGGTAAATTTAAAGAAAAAGCGCGAGAGATAAGGAAAAAGCATAATATGGACATGGGAAAAGATGCATTAAGAACCAACTCGTAAGTTCTTACCTCTGCAATTTTTTCATGATAATTTTATTCAACTACAGAATCTTCGTCAAAAGAACTTGTCTGTAGAAGAATACACCAGAGAATTTGAACAACTAATGATGAAGTGTGACATTCAAGAGAGGAATGAGCAATCAATCGCTCGCTACCTTGGAGGATTAAACATAGATATCGCCCACCTGGTCCAACTTCAACAATATTAGACTTTGGATGATGTTATTCGTTTATCTCTTCGAATTGAGAAACAGCTTCCCAAGAAGCCTTCATATCAATCTTCTTCCTCTTTTCCTTATAGGAATTCTGTAAATACCTGCAAACCTCAGATCCAACAAGCAAGTACATCAAATAGAAACCCACCAAACCCCAACAGAGAGGGCAATTCAAAAGTTGTCAAGTGTTTCAGGTGCCAAGGATTTGGACACATTGCTTCTAATTGTCCAAACCGCAAGATTATCACCATCATTAAAGGAGAAATCCATGAAGCTTTTGAAGAAGATGAAGGACCTGCATTTGATGATGACCCAGTGTTTGATGAAGAACCAGTGCACATTGAAGAGGTCACCCCTGCTGATCAAGGAGAATCACTGATAATTAGACGAAGCTTGCATACTGCAATAGCTAAATAAGAACCATGGCTGAGATACAACATTTTTCACACCCGTTGCACTGCGCAAGACAAGGTTTGTGATGTTATTATTGATAGTAGGAGTTGTGAGAACATCATGTCAAATTATATGGTGGAAAAGTTGAAATTGCCAATACAAGATCATCCGCATCCATACAAGTTACAATGGCTCAATAAAGGCAACGAGGTAAGGGTCTCTAAACGTTGTCTTGTAAATTTTTCCATTGGTCAGAAATACCACGACAACACATGGTGTGATGTGATTCCTATGGATACGTGCCACCTTTTACTAAGAAGACCATAGCAATATGATTATCGTGTAATATACAATGGCTATGCTAACACCTACTCTTTAATCAAAGATGGAGTAAAAGTCAAGTTGACACCTTTCACACCAAGTGAACTGAACAAAGACAAGAAGGAACCAAAGCCCTTTGTGTCTTTAGTTACAAAAACACAGTTCAAGGTGACAGCAGAAGAAGCTCAGACCACAAACTTTGTCTTTTTGTTTGAAGCAAATAAAGAAACAATTCTTCCTTTGGAGATAGAAGAAATGCTTGTTAAATTTCTGGATGTTGTACCAGAAGAAATCCCTCAAGGATTACCACCAATGCGTGATATCCAGCATGCCATTGACTTTATTCCTAGAGCTGTCATTCTAAACAAGCCAGCATATAGAATGAGTCATAAGGAACATGACGAAATTCAACGCCAAGTTGAAGAATTGCTTAAGAAAGGGTTGATTCAAGAAAGTGTTAGCCCTTGTGCTGTACCTGTCCTTCTAGTGCTGAAGAAAGATGGAAGTTAGAGAATGTGCATTGATAGTCGAGCTGTCAACAAAATCACTATCAAGTATCGATTCCCGATACCAAGGCTCAATGACTTGTTTGATCAACTACATGGAGCTACCATCTTCTCCAAAATTGATCTTCGCAGTGGCTACCACCAAATCAGAATCCATCCAGGACATGAATGGAAAACTACTTTCAAAACCAGAGACGACCTGTATGAATATACTGTGATGCCATTTGGATTATCCAATGCTCCCAGTACATTCATGCGTCTGATGAATCAGGTACTTTGCCCCTTCATTAGCAAGTTTGTGGTTGTGTACTTTGACGATATTTTGATCTACAGCAAAGGAAAAGAAGAACATCTAGAGCATATACGACAAGTGCTATAGACTCTACAGGAGTAGAAACTCTATGCCAATCTCAAGAAATGTTTTTTTTTGTAACCAAGGAAGTAAATTCCTAGGATATATTATCACCGCTGAAGGTATTTGAGTAGATCCGAGTAAAGTCGAAGCCATCAATAGCTGGCCTATTCCAAGATATATTCATGATGTGAGAAGTTTCCATGGATTGGCTTCATTTTATAGAAGGTTCATAAAAAATTTTAGCTCTATTGCTGCTCCACTCACAGACTATACCAAAGGAGAGAAATTTCAAAGGACAGATCAAGCCCATAAAAGTTTCGAAGAACTGAAGAATTTATTCTTTATTCTGATCATAAAGCCCTCAAGCACTTGAACTCTCAGCAAAAGATCAACTGAAGACATGCTACTTGGAGTGAGTTTTTGCAATCGTACCCATTCCTACTCAAGCACAAGGCAGGAGTCCAAAATATTGTAGCAGATGCTCTTAGCAGGTGTTATGCTTTACTTTCTACCCTTCAAACAAAGATTATCGGCTTTGAGGTTATCAAGGAGTTATAGCAAGATGACCCTAATTTCGGTAAAATTTGGGGTAATACAAAAATGCAGTCCTTCCAAGACTACTACAGGTATGAAGGATTCTTATTCAAAAGAAAGACATTATGCATCCCTTAATGCTCATTACGAGAAGCAATTATTTGGGAGACCCATGATGGAGGACTAGCAGGTCACTTTGGACGAGACAAAACTGTAGCCCTAATCAAGGAAAATTTCTATTGGCTAAAACTGGAGAGAGATGCTAATGAACACATTCAAAGATGCAGGATTTGTCATCTGACCAAGACCAAAAGTCAAAATACAGGGTTATATATGCCGCTTCCAATTCCAGAAGCACCTTGGAAAGATGTCAGTATAGATTTTATCCTTAGATTGCCAAGAACTCAACGACAAAAGGATTCTATAATGGTGGTAATAGGAAGATTTTCAAAAATGGCACACTTTATTCCATGCCAGAAGACCAATGATGTTGTTCAAGTTGCAGACCTTTATTTTAAAGAAATTGCTTGTCTTCATGGTATTCCAAAATCTATCACTTCTGACCGAGACGTCAAGTTCCTAAGCCACTTTTGGAGAATCTTGTGGAAGAAGTTGGGTACCAAGCTCTAATTCAGCAATGCTAGTCATCCTCAAATAGATAGTCAAACGGAAGCCATCAATAGGGTTTTAGGAAACCTACTCCGGAGTTTTGTAGGAAAGAATTTGAAACAGTGGGATCTCATCCTTGCCTAAATTGAATTTACCTATAATAACTCCTCTAATCAAGCAATTGGAAGATGCCCGTTTGAAGTGGTTTATGGTACTCGACCGCTTAGCCCCTTAGATTTGACCGCATCTACTGACAAACAGCAATATAGTGCCGATGCATATCAGCATGCTAAAGAAATTAAGAAGTTGCATGAGCAAGTTCGAGACAAGATCCAAAGGCAAAACATGAGGTATAAGACTCAACGTGACAAGCATAGGAAAGCACAAACTTTCAAAGTAGGTGACTTGGTTTGGATTCATTTGCGCAAAGAACGTTTTCCGAATCAACCCAATGCTAAATTATCACTGAGAGCTGATGGTTTGTTCAGGATTGTACAATGGATTAATAGCAACGCATACAAGGTCGAACTACCACGAACCTATGGAGTTTCAGCTACTTTTAATGTTGCTGATTTATCTCCATACATTAATGATGACATCGAACTAGACTCGAGGACGAGTCTTGTTCAACCCGGGGAGAATGCCAAAGTTGCAATTTGAGCTAGTCCACAATGGCTGCAGCACATTGTCAACTTCCAGCTACTACCTATCTGCTACCTTCGAGCTACCACCCATGTGCTACTAGACTTTGTTTTGTTCTTCTTTCATTTTCAACTCTTGCATGTCCATGCCCATGTGCTCACACCATGCTTTTCCTATCTGTCCATGCTTCCTTGTTCCACTACAAGAAAATTGACTTTCAGTGGCGATTTTTTGGTGGCGACTAAATAAGTCGCTACTAAAAGTTGAGTTTTGGTGGCGACTCTTATAGTCGCCACTAAAAGTCATACTTTTGGTAGCGACTTTTTAGAGTTGCCACCAAAAGTCAAATTTTTTTTAAATAAAATTAAAAAAAATTAGACTTGTGGTAGCGACTCTCATAGTTGCCACCAAAAGTCTAATTTAAAAAAAATAATAAAGAAATTTGGATTTTTTAAAAAAATAAAATGAAAAATTAGACCTTTGGTGGCGACTATAGTCGCTACTAAAAGTTAATTTAAAAAAATAAAAATATTAAAAAATTCAAATTTTTTTAAAATAAAATTTAAAACAATCAGACTTTTGGTGGCGATTATAAGTCAATTTTTTATTTTAAAAAAAGTTTGATTTTTTAAATAAAATAAAAAAATAGACTTTTGGTGGCGACTAAAGTCTTTTTTAAAAAAATAAAAAAGTCAGATTTTTTAAAATAAAATAAAAAATTAGACTTTTGGTGGTGACAAAAAGTCTTTTTTAAAAAAAATTAAAAAAAGTCAGATTTTTTAGAATAAAATAAAAAATTAGACTTTTGTCGCCACCAAAAGTCTAATTTTAAAAAAAATTAAAAAAAGTATTTTTTTACTTAAAAAATTCAAAATTTTTTTTTATTTTTCTTAATTTTATTTAAAATAAATTTAATTTTTTATTTTTTATTTTATTTTTTTAATATTTTTAAAAAATTAGATTATTGATGACGATTGAAGTCTATTTTTTTTAACTGAAATCGTTTTTTTTTATGAAATTAGCTGAAGTTAGACTTTTGTGGTGACTCCAATAGTAATAATATATTTGTTTTTTGTTAAGTTTAATATTATTTTATTTCTGTTTTATAATATTTTTGACCTAAAATATTTTTAACAGATTATATATATAATATTTTGCACTTACATAACACAAATGAAGCAGTGGCAGAATGGCAAGACACACATGGCTGCAAGCAAGGGACCCAGGTTCGAATCTCAGGTATGCACATGTTTAGTTTAATTTCACATAAACTTGAATATTGCACACACAAAAATCGAGTCAGCTCGGGATAGCGAGTTATTGGATCGGCCAAGACCCGCACGAGTCGAATGGATCTCGGGTCGACCCGCCTGGCCAATCCGGATCTAAAAAGATGGCGAGTGACTTTTGGTGCAAAAAAAAATACTTTTTTCACGAATTTTTTTTTTTGGCAATAAAAATTACTTTTGGTGGCGACTATAGTCGCTACTAAATGTGACTTTTAGTACGGACTTACGCCAACAACTTTAGTCGCCACTAAAAGTCGCCACCAAAGACTTTTAGTGGCGACTTTTAGACTTTTTGTGCCGACTTTAGTCACCACCAAAAGTCTTTTTTGTTTTTGTAGTGTTCCCTGAGAGCTAGCATAAACAGGATGCCAATATTAGTGTAAGCATCATCCAGAGTTTCAAAAATATATCTAAGTTTTTCAATAGCTTCTTTCCTTTGTTTTCTCTTTTCTTCTTACCCTTATTGATCCCTGTGCCAGAGGATGTCAGATATCATACATGTAATAAGTACATGTGTTGTGTTACAGTCAGTTAATTACCGTTAGTAGCTTATCGTTAGTTACTGTTGGTGTATATAAGGACCCTCATTTACAATATTCAATATATAGCTTTTCATTCTCATTCATATATCTTACAATTTTCGACGAGAGCTTCCTAAAAGTAAGATGGATGGTGATTCAGCGTTTTGAAGGGAGTCTTGGTTGGGAGTAGAATGAATTGGATGCTACCAGAGAAGGAAGGAGAGGAAGCAAGGGAGTGTATGAAGGTATTGCAAGTGGTGTCATGTGATGCCTTGATGATGAGGAGAGTGACAGAGAGGCGATGGTCACGGTTGATGAGAAGCGTCGCAAACTCCACGATGCACATAAGGTGACCCATGCATTGACAGGGCATGAACACTAGCTGCGATTTCTTCATTGTGAAGAGATGTGTATTGTAAGTAATAACTTGTAAGTGGATAGTATGAATTGATGCGTGTCTGTGAAGGGAATGAGACTGTAATTAGAGCAATCTTGCAAGTAGTGTTTATGATCATGAGGTAATCAATATAAAGAAGAAAACTAAGGTCGAGAATACTGTAGCAATTTGTGTTGGTATATGCGTTGATGTTTCTATGGATATGGACAATAAAAGACTTCTTGAATGGGTGAGAAACCATGTCTGGATCTTTTACTAGTTGATGCGCATATGCCGAGAAAAATTGTGGCAGAGACAATCCCCTACATTCAAAAAAAAAAAAAAAAGTATATCTAATAAGAGCCTGTACATGCTTGGCACAGACACACAGTTTGATTGGCGTAGGTCTGATTGGCGTAGGTCTGATTGGCGTGGGGTCTCACTTATCTATGAAAAACTTACATCAATCGGATGGCATGTATGCACCCAATTCAATGCTTGGCATGTGATGGCAAGCAGAGGCTAGCGCACTCGGTACGAGAGACCAGCACGCAAGCATGTGATGGCAAGCAGAGGCTAGCGCACTCGGTACGAGAGACCAGCACGCATGTGTATATGACAAATCGCTTTCGAGTGGAAATTTACAGGATACAGGTCCCATGAGAATCCCAGGCATGATCCGGACAATTTTATTATGTGGCTTCTTTGAGACTTGCAATTAATTTTTAGGGATGATAATAAATTTGAGTTATTTAGATACTCTTTGATATTTATTCCAAAATAAAAAATACCTCATATATGATGAATATTGAATATCAGATAGGATATTGAGAACAAAAATTAACTATCCTATAAATATTACACAAATACTATATTTGTCTAACATCAATGGAAGTATCTAATATCTATACTATAATTATTTATATAATATATTAATATATACTATAAATTACACTTATTTATAAATTATGATATAATATTTATATAATACATATTTATATAATATAAATTTGATAAATTTAAGATTTTTGTTGAACGGATACTGGATATTTGGTATTTGGTATTTGGTATTTGATATACATTAACAAATTTAAGGTATCTAATATCCAATATGTAATATTGTTTAGATATCTCAGATATTGGGTATTTTGGATACAGACATTAAAAAAATAATGTTTTCTTGAATTTAAATAGAGTAAAGATATTAAATATTTTGAATCAATATTGCCATTACTATTAACTTCTGACATGAAAGGATGAGTTTGAGAAGAATTCGGAATTCGGCATGCTCAAGGCGTTGGTAGAGGAAATTGAAATGATATTTTAGATTTTTAAAAATGTATTATTCTTAGTTTGATTCTTCAAATTTTCATTATGTTATCTTAATTATATATATATATATATAGGAGCATATTTAGTGAGAGAAATGATTTAATGTGAAGGCTGAGAGGAAAAATAACTAATTTCAAATAGTGAATCAATAGTTTAAATTGATGTAGAATTTATTATACAAAAATTATAGAAAAAATCATTAATTTATATTAATAAATTTTACATTAATTTAAATTATTAATTTACGATCTAATGATACTTATTTTCTTCTCTCAAATTACATCACTCTTCTAACGGGTCACTAATTTTGTTCACTAACGTGGTGTGACATAAATAACGTAGAATTCTCTGCTTTTTTTTTTCTCTTTTTGTTCATAAGAGATTCGGAATTTTTTCTTCTCTTTTTTTTCTTAAATCGAATTTTTTTGTTGGAATAAAATATGGGTTTGCTAAACTAGAAGTATACAAGTTTATGCACTAGAAAAAAGATAACAAGGTGAGATAAACATCTTAGTGAGAAAGATGAGATTAGTAACATGGATACGAGTCAAATCTTATCAATCCTACTAACTTTTTGCACAAAGTGCAATCTCCAATATTAATTAAACATCAAGGCACAACGTACATACCAGACTAAGTAAGGGTACAAGTGTGAAGTATGTTTCTCACACATCACGTTGTAATCTCCATTACGAATAATGCAAAACGAGAAAAGATAGTGAAACTTGTAGATGCTCCACTAAACACGATGCACTCCATAGGTTATAATGACCTCCACATCATAACACACTTCACATCAATATAACGCTTCTCACCAATAAATGCACTCCATATCAATATAACATTCCTCATTAATAATGCATTCCATACCAATAACACACTCCATATTAATACATACAAGTGTAGTTTCAATACAACTTATACGAAATGAAATGTATCACATAGTCAACACATAATGTGTCATGACCCAAAAACTGGTACGTAACTAGCAGGACATAGGGTTATTTTCCTACACTATAATCCTAATTCTCTTAACTCCTGGTTCCTATACAACATGTGATATGCATGATCATATGAATAAATATTTAAACATGTTGTCATGACCCTACTCTGGGGCACATGACCGACACAACACTAAGTATTTCCCATGGACATAAGCTTAGCTTCTAGCTCTAACTCCCATGATTAAATGCAATAACATTCAAGAAAATGTGGAAACTACCATGCTCCATTTTATAAATGTAAAGTCACGAAATTCTCTATAAAGACGTAAAATATTCATTACATAACTTTAAATAAAAAGGCCATAGTATAGCCGTCTCCTATGTTTCTATTTATTCCTATATCAGGGTACAACAAGGAATATACAAAAACATATACAAAGGAATGATCTCCTAAAAAAACCCCCTTAATTGGTCCTATTAGACTATTGAGCAACTAACAAAAGAATCCATAGATAATTCACATGCTTGAGTAGGTTAATTACTCACCTAGGTTCAGTAATTAATGCTAGAAAAGAATCCAAATTGAACTTAGGGAAGTTCTTAGAACCACCTAAGGAATCACACTAAGCCACAAAATTCAACTCCCATGACATGAAAGTCATGTAAGCACCCACCCAACGCCCAAAGCCCCCATGCCTTTCAAGCCATGGCACCTAGAATGCCAAGATGCCTTTCCCAATCCCTTCTCTACCTAGATGGCACTTGGGGCACCTACCCTGAAACCCACACTAGCATTCTTGTCAGTTTGAAAAATAGCAGAAAGAATCACTAAATCCCACCCCTTGGCTCCTAAGTTGCAAAGCTCCATCAAAATGAAATTATCAAAGCTTTTTAGGTGATCAAAACCTTCTTAAAGCCATTAATGTATACCCATATGTTCAACAAGCAAAAATAAGAATTCATTTGTTGCATTCAGAAAAGTTTTCTCCAAAAGAACCCTAGACCCTTGAATCTTGAATCACCCCTTTAATTTCCATCAAGCTTTGCAAAAGGTAGAACAAAGAACGAAACTAAATCACTCAATCAACACCTAAAACCTAGCTCCAACATGATCTCTAGCATATAAGGTTCAAGGAGGCAGACCAAAAGAGAGAGAGAGGATTTACTTACCTTTAGCTTCCCTCAAGCAAAGACAACAAACTTTAGTTCCCAACCCCTAGGGTCAGCTAAAGGAGAAGATTTGGGGTGCAGAAAATGTGTGTGTGTTGTGAGAGATGGAAGAGAGAGCACTATAGCATTTGTGTGTGTGGTTGTCAAGTAAGAGGAGAGAAAAAGGAGTAAGGATCTGATTTTTAATTTTTTTATACCTCCAATGGACAAAAGTACCCTCACCTCCTATGATAATATCAACATGCCACGCACACATGTATCTCATACTTCCTACCCTCCACTTGGGAAATTTTCTATATATCACAAAACTCCCAAACATCCTACTAAGAGCATACTAAGGTACCACCTATGAATTACCTATAAAACTCCCAAAGGCTAAATTCCTTTATTTTAGTCCCTCAAAGGTTCCAATCACATTTCTCTTCTCTTATGTGTTTGGCACAATTTATTAGTTAAACTCCCTAACCCAAAGATAATGCACTTATAGTCCTAACAATGTAAATTGTAATCAATCTCCCCCTTAATTTAATTAAGTTCCCAGTTAAGGACGTAATTGATTCTCCTGTCTATGTACCATAGGATGTCTCCAATTCCATTGCACTCAAAATAAAGTCATGACAATGCAATAATATAAAACACAAGGATGAATAATCAAATAAACAACAAAAATTAAATCTCCCATGCACACGTGCACAATAAAATCTCCCGTGTACATGTGCACATATGGAAAAAAGTAAATATGCCATGTCAAGGATTCCCTACATATAACCCTCCCTTCTAGGTGTCCTATTTGACTATAGAACTTACAATGCAACAATAACATACCAAAAGAAGACCGATGAACTTCGACCTTTAAGACACATAGGGTCAGAACCTTTGAACCATTACTACTCCTTGGGTGGCAGTATCACAACTTACATAACCTGTGAAAGAAATTGCAACAATAGAGTGAGATAATCATCTCAGTGAGTAGATACCTCCCTCAAAAAGTCTTATAAGAATATATTAATGTCTTTAAGAAATGCAAACTGGGATCTCCATCCTTTTCATTGATAGGATTTACATGCTTTCACTCCATGGCTCTCACACTAGCCACTTCTCGAAATGTCAGAAGAAACTCTCCGATATATAGAACTCTAACCGCAAGTGGTCAGTTGGTTCTCGATGTTAGTAAGTAGTATGGTGCTACTCTCACAACCAGTCTCAGAACACTCTTTTTAAGGCTGGAAGGCTACTAACTAATTCCTTGCACATAGCCTAGCAACGTCTTGAAGTCTGAAGGCTAAATACACCTCCAAGTCCATAAGCTAGTAGACTCCATGACCCTCAACAGTAAATGTACAATCCTAGTCTAAATCGCACATAGGATCTTCTTATAAAGACTCATCTATATTCGATACTCACCTACACGAGTGGCATTAAGCAACCAACCACCATAAAAAATGTACTCAACACAAGCTCGCAACACGAGTTCACTATATTCCTTAATTGAATTTGAGCACCAAGGCTCCCTAAAGTGTACCGGCCCATTAGCCGTACTATCTCCTTTACCCGTAGGCCATATTGTCTCCCAATAAACAAGCATAACACCATAGCACAAGTTTAACTCCTAGCAACACATTGCCAACTCAGACGCCATTACAAGTGTATAGATATGAATATAAAACAGACTAACAAGGATACTATCACTAAGGCCCGAAGACAATAATAAATCTCTAGCTCAAAGGCTAAATTATCTCTCGGCCTAAAGGCTATAAAATCTCAAGCCCAAAGGCTAGTAGTCTCCTGGTTCGCACCACTACAACCGCCGAGTTGCCCAGAATTAGATTTATGGCAACTTGTATTATAGTAGTCATCCCAGGTCATTTCACTCTTAGAGCCTTGCTTCTAAATTGCCTAATTAATTGTTCTAGACACTAATCTACTCTAATCTACCATAATTACCTACTTATTATAGCCTAATTACCACGAGGGAGGAGTGCATAATTATGAACCAAAATAGAAACTAACTATAGCAAAACAGAATAGCACAACACAACACAACACAAAACAGAACAGAATGAAATTAAAGAACAACATATGCAATCAGCCATGGAGTCCTAGAAGTGTAACTATCATCATCCTTATCTTCAAATTAATTCTAATGTTCTCTATCATTAGATTTTCTAACCAATATTTCCAAGAAATTTCCTAGAACTAGATTACACATAAGTTAAACCTAACCCACATGTAATCTGATTACGCCCTAACCTAAATCATACTTGATAATTACCAAAGCAAGCCATTCTATTCTACTGCAACACCAACCAGTGAAAGTAAGATAACTTCTCATATCAGAGATGATAAACCAGAACAGAAATGAAATAGAAGAACAAGAAGAAACTTATCTCATTTAGCTCTAAGAATTCATGTTACAAACTCTATTCTTCCATGGACTGATTACACAAAAGTTTTAGCCTTCCATGGTGACTACAACCCACAAAACATTAGAGAAATACAAGGGGGAAATGAAATACAAAACAAAGGTGAAAGAAGACAACTCTTCAACTAGGTGAAATGGTGGTCTGGAGGCCCTTTGTAGCTGCTGCAAGAAAGGAGGATGAAATTTCCATTTCAGAAAGTCTTCATGCACTATCCTTTTTTGCATGCTGCTGCTTTTTGCTTTTCCTGATGTTGTGCACATGCTGGTTGCTTTTCTATTTTTTGGTAAAGGCTTTCTGGTTACTTTTTGGTTGATTTTTGGTTGCTGTAAAGTGCAGAAATAGTGGGCCTAGTCTAGTAAGCTCTAGTCAATAGTATTTGCCATGCCTAGTCAGCTGCCGTATCATCAATTTCGTCCATGTCAACATCAACTCTCTAATTAATTAATTCTGGAAAATTAAGCACAAGGATTAATGGGTCTCTAGTCAATTAATGTCATAAAAATATGAAATTAAAACATATTGGCTTTATAATCATTTTAGGCTTAATAATTACCAAAATATAATATAATAGGAGAGTTGGCAACATTAAAATAGCAAAAAGGACTAAGATAGAGACTAAATTGGATATAAAAATGCCCAATATCATCTCCTAACCAAAAGGTCATACAAACTCCAGCCCAAAGGGTAATAGTCTCTAGGCCAAAAGGCCATATAAACTCTAGCTTGAAGGCTAATAGTCTCCTGGGGGATGTTACCTCACCCCACAAATATTACATCCATAACACAAGCATACACAATAAATTGGACAATATCGATTCTGCATATAGAATTTCCCATAAATTTCCTACAAGGTAGTTGCCTTGCATTCCCAAACATACCAACAACACGAAATAGGGCAAAATAAAAAACAAATATTACACCATAGATCCTTCAAGCCTGGGGGCTAATTCATTAACCTTTTCATGGTACAAGATCATGATGCCTCAAAAGTACGAGACCTTATAACTCCCGTGGTGTAAAACCACCATATTTCCTTAGTAGATGGCCATGTTATACATTATATGAAATAGATTAAAATAAGCACCCATCAAGCCTGAATAGGTAATTACATACACCACATTAGGAAGTCTTATTGCCAAGCAACATTCACCATGATATTTTACCATAGGTGATTCTCATTCTCCTTATTTCAAGTTATTTCCTCTCTTATGGAACTACAACTAAGAATATAAGCATTTAATCTACTTGTTCATGCACCACACATACTAACGAATAGTTAATATAAATTAAAGTAAGATTATTAAATCCTTACTAATTAAACTTCTACACACTTGAGAGTTGGTTACAAAAATTCTCCCAAGAAGCCATCTCCGACCTCTATCTGTTTGTGACATTCCTATGAATCGAAGTTAGAGGATATGCAAGCATGTGGGCCAGGATCGAAGTGAGTCTCCCTAGGATTGATGGCGTGAGTTGCCAAGTTGGTTCACGCCACTACGATGCCGAATCGCCCAGAATTGAATTCGTGGCAATTTTACAGTATAGTGATCCCCATGTCATATTCACTCAAAGAGCCTCACTTCTAATAACTAATTAATTGTTCTAAACACTCAAATACTAAAAACAAACACATAAACAGAGTGGGGGGTTTGGTTGTGACTATAATAGCAATAATAGAAATAAGAACTTAAAACAGCAGCAATGAACAATAGCAGTGGTTAATCAACAGCAAATCAAGTTTGACAGTAACAAAAGACCATGCAACTAGCCACTAGGATTTATAGGAGTGTAACTATCATTACTTAACTCATTGGGTTAGTCATATTCTCATTTCACCATTTGGTTTTTTTTTATGAAAAGATTTCTAGAGAACCTTCCAGAAATTGAATGCTTCTAACTATAGTTAAGAAGAACTTCATTAATCTATAGTTGAATGCAACTACAAAGACCTTAACCAAATCAAGCTAAATATCATCTAACTAGCCATTTTGTTTTACTTGCATTTCTAATCAGTTAAGCAAGTTTATATCTTAAATAC
Source organism: Biancaea sappan (assembly GCA_037074585.1). Classification (NCBI taxonomy): domain Eukaryota; kingdom Viridiplantae; phylum Streptophyta; class Magnoliopsida; order Fabales; family Fabaceae; genus Biancaea; species Biancaea sappan. The sequence goes on along the minus strand of CM073494.1, from coordinate 33,625,823 downwards.
AAATCAATCTAAGCTCCTATAAGTTCTTATCAGAATCTAACAGCAACAAAGACATAAGAATCAAAACAGAAAATGAAATAAGATGGAATAGAGAATAAAACACTTATCTTGCACTTTCAGTTCAAGCTACAACATCCTAAGGTCCTAGTGACTAATTACAATGGAAGTTTAGCCCTCCATGAGAGCAAAACAACAAAACAGAAGAGGGAAAACAGAGGGGAAGAGAGGTCTATGAAATTCTAAGTTACAAAAGTGAAGAGTGTTGTGTGTGATACAAAAATGATACCTCTCTAAAACCTAAAGAATATTCTACCCTAGATGCTTAGTTGACTTTCAAAAGGAGGGCTGAGGTGGCTGATTTCTTCTGCAGAGGAGGCAACCAGTAGATAGTAGCAACAAACATGAAAAAGGCATAGCAGAAGAGTTCTTTTGTGCATGCAGAAGTCTGAAGTGTTTCTATTTCCATTTTCAGCAAACTTTGGGGAATATACAAGAGCTGGACTACATGCAAAGGCTGAATAGATCTGGATTGAGGGCCCCACATGTCTAAGTTAGTAAAAAATGTAGAAAGAAGGCCCAGTCAGCATCTTACTCATCAGAAAGGTGCCATATCAGTGCCATGTCAGCAAGAACGTCCACCTCAACACCATATCATCAAGAAACCTCCAAAATTAATTTCTGCAAAATGGCCAAATGGATTAAATTGAGTCTTTAATAATTTAAGTTCTAAAATACGAAAATAATTCATTTTCCATCTAAGATTATTTTAGACCCAATAAATCACAAAGTGTAATAAAATTGGAGAATTCCCATAGATGAAAATGCAAATAGACCAAGACAGGGGTTAAAATGTATATAAAAATGCTAGATATCACAACTATGGGTATAACTTTGGGATTGAGACTGGTAGTTGCTTGGGTGATAATGTCATGTGTGAATTGGTGTTTGAATGTTATATTTGTGATTACAAGACATGACATGTGATTGTGAAATAGTAGTATGTAATTTTGATGTTATATGATATCTAGCATTTTTATATACATTTTAATCCCTATCTTGGTCTATTTCATTTTTTTCTATGAATATTCTCCAATTTTATTACACTTTGTAATTTATTGGGTCTAAATCAATTTTGGATGGAAAATGAATTATTTTCATATTTTAGGACTTAAATTATTAAAAACTCAATTTAATCCATTTGGGTATTTTTCAAAAATTAATTTCAGAGATTTCCTAATGATGTGGACACTGACTTGGCACTCTTTTCTACTGATCAGATGACATGGACATGTGGGACTTACATTCAGATTTATCTAGCTGTTTTTACCATGTATACCGTCCCCCCTTCCCCAAACTTTGCTGGAAATGGAAGCTGCAGGTGTGCCTCAGATTCTGCACACAAAAGAACTCTCCTACTATACTTATTTCATCCTTATGCTGCTTGTCTGCTAGTTGCCACTTCTGCAGAAGAAAACAACACACTTCAACACCTTTTGAAAGCCAACTTCAGGGCATCTAGGGTAGAATATTCCTTAGGCATTTTGGGCTTCAGTTTTGTAACTAAGAATAGATATTCTTTACTTCTGTAACTTAGAAATTTGTAGGTCATATTCTTTCTATTTTCATCTCTACTGTTTTACTGGTTTTACTCTCATAGAGGGCTAAATCCCCTTTGTAATCAGTGACTAGGAACCTAGGATGTTGTAGCTTGAACTTTTAGTGCAAGATAAGTGTTTTATTCTCCATTTCATCTTATTTTCATTTTCTGTTCTGTTATTGTGTTTATGTTGATACTAAATTCTGATATGAACTTGTAGAGGCATAAACTAATTTATATGTGAGATATAACCTTACTAAATTGATTAGAAAAGTAAGCAAAACCAAATGGCTAACTAGATGATATCTAACTTGATTTGGCTAAGGTCTTTTTAAGTTGCATCTATCTATCGATTAATGAAGTTCTTCTTGACTAAGTTAGAAGCATTATAATTTCTGGAAGTTCCTCTAGAATTCATTTCATAAAAAATCAAATGGTGAAATGAGAATGAGACTGAATCAATGAGTTAAGTAGTGATAGTTACACACCCATAAATCCTTGTGTCTGGTTGCAATTCTCTATTACTTTTAATCCATTCTACTGGTTTGTTGTTGCTGTTTATTGCTGTTATTTCTATTATGTTGTATGCTACTGTCATAACCAACCAACCCCCTAGTGTTAATTAGGTTTTAATTAGTGTTTCAGTATTTATAACAATTATTTAGTGGTTAGAAGTGAGGCTCCTTGAGTAAATACGACTTGAGGATCACTATATTGCAAGATTACCAAGAATTTAATTCTAGGCGATTCAGCATCGTAGTGGTATGAACCATTATGATTACTCCTGATTATTTTTATGCACAGTCTCTTACTCATTGAGTTGTGGTAAACTCACACCCTTTGTGATTTAACATTTTCAAATTTTGTTGCTGAAGAAGAGTATCCATTAAAGGAGTAGCGTTTCTTTAAGTTGACATATCCCGTTGAAGGGTGGATCTTAGTCTTTTGGTTATTTTGGTAGTCCTAGTAATGCTCTGAGGTCACATAGGTTTACTAGGATCTTTTGGGCTGTAGTAAGATGTTTTAAGGGATGTATACTCTATTGTATTTTATTTGTAGATCGTGTTCCTATATATTCCTCTTTTTAAATGTATTTAGATGGAATATTTTGGCACAAGGAATGTGATGTATGTATAGAAACTTAATGTTTCTGGAAATGAAATGACATGGCATGAGATTTATGTTTTTATGTTCTGCTTGTGTATAGTAAGTTATGTTAGGCTTACGATACTAAGGGAATGCATCCCTCCATGTTATACCGATCACGTGCCCAGATTAAGGACTGTGACAAAAATGATATCAGAGCCTGGTTTGTCTAGATCTCCTATAAACTACAGAGCAGGCTATCCTTGATTAGCCCTCCCCTATTGTCATGAACAGCGACAAGACCATATGATGAGGTTCCACACAAGGCCCTATAGGATTGTCGGAGTCATTTCTTTCGTGTCTTACTCCTTAGTAGTGTCTATGTTAGGCCTTTTCTGGAAAACTAAATGCTTTTGCTCTATTTTGTAGAATCTTGACTTTTCTATAAAGTATTAAGGGTCTAATGATCAGAGTGAGCATGCAAGGCCAGAAAGGGATGAGGCGCCACTACTCACCTCTTTTGTAAATGAGATGGATATAGCTTCTGAGTATATTAAAAGTGAATATGCTCAAGATGTCAGAGGATCAACTCATGGGCCCATAAGAGGGAATGAAGCATCACCTTAGATTGGTGTTGATATAGTAGTGGAGATGTTTAATGCCTTCAACAATCAACTAGACAATATGGAGGCAAGGATTGAGCGACAATCTATTGGTAATTATCCAAATCCTCTGGTGGCACCTCCTCTTGTTGAGGCTTAACTTGAACCTTGAATGCTGCCTCCTCTATGTTCTAGGGAGGGAACAGTGAGGGATATCAAAGTGGTAGAATTTTTAAAGATGAAGCCACCTATCTTTGTCGATGAAGAGCCTAATTATGATCCTTACATATTATGAAAAATTGTGTATCGCTTTGGGTTATTCTAAACTTTGCCAAAAAAAAAAGTTGATATCTTTTTAGTTAAGGGGCAAAGTGGACAGATGGTAAAAAATTTGGAAGAAAGAAAGAGCATGTAACACTATACTGATTGAGGGGGAGAAGTTCCATGAAGCATTCATGAACCAATTTATTCCTAAAAGTGTGTGAAATGCTAGGACTCGAGAATTTGAAGCATTAAAACAAGAGTCTATGATGGTGGATGAATATGATGCTTTTTTCATCAAGTTAGCCAAGTATGCTCCTCATATGGTGCCCACTGAAGAAGATAGAATTCAAATGTTTGTTGAAGGGCTTCGTGATTCCTTATTCATATAAGTAGGGGCTTAAATCAAAACTTTTCCATCTTATGTGATGGCTATTGATGCCACTCGAAAATGGAAGTGAGAATGAAGAAATAGAAGACTTGAACAAGAAGAAAAAGAGGGGGAATGATGGTAAATCTCAGAGTCATGGTGGTAATTCAGGGGCATCAAAGCCCTCACCTTAAAGTTAAAGTGTACCAATGGTTTCTCTAGGATCGATCCTATCTTTTGCAGTGTGTCACATCCTCAATTAGAGTTTAAGGGGGCCAATCTTCCACAGGTTGTAGAGGTTTGTAGCTAAGGTAGGGTAAGCCTCATTGTGTAGAGTATGGTTAATATCACTATAGAGTGTGCTTTGGTAAGGACCATGGGTCCGTATGCTATCTATGTGGCTAGATGGGCCACTATAAATAGGAGTGCCCTAATATGACTACTAGATCAGTATATGGATCAACTCATCCCCCTCATGCTCAGTTAGGGCCTACATCTGTTGGTAGAGCATCATCCACCTTGGTTAGAGGGAGTGGTGTAGGGAGAGGCCAATGAGGTAAGCGACAATTATCTATAAGCCGAGGGATCACCTGAGTTTATAATTTGACTCACCAGGATGCATAGGCCTAACGCAAGGGAACCACAGTGAAGTACCTTGCAATATAATTTTTATGATGAGTGCCTCACGCATGTTGCCAAAGGGTTGCCATGGTTTTCTTACTTTTGTGGAGGATGTCAAAAAGGAGAGTATGAGCTTGGAGCAAGTACAAATGGTTAATGAATTTTTTTATGTCTTTCTGAAAGAGTTGTTAGGATTACCTCCAAATAGGGAGATTGAGTTCAATATTTATCTGGCTTCAGGAACACAGCTGATCTCCATTCCCCTTATTGTATGGCTTTAGCTGAACTGATAGAACTCAAGGAGTAATTGCAAGACCTACTGAATAAGGGTTTTATCCAACCAAGTAGTTCACCTTAGGATGTACTAGTATTATTTGTAAAGAAGAAGGATGGTTCCCTCAGGCTGTGTATTGATTATTGGTAGTTGAACAAGTTTACAGTAAAGAAAAAGTATCTATTGCCTCATATCAACTTCAAGGAGTGCAATGTTTTTCTAAGATTGACTTGAGGTCAGTTTATCATCAGCTCAAGATCAAGATGGAGGATGTTCCTAAGACTGTGTTTCAAACACAGTATGACCATTATGAGTTTTTGATGATGTCATTTAGGTTGACAAAGCTCCAGCCGTGTTCATGGATTTGACAAATCACGTGTTCAAGCTATATCTTGATAAGTTCGTCATTGTTCTGGTGTATTCCAAGAACCAAGAGGAGCATGAAAGACATTTACAGATCGTTTTGCACACATTGAGAGAACATAATATTTATGCAAAGTTTTCCAAGTGAGTTTTGGTTGAGCAGGGTAACTTTCTTGGGACATGTAATTTCAAAGGACGGAATTCAAAAAAAACCTAAGTAAAGTTGAAGCCATGAAGAAGTGTCCTAGACCTACAACGGTCACTGAAATCCATAGTTTCCTAGAACTGGCAAGGTACTATCGCTGGTTTGTTAAAATTTCTCTAAGTTAGTTGCTCTACTTACCTGTCTAACCTGAAAGAATGTAAAGTATATGTGGTATGATGCTTGTGAGGAAAGCTTTTCCCGATTAAAGCAATGTTTGACTTTAGCCCTGGCCATTATCTTACCTTTAAGACTGAGTTGTTTTACAGTGTATTGTGACACTATGAGAATGGGATTGGGGTGTGTGCTTATGTAACACAGTTGGGTGGTGGCATATGTCTCAAGATAACTCAAGCAGCACAAATAGAACTACCCTACCAATGATTTAAAGATGGCGATGGTAGTCTTTGCCTTGAAAATTTTGGAGGCATTATTTGTATGGGGAAACTTATGAGACATTAACCTGTCCTACCCTACCTGTGAAAAAGCAAGGTTTGAAAGAGGGCTAGTTAGATAACTAATGAGAAATCCCGTGATCAAACTCGTTATTGAGTATTGAGTACACGACAAGGTTATAAGGAAAGACAGTTACATTTGCTGTGCCAGTTGTTGAAGTTAGAGCCACTATGACCGCCGAGTTGCCCAGAATTGAATTCGTGGCAACTTGCAGCATAGTAGTATTTCCAGGTCATTTCACTCTTGAAGCCTTACTTCTAAATTGCCTAATTAATTATCTACACTAATCTACCTAATTACCCTAATTATCTACTGATTAACTACCATCGGGGGGTGATTGCATAAAATTAACATATAAAACAGAACTAACAGCAACTAAATAGAACAAAACAAAATAGAAACACTGACAGAAACGAAATTAAGCAGAACACAAAGATGCAATCTGTCATGAAATCCCTAGAGTTATAACTATCATCATTCTTGTCTTCAAATTAATTCTAGTGTTCTCTATCATTAGGTTTCTAACTAATATTTCTAAGAGACTTCCTAGAACTAGATTACACATAAATTAAACCTAATCACATGTAATCTGATTAAGCTTAAGCTAATCAAGTTAGATAATCATCTAATTAAGCCATTTCTAGCCTACTTGTAAACCAAACAGTAATAATAAGAACCACCTCAGATTATGCTCATATAAACCTAACCAGATTAATACAAGCACAGAAACAGAGATAATAACCTAGAACAAAAATGGAATAGATGAAACAACAAGAGAAACTTATTGATTAAGCTCTAAGAATTCATGTTACAAACTCTATTCTTCCATGACTGATTACAAGAGACTTCTAGCCTTCTATGGAGGCCAAAATACACAAAAGGGGGAAGAAGAAAAATGAAAAACAGAAGAGTGGAAGAAGAAGATGTTCTTCTACAGATGTGAAAATGAGTTCTGGTGTGTCTTTAAGCTTCCAGGAGAGAGGTGGACAAAATTTGCCATCTGGTCAACCCATTGTGTTGTCCTTTTTTGCTTTTGTGTTCTGCAAAAAGTATTTCTGCTATTTGCCTTTTTTTGTTGTTCTTTCTGGTTGCTGTTCTACTGGACAGTGTAGAAAGCATGCTTTTTGGTTGCTATTTAAAGTAGAAGATTCTGTTTACTATGTTGGGAAAGTGTATAAAAGTGGGCCCTACTGGACCAATCAACCCTAGTCAACTATAGTCAGCTGCTATGTCATCAATTTCGTCCATGTGGCCTCCAAAGTCAACATATACTCTCTAATTAATTTAAATCTGAAAATTAAGCACAAGAGTTAATTGGGATAAAGTTATAAAATTGAAGCATATTAATTCTATAATTAATTTACACCCAATAAATCTAAAACATAATAAAATTAGAGAGTTCACAATATTTAAGATGCAAAAAGGACTAAGATAGGAATTAAATTATATATAAAAATGCCCAATATCAGACATACACTGACCACAAGAGCTTGAAGAACATCTTTTACCAAAGAGACCTTAACCTGCAGCAGAGGAGGTGGATGGAACTTCTAAAAGATTATAATTATACAATTTTGTACCATTCGAGTAAAGTGAATATAGTGGCGGATGTGCTAAGTTAAAAGTCAATGGTAAGTTTGGCCCATATATTCTTAGTAAGTAGACCTTTAGTTTATGAGTTGCATGAGTTGAAAGATAGCAGGGTGCGATTGGAAATCACAGAGACAGGAGCTTTCTTGGTCCACTTTTAGGTGAAATCGTCTCTTGTAGAGAAAGTAAAAAAGGCTCAAAAGGATAACCTAGAGTTGAAGGGGATTACAGACAAGGTGAAATCGGGAAAGATGCAAGGGTCTCAATTGATGAGCAGGGTATGTAATGGATGGAAAGTAGGCTTTGTGTGCCAGATGTTGGTTCCTTGAGATAAGAAATTCTAGAGGAAGAACATGGTTCTGCATATACAGTTCATCATGATGCTACCAAGATTTAAAACAAGTATACTGGTCAAAGCACATGAAACAGGATGTGACAGACTTTGTATGACATTGCTTGACCTGCCAACAAGTAAAGGCCAAGCATCAAAAACCCATCAGAACATTATAACAAATAGAGATCCCAAGTAGGAGAGAATTACCATGGATTTTGTGGTTGGGTTACCCTGTTCTTCGAGTAGGTGTGATTCTATATGGGTGATCATAGACCAGTTAATAAAAAAGGCACACTTCCTACCAGTGAAGACAATTTTGAGTGTCACCAAGCTTGCTCAGTTGTATATTGACGAAATAGTGAGGCTTCATTGAGTACCAGTATTCATTATATCTGACTGGGGTCCTTAGTTCACCTCACGATTTTGGAGAGCTTTTCAAACGGCTTTGAGCATTAGAATTAATTTGAGTACGACTTTCTACCTGCAGACTAATGGTCAATCCAAAAGGATTATCTAGACCTTAGAGGGACATATTAAGGTCACGTGTCTTGGACTTTGGTGAGAGTTAGGAGAGCCATCTGAAGTTGATTAAGTTTGCATATAATAATAGCTTCCAAGCGAGTATCGGAATGGCACCTTTTGAGACCTTGTATGAGAGAAGGTCCATGTCTCTAATTGGGTGGTTTAAGACCAATGAGATAAGTATGTTAGGTCTAGATTTGGTGCTCGATGCTCTTGACAAAGTTAAAATTATTCTAGAGAGGTTGCTTGCAGCTCAGAGTTGGAAAAAGGCCTATGCAAATAATAGGAGATGGGACTTAGAGTTTTCAGTTAGTGATATAGTATTCTTGCAAGTACCGCCTTCTAACAATGTCATGAGGTTTGGGAAGAAAGGGAATCTAAGTCCTTGATAGATTAAGAAAGGATAAAATGAGGGACCAAATTAAGAAAGCATAAAATGAGGGACCTAAGTGCAAATTCTGAAATTTGACTCTCCCTACACTTAGGCAAAAATTTAGAACTCTCACTCTCATCCTCACCTCTCTCACCTCTCTCACGTCTTTCTCTCCTTTTCTCTCTTCCTATGTGTGTTCAAAGCTCCAACCACCAAACCCTTCAAAACTTGATCTTCTCATTAGTCATCATTGCATCTTCGATCAGCAACAATCCACCATCACAATGAGAAGCATCAAGGACCAAGGTAAGATCTTGATTTCAAATTCCTCCTCTATTTTCGTAGTTTAGAACCCTAGGTGCTAAAATTGGGTATTTGGAGTGATTTAAATGTCTCTTTGGAGTATTTTTGAATGGTTTTGGTTTCCAAACCTTCCTTTCCTTCATCCTTAATGTTTTTGCTATCTAAAATAGGTAGAAAATCTAAGCTTCAAGGTAGATTTCATGGGCATGATAGAAAAATTGAGAATGAGAAAGTTTTTGGGAACTTTGAGTTTGATTCTTGAAGCCCATGATAAAAAAAAGTTTATAAATGTGTTTTTATGGGTTAAATGCTGGCCAAAACATTAGCAGAAATACGTGATTTTGGTTTGAGATTGAATGGAGAAGGTTGGAGGTTGAAAAAGACCCAAAAAGAGCACCTTTACTGTGTTCTTCTCTGATGTCACATCCCAAATATGGCATGTGACTAGCATGGTGGAAAGGACTACTCTCCCACCATAAGCCTAATTATCCTGACCTTAGACTCAAATTCATTTCACCACACTGAAAGATAATTACATCAGTTTACATTAACATTGAAAAATCAGGAGGAAATAAAATGTAAATTTCCAAGTCATTTAAAACATTAACAACTTTCACATGAAAGAATATTTTACAAACTAACATTTAATTTGAATATTTTATTTATCATCCATGATCGGTTACCATACACGCAGACTATCCTATATATCTTATGAGATCACAGAGTGACTTCTATAGGTTTAAAAGAATACAATGATAGCAAACCAAAAACAAAATAAGTGCCCCAAAGACAATGAAGAGGGTAGAGGATCAGGGAACCACTACTCTTCCACAAGCTAACCTCCACAGCTATAAACTTTGTAAAACATCTAAGAAAAAAAATTGAAGTGAGTAAAATTATTTACTCAATGATTAAATCCCAATTCAGTCATTAAATAACAACAATTCATCAATTATAAATATATAGCTTACCACTTAAATAATCATCCTATTTCCCAAATAATTACTACAACTTTATATATGTATATATACATGTATTCCATAATAATAATAATAATAATAATAATAATAATAATGATAACTCGAGGTTCCATAATAAATACCAATAACAATCATAACCATATAGATACCCGTCTACACCCAACCCTTACATACATATATATGCTATCCTAATAGTTCACCACCACTAATGTTTAACATCAAGAAAACATATCAAGTATATATTTTGAATCCACTTGATGTTCATAATTAGCCCCAAACATATATCACCAAGGGAAAAGTAAATCCAATTTTATCCCTTCGGAAGACACCTTCGGATAAACACCACATCAAATAGTAATGGCAACACTATAATTAAATAGTTAAATAATAATACCAAAAAAAAACATTTCAAACAATTCACCTCACCATTTGGACTAACATATTCCATTTCAAATTGTCAATCACATGCATATGAATTTCATACATCCAACCACAACCATATAAACAAAAAGAAACCATATAAGATAACATATGAATAAATCTCAATAATAAAAGTAAATATACAATCCCTATCCTTATATCACCAAGATAAAAGAGAATAGCAAACCCCATCCATGTAACCCCTCTTGGCTTAAATGCCAAAGATATGTATATATCCCATATGCATACCTAACCCCATCCTTATGCCTCCAATAAGCCTCCAAACGTGCTAGTACCTAGCACCATATCAACCATTATAGCCAACGTGCCAGTACCTAGCACCATATCAACCATTATAACCGTGCCAGTACCCGACACTATATCAACTATTATAACCAAGTGTTAGTACCTAGCACCATATCGACCATTATTACCAATGTGCTAGTACCCGACACCATATCAACTATTATAACAAATCCATCATAAAATTCCATAGTACCATAACTACCAGGGAATACTACACTATGAAGAAAATGCACAAGCCTTAACGTAGAAAGGAAATTTTTTTTGAATACTATAACCTTCAACATCTAAATTGAATCCAATATATATATATATATATATATATATATATATATATATATATATATCTACACAACCAAGAAGAAAGATTTATACTAAGAAATAAAAGTAACTAGAATATTAAAATTTCCAACTTCTACATACCAGGCTAAATAAATTCATGACCATACACCTAACAATGAACTCAAAGTATCACTAAGTAAAAAAAATAAATTAAACATTCTTCTTCACTATAAAAAATTATGTCTTGTTAAAAAGAGAGGGAAGAGATGTTTCTGTATAAAAGCACAAAACAATTTATTTCTATTTAGTCATAAGAACATACGACTTTGGAAATTCAGTACTTTAGACACGACATGAGTACATCCTACCTTTACTACAAGTAGAAGAGTACTTTCAAATCGTTTTCTTTAGCAAAGTACTAGGATTTCTTGGATTCATAATCTAGATATATTTATGATTACAGTAATTTCCAATTTATAGGACATAGCAACCTACTGATTAAGTTTCCTTGTATTTTTTCATTCAATTTAGCTAACCACAACTTCATTATTTTAGTCAAGAAGCAATACAACAAAATCCTTTATCCTACAATCTTGATTCCACCACATAGCCATAATCATGAGTTATGGAACATACCCTTTTATTGTTTATTCATGAGCCTTTGAGTCTAGGATAGAGGTTTCACAATTTCATATAATGTAGAATCCAAAAGAAATTTGAGAAAAAGATGTTACTCTACACACTTTATTGTAATTCCAATTTCTTAGAATTCATCAAGGCATTAGGAAAACAAATTAAAATGTTCCCATTTTTCTATGCCAATAAGCAATCCAAGTCATCTCACCAGCACAAGGATAGGTGGGAATTTAAGACCTTACCATATGACACCCAATAAGCATCCTTTTCTTCGTAGCTAATAGACTTTAGATCTCTTTAAACTTGAAATAGAATAAGGGCATTTATGAGAAGAGAAGAGGTCATCTTACTCACCTTAAATATGGTACTAACTACCTTTGTTTTTACAAGTTGTTAATGGAAAATGTGCTAGAAGATGACTCCCAAAAATTCCCTAAAATGCAATTAAAAAGGAGATAAAAGAGTAAATTAAGAGTCAAATTTTCTTGCAAGTTAAAACTAAAATTTATAGGAAATTTGCTGCTATAACAGTCAACAAAAAGGCCAGGGACCATTTTGCAAATTCTACAAAATTTATGCCTAACCAGTAGCCAGCAAAAAGCTAGGTTTATTCTACAAAATTCTGCAAAATTCACACCTAAACAGTAAAATAGGGCAACAGTGAATTATGTAGAATTTTTGTTTTCCATACTTGATGCTCTATTTTTTTTTCATTCCTTGTTGTCCATGACTTCGCAAGCACTCACAATCCATTTTTATCACTTATTTGAGCGTTCTAACTCTACATTTATCATTTAAAACATCCTTGAACAAATTTGAAATTAAATCAAGTTAAAACAATTTTGTTTTCTCATTTTTTTCATTCCACAGTTTACCAGCGCCTTCTTTCTTTCTTTTCCATCAACTTTTACTGATAATGCTCCTAAATGTTCAATAATCAAGAACTAATAATGTTGGAACCACCCTAATCCCTCCTAAATTAGAATTTTCCTACATTGCTATCTAGGGTTCATGGCTATGGGAAGAGAAAAAGAAGAAGAAGAAGAAGAAGAAGAAAAAGAACTCACTTACTTGAATCTCCACCAAAGATTAAGGAAAGCGTCCTACAAGCAGCAGAATAAGAAGACGTGTTGGCTGGAGCTTGGTATGGAGAAAGGATGGAAACCGAGAGAGATGAAAGGGAAGAAGTAGAGAGAATATGTGTGCCAAAGAAGCCTCCAAAAAAGGGGAAATAGATGCTGATATATTATATTAAAAAGAAAGAATTCCAATTATGTCCTTTGACTCTCAATCATAAGTCAACACTTCTTATTTCTTTTATTTAATTGAACCTAAAACATACTCATGTACAATACGGGGTCTCAAATAAAAATACATTCACATAATTAAATTTTAAAATTAAGCAAATAAGCCCCACTATGAAAACATAGCAATACACACATAAAAATTCTTCAATTTAAAAAAAATCAATTAGATCCCATTTTAAAATATGACAGCACAACATAAAATGATTCAACATAATTCTAACTTAAAGCAACACAACCTAAAATATTTCATACCATAAATTCAAACATTAATAATAAAGTACAATAATAAAATTTCTACACACCAAAACCAACAACACCCTCCAAGGACTATGATGTTACATCTGACTTATGGGGCTACATTCTCCTTAGATTCATACTCGCACTTCAATTCATTGTTTTTCTTGTCATCTAGAATTCTCTCAAAATGCCTGAAGAATTGCACTAGGTCCAAGTCCAGCTTCAATATGTCCTTCAAGTCCAAGTTCAAGCATTCACTCAGTTGAGCGCTTTACATACCAAGAGTGGAAGCTTTCTTCATATAGCAAGTTGCCCATTTTTTCCCTTATTTGGTATATTGTTGTTTGCCACTGATTATCTCCAACATTATGTTCTAACAACATTTTACACCATGCGGCCTCAAATTGATCTTCTTCATCAATTTCATACATGCATAGTGAGAGTTTCCTCAAAATGTGAGATTCTCCCTAGGCAAATGAGCTAGATGTTTAGTGGCGTTTTGCATCAAATGTCATGTTCATTGGTTCACACCACTACGATGCCAAATCGCCCAGAATTGAATTCATGGCAATTTGCAGTATAGTGATCCCCAGGTCGTATTCACTCAAGGAGCCTCACTTCTTAATACTAATTAATCGTTCTAAACACCAAAACACTAATGAAGAGTACATAAATGTGGAGGGGTTTGTGGCAGTACTAATAAAAAGATATAACAGCAACCAAATAACTACAACAGCAGCAGCAGCAGCAGAATTTGCAAGGTATTGACAGTAAAGAGACTATGTAATAAGCCACTAGGATTCATTGGAGTGTAACTATCATTACCTAACTCATTGATTCAGTTTTGTTCTCATTCCATTGTTTGGTTCTTTATGAAAATGGTTCTAGAATAACATCTAGAATTTAATGCTACTAATTATAGTCAAGAACATCTCTCTACTATAGCTAGATGCATTCAGTGGAAAATCTCAACCAAACCAAGTTAAATATATAATCTAACTAGTCATTTCGCCTCCCTCACTTTCCTAATCAGTCAAGCAAGGTTATATCTTATATATAAGTCAGTTTATGTTACATTCTCAAGCTCTAATCAAAATCTGATAGCAACATAAACATAACAGCAAAACAGAAACGAAATGAGATGAAAATGGAGAATAAAACACTTAGCTTGCATTCTTAGTTCAAGCTACAACATCCCAGTGGTCTAGTGACTAATTACAATGAAGACTTAGCCCTCCATGAGAGCAAAACAGAAAACAACAGAAGCAAAAGCAAAGAGGAAAAGAGAGCTGCGAATTTCCTAAGTTCAGTCCTCTAAAATAAAAGTATTCTCTGATTTAAAACTGATGCCCCCTCAAAGCCTTAGAATATTCTACCCTAGATGCTTCCTTGGATGCCTCTTGGTGATTATTCCATGATGTGGCAGCACTTTTGAAAGCAAAAAGCAGCAGAAAAGTAACAAACAGCAGCAGAACAGCATGGCAAATAGCAGTAGAACAGCATGGCAAAATTAATATTTTATCCATGCTTTTCTGACCTACGAAAATTAATATTTTGTTAAGCCGATTTGGCAAGTGCACCAATCGTACAAGTAATACAGAGTGAGTAGAGTATCGTTCCCACAAGGATTGAGGTACCAAGTACCCGTGAAGCTAAAGTTAAATGCTATCTAGACGAATCATTGAACAAAAATATAAATCTAATGCTACAAAATAAACTAAACTCTATCTAAAACCTAAAACTAAGCTACTCCTAATGACAGTAACCTAGGATTGATGGGATTGACTTCATTTAATTCTTAATCCGACTAATTCATAGACAAATGAGTCTTTGAGTTGTTAAGACTGATTCAATCAAATTGTAAATCCTTTTGGAGTTGGTCAAGCTCTCATAAGTGTTTGAACCCAATCCCTTGGAGAAACAAACCTACCTATACCCAATGATTGTTTAATTCCTTAATCCAATCATTCAAGTAGGTGATTAAGTTTAGGAACTCATAAAAACCACATAAATAAGATTATCCATCCCTAGATTAATCCGATTTATGGTGGAAGTTACAATGGGCTAGTTAATACCTAGCTATCCCTAGCATAGATAAAAACCCCCAAACTCATAAAAGTGGTGATCAATCATTTTTAGAGCAATTCAATCCGGTAAATCCACTCCAACAAAATGCGAAATGCAATTGAGAAGAATCATTCAATAACAAAACCTCATAAGAAATTAAATTACATCAACCACCAAGCCCATCATTCTTCATAGATTCCATTATCATCCTCTTACTCTTGCTTTTACCACTTGTACATGCTAGTCTAGGGCACGAATATTCCTAGAAGGATTTTCCCAAACCTCAACTAAGATAAAACCTAACTCTCCATAATTCCTTATGTGAAAATCAAGTTCATTAAATGACCAAACCCTAATTTGACTATATGAGGCTAATAACTATATTCCTATGATATTAGCAAATCAATCCCCTCTCCTTTAAGGTTCAAGAACTCATACAACTTAATCATTTGGTCTTGTTTCTACCTCCCCTTC
Organism: Biancaea sappan; assembly: GCA_037074585.1. Taxonomy (NCBI): domain Eukaryota; kingdom Viridiplantae; phylum Streptophyta; class Magnoliopsida; order Fabales; family Fabaceae; genus Biancaea; species Biancaea sappan. Next base: position 33,610,163 of record CM073494.1, on the reverse strand, counting down.
CCAAGTTTGGTAAAAACACCCAATCATCCCAATAAATGGCCAATTTAAAGGAAAGCATTAAGATTGGAATAAATAAACATGCATTAACCAAGCAATAACTACAAGAGTTCGAGAAATTACACAAAACCTAATCTAAAATCGGACTCATAACAACCCTTGAGTTACATACTACCTACCACTACATAATACAAGAAAATAAAACATGAAAAGAGAAGAAAATGAAGAGGAAAGAGAAGAGATGGGGGAAAGAAGACCAATCCATTCAAGGAAGGCTTTTCTCCCCCCTAACCAGCTCTGTAGAGTAAACCCTAGCCGCCTCCAAGCTCCCCAAAATCTCCCAAGTCCAAGATTAGGTTAAAATGCTCAAAAAGGAGAATTTATGCTGCTGGTCCGAAGTCTGGCGCCTGGGCGCCAAGGCTGCAGCATCAAATGGCCAGTTCAAGGGTTGGGCACCTGGGCGCCACGTCTGGCGCCTGGGCGCCAACTGGGCAGAGAGCCCTGGTTCTTCACATGCCTGGCGCCTGGGCGCCAGGCCACTGGAATGACATGCTTTCTCTTGTTCCCTCCCCACAAATGCACCTACAGAAAACAATAAATAAAATAAATTAAAAAGGCAATAAAAGTTGCAGAAAAACAAGAAAATACGAACACTAACAAGCACACGGAAATTGTATGAAAACAAATATAACAAGTGCAAAAGGAAAGCAAACATGGCTATAAGAGGACCGACAATCCCAAATATGGTGACATTATATAGTGACTTTCTAGGACTTATCAACTCCCCCAAACCTAGATCTTTGCTTGTCCTCAAGCAAACTACTACTTAACACAACTAAACACACTAAACGAACATAACAAGAGGATATTTCTTGATAAAAAGGAAGTGTTGAACAACTTGAAAGATTATGAGCAAGTAAGTTAAATTCATGCATTCATCTAAATAAAGCAAAGGTAAGCAATGAATTTCTTGAATTGATAGGTAAATTGAAAATTTTCATTAACCTTAAAATTAAAATCATAAATGCCCTTAATTTTCTCTAATTACTACCTCAAAAGTTTAAAAGAATTTACCTTATTGTGAGATTTTTCTCAGCTCTATCAAAGTGTATTTTAGCAAAGGGAATTCCAATTTATTTATGATTGAAGTGAAGACCGTGCGCCTAACCACACATCTTCCCCTCAATCTAAGTAATATCCGCTAATAGGCTAAGGAAACAAAGAATTATCAGTGCGCCTAATCCACACAACAATGCCTTGTCTGTCGCCTTTATTTGTTAAGATATGATTCATTGGTTGGAGAAAGTATTGTGCGCCTAAACCACACTACACTTCCTCAACTTAAATCACACTCATTCTATTTATTTATTATTTTTTTTTTGTTTTTTTTGTTTTTTTTTTAATTTCCCTTATTGAGCAAATATACATCACAAATAAGAATAAAAAATTTTAAAAATTTGAGGAGTATTTAAAGAAAATTAAAAAAAACACCTACGACTTTTATTTAAGAATTTTTGAAAATTCTCAATTTAATGAATAAATTCTAAAAATCCATAACTTAGCTCAATTTTAAATAAAATGACGGCATGAATTCAATTAACGTTGTCATAACATAAAACCTGTTCAACAGTTTCCAAAATATCAAGAAAAATCCTAAAGCGCGATGGTTCACAAAAGGAATTGCATTCTTATTAAACAACAACCTACTCCCCCAAACCTAAATCAGACATTGTCCTCAATGTCAAACCAAGCAAAGGTTTGAGCATCCAAAAGGGGACAATCAACAAAAAGGGGACGGAATGGCAATGAATGCTAAAAACAAACCATCAACAACAACAACAACAGAATTAAAATACACAACGATTACTAAACAAGAATCAAAATAACAAAATGACAATAACAAGAGTCTTAACCATTCCATCACAAAAATAGAAACATCAACAAAATCTAAAAAAAAGACATAAAAATAACAAAACATAAAGTTTTCAAATGAGAAGCACAGTACAAGAATCAATAAACAAAGAAATAAAGACAATAAAACAGTGAATCACAACGCCTTAATCCGTGTCATCAGCGTCGTCTTCTTCTTCGCCCATCTCTTCATCTCCGCCAGCTACTCCACTATTGACTGCAGGATCAAAATTGATGTCTTCTGTTGGATCATAAGAAGGATCCTGCAAGGCCCAACCCTCTGTGCTCACTCCCCAATGTCTAGCCATGGCATACAGAGCCTGAGTTACACCCCTATTGTGCTCATTCTATGTTCCTACAAATGCATTATGGGAAGCAACAAAAGCATCGTGGGACGCTCTCAAATCATTTAGGGAGTTTTCAATATCAATAATCCGCTGTGACATATGAGGTCCTTGAGGTGCAGGTGCAGCGCGTGGTCTGGATGGTGCCTGAGGAATCAGAATGGGTGCCTGATAGTGATCCGCGGGGGCTCCATCACGTGGTGCCATAGAATCTATCACTTGTGCAGTGATAGGGCCCTCGGGATTACGAAAAATATCATTAAGCATAGGCACCTCATCCTTTTGACAGAGGTTGGTAATTAGGCAAGGATATCCCAATCTTTTTCCTTGTTTTTGAATTAATTTATCTAGATTTTGGGATAACAGAGATCCAACGTTAAAGACACTTCCTGTAAAAATCATATAGATGACCACCGCTCTTTCTATTGTTACTTCAGAACGGTTCGAAGTGGGGAGGAGATTGGATTGGACGAAAGTGCACCACGCCTTGGGGATTTGTTTTATATCAGATTTTTTAAAATGTGTTTCTTTCCCCTGAGCGTCCAACTCCCATCTCGCTCCCTCTTTACAGAGAGTATCAATAAATGTGTTTGATCTCATATACCTAAACCTCATCCAATCAGCATATTCATTATCAGCCTCAGGACCATATCTCAGACCAAACAGATTATTGATATTATTTGCAGTAAAATAAATTGTTTTCTCCCTAACAAAAGAAGTATGTCTGTCCGCAACACTATCATTGTTCCCCCTAAATGCATTTGCATAGAATTCTTTTACAACCTCGGGGTAGTATCTCGTAGCTGGCCTACATAGTGTTTCCCAACCCTACTCTCTTATTCTATTTTGAATTTCAGGGTACTGGTTGGCCCTCAGATAAAACCCTCTCTCTTTAATAAACTCTCTAGGTTCAAGCTCATCAAATTTCATTTTACACTCAAAATTCCTAAACCTAGAGGCATCAAAGTCTCTACTAGAGGAGGATTCGGCTTCCTTTTGCTTCCTTGAACGTTTGTGAGACATTATTTATGCAATAGACAACCCTAAACATTCAAAAAGAAAATTTTTAATTTCAAAAACTCTAAAATTGGATTATTCAATAAAAGAAAAATTTTGAAAAATAATAAAAACCAAATTTAAAAAAAATTCATAAAATTTCAGAAAATAAAATAAACATTCTAAAAACCTAAATTCCAATTTTACAAGTTTCAGAAATTTCAAAATAAATCAAAACAGTACCCTAAATCCAAAAATTCCCAAATCTGAAAAATATAAATATATAAATATTTATTTATTTTTTTTTTAAAAATTCAAGAAAAATTGAGGTGGGGAAGAGGGTACTTACCAAAATCTGCAGAAAAGTGGGAAAGAGGACCTCTAAGCTTCGAAAGTTAGCCCCCAACGCGAAGAAGATGAAGAACAGAAGAAAAAGTGAGAAGAAAGTGATGGAGATGGTAGAAAAGTGGAGGGATGTGTGCGAAAATGGAGAGGATGGTGAAGGAGGGGCTTCTAATCGGTGAAAATGGAGGTTTTGGGAGGAAAAGGTGCCGGAGAAGGAGAGGAGAAGTGAGGGAGGCGGCTGCTAGGGTTTGGGAGAAGAGAAAATGCAGAAAATTTTTCTGCAAAGGGTTAAATTCGACGCTGGCGCCTGGGCGCCAACGTCGTAAACCCTATATGAACTGACATCTGGCGCCTGGGCGCCAGCGAGACAGAGAGCAATTCTCCCATAGCTTCATGGCGCCTGGGCGCCACCTTGACAGAAGTGAATTACTCTTTGCAGCAGCAACATTCAGCCCTCAGAATTTGATGACCCACGAAAATTGAGGTTTGTGATTCGTAAAAATACCACAAAACAACACATACACACAGTAAAAACATTCAAATTCAACATTAAACAAAATCAAATAACAAAATCAACTAACACAACAATCAAACACAAAAACAATCAACCAAAATTATACTAAACACCAACAATAACAAAATTAAAATTACAGAACAAAACCAAGAACAAATTAATATGATGGAAAGGTCAAGAAACTTGGGGTGCCTCCCAAGAGCGCTACGTTTATAGTCCTTAGCCAGACTTTACCGGTGTCCTTCGCTAGATAATGTCTCCTTCCTTGGTCATCAGTGCTCCGTTCTCATCCTCAACGTTTTCCAGCAAGGAAGATAAACCAGATTCCATGCACAACCAAAGAAGAACACCGTAAGAACAAGACCACAAAAATAAAACACAACACCAGAAGAAATGAAAATTTGCAAAGACACAAGAGAATGTACAACAAAGGTGTCTAAAGTAGCACCACTTCGGCTTCATTGAATATTGGCACAACCATCAATCCCCGGCAACGGCGCCAAAAACTTGTTAAGCCGATTTGGCAAGTGCACCAATCGTACAAGTAATACAGAGTGAGTAGAGTATCGTTCCCACAAGGATTGAGGTACCAAGTACCCGTGAAGCTAAAGTTAAATGCTATCTAGACGAATCATTGAACAAAAATATAAATCTAATGCTACAAAATAAACTAAACTCTATCTAAAACCTAAAACTAAGCTACTCCTAATGACAGTAACCTAGGATTGATGGGATTGACTTCATTTAATTCTTAATCCGACTAATTCATAGACAAATGAGTCTTTGAGTTGTTAAGACTGATTCAATCAAATTGCAAATCCTTTTGGAGTTGGTCAAGCTCTCACAAGTGTTTGAACCCAATCCCTTGGAGAAACAAACCTACCTATACGCAATGATTGTTTAATTCCTTAATCCAATCATTCAAGTAGGTGATTAAGTTTAGGAACTCATAAAAACCACATAAATAAGATTATCCATCCCTAGATTAATCCGATTTATGGTGGAAGTTACAATGGGCTAGTTAATACCTAGCTATCCCTAGCATAGATAAAAACCCCCAAACTCATAAAAGTGGTGATCAATCATTTTTAGAGCAATTCAATCCGGTAAATCCACTCCAACAAAATGCGAAATGCAATTGAGAAGAATCATTCAATAACAAAACCTCATAAGAAATTAAATTACATCAACCACCAAGCCCATCATTCTTCATAGATTCCATTATCATCCTCTTACTCTTGCTTTTACCACTTGTACATGCTAGTCTAGGGCACGAATATTCCTAGAAGGATTTTCCCAAACCTCAACTAAGATAAAACCTAACTCTCCATAATTCCTTATGTGAAAATCAAGTTCATTAAATGACCAAACCCTAATTTGACTATATGAGGCTAATAACTATATTCCTATGATATTAGCAAATCAATCCCCTCTCCTTTAAGGTTCAAGAACTCATACAACTTAATCATTTGGTCTTGTTTCTACCTCCCCTTCCCAAGTTTGGTAAAAACACCCAATCATCCCAATAAATGGCCAATTTAAAGGAAAGCATTAAGATTGGAATAAATAAACATGCATTAACCAAGCAATAACTACAAGAGTTCGAGAAATTACACAAAACCTAATCTAAAATCGGACTCATAACAACCCTTGAGTTACATACTACCTACCACTACATAATACAAGAAAATAAAACATGAAAAGAGAAGAAAATGAAGAGGAAAGAGAAGAGATGGGGGAAAGAAGACCAATCCATTCAAGGAAGGCTCTTCTCCCCCCTAACCAGCTCTGTAGAGTAAACCCTAGCCGCCTCCAAGCTCCCCAAAATCTCCCAAGTCCAAGATTAGGTTAAAATGCTCAAAAAGGAGAATTTATGCTGCTGGTCCGAAGTCTGGCGCCTGGGCGCCAAGGCTGCAGCATCAAATGGTCAGTTCAGGGGTTGGGTGCCTGGGCGCCACGTCTGGCGCCTGGGCGCCAACTGGGTAGAGAGCCCTGGTTCTTCACATGCCTGGCGCCTGGGCGCCAGGCCACTGGAATGACATGCTTTCTCTTGTTTCCTCCCCACAAATGCACCTACAGAAAATAATAAATAAAATAAATTAAAAAGGCAATAAAAGGTGCAGAAAAACAAGAAAATACGAACACTAACAAGCACACGGAAATTGTACAAAAACAAAGATAACAAGTGCAAAAGGAAAGCAAACATGGCTATAAGAGGACCGAAAATCCCAAATATGGTGACATTATATAGTGACTTTCTAGGACTTATCATATTTCTACCCAAAAATTCTGACTACATGGCATTGAATAAGAGTTCAAGTGGGCCCCACATCCAGCATAACCTAGTCAGCATCTGCATCACCCAAAAAGTGCCACATTAGCATCCAAATCAGCATCTTTGTCCATGTCAGCACTTTTCTCTCCAAAATTAAAATTTGTAGGAATTAAATTGAGCATTTTACAATTCAAGTTCTAAAAATATAAAATTGAAACACATTCAATCCATAAATAATTTATACCCAATAAATTCCAAAACATAATAAAATTAGAGAATTGACAAAATTAAAGAGGCAAAAAGGACTAAAATAGGAACTAAAAAGTATATAAAAATGCCCGATATCATGCATAGCCCATGCAAAGTGTCTAGCATATCCTTAAACAACGCTCTTGCCATTGCCATATCTCAATCAGTGAAAACTGCGAGGGGTTTCTTGTGACAATGAGTCTCTAAAAATGTCTAAAAGAGCCAACTAAAAGACTCTGTAATTTCATTGTACATCAATGTGGCTCCAAATATCGCCATTCCTTTATGGTGATTAAACGCACAAAATAGAGCAAGTAGCCTATTGTTTTTATTTGTACCAAATATTGTATCAAGTGAGACCACATCTTCAAATAGACCATAGTTAACACACATTCTTGCATACACCCAAAACACATTTCTAATGTGCTCCTCAGAGTCCATTTGATAAGCATGGAAAAATTAAAGATTCTCCAGCAATTTATTTTGGAAATATTGCAACAATGCACTGGCTTTCCTAAGACCATGTTTCTATGTTGGCTTGACTTAAGATAATTCTTCACATCTGTTCGAGTTTATCCAAGGTTTACCCTTCCACCTGCATGTAAGCTCAACAAAATAAATGACATCTTCTGCCTAGGGCCTAGGTCTTTTACCAGTTGGATTTCATGTGCTTGGATTTTGAATATTCTTCGTTACGATGACAATATGTGGTTTCTGTAGTATGTAGTTCATGATTGTGTTTCTCTATGAATTGATGCATTTTATACTTTGTCCCCAAAAACTTCAATCCTAATCTAGCTTGGCCTCCTGTTCAAGTTTCATCGCGAGGATTCTTGGTATTTGCATCCCTTTTGTTCGGTCCCCAAAAGCTTTCTTTAGAGCATAAATACCTTATCAACGTTGTTGTGGTTCCATCTTTCTTGCTTTTATTGTATGAATCCTTCCTCACTCTGAACACTCTTTTCCTCCATATCTCTTCCAAAAATCTCATGCTTCTTCTACATTATCAAATTTCATCCCAATCTTAGACTTCCAATTTTTCTCCATCCTAGTTATCTAGAATAAAACAAATTTTGCAATTAAGCACTCAAGCTAAATGTATAAAATTACATTTGTTATGTTTTTAATTAAGTTTAGGATTAAAATTATAATATTAGAATGTTTGGAGCCACGTTCACGTTTTCTATTAAATTATAATATTAAGTTTAGGATTAAAATTATAAATATATCAAATTACAATTCTTCTATTATCTTCCAATTTTTCATGTTAAAAGGATGTTTTGGGCCCAATTCATGTTTTCTATTATCTTCTAATTATCCCTGTTAAATGAATATTTCCTTTTCAATAGTATATATAACACATGAATCCACATGCATATATCATAACAATGCTATCCTTAATAAACGTGCAAACATTATAGGTGAGATTGATATTTTAACTTGAAAATATGTGTGTGAGTTAAGAAATCCATATCTCTCATGTTCATCCAAAATATTAATAGGCATAGATATATAACACTACTTAGAACCATATTTTATACTGCAAAACCAAAAGACAATGAAACAATGATATACATAAAAACAGTGGAACACAAAACCAATAACTGTGGAAAACTAATCATATAGTTGGTTTCTTCCCCATTTTCTTCCCCAAACAAAACCAATAACTATAGAACAATAAACCAGAAGAATGCAAGCCCAAACTTAGAAAAATAACCCATCCCAAACCAGTGAAAATGGCTATTGATACAAACACAAAAGCATAGAATAGGAAGACGCCAACGGAGCTGACGAAGACACCAACAAAGCTAACAGAGATGCTAGAGATGCCAAAGGACTAACCACAATGGATGAGGACTACAAATTGAAGGAGATGGCAGAAAAGTGGATGAAAACACAGAGGGTTAGACATACACGAACTGAATCAATTTGAAAGAAAAGTTAAGGGATAGGGCTTTTCTAAAGTTGTTTCCTCCAGTTAAGTCCCTGTACTCTGTGCTTCAAAAGAATAAAGGCAATCGAACACGTGTTGCTCAACAGTTAGCCTATAAATTGTTTAACAGAAAATAAAATAAAACGTTGTTGGTCGTTGGATCTCACAAATCCAGTAATTTGCTATGAAAAGCAAACAACCTTCACATATCATTCATGATATCTTTAATCAAACAGTGCAAAGAGGTGTAAGAAAGATCTACCCTCTTTCAATGCCTTCCTACTAATTTCACTTATCTGCTTTACCCTTTTTCTTAACTCACTTTCTTCTTCCATTACTTCCTTTATTCCTTTCTCTATTTCCTTTGCATTCAAAACCTCTGTTTTCCTTCCATTATTGAACTCCATCCTGTAATCCAAAGATATCTCTACTGCCATTTCTAATTCGAACACCATTAAAAATGCATTTATGTGCTGCTCGTATTGAAGTGGCCATTTGACAATTGGCACACCATAATATATACTCTCTAAAGTAGAGTTCCACCCATAATGTGACATAAACCCTTCTATTGCAGGATGGGCCAAGATTTGGGCTTACGGGGCCCATCCAATAACTCTCCCAATTCCAACTGTTCGTTCCAAGAACCCAACTGGAAACACTCATTCAAAGTTGGAGTAATCCCTTGGCGCTTCCATAGTTCCCTTTGGTGTGGGCTTTTGTCAGGACCACAAGAAGCGAACTCCACTATTCTCCAGTGCACACGCTATTTCCCTCACTTGATTTTCCTCCTCAAAATATCCCAAGCTCCCAAAGCATAAGAATATGATGGATAAAGGAGGTTGGTCATCAAGCCACCCAATGATGTTAGCTTATTCCTGTTTGGCTGGGTTTAAGCTCAAGATAGGTCCCACGGGATAAACTGCAAGATCATGAACAAACTCAAAGATTTTATTTCTTGAATGAGAGAAAATACAAGAAAACACTCTGTATCTGGTGAATCAATATATGGAAAACTAGAAAAGACATACATAGCGCTATGTTCAGTGAACAATATAAATATAAAAAAGCACAACTGAACGACAGCGTTTGGACACAAGCAAAATGACATCATACAAAGAAAGGCAAATAACTAACCCAACTTCCTACAACAGCCAAAACACTTACGCCCCAATAGAAAACAAATATGAAAATAAATATGCACTTCTTACACCCCCCTCAAGTTGGAGATTGATGGATGTCTGTCAAACCCAACTTGTTCATCAAATTTTGAAATTGAGTTTTTCCCAGAGACTTCGTGAAAGCATCAACTAACTGGGAATGTGTAGAAATGTAACATGGCACAACCAACCCTTGCAAATACTTCTATCTAAAGACATGACAGTCAATTTCGATATGCTTAGTATGCTCGTGAAAGACCAGGTTGGCTGTTATATGAAGGGCTGCTGTATTATCACACCAGAGATCAATGGGAAGTTTAAAATCAACACGTAAATCCTTTAGTAAATAGATGAGCCACTGGATTTTGTAGACTGTGGAGGCCATACTTCGATACTTAGCCTCAGTGGAAGATCGAGAAACAATGCTTTTTTTCTTTGTGCGCCAGCTAACCAAGGCAAGACCCAATGAAATACAAAATCCCGTGAGAGGCTTCCTACTGTTTAAACAAGATGCCCATCCTGCATCATAGAAAGCAGATGGTTGTAAGCAATTATTAGTAGGAAAATAAATACCTTTAGAGGGAGTTCCTTTCAAGTAGCAAAGCACATGTATCGCTACATCCCAATGGTGCTTACAAGGTGATCCAACATATTGTCTGAGCTGTTGGGAAGTGTGAGTAACATCCGGCTTGGTGAAATTGAAATACAACAACCTCCCAACAAGCCTTCTATATTTGTCAGGATCAATCAAAATATCAGTTTCTCTGTCAAAATAATTACCATCCCATGGTAAAGGCGTATCAACAAGTCTTGACCCTAATAAACCAGCATCAGCAAGAATATCAAGAACATACTTGCGCTGATTAATATAAGTCCTATTTATCCCACGCACAACTTCTATCCCTAAAAAATAATGAATATAACCCAAGACCTTAATGGTAAAGGCTTTATCCAAATAACTTTTAACCTTCACTATATCTTCCTTACTTGACCCTGTTATTATGACATCATTAACATAAACTAACAAGGCAACAAAAGAACCAGCAGAGTTTTTAAGAAACAAACAATGATCAAAAGCAGACTGTATAAACCCATAATCTTGTAGCTTACAACACAATTCTACATTCCATTGCCTTCCATCCTGCTTCAAACCATATAGGGATTTTAAAAGCTTACATACTTGCCCAAACTTAGCCTTCATGTAGCATTCTGGTGGAATGATGTATACTTCCTCATCCAAGAAACCATGGAGAAAGGTGTTATTTACATCAATTTGGTGGATGGTCCATTGTTTAGCAGTAGCAATAGCTAGTAAAATACGGACAGTGACGAGCTTGGCAACAGGGAAAAAGGATTCATTGTAATATATCCCTTCAATCTGATAAAACACCTTTGCCACAAACCTAGCTTTATACTTATCAACTCTTCCATCTGGGTGTCTTTTAACCTTAAAAACCCACTTGCAACCAATTGGAAGTTTTCCTGGGGGTAACTCAGTAACACACCAAGTCTCATTCCTTTCTAAAGCTTCAATCTCTTGATTCATAGCGTCCACCCAATTACTGTCAATTTTAGCTTGTGCGTAAGAACGTGGCTCATACCCAGAATTCAAATTAGTAAGAAAATTAACAGATTTAGGTCTAAAACAAGCTGACACTGTATATGGAAAAGTATTAACATTATAAGTAGTAGAAGTGTCAAGTTTTAATAAATCAATTTTATCATTAGTATGGCAATTGTTAACCACAAAATCATCAAGCCACTTAGGAGTTTCCTATTTCTTGTACTTTGTCTAATAAGTTGGCTATCACTAGAGGTTTCAGTATTTTCATCAAACTAATTGTTTTCTATCATTTGGTAATGGTTATCACCAACCTATTCCTTTTCTGCTGCATCTGTAACATCAAGAATATCATCAGTAAAAGAATTATCAATAATAGGCAAGGCAGGGGTAATATAATCCGATTCAACATTACTAGTCTTAAAAGGGAAAATATGTTCATGAAAAGAGACATCCGTAGACACAATAACACATTCAGAATCAAGGCTATATAATCTATATGCCTTTTGTCCTGGGGAAAATCCAAGAAAAATAGATTTCTCAGCACGGGGGTCAAATTTTCCTTTGCTAAGCTTAACATTTGCTACATAGCTCAAGCACCCAAAGGTCCTTAAAGTAGAATAGTCAGGAAGTTTATCATGCAAAAGTTCATAAAGGGTTTTCCAACGCAAAGTAACAGTGGGTGACCTGTTAACAATATAAGCAGCTAATAAAAGAGAATAAGGCCAAAATTGATTAGGTAACCCAGCTTGTAACATTAAGGCTCTAGCTATTTGGAGGAGGTGACTATGCTTCCTTTCTACTATGCCATTCTGCTGAGGTGTATAAGGGCTGCTTTTCTGATGCTGGATACCATATTTGCTAATGATGGAAGAAAAATCACTATTGACAAATTCAGTTCCGTTATCCATTCTAACCGTCTTAATTTTTGCTTCAAATTGAGTATAAACCATATTTATAAAATTAGTGAAAGTAGAAGCAACTTGAGTTTTATGCTGTATTAAATAAACCCATGTAACACGGCTATAATCATCAATCAGTGTAAGCATATATCTAGTGCTAGTCAATGAAGGTTGTGAATAAGGCTCCCAAAGGTTAGCATGAATTAACTCAAAATCGCAAGTAAAGTTACTGGTACTTACTAGAAATGAAAGTCTAGTCTACTTAGATTTATGACATATTTCACAAGCATTGAAATCATTTTTAGCAGTGCTGAAAGAAGATATACCAGGTATGTTAACATGTTGTAACGTATTATAAGATACATGTGCAAGTCTCCTATGCCATAAGTGCAAATATGAAGAGTTATTAACAGAAAAAACACAATCAGACTTATTATTTCCTTTAAAGGTCTAAGAGCATTATTACATCTCAAAATACTATTAATGCCGTGGTTCACGCCACTATGATGCCAAATCGCCCAGAATTGAATTCGTGGCGATTTGCAGTATAGTGATCCCCAGGTCGTATTCACTCAAGGAGCCTCACTTCTTAATACTAATTAATCGTTCTAAACACCCAAACACTAATGAAGAGTACATAAACATGGGGGGGTTTGTGGCAGCACTAATAAAAAGATAGAACAGCAACAAAAAAAAACTACAATAGCAGTAGCAGCAGCAGCAGTAGAAGCAACAGAATTTGCAAGGTATTGACAGTAAAGAGACTATGTAATCAGCCACTAGGATTCATGGGAGTGTAACTATCATTATCTAACTCATTGATTCAGTTTTGTTCTCATTCCATTGTTTAGTTCTTTATGAAAATGGTTCTAGAATAACATCTAGAATTTAATGCTACTAATTACAGTCAAGAACATCTCTCTACTATAACTAGATGCATTCAGTGGAAAATCTCAACCAAACCAAGTTAAATATATCATCTAACTAGTCATTTCGCCTTCCTCACTTTCCTAATCAGTCAAGCAAGGTTATATCTTATATATATAAGTTAGTTTATATTACATTCTCAAGCTCTAATCAGAATTTGACAGCAACATAAACATAACAGCAAAACAGAAACGAAATGAGATGAAAATGGAGAATAAAACACTTAGCTTGCATTCTTAGTTCAAGCTACAACATCTCAGTGGTCTAGTGACTAATTACAATGAAAACTTAGCCCTCCATGAGAGCAAAACAGCAAACAACAGAAGCAAAAACAGAGAGGAAGAGAGAGCTACAAATTTCCTAAGTTTAGTCCTTCAAAAATAAAAGTATATGATTTTCAAAACTGATGCCCCTTCAATGCCTTAGAATATTCTACCCTAGATACTTCCTTGGATGCTTCTTCCATGATGTGGCAGCACTTTGACAGCAAAACAGCAGCAGATAGGTATGGCAGCAGCAAAATTAATATTTCTACAGCAGAAGAGTATGGCAGTAGCAGAATTAATATTTCTGCAGCAAAAATTCTGACTACATGGCATTGAATAAGAGTTCAAGTGGGCCCCACATCCAGCACTGCTTAGTCAGCATCTGCATCACCCAAAAAGTGCCACATTAGCATCCAAATCAGCATCTTTGTCCATATCAGCACTTTTCTCTCCAAAATTAAAATTTGTAGAAATTAAATTGAGCATTTTACAATTCAAGTTCTAAAAATATAAAATTGAAACATATTCAATCCATAAATAGTTTATACCCAATAAATTCCAAAACATAATAAAATTAGAGAATTGGCAACATTGAAATAGCCATAGGACTAAGATAGAGACTAAAAAGTATATAAAAATGCCCGACATCAAATCCCCCATACTTGGCCTTTTGCACTCTTGGGCAAAATAATATTCAGAATACCAAAAGACACCAAAGGAAAAGTGTGGAAAGCATGCTAGAATAGAATAATTAAAATTTTGAAAAGATTTAGCACTCGAAGAAAAGTAATCTTAAATTTCTAAGATTCCAAGCATCATGGCAATTTAATTTGATACGAATAAATTCAAGTAATTAGCCTCCTCACCAGGAATGTGTTTACTCTCTATTCTCTCAAGTGTCTAGGGTAAATCACTCGAAATTCAACTTATCACAGAATTCACTACCATAAGCTTGTCAAGAATCTAAATCTCCACTACTTGAATCACATACATGCTTGAATTATTAGGACTTTGCAAGGGTGTAAGGTTGGGTGAAGGAATGATTGGGAGGTAGAAAGAAATACACAAAACAAAGTTTAACAATAACTTAAAGAAATAAGAGCATCAATCAATAAGGTTATAAGAGATTGAACTTTGAAATTTGGGCACAACAATGCTACTTTTCTTTTCTCCTTCTTGCTCTTTTGTTTTTTTTTTTGTTTTTTTTTTTTTTGAGTAGCAAAACTGAAATTCGAAATAGCCCACAAATCCTTCTTTTTACACATGCCCAATTCAATCTATTTTAAAAAAAAGAGGTTTCTAAAGCTCTTCAAATCTTAAGTTTGGGGAAAAGAAATGATTTGTTTTAAAGTGGGAGAGAGCTAGAAAACACAAGAAAGAAAGGTGGAAGTAAGGTACAAAGTAGCACACAATGGAAACAACACATAGGATGGCTATTTGGCTAGAATGGTTATAAGAAACAAATGCCTAAATCATTTCCAAGCATGTACATGTAATGTAGCCTTAACAAAGATTCAAGACAAATTCTAGAGTAAAAATCCATGATAGGGCAGCACACAAAGAAAGAATAGCATTTTTCATTTAGGCTCAAATCCTCACAGCTAAAAGACTATTACTACAAATTCATTAAAATCAACATCATTGCCATTTAACTTGAATTCCTTAGAGAAATAAGGCTAAATTCTCTTCATGCTAAGTCAATCTACACTTTAACTATTTCATCATGCATAATTCCACACCAAAACTCCATCAATTTTTTCAAAAATAAACATCAAATTCGGGCAAAACAGAGTAGCAAAATTCTGCACTGTAGAAATTCTGGCGACTCAGCTTTACTGACACAAAACTACACCAAAACAAATGCGAAAGACACCAAATAAAATTCTACAGCTAGAAGACATATAAAGCTTTAAAAACATGTAAAGAAACTAGCAAAATTCATAGCCAATCAGTACAGAAAATTCATGCAAGACAGCTCAAAAATTCTGGACAGAAACAGAGAAAACAGAGGAGACAGCAGGAATTTTTTTTTTTTTTAAAATCAGCTCCAATTAAATTCTCTCCCCCCACACTTAAACATTGCATTGTCCTCGATGCAAATTATTACCAAACGTCAAATAAAATGAGGAGGACATAAATTAAAAGGAGGGAAAGAGTACGGCCTTATCATGGAGCCGGAACATTGTAGAGTTGGATTTTCTCTACAGTTTCTTCTTTGAAGCCCTCGTAGAACTTCTTCAACCTTTGCCCATTTACCATGAACTGCTTGTTGGTGGCCTCATTTTGAATTTCTACTGCACCAAAAGGAAAGACATTAGTAATAACAAAGGGGCCAACCCATCTAGAGCGAAGCTTACCGGGCATTAGCTTGAGGCGAGAATTATAGAGAAGGACTTTATCTCCCACTTGGAATTCTTTTTTCTCAATTTTCTGATCATGTAAAGCTTTTGTCCTCTCTTTATAGATGCGCGCATTCTCATAAGCCGCTAGCCTTAATTCTTCCAGTTCTTGAAGTTGCAACTTTCTTTCTTTACTGGCTAGGGTCATGTCCATACTACATTGTTTAACGGCCCAATATGCCTTATGTGCAATCTCCACCGGCAAGTGACATGCTTTACCAAATACCAAGCGGTATGGAGACATGCCGATGGGAGTCTTGAAAGCGGTTCTATAGGCCCAAAGCGCATCGTCAAGCCTCTTACTCCAATCTTTTCTATTGGGTTGCACAGTTTTCTCTAATATTTGCTTTATCTCTCGGTTGGAGACTTCTGCTTGCCCATTGGTTTGGGGGTGGTAAGGTGTAGAGATTTTGTGCACCACCCCATATTTCTTCAATAGCCCTTGCATGTTTCTATTGTAAAAGTGTGATCCCTGATCACTGATTATGGCCTTGGGGACACCGAATCTGTAGAAAATATGTGAACGAAGGAAATCTACAACAACAATAGAATCATCAGTTCGGGTGGCTTTAGCTTCCACCCACTTCGACACATAATCCACAGCAACTAAGATATACATGAAGCCAAAAGAAACAGGAAAAGGACCCATAAAGTCTATACCCCAAACATCAAAAACATCACAAAAAAGAAGAGGTTGTTGAGGCATTTCATTTCTTTTAGACACATTTCCAGTTCTTTGACACCTAGAACAGTTTTTGCAAAAATCAAAGGCATCCCTAAACAAAGTAGGCCAATATAAGCCAGAATCTAACACTTTTCTAGCTGTTCTTTAGGGACCAAAGTGTCCACCCCATGCAAGAGTATGACAAAAATTCAGCACAGATGCAAATTCATGATTTGGAACACATCTCTTAATAATTTGGTCACTACAAATTTTTCACAAATAAGGGTCATCCCACACATAGTACTTAGCCTTGCTTCTTAATTTATTCAATTGATGTCTATTTTGGTATGCAGGCAATTCAGATGCAACAAGATAATTCACTAAATCAGCATACCAAGGCTCACTAATACCATGCAAAAGGAGGAAACACTCATCTGGAAAATTGTCTCTTACAGGGAGATGTTCCAATGGAAGATCAGAAAGCCTACTCAAGTGATCTGCTACTACATTCTCTGCCCCACTCTTATCCTTGATTTCCACATCAAATTCTTGGAGGAGCAGCATCCATCTAAGCAATCTTGGCTTTGCATCTGGTTTCTTCAACAAATATTTCAGTGCTGCATGGTCAGAAAACACAATTACTTTGGAGGCAAGCAAATATGATCTAAATTTTTCTAAAGCAAAAACAATTGCTAAAAACTCCTTCTCTGTGGTTGTGTAATTTGATTGAGCTGAATCAAGGGTACGGGACGCATAGGCTATGACATGCAACTTCCTCTCTACTCTTTGTGAAAGTACTGCTCCTATAGCAAAATTTGAGGCATCACACATGAGCTCAAAGGGAAGCTCCCACCGTGGAGGTTGGATGATAGGAAGGGAGGTAAGTTGCTTCTTCAACTCATCAAAAACTGACCTGCAAGCATCATTAAAAATGAAATCAGTTTCTTTTTGGAGGAGTTTAGATAGGGGTAGAGCGATCTTACTGAAGTCCTTAATGAATCTTCTATAAAATCCTGCATGGCCAAGAAAAAAGTGAACTTCCCGCACAGAAGTGGGGTAAGGCAAAGAAGAGATAACATCAACTTTGGCTTTATCTACTTCTATGCCACGTGATGACACTATGTGGCCTAGGACTATTCCTTGCTCTACCATGAAATGACATTTTTCATAATTCAAGACCAAATTTTTCTCTATGCATCTCTCAAGTACTCTCTCCAAATTTTTCAAACATGCAGCAAATGAGTCTCCATAAACGAAAAAATCATCCATGAACACTTCCATGCAATCCTCTAACAAATCAGAAAATATGCTTAACATGCATCTTTGAAAAGTGCCAGGTGCATTACAGAGACCAAAAGGCATGCGTCTATACGCAAAAGTACCAAAGGGACAGGTGAAGGTAGTCTTCTCCTGATCTTTAGGTGCAATGTGAATTTGAAAATATCCAGAAAAACCATCAAGAAAACAGTAATGAGACTTGCCAGCAAGTCTCTCAAGCATTTGATCAATAAAAAGAAGAGGAAAATGATCTTTTCTAGTTGCTTGGTTCAACTTCCTATAATCAATGCAAACACGCCAACTGTTTTGAACTCTAGTAGGCACTAACTCATTATTTTCATTTGCTATAACAGTTACCCCAGTTTTCTTTGGCACTACTTGTACCGGACTCACCCACTTACTATCAGAGATAGGATAAATAATACCAGCTTGGAGGAGCTTACTTACCTCTTTCTTGACCACATCAAGAATCATGGGGTTGAGTCTTCTTTGGGGTTGCCTCACTGGTTTCATCTCTTCTTCAAGGAGAATTCGGTGCATGCACACTGAAGGACTAATTCCAAGAATGTCTGCTAGAGTCCACCCAATCGCCTTCTTATTCTTTTTCAGCAAACTGATCAATTTTTCTTCTTGATTGGGGTTCAAGTTGTTGGCCACAATGATTGGAAGTTTGTCTCCTACCTCCAAGAAGGCATACTTGAGGTTTTCTGGTAAAGCCTTCAACTCCAATGCAGGTGGTTGGATGGAGGATGGAATTAGTTTTTGTGGAATCACATCCAAGGAGGCACCTACAAACTCAGTTTGCTCAAAGACAGAATCCTTAGCTAAAGAGAAGGAAGGGTTAGCAGCACAAGAGGAAAGAGATGAAGAATGTGCAACATTACAATTTAAATCACTACACCTACAACTACCGAAAATAGAAATAGAATCTAAGTATAAGCTAGAGAAATTTACAGAATCAGAATGCACATCAGAATCCAAATCACTATGCAAATCAGAATTGTCAGCATTTAGAGAGTTTTCAATTTCAGTGCAAGCATGACAGAATTCAGAACCAGCACAATTGCATTCAAAGGCATCTACCAAATCAGAAAATTCAGGAAAATCAGAAATTAATTCAATTTGGAAATCATCACATGCCTCATCAACTAAGTAATCCAAAAAGTTAACCACATGCACATTGGAATGATTTTCTATAGGATGTTTCATGGCATCTAAAATGTTAAAATCAATTTTGTTACCAGCAAACTCCATTGACAAAGTCCCTTCATGCACATTAATGATGGTTTTTGCAGTTTTCAGAAAAGGCCTACCAAGTATTAATGGTGCATGGCCAGGAGTATTATCATTTTCCATATCAAGCACATAAAAATCAGCAGGAAAAATGTGATCTTTAACTCTTACCAGGACATCTTCTAAAACTCCTGCTGGATGTGCTGTGCTCCTATTGGCAAGTTGGACAATCACTCCAGTTGGTGAAAGAACACCAATCTTGAGGCTCGAGTACACTGATTTGGGCATAACATTGATTAAGGCTCCCAAATCCAGCATAGCATTGGAGAACTCCATGTTACCTATTGTGCATGGTATTGTGAAAGTTCCAGGATCTTTGCACTTGGGTGGCATGGGTGGTTAGATGAGTACAGACACATTTCTCCCCAAATTGATTCTCTCATTACCCCTTAAATGCCTCTTATAAGTGCACAACTCTTTGAGGAACTTGGCATACTTGGGGATTTGCTTAATTGCTTCCAAAAGTGGGATATTGACCTCTATTTTCCGGAAGGTCTCTATGATCTCTTTATCCATGTCAGATTCAGAAGTTTTCCTTGATTGAGTCTGCCTATTGGGGAAAGGAAGAGGAATTTTCTGAACCACTTCTTCATCCTTTTTATTTTGCTCACTGGTTGAAGATGAAGGAACACTTTGCTGGACATTTGATTTTTCTGGTTCAGATTCAGAAGCTGGACTGTCTACTTGTTTGCCACTCCTCAAGATGATGGCACTCACATTGCCTCTTGGGTTGATCACTGGTTAGGATGGCAAACTCCCTGAACCTTGACTTTTTAGCTCATTGACTATTGTGGCTAACTGCCCAATCTTAGTTTCCAAATTCTGCATATTTGTTTCTGTCCTTTGCTGGAACTGAAGAGTATTGGCAGTCAGTTGCTTCATTAGATCCTCAAGACTAGGCTCAGGTTTCTTGGGTGCTGGAGGAGATGTATGGCTAGGTTCAGGTTGATTGTATCTTGCATGGGGTGGCTGATAATGGGGGTTGGATGTGTTCCCATACTTAAAAACTAGATGATCACGCCACCCAGGATTGTAGGTAGAGGAATATGGGTCATATCTCTGTTGTTGTGGCTGCATGGGTCTACCAGGGAATATACTAGCACATGACTCAGTTGGGGTCTCTTGCAGTTGAGGGCACTGATCAGTATGGTGGGTATTCAGGGAACAAATACCACAGACTGAAGGAGGAAGGGCTTGCTGTTGTGTTCTCTGATTTAATGCCAATTGCCTCACCATTGAAGCTAACTCTTCCAATTTATTTTCTATCCTTTGTTGCTCCATGGGAGGTGTCCTCACTTCATTGACAGTAACTATTGGATCACTCAGTTTGGTGCCAAATTGCTGAGCATTTTGGGCCATCTTGGCCAACAATTCGTTTGCTGCAGCAGGAGTCTTATCCACCAATGCCCCACCAGCAGCTGCATCAACTATGTATCTGTCCATATATAGTAATCCTTCATAGAAATATTGGATGAGAAGTTGCTCTGAAATCTGGTGGTTTGGACAGCATGAGCAAAGCTTCTTAAACCTCTCCCAATATTCATGCAGAGGCTCACCATTCAACTGTCTAATCCCACTGAAAGACCATGAAACTTAAGTGCTTGTGCGGATCTTTTCCTGCAAGACCATGAAACTTAGGCAACAAATGGATTAGACCAGATTTTAGTTCAAAATTAGCATCCAACTCAGGATAATTTATGCACAATGGTTGATAATGCACATCAGGTGCAATCAACTCTTTAATTGATTGTTCTTGCCTATTTTGAGGCACTTGTGCATTTTGGTTATCCATCCCAGTTATCCCAGCTGACTCAGAATCTATAGACTCCAACACAATATCAGATTCGGAATCTGATTCAACTTCTACACTGTTGACAGCAAACTCAACAATTTCAGCAAGAATTTCAAAAACTATACTAGTCCTAATGCTATTACTTCTCACTAGCCTATGGAAGGTCCTATCTATTTCTGGATCAAAAGGTGGTAAGTCCACGTTATGAGACCTTCTCATACACTAGGAAGGGCAAAAATCACGAGAAAACAACAAAAAGAACAAAAAAGAGCAAAATAAGCACAAAAGGCTCCAACCAAGGAAAATGACCAAAAATGAAGTATCTTAGAAAAATCTGATTTTTCTTGGAAAAATCCTTCACCAATTGGAGGCACAAAATCAACAAACAGAACTCAAAAATAAGATCTACAAAAATCAAACCAAAAATCACAATTAATTAGAAAAATGGTTAAAATCATTGTAAAATGGAAAAAGTGGTCTAAACGTTGGAATTTGGCCGAGATAGGGCAGTGCTCCTCACGACAAAGTCATAGGAGTTATGCCCGAAACGGTCGTGTTTAGTGGACTACCAATTTTTCAAGTCAATCTGATTTAGTTTTTTTAGCTGATGAATAGTGGCTGAAATATAACTAGGAAACTTGAAAAATTGACTTGAAGAATTTGTAATCACTTCGAACAATACCAAGCCACTTAAAATCAAACAAGAACACAATAGAACAACTAATTAACACTTAGAAATGAATTGGCTCCCCGGTAACGGCGCCAAAATTCTGGTTCACGCCACTACGATGCCAAATCACCCAGAATTGAATTCGTGGTAATTTGCAGTATAGTGATCCCCAGGTCGTATTCACTCAAGGAGCCTCACTTCTTAATACTAATTAATCGTTCTAAACACCCAAACACTAATGAAGAGTACATAAACATGGGGGGGTTTGTGGCAGCACTAATAAAAAGATAGAACAGCAACCAAAAAAAAACTACAACAGCAGTAGCAGCAGTAGCAGCAGAAGCAACAGAATTTGTAAGGTATTGACAGTAAAGAGACTATGTAATCAGCCACTAGGATTCATGGGAGTGTAACTATCATTATCTAACTCATTGATTCAGTTTTGTTCTCATTCCATTGTTTAGTTCTTTATGAAAATGGTTCTAGAATAACATCTAGAATTTAATGCTACTAATTACAGTCAAGAACATCTCTCTACTATAACTAGATGCATTCAGTGGAAAATCTCAACCAAACCAAGTTAAATATATCATCTAACTAGTCATTTCGCCTCCCTCACTTTCCTAATCAGTCAAGCAAGGTTATATCTTATATATATATAAGTTAGTTTATATTACATTCTCAAGCTCTAATCAGAATTTGACAGCAACATAAACATAACAGCAAAACAGAAACAAAATGAGATGAAAATGGAGAATAAAACACTTAGCTTGCATTCTTAGTTCAAGCTACAACATCCCAGTGGTCTAGTGACTAATTACAATGAAAACTTAGCCCTCCATGAGAGCAAAACAGCAAACAACAGAAGCAAAAACAGAGAGGAAGAAAGAGCTGCGAATTTCCTAAGTTTAGTCCTCCAAAAATAAAAGTATATGATTTTCAAAACTGATGCCCCTTCAATGCCTTAGAATATTCTACCCTAGATGCTTCCTTGGATGCTTCTTCCATGATGTGGCAGCACTTTGACAGCAAAACAGCAGCAGATAGGTATGGCAGCAGCAAAATTAATATTTCTGCAGCAGAAGAGTATGGCAGCAGCAGAATTAATATTTCTGCAGCAAAAATTCTGACTACATGGCATTGAATAAGAGTTCAAGTGGGCCCCACATCCAGCACTACTTAGTCAGCATCTGTATCACCCAAAAAGTGCCACATTAGCATCCAAATCAGCATCTTTGTCCATGTCAGCACTTTTCTCTCCAAAATTAAAATTTGTAGGAATTAAATTGAGCATTTTACAATTCAAGTTCTAAAAATATAAAATTGAAACATATTCAATCCATAAATAGTTTATACCCAATAAATTCCAAAACATAATAAAATTAGAGAATTGGCAACATTGAAATAGCCATAGGACTAAGATAGGGACTAAAAAGTATATAAAAATGCCCGATATCATGCCGCAGCTATTCTTTGACCCAGCAAGATCTTTATTATTTGAAGCAATATTCAAAGTGGAAATGGAATTATTACAGACATTAGTAATGTTGTCAAAACTGTCTAACACATACAAGTTTCCTATAACATTTCCCTTTGCAAGAACTTCTTCAATCTTGAGGTCCTATATCAGACAATGAGTAGGATAAAAAGTGATTTTAACATGGGCATATTCAATAAGTTTACTAACAGATATAAGGTTGAATTTAAAATAGGGAGTGCACAAGGTTTCTTTTAAAATCAATTTAGGTGTTAAATTAATATCACCAATTTGAGATATATGTCTACTACTCCCATCAGGCAATTCAATAGTAATAGGATGAGAAACTTTATCAAATTTCATAAAATAATCTGGGTTAGCACACATATGCGTGGTAGCCCTTGTGTCAATTACCCAAGAATTAAATTTAACATCTCCAGTATTTTTGAAAGAAGCATTTAAGGCAATTATCAAAGATTTGATGGAGGAAAGAATACTTGCAAATTCTTCCTCAGTGGAACACGCTTATTTTCTGCAAAATTATCCATGTGGGAAAAGTTAACAGTATTAACAACGTGACCATCATTCTTGATTTTACCTTTAATTTTTTTTAATTCTTGCTGTAGATTCTACATGATACTAGTGTAAGATCCTTGTTTCCCAGTCGGCTCTTCTAGTGTATCAAAGGGGGTCTTGCTGATTTTTGGTTTGGCAATGTTAGAACTCTCCCTTTGTGCCTTTAGTTCTTGATACCAATCTAGAAAACCATTTAACTGGAAGCATGTCTCCCTGACATGTCCAGGTGTGTTACAGTAGTCGCAGAAGCGCGCAGATTTATCATTGTTAATACGGTCACGTCCCCTTCTAGGATTAGCCCTTTGTATATTTTTGCCCTTATTAAAAATTTTTTTACTTCTTCCATAGCCTCCCTGTTGTACCCTTGACAAGAAGGCACTGTTTTCTTGAGTCCCAGTATACATCTGATAAATCTCACTTTGCTTTTCGACTCTAAGAATCATAGAATAAGCCTTGTTGGAATTAAGTAGTGGCTCTATCAGTAGAATCTGGCTTCTAATGGAGTCATAAGCATCATTAAGACCCATTAGGAACTGTATTAATCTGTTAGAATCAATAATATATGCGATGGCTTTGGCTGCCCTACACGAACAATCAGCCACAAGTGTCAAACAGTTTAGTTCATCCTAAGATTTCTTAAGCTTTATGTAATATTGCGCAACAATTAATCCCCCTGCATCACAGTTGAGATTTCCCTCTGTATTTGGTATAATAGGGGTCCATAGTACTCTTCGAATCTCTCCTTTAACTCGTCCCAAAGTTCCTTTGCCTAGTTGACGTACAAGAATGCCTCAACTATGTCTTTAGCAATGGAATTTAGACTCCATGATCGAACCATACAATCGACTTTTAACCATTGTTCACACTTAGCTTCATTTTCTTCAGGCCTTTTGAATCGTCCATCAATGAAGCCCAATTTCGTTTTGGACCCTAATGCAATCTTGATAGAACGGCTCCATGTCATGTAATTACTACTAGTGACAACAGAAGTCATAAGGCTCATACCAGGATGATCCGATTTTTGTAGGAATAGTGGATCTTCGCTCGTATCTTTATTCATATCTTTACTTGCCGTTTAGGGTCTTCAATAATATTTAATTTAATTTAGTGGGTTTAAGGTTTAGGGTCTACAAGGATATTTAATTCAATTTATTGGCTGTCAAATTAAAAAAAAACTCTGTCAAATTTATCTGTGTTGGTGCAGATATTATTGTAGACCCTAAATCCTAAATCTTAAACCTAATAAATTAAATTAAATATTATTGTAAACCTTAAACCCTACCTTTACAATAATAATTAATTTAATTGATTATAATTTATTTAATTAAATATTATGATTTAGGGTTTAAGATTTAAGATTTATGGTTTAGGGTCTACAATAATATTTAATTTATTTTAATTTAATTTATTGGATTAAGTATTTAGGGTTTACAATAATATTTAATTTAATTTATTGATCGTTAAATTTAAAAAACAAAAAAAAACGCTTTGTATTTTTTCAAAAAAAAAATAATAAAGGGACTCTGGCGTTGGTAGAGGAAATCGATGGAAAGTGAAATGATATTTTAGATTTTTAAAGATGTATTAATCTTAATTTGATTGTTCGAAATTTTATTATGTTATACATATATATAAGAGCATATTTAGTGAGAGAAATAATTTAATGTGAGAGATGGAAGAAGAAATAACTATACTATGGGAATGAGTCAAGTTTTCGACTGTAATTTTACGACTGACGTATATTGAATATATTTATGACTGCTTCCTCTGATATTTTCGACTGAGTATAGGTAGGAAAATCCACTCGCCTAATATATATATATTTTACTACTGAAAAATTCCTACAGATTCTTACTGTATATATTTGCTACTGCTTTACCTATTTTTTCTACACCCATTCAGTAGAAAAATATAGTAAATATTCATCCACTTAATATCTCATACACGAGACTTTTTGATATAGGTGAGTAAAATTTTTTAAAAATTAAAATTAATAATAAGTATTTTGAGAAAGTAATAAAAAGATTTTTTAATACATTTTTTTAAATTTTTTTATAACAATAAATTTATATTAAAAAATTATATAATATGTATAATGTTTATATTATTATTAAATTAAAATGTATTAAATATTAGAATTGAAAAATACAAAAAAAAAAATACGGAGTGGTCTTGCCTCTCGAGTATATACTTGAGAGGCAAGACTCGAGAGGCAACTCTTGAGTTCATACTCGAGAGGCAAGTCTCTCGAGTTTCTAATAGTATAATTTTTTAAAAATTTTATAATTTATTTTTTTAAAAAAAATTTAAAATAGCCTCTTGAGTGCATTTATATTTATGTAAATTTTTTTAATTATGAAAAGAAAGAAATTAATTTCAAAATATTAAATATTTTAAAATATATCATTATGTTTACATAATATTTTCAGGTTTACAATATTTGAAATTATTATTAAGACAATATAAAAAATTATAGTTAAAAAAATAAAAAAGCATAAATTCAAAATATTATTTATAAGAAAAATGAAAAAACTACAGATTAAATTAAGAAAATCATTTGAAATTTTTAAAATAATTAAATAATAATAATAATATAAATTTAAAGTATAATACAATAAAATTTAAAAAAAAAAATCATGGTTACCTCTGAAGTTGTAACTCGAGAGACTTGGAGAGGCTTATCTAAGCCTCTCAAGTTACAACTCGAGAGGCTCTAGTGGTAACTCGAGAGACTCTAGTGGTAACTCGAGAGGCTACTAGAGATGTTTCCTTGATTTTATTTTTTATTTTTTTTATTGTTAAATTTATAATATATTTTTTAAGATTTATTTAAAAAATAATTTTTTTTAAAATAATATGAATATAATAGTTATGTATTATGTAGATTTTTTTAATTATAAAAAGAAAGAAATTAATTTTAAAATATAAGGAAAATATTAAAAATTTTAAAATATATTATTTTTATATAATATTGTTATGTTTACAAATATCTTAAATTATTATTCAGACAATATAAAAAATTATAATTAAAAATTAACAAAATAATATATTTAAAATATTATATATAAGAAAAATAAAAAAAGTTAGAAATTAAATTAGAGAAGAATTATCTAAAATTTTTAAATAATGAGAAGAATATGGAAATAATGAGGGCCTAATTTTTTTTAAATAATTTGTTATGATCTGTTAATTTTTTAAAATTATAAAAGATTAATGAAATTTTTTTAAGTGGATATGATTGTATCAATATTCATTAAGTTTATAAATTTTACAGAAGAAAAAAATGTAATTTAATATAAGTATATAGAAGAAAGATAAATAAATAAAAATGATATATTATACAATATGAAAAAAAAAATTAATTATCACTTTCAAAATTTTTGTCACTTTCTTCATTTGCTTCTTCGTCTTCATTTGTTTCTTCGTCTTCATCCTCATATTGGTTTTCATCTGTATCTTTGTTCTTGTCTTCTTCTTCACTTTCTTCCTCTACTTGTTCGTTTTGATGTTTCTCCTCTCCTTCAATTTCATAAGTTATTTCTTGATGGTGTCCCTACTCTTGTAAATTATCATTTAATAAATCACTATATACAGTAGAAACATGAGATTGCTCATTCTGATAGGCAACTTCTAGTGTTTATTAGTTGTCTACTAGACTTCTTGGCCTAGTTTTTATAACAACTCACCATTCTGATTTCTCTCTACTTTTGATCGGATAAGGTACAAAATATACTTGTGTTGTTTGGTATGCAAAGACGAATGGATCAAATTTTTCATATCTTCTTGTATGTCTAATTTCTATAATTTCATAATGTAGATGTACCTTAGTTCCACTATTCAATACTGGATCAAACCAATCACAACAAAATAAAACAATCTTTTTTGTAGGTTCACCAAAATACTCTAGTTGTATGACTTCTTTGAGTACCCCAAAATAATCATTTTCTCCACCGCTCACTCCGATACCTTTAACACACACTCCACTGTTAATTGTTTTCTTGCCAGTACTCCAAGAATTCGTATGAAATTTGTATCCATTTACAAAATATATTGACCATGTCTCTACTTTTCTAAATGGTCCCCAAACCAAGTCCCTAATATATGAGTTACTGAATACCTGAGATTCAATATGTACCTAGTTCAAATGAGTAGTGAATAGTCAAAAAATAAACCAATATACATATATTATATTTAATCTAATAATCATTACACCACTTACAAGAGTTTTTAACCAGAAGACAAAATATTGTTCAACAATTTTATCAATATCACCTGCCATGAAGTGGGGATTTAAACTTCTATGATATTGTTCAAAATTACTGTAGTACAAAAGTGAAGTCAATTAGTATAATACTCAAAAAATATTTGATTAAAGATAGTCACATTAAGTATAAAGTATTTCTTACTCAAGATATGATTTCACTTCATCACAATTGAGAAGGACATAAAGATGAGGTGTCATGAATTCTCTATCATCCAAATATCTAATGACGCTCTTTTTAGAGGGATGCCCAAATTGGTTAAAAATTGATAATGTCATTGGGTGGCTTGTCTCTTCTTGCACACAGACATTCTGACCAACTCTTGTTCTAATTGAGTGTATGTGGGATTTAAAGTAGTAAGAACAAAAATATGATATCTCCTGTGCTAAATAAGCCTCGCAAATAGAACCTTCCACCTGAGCTTTATTTTTTACTGTCTTCTTAATTTTGTTTAGAAACCTTTAAATTTTTTTAAGAAAATTAGTTTAATTTGTATTAAATAATGACAAATTAAAATAATAAAAAATAATATTAATAAATAGTTTACCTTTCAAAAGGATACATCCATCGGTATTGTACTGGGCCACCAACTCGAGCCTCATATGGGAGATAGACAGGTAGATGGTCCATCAAGTCAAAAAAATACAGGAGGAAATACTCTTTCCAGTTTGCAAAGGATGATAAGAATATTATATTCTATTTGCGTTAACTCCTCCACTTTTTTACTTTGATGAACACAATTGTTCAAAAAATTGACTTATCTCAGTGATAGGCTTCCAAACTTGCTGAGGCAATATGCTAAAAGTGATTGGCAGTAAATATTCCATAAAAATGTGACAATCATGACTCTTCATTCCAAATAATTTTCCATCTTTCATGTCAACACATCTTGACAAATTTGAAGAATATCCATCAGAAATTTTTAAACCTTTCACCCACTCGCAGATGGCTCTTCGTTGCTCTAGTGTTAATGTGAATTTAGCTTTTGGCTTAATCACTCGATTGTTACCTAAGTTTTGTAAATTTAATTCATGACGCCTACAGTACTCTACCAAATCCATCCTTGCCTTAAGGTTATCTTTTGTCTTTCCTTGGATGTTTATTACAGTATTAAATATGTTATCGAACACATTTTTTTCTATGTGCATGACACCAGATTGTGACGAATCAAAAGACTTTTCCAATATGGGAGCTCCTAAAAAATGTTTTGTTTCGTCCAAAGTAACAAACTCTTCAACACCATGCAAAAATTCTTCTGTATAACCCTTTCGACTAGGATTTAATCTATTGTACATCTATATCCGATGAGAGGAAATGTCCATTTTTTTGGTAGTTGGAGTAATAGAGAGTGTAACTGATGAAAAAATTGGAACAAGTATTCTGAAAAAAGTAAGGAGAGTGTTAACTAAAAAAAAAACAAGTTTCAACAAGTACTTTCAAACAAAAAATTAAAAAGTTGGAACTCCGATGCTATAATTTTAAAGATATGATCAGAGACATTGAAATTTGGAACATACTGTCTTCATTGTAATTTTTTCAAAAGACATAATGTGACACATTTGAAACTTGAGCTAAGAAGAGAGATGTGTTTATTGTAATTTTTTCAAAGATATGATATGACATCTATTATATTATTATTGCGTAAGGTGTAATTGTTTCCTCACCTTCTCAAAAAATAGATGTAAAATAGATGTGTGACTTATTAAGTATAACTCATGTAATATTTTTTATAAAGAAAGTTAGAATTGAAATATTATATTTTTAAGGTAAATGAAAATTTTACACACATGAAAAAATAAAAAGAAAAAAATCCAGAGTATAAAAATGTAACATTTATGAAAGAATAAAATAAATAAATTAAAAAATTGGCCTCAAAGTGTATATAAACAAAAAAATAAAGAAACTAAGATATGGAAAATACAAATAAAAAACAATTAATAAATTAAAATAGTAAACAAGGTAAATATAAATACATTTATAAAAAAGTAAAAAAGATAAATTAAAATATTAAACAAGTTAAATATAAATCATAAATGAAAAAAATAACATATGAAAAGATAAAAGAAAAAAATATGAAAAAATTTTAAAAAAAGACCTGGGGCGTTTTATTTTTTTTATTATTTATTAGGTTTTAAAAAAAATTTCTCTATTTTATTTTTGTTATTTTTTATTTTGATAAATTTTATTCATCCTTATTATTTTTTATTTTTTATTAATTTTCACCATAGTTATTTATTCCTTTCACTTGACACTCATTTCACAGCAGGCGTGTTAAAAAGTAAATTCTGGCACTACACTTCATTTCGCATCGTAAGGAAAAAATAAGATGCTCGTTAACATCAGGCGTGTTGAAAAATAAATTCTATCACTGTTTGATATCACATCGTAAAAAAAATGAGCCTGATGTTAAAAAATAAATTCTATCACTGCTTTATTTCACATCGTGAGGAAAAAATAAAAAGCTCATTTCACGTCAAGTATGTTAAAAGAGTAAATTCTGACATTGGAGTTCACTTCACATCAGCGCGTTGAAAAGTAAATTTTGGCAACGTAATTATTTCACATCATAAAAAAAAACACGAAAAAGTGATAAGAAAAAATTAAAAAAAAGTCATCAGAAAATAAAAATGTGATGATGATTGTCAAAAATATCTGTACTCTTATAAATAAAAAAAATAAGATAGTTGTCTAGCAATTTAAGTCTTATTTCAAGTAAAAATAAGTCCTCATTTCAACATAACTATTTTAGTCTACATCACATTTATCATAAGAAAAAAAAACTCTGATATTTCACATCAAAACAAAAAAGAACGTGCAACACATTAAAGAAAAGAAACTTCAGTAGCAATCTAAGGCCAGAAAAAAAAACTTATTATAACAAAGTGTGTTTCAGTATATGTGATTGTAAAAAAAATCTTCAAAAACAAAATTAAAATTAAAATTAAAATTAAAAATTAAAAAACAAAACAAAAAAATAAAAATTTTAAAAAAACAAAACAAAAAAAAGTAGGGGCCAGCTGGCCGCCTACACTACAGGTCCGTGACCTGCAGTTCCCTGCACTTTGGTGTAGGGTACTGGTTGCCTGTGGGCAACTAGTATTTTTTAAAATAATATTTAGTTTTAATTTTTTTAAATTTTTTTATTTCTTAATTTTTTTAGTTATGAATTTGTTCTTACTTTTTGAATTATTTTATTTCTTATTTTTTTTAGTTTTATTTTTTTTTAGAATTTTTTTATCTCTTACATTTTTTTAATTTTTAAATTATTTGTTATTTCTTGATACAACCATTGACCACAGAAAAAAGTTTGATATAATTCAAAATACATTTAAACATATTTAATTACACAATATATATATATATATATTCATTCTCTTCTCCTACTGCATATCTATTCCTTCTTCGGCCTCCCGAGGTCTTCTTCTCCTCCTTCTTCTTTGATTGGTACCAACAGTACCATTACTGCTACCAGCTTCATCACCACGTCTAGAAAGACGTCTCAACTGTCTAGTATATGCAGCCGATTGTATGTCTTGCAAATCCTTTTTCATGTTCTGCAAGTAAGGGCTATCAGACCGTTGGAGAGTCATTCTTTCCATCACTTTGCTCTAAACGGGTCTGAATAAGAGTTGAAAAAAATAGTAATTAATTAAAAACAAATATGAAATTCAGATAACTCAAATGGATGATAATTTGTATTTTACCATGTGATTTATCATTCCTGAATCTACACCGATGAACCGACGAGTATGGTTATTGTACCACTGCAAATATTGAGACATTGGTCCTAAACTTTCGGTTGCCTTATTAGCATTTACTACTTCTTCTTGCCAGTTATTCCATTTAATGATGGCCCATTCAAAAATTGTTGAAAAGTCTCTATTACGCAAGATTTTCATATGACGCGCTTGTTCCCAAGCTTCTTTCCCTCTATCGGGGTTTGTAGGAATATGTTGCACTAGTGCAAATTGGCGTAGAATGCGGTCGGGATACTTAGCTTCACAATGTGAAAGCAAAACATTGGTACTGTAGCTCGACCCACGTCTACCCTAGTACTACAATATGGTGGGACATCCGCATATGCATAGAGGGTCCACTGAATCTATAAAATTTTGACATAACGTTAGTATATTAGAATAATCATATTAGTAGATTTATTATACATATACCTCATTCTCATTTGCCATCAGATCTAATATCTCTATGTATCCACAAAGCATATTTTCTTGAGGCATTTGAGGTAAATAAGCCCCCTTACGCCTACATAAATGTAAATAAATTAGTAATAAAATAAATACACATTACCCAATAAAAATATATCAACAAAAATATATTAGTAAAGAAAATATTTACTTATAACCTAAAGGTGGTGATAGTAAATATTAGACAGGTGGAGGATTTAGTTCGACCACAATGTGTTATGTTATAAAAGGAAATTTTGACCATATCCACATGTGTAACAGTGCGATACATCCACCAACTTGTTTTGTATCTGGTACAGGTACGGTGCAAAGCTCTTTATATAAAAATTCTAATACTGTCGAGCCCCATGATAGTTGTCCACAAGCATGAAGATCAATGATAAAAAGGAGATATTTCAAGTTGACATAACCATCAAATTTATCTGGCATCAAATATCCACCTAGTAATTGTAGGATCCATGCTCTAACATATCATGGTAGTATATTTTGGTTTGCATCTTCAGGTAGCTCACCAAATGTGTCTGCCAACCATTTAAGTGATAATCTTTGTCCGCTTATTTCTGATTCGGGCGGTTTAATTCCAAAGACTTCAGCACATAAATTTGCTAAGTTTGATATCTGCGGGTTACCACATACTGATTTTCCTACACATTGAAGTCCTAGTAACATTCCTACGTCTTTTAATGTTATTGTCATTTCACCTAAATTCAGGTGAAATGTATGCATCTTCGAATGCCATCTTTCTATAAATGCAGAAATTAAACTATTATTGAATTCAAAATTTCCTACTATACAAACTCCATAAAATCCAGCTTGTATGAGCAGTGGCACTATAGCGTGAGGTGGATGCCCAAGAAAACGTTCATTGGTCCATTTTCTAATCATCAATATATGATTGCTCTAATGACATAAAAAAGTATAGTTAAAAAGATAATTCATAAAATAATTACAATATATGTAATTTAAAAAAATAATACTTACTGTATCAGCTCTTTCCACTACAGCAGAAATATGATTTTCTTGCAAGAATAGCAAATCGGTCTTAATTGAACCTACAAATGTATCACTCATATTTATGTTAGAAAGAGAGAAAGAGCCTTTGAGTGTAGGAAAAGATGAAGTTCAAGAGTGACTGATAAGTAAGTATGAGGATTAAAAATATGAGGAGTGAGAGAGTGAAATTCATGAAAGCTAGTATGTAGGGTGATGACTTTTTAAAGGGTGTGTGGTGTGTCTTGTAGTGGTAGGAATGATAATTTTATTTTTTACATAAATTTTAATATTTAATATTCACATATATTTTTATATTTATTTAATTATATTATTTTATTATTTGTCACATATATTATTTCTTATTATAATTTTATAACAACAATTCAAATATTAAATAAATAAATTTAATTATTTAACTATGTCGTAAGAAAAAAAATTTATTACTAAAATAAACTTTTAATAATTTTTAGTTGTTAATATAAAATATAATTGATAAACATCTAACATCAAATAATTATTTTTAATATTTTTGTTTTTCAATTTAAATTCAACTTTTTCTTTTTAAATAAGTATGGTGGATCCCATAACCCATAAATATTTTATTTTTAATAGTTGTCCATATCTTTTTTTAGTTTAAAGTATGTTAATGTCTTTTTCTTTTTAAATAAATATGGTGGATCCCATTATACTTGTTGAAAAGAGTATAACCCATAAATATTTAGTCTATATCTTTGACACGTGACATGATATCTAACTTCACATCATTTATTTATCAACTTTTTTCTATAATAATTACTCTTCTCTTCACTTCTATTTTTCTCTCAACCAACATTTGCCGCATTTGAATTTCTTCATCACTATTAGAGTTATCTGAGTACTTTTACACTTCTGCCAGCATGTCAAGTGATAGAGCGCAAGAGCAAGAAAATTTGTCTAATAGACAAATATCAAGAACACATAATAATGTTCAGCCTGAAAATCCTTCTTCTTCTTCTTCTGATACCAACACTGAAAATGTTACGGCAACACCATAGCATCATTTCCTTATCCTCCTTTTTATGGCCCTTCAAATCCTCCTCATAACTTTTATCCACCTGTGTCATGGCAATTTCAAAGTAACATATCACCAATTCCTCATCTTAGTTATACTCCAACTGGACCACCACTAATATGGTGGTTTTACGGCCGCAATGACACATATACTATGTCGTATACTTCTTTTTAAGTCCCAGTTAACTCACCAACGACATCACAGGTATATCATAACTCATATATTTCTTCGCAATCTCAAACTTCCTTTCCACCTTTAAGCCCAATCCCTCCAGTATCTGATCTAGTTCGAACCTCTCGATCCTCGCCAATACCAATAGAGGTCACAACCGACATTACATAAGACAATAGCAACATAATCAAAAAGGACCTCATTAGTCCAGAAAGGAAAGAGTAATTTTTTTCTACCAATTGTACTTAGTATTTTATTTAAAAATTGGTCACATTACATATTTTTAAATCTCCTAAATATCTTTTACGTTTATAAATGATTCAGGTTTGCTCCAAACTATGATAAGATTTGAGATCAAATTGTGTCCATCATTAAATCAACATATGATGGACCATACATATGCTGGAGGGATATACCTGAGTCACTACGAAACTTGTGGTGGCTAGAGTTTCAAGTATAATCTCATTATCTTTATCTATTACAATCTTTTCCCCCACATCATTATCTATTATTAATATCGTGATCTATTATTAATTATAAATCTTATTTGTTAGAAATATTATATTTGGTCACCGCAACATCAAGGCTTTATTCAAAGTAATTGAAAATATTATGCGTCAAATCACTTAAAAGATATGATATATCAAGCGCATAGGAAAGATAAAAAACCAACGTGGATTGGAGAATCTATTTGAAATCAATTATGTGATAAATAGGGAACACCATATTTCAAACAAATTAGCGATCAAAAGAAAAAAAATAGATCTTCTGACTTTAGTGGATTTGGCTCATCTCTCCACACTGGAGGTTTTATTTTAATGGTAGAGTATAAGAGAAGATTGGTAATTAATTTAATTTTTTATTATATTTATTTACTATTTCATTATTATATTTCATATATATATATATATATATATATATTTTTTTTCTTCGAACCTTAGATGAAAGAATTGGGAAAAGAACCTACTGCATCTGAATTATTTTTTCGTACTCATCAGAATAAATCTGATCAAAGATAGGTTGATAAAAAATCTGAGGCAACATTTATAAGTGTTATTTTATATATAATTGTATATGATATATATTTTGTAATACAATCTAATTACATAATTTCATTTTTCTTAAAGGTGGAATATCAAAGACTACATCAATCTTCAAGTTGCTCTGAACAGCAATTATCAGATCTCAATTTATGGATGAAAGCAACATGAGGGAAAAAAAGGGCACATATATGGTTTAGGAATTGAGGCATCCAAAATAGTTGGTACCGCAACCTCTGGATTTCATATACAAGAAGGCAAATCGCAACTTGATTGGACTCGCTCTCAAGAATTGAAAAAATACAAAGAACAGGTTGGGAAACTAAGTAGTCAAGTCACTACAATTGAGACTAGACTTGTAATACCCATGAAAAATAAAATATACATGCGTATTTACAAATTATGGTTACTATGCTAGTATACGATATTGTTTACCTATATAATACTATTTATGTATACGATATTGTTCACTTATACAATTGATATGTCAAGTACTAGATGTGGTTTGGTCATAAGAGAAAACTAGAAAGAATTTCGTAGGAAAAAATGATGTTTTATGTGTAAAAATACCTTCAGGGACTAAAATGAAAGGACTGATTTGAAAAGAAACTTAAAGGTTTAAGGTGAAATGACAGTTTTTCCCTTTAAGTTTTAAATAGTAACAAAACAATTCTAAGCCGCTTTCCTCGTTTTACACAGTAAATTGCATTATTGAAAATATCATTTTCATGAATAGTAAGTTGAATATTTTATTAGCGCATAGTATCAAGTAGTACCTTTGACTTTTCTTATAAATAGGCCCTTTTATTTCACTTCTAAACTCACACCTTCAACTTCTCTTCTTCTCTCCTTAAGTTTCTCTTACTCCAATGCTAGGCCTCTGAGATTTTGGGCCTTTCCTTTTCAGCTTAGGTAAAGATACTATGCCCTTTCTATGTCTTTCAAATTTTAGAAGTTATTTTCTTAAGTATGCTCTGTGGTTGCGGCTTTGGCTGATCTCCCACATCAGAAAAACTGTCCTTAGCTGCTTACATATTATTTTGATTTTCTGATTACCGAAATAGGATGTAAACTGTGAAGAATACATGTCTAGGAAAGTTCTGGCTAAGGAAAGACCTGGTTTTTAAGTGTGTCCATTGTGACCCTCCACTCTTTCCTGGGAGCTTACCTGGTGTACTCTTTTACAGATTGTATTCTCTATTTCTAGTATAAAGTCTCTGTATATATATATATATATATATATATATGAATAGTGTCATATGTATGAACAGTATCCGTATATATAAATAGTATCCGTATGTATAATAGTAACCGTATATATGAATAGTATCCATACGTATAAATAGTAGTCGTATGTATAAATAGTAACTATATGTATGAATAGTGACCGTGCATATGAATAGTACCCGTATGCATGAACAGTGTTTGTATGAAAACAATCCTAACTTATTTTCTCTAATCTTTCATGAAAATCTCCGTAGCGGAACACTGAAATTCACCTGTGTACTCTTGTCTGTAACGACTTAGAGAAGCAATATTCGTACGGAATCCAGGTGAGTGAAACGACCCCATTTTAATAGAGTTTTAGCATTACTGGTGATAAAAAGTATGTCGTAGGACACTCCCAAGATTCATAGGGGGAAATTGGATTCAGAATGACGAATTTAAGGAGATAATTAATCCACAAGTATGGATAAGATGAAACAAGTATTTCATAATGATGTGAAGTTTGAATCTTTCAAAAACAGTTTAATGGTTATCTTGATTTGTGGTTTATAAATCTATAATATAGTTACATACTATACCTGTTATATGGATGAATATTATATTGTATTTCTGATTATGATATGAAATATTGTACTATTGATTGTGATTGAGCGGGACAGTACCCCCTCTCACGGCAAGGCGGAAAACCCGGTTGAAAGGGTGTCTTGACCAATGAGTGTGGAGACAACGATTCCCTCAGTAGGGATATAGTCCGGATTGGTGATAAATCCGTGAGGCGCCCTAGCTAAGAGGATGAGGTTGTGCATCATGGCGGAAATATACAGAATTGGTGAGCTGGCCTGTGTGCGCTCTCCGGGATATATTGCCATTGATGAGTACTAGTAACGTTTGTTGAATTGGTTGTGCGTCATGGCGAAAATATACAGAATTGGTGAGCTGGCCTGTGTGCGCTCTCCGGGATATATTGTCATTGATGAGTATTAGTAACGTTTGTTGAATTGGATGAATTTTTATCTTCTTGTATGTAATTTCTAACTATGTCTATTGGTTGAGTATGAGCCTTCGGATATACTTGCATGACTGGTAATGTATTTGAATTTTATTAATGCGAGGCCGATTCGCTCACAGAGTTTAAAAGCTCACACTCTCTATACAATTTTTTTTGTTCAGATCAAGTTGCTAGCGAAGAACATCCGCTAGAGGAGTAGATCACTTTGGACCTTCCCGCTGTCGGGTAGGCCCCTCTTTTGTTATAGATTATGTTGCTCTGTAATCGTCTAGGACATCTAGGTCAGGGGTTTGGTATTTGACTTGTATTTTAGTATGATAATGTATTTTGTATTGAGAATCTATTAATTAAGAAAATTTGATATATGTTTTTTGTATTTATTAAGGAATGATTATTTTGAGAATATAGAGATAATGATTAATAATCTAACTCATGGGTAAAATTTTTCGAAAGGCTTACAGTGATGGGATATTCATCATTGTGCGGTCATGTGCCCAAAAAATGGGTCGTGCCAAGACTCAATGCAATGCAAGAATTTTGTCCTCCTCCTCATCCACCTCAACACTTATTTTATGCTAATTCAAGTGATCAAGAAAATGTAGAAATGTATCGATCAGATATAACATTTTTAAACAATGTTTCTAATTTTTTTATTCCCCTTAATATTCCAGCAGCCCATAATATTCCAAACAACGAAAACAATGGAGATGAAGAAAATGATGAAGAAAACAATAGAAATGAAGAAAATGATGAAGAAGAGTAGAAATATGTATTATATAATTTTTTTAATTTTATTTTTATTATTTTAATATATTTTCGCTAATAAACAATTTATTTAATGTATTTTAGTTGTGCTAATTTATAAATATATTTGAATATTCTACACATAGCATATATAAATCATGATTTATGCATTAATATGTAAATAATATAAAATATATAAAACTTTATTTCTAAATTTTATATTAAAATAATAAATTATTCAATTACATTTTTTATCATTAAAATAATATAAAAATATTATAATATAATATAGTATAAAGTGAAATAAATTTATTAATAAGACATTTATTTTCAAAAGGCAATATAAAAAAAATTAATACACGTCGCATATATAAATCATGATTTATGCATTAATATATAAATAATATAAAATATATAAAATTTTATTTCCAAATTTTATATTAAAGTAATAAATTATTCAATTACATTTTTTTATCATTAAAATCATATAAAAATTTTATAATATAATATAGTATAAAGTGAAATAAATTTATTAATGAGACATTTATTTTCAAAAGACACTATAA
This sequence comes from Biancaea sappan, assembly GCA_037074585.1. NCBI lineage: Eukaryota > Viridiplantae > Streptophyta > Magnoliopsida > Fabales > Fabaceae > Biancaea > Biancaea sappan. Next base: position 33,571,372 of record CM073494.1, on the reverse strand, counting down.
AAAAATTAACACAAATAATAGTACGCATGAGTATTTGAGTATTATTTCAGTTTCCCGCGAATGCAAGTATTATTTCAGTTGGGCGCGAACATAAAAAATTCAGATGTAATTTTGAAATATTCCCGCAAATTCTTTTATATAACAATTCAACTCTACTCTGCATTCTCACAATTTATCTCTCTTTCTTTTTCTTCTCTCTCATTCATCTTCATCTTTTCTGTTCGTCTTTTCGGATTCTCCGTTATCTATCGTCTTCTTTGATTCTTCTTCTCAGTTATACTCTTTTTTAATAATCTCTTTGATTCATCTTTTTCTTTTTTATTTTATAATCTCTCTCATTCTTATTCATCTTCTTCTTGGTTTTTCATTTTTAGGTTCAGAGATACAGAGGTATAATTTCTCTCTTCTATTTCAGTCTCTGCAACTTTTCCTGTCACACACACATCCCAATTTTGGACATGTGAGTAAATCTATAAACTTGAGGGTATACCTCTATGGTATCTTATAAAATCTCTTATCAGTACTAATGCATAACATAATTTTTCAGAAAAGAGATTTTGCATATATACATATAAAAAGTTCAACATAGTGAAACAGTAAACATAAGCCAAATGTCATACAGTATGATACAATTTTCCAAGCCTAGATAACCTATAGAGATTACAGAACAATTTCTAAACTTTTGGGTTCATAAGCCTTCTAAATAACATGGAAAGTATCCTCAAGGAATACTAATCCTCCTGTAGATTTTCTTCGTTCACATCCATTGTAACTTAAAAAAAAAATATTCATAGAAAGTGTGAGTTCATCAAAACTCAGTGACTAAAGTGTCACAAGTACAAATACCATAATCATTATTACAATAAGAACATTTATATTCATATTCATGGTTTTTATACCTTTGTATTTAGTTTATGTTCAGGAATTCAGTTCCCATTGTGTTTATGTTCACAATTATTATCTGCATTGGTATCTTGAGAGATCAAGCCCTCAATCATTTCATGTATATAATTTCATGCATTGGTATCTTGGGTCAAACCATCAACCATTCTATGTGTATTATATATTCGATCATAATTCTCATCACAATATAAGCTTAAATCAAACAATAATTTTCATTTTCTAACTATCATCATTAAATAGAGAATCTAATTGCGATATGAAGTGAGATTTATATTGTACTTGGAATAAAAGTAAATAAAGTCGGTTAGCAAGGTCGTCCACTCACATAGATTTCATATACAAGTCACTTTTTCAAGTTGCTACAGAGAGGAGCACGTAGCTAGATTTTAGGATCTGCTACGGAGATTTTCACAAAGATCAGATATAGAAAGTCACGATTGATTTTATACAAAACATTATTCATACGAACAATTACTATTCATATCGGGAATAGCGAACATAAACCATAAAAGAGTATACTAGAAAAGTTTTTAGGAAAGAGTAGAAGGTCACAATGGACACATTTAAGTATCAAGTCTTTTCTTAGCTAGAACTATACATGTATTCTTCACAGTTTATATTCTATTTTGGTAATCAGAGAATCAAAATAACATATAGGCAGCTAAGAACAGTTTTTCTGATGTGGAAGATAAGCTAAAATCGCAACTATAGAGCATACTTAAGAATATAACTTCTAAAATTTAAAAAACATAAAAAGGACATGGTATCCTCACCTTGGATCTAGGCTAAGGAGGAAAGACCTAAAATTTTAAAGCCCTAATGTCGGAGCAAGAGAAGTTTTGAGGAGAAAAGAGAAGAGAAACTGAAAGTGTGAGTTTAGAAGTAAAATGGAAGGGCCTATTTATAGGAGAAGTCAATGTATTATGTGCTAATAAAATATTTATTTTACTATGTACTTTAATAATTTAGTTTACTATGCACTTTAATAATTTGGTTTACTATGTGCACATGATTTCTTATTGATTACTATTGAGAACTAAAGGGAAAATTATTTTTTCTCCTAAACTTTTAAGTTTTTTTTCACTTTTTTCCTTTTCAATTTAATCTATAAGGGCATTTTCTCATATAAAACATTATTTTTCTCTCAGTTTCTTTCAGATTCCTGTTATGCTCAAGCCATATTTTATCCAAGGGATAAATTCCATATCATAACATCTACTATATGTAACACCCCGATTTTTTATTTCCTTTAACAATAATAATTTTTCTCTAAATCAATTCACTGGATAATTTTCTGAATAATTTTCTTTCAAATAATTATAGATTTCACTATTCACGAATTTTACTATTTATGTAAATAGTAACCTTGCAGAAAATTTACAAGATTCTCATTAATTATATCTGAGCTTGAACACATACAAAAATAATTTACATAATATTTATTATTATCTTTACATCTTTGCATCATAAACTACTATAAAACATATTTCTACACTTCAATCTCATCATTAATATCATCAAGCCTTCCATTTTGCTCTTTTTCCTGAAATGATCAATTTTCTAAAAGTGAGATATAAAATATCTCAGTAGCTAGTCACTTTCTTAAAAACATGTAAACACATGAGGAGATCATTTCAGCCATAAAAGCATAACATCACAAATATAACACTGATAACAATTAAATTTCTCTTGTTCACTATGTAGAACAGGAATTATAAATAAAATTCTGTAAAAATTGATTATGAACACAGATATCATAAATCATAATTAATCATACTTTTATGGAAAACTAACTACCTGATTCTCTACCTCTTAAACCTCCTTGCTCATATTTACTCTGCGTTTCCCATGTCCTTCCTTCTTCTTCTTTCCTTCCTTCGTCTCTTTCTCTCCTCTATTTCTCTCCCTCGTCTCTTTCTCTCTCTCTCCTCTTTCTTTCTATTTTTTTTCTCTTTTTGTTCTTCCTTCCCCAACTCGCATAACACACACATATATACATATATTTTTTTAATATTTTTTTTCTACTATTCCAGCCTCAAATCAAACATCACTTTCTCCTTTTTTTTTTCTTTATCTTCCTCTCCATCATCTTCTCCTATCTTTCTTTCCTTTCCACCCCACGACTCACACTACAATCATATATATATATATATATATATATATATATATATATATATATATATATATATATATATATATATATATTATTTTATTTAATTAAACTTCACATCTCCCTCTTTTTTTTTCTTTTTCTTTCTTTTCTTCCTTTTCTTTCTCACCGCACATCTCACACACATCACTTTCACACTTTTTCTTTTGGTTGAAACTGATAAGAACCCTCAAATCTTTTTATTCTATACAAATAGGTCCCTACTCAATGGATAAAATTCTATTTATATCACTCAAAAATTTCTTAATAACTATTTTATCCTGATTTTCTTGCTCATTTATTTATTTAGCCTCATTTTCTAAGGTAATTAAATTTGGAATATCACACTATATCTCACAATTTATACAATCTATAAATAAAAATATGTATTTTCAACAATATGCACAAACAAACATACAAAAATTAAACAAATAGGGAATTTATTTTCTTCAAAATAAATTTATCATAGTTCTTAAATACTTATAACTTAAAAATATAGCAGGTATTACATTTCCTACGAAAACAATTATATATTCTGATACTCTTAAGAGTAATTTCTTTTGCGAACTGATCTTTTTATATTACGTGTTAATAGGAATAAATTTTTACGTCTCAAGAAGCAGAACTAGTTATTTATTTAGACCCTTTAATTCATCTTTCCTGAGGCTTTCATACCTCATTCTCATCTGGTGGATATCGATGGAGAAAGACGCAAAATTATGGAAGAAGAAATATAGACCAAAAAGTTAAAATATTTCATTTAAATATTTGTAAATTTATTATTTTATTTTTTATAAAAATAAACAATTTATGTGTATCAAAATTTGTAAATTTATAATTTTTTCAATAATAAGTTTAAGTTATTTTTTAAGTATGGTTAAACTAAAATTATAAATATATAATGTAAATTAATTATTTTTTTCCTTTCCATATTTAAAAAAATCTATATAACAATTAAAATTAAAATTTATAAATATAATAAGTTTTTACAAAATTATTTATAAATTTTTTTACACATTTAAATTAAAAAATTTACTACAAAAAATAACCTAATTAAAAAATTTACTTCGAAATAGACCAATTCAATAGCGTGATCTCTCGAGACCACTCTCGAGAGACACTCTATCGACAGTGGTCTCGAGAGACTCTCTTTGGTGTCTCAATATCACCTGTTAATAATTTTATTAAATGAAATTTTAAATTTATATTTTTAATATTTTTAAATTATAATATTTTTAATATTTTTAAATTATAATATTTTAGCTGTAGCAAATAACAGGTGTACAACACTGATGATCTGAACGCAGAGGTTAGGATTATAGTTTCCGACTGCAAATTTGTATGAAATATTTGGTAGGCAATATATTTCAGTAGAAAATCAGTAACAAAAAATTTAACGACTGTTGATTTTGGTACTGACCAATTTCAGTAGGTATTTAGTAGGAATAACAATTTTCCTACTAAAATCCATTACATTCCTACTGATTTCACTGTAAGTATCTTGTGTCTTTCCCGGAGTGCTATCAAATAATAAATCAACTGTTTAAATTGATGTAGAATTTATTCTTACAAAAATTAAAGAATAAAGTATTAGTTTATATTAATAAATTTTACATTAATCTAAATTATTATTTTACGATCTAATGATACTTATTTTCTCAAATCAAGTTACACCACTCCTCTAACGAGTCAGTAATTATGTTCACTAACACGGTTTGACATGCTAAGTAACTTGGAATTCTCTTTTTTTTTTTTGGGTCATAAGAGATTTGGAATTTTTCTTTTCTTTTTTTTCCCCTTAAATCGAAGTTCTTTTGTTGGAATAAAAAATGGGTTTGCACGTTGTGAGTATACAGGTTTATGCACTAGAAAAAGATTAGAAAGTAATTACAGTGTTAAAGAAAAGCCCCCTATCATTCAATAAAATTATACAGAGAAAAGATTAACGTGTTAGAATGGCACTCAAAAAAAAAATCCTAGTTAAAAACAAGATGATGACCTTGTAATTACAAATCATATAGGTGATCACTTTTGACACCCACAATTCAATTCGAAGTTGGTGTAGGTTGTGGCTGTTCTGGTATGCATGGATCTCTCTCACTTGACCTGTGCAACCACAATGCCTCTTTTGCAATGATTATTCGGATCTCATAAGTAGTAATTTAGTTCTTTCTTCCAATGACAATCTCTTTCACTATTATACGTGTTTTCTTTGCTCTGTTTTTGGCATGCAGGTTCATGCACCGCCTGGGAAGGAAGAATTGAGAGTGCTTTGTTTCGAAATATGATTTTCTGGGATAAAAGGGTTTAGTGATTGCATTTGTTTTAACTTAATTTATGAAAAATTACATTTTGTGTCAATTTGGTCTTTTTTATTACTAAATTACGAAATTTATTTTTTTATTAGTAGAAGTCATTTTGACCAAAAAAAAAAAGAAATCAAATTGAAATAAACATAAATTTTTATAAACTAAATTGAGATCATGCATATTCATGCTCGAAGATAAGGTAATTGATGGGAAAGAATAATAGAGTGTGCTTTTTTTGGAATCATTTTATTTGTGTCAGATAAAAGGGTATATTGATTGCTTATGTTTCAATTTAATTCATGAAGAATTGCATTTGTGTTATTTTGGTTCTTTTTATTACTACATCACAAAATTTATCATTGTTAAATTCAAATTTTTCATTAGTAAAAGTTATTTTGACAAAAAAAAAATCAAACTGAAACAGACATATTTATTTATGAATTAAATTGGGCCAAGGGCGGAGCTACATATAGTTAATGGGGTGCACTATTTTCATGTAAAATTTTTTTATTTTGTCCCCTCTTTTTTTTTTTTGAATTCCCTTCCTCAGTGATTCAGTCCCTCTTTGCTGTTTACAGTCACTAGGCCCCCATTCTCTAGAGTCCAAGACAACCAGCCCAGATCCACCACTGTTTGTCTGGCCGTCCCCAACTCCCCAATTGCTCTTTGTTTCTACCTCTCGACCACCCCAGTCAGGCCTTCGACCACCAGGTGCCGATCCGCGTCTACTCTCTGTCTCCATGTCAGGCGTTTGACACTAGTACGCATCCGTCATCGACCTTTGACCACCAAGCACCAGTCCGTGTCCACCATCGGCCGACCTTGACCACCATTCCAGTTTACGTCCGTCGCCAGAGGAGCTTCTTCCTAGTCAGTGACAGTGAGAGTGACGAGCTATGCGTGAAATTTTGGATTTTTTACATAGATTTAATTTTATCAAATTGGTTTGTTGATTATACAATTAGGATCATAAATAACATATTTGTGAAGTCAATTTCTTGAAATTTTTTCTTGATGATGGTTAATTTCTCATTCCATTGTTAGAGATCTCTTTATAAAAGTTTGAAATTTGAGGTTTTTGCACAAAGTCTAATTCTATCAAACTGGTTGATTAATTATGCAATTAAAATCATAAGTAGCATATTTGTGAAGTCAATTTCATAAAATTTTTTTTTTGATGATAGTTAATTTCTCATTTTATTGTTAAGGATCATTTTGTAAAAAGCCTGAAATTTAAGATTTTTGTACATAGGTCTAATTCTGTCAAATTGATTGATTCATTATGCAATTAGGATCATGAGTAATATATTTGTGAAGTCAATTTTATGAAATTTTTTCTTGATGATGGTTAATTTCTTATTTTATTGTTAGGAACTTCTTTGTAAAAGCTTGAAATTTGATATTTTTATATATAGGTCTAATTCTATCAAATTGGCTAACTGATTATACAATTAGAATTTAGAAGAAGATAATTTTTTTGTAAAGGAAAGAATTTTTAAAAAAAATTATTATTAAATGAGCAACAAATTAAAATTAATTTAAAAAAATTATCATCAAATTCAGAAAAACAAATGAAAATTTTTTTTCCTATCCAAAGGATCTTGATACGCCACTAATAGATTCATGCACTGGCCAAATATGATAATTAAGGTAATTGACGAGAAAGAAGACCAGAGCATGCTTTGTTTGGAAATATCATTTTCTATGTCAGATAAAAGGGTACAGTAATTGCTTATTTTTTCATTTAATTCATAAAAAATTATATTTTTGTTAATTTAATCTATTTTATTTCTAAATTACAAAATTTATCATTATTAAACCTTACAATTTTTATTCATAGAAATCATTTTGAAAACAAAAATTAAATTGAAAGAAATATATTCATGCACTGTCCAAAGATGATTAGGTATTTGATGGGAAAGATTCCTGCCCAAAGATGATAAAGTAATTGATGGAAATAAAAACAGAGTGTTTTGTTTGGAAATGTCATTTTCTATGTGTCGGATAAATGGTTACATTAATTCCACATGAAATTTTGTGGATTAGTCACACTATATTTTAGTCAGCATTTCTCTTTAAAATTATAAATAACGTTAAGTGCTGATAAAATATGTATTTATATTTTGAGTCAATTGCTTACTTTTTTTTAAAAAAAAAATTACAATTTTTTTAACTTGATTTTTAAAACAAAAGATTAAATGTCTCAATTTAATTTATATAAGATTATATTTATTTTAATTTAATTTTTTTTATTACTAAATCACAAAATTTACTATTATTAAATTTTAAAATTTTCATTACTAAAAATTATTTTAACAAAAAAAAAAAGACCTAAAACAAATATAATCTTTTACAAACTAAATGAAGATATTACATATTAATGGTCAAATATGATAAGTTAATTGATGGGAAAGTACAGTTGCGAGTGTGCTTTTTTTGGAATCATTTTATGTGTAAAAGGGTATAGTAATCACTTATGTTATTATTAAATCACAAAATTTATCGTTATTAAATTTTAAAATTTTTATTAATAGAAGTTATTTTGACCAAAAATAAATTAAATTAAATTAAATATAATTTTTTATAAATTAAATTGAAATAATATAGATTGATGGACTGTCCAAATATGATAAGGTAATTGATGAGAAATAAGAACAGAGAGTGCTTTGTTTGGAAATATCATTTTCTATGTGTCGGATAAAAGAGTATAGTTATTGGTTATGTTTCAATTCAATTTATGAAAAATCACATTTGTGTCAATTTAATTTTTTTATTACTAAATCAAAAAAATTTATCATTATTAAATTTTAAAATTTTCATTCATAGAAATTATTTTGAGAAAAAAATAAATTAAAATAAATATAATTTTTTATAAACTAAATTGAGATAATCCAAATTCATACATTGTCTAAAGATGATAAGGTAATTGATGGAAAAGATTCATGCACTGTCATAAGGTAATTGATGAGAAATAATAACAGAGTGTTTTGTTTGAAAATGTCATCTTCTATGTGTCAGACAATAGGGTACAGTGATTCCACATGAAATTTTGTGGATTAGTCACACTATATCTTAGTTAGCAATTCTCTTTAAAATCATAAATAATGTTAGGTGCTCATAAGATATGTATTTATATTTTGAATGGATTGTTTATTTTGTCTATAAAAAATTATAATTTTTTGAATTAGATTTTTGAAAAAAAAAATTAAATATTTCAATTTAATTTATAAAAAATTACATTTATTTCAATTTAATTTTTTTTATTAGTAAATCATAAAATTTACCATCATTAAATTGTAAAATTTTCATTGTTAAAAATTATTTTGACAAAAAGAAAGACCTAAAACAAATATAATTTTATATGAACTACATTGAGATAATATAATTGTGATACTTGAGAGACTAAATCAATTATGCACTAGCTCTTATCTTTTTTACGTAAATGAATATAGACGAAAAAAAAAGGGATGATAAACATATATTTAAATACATAATGTTTGTAAATAAGTGAAAATTAATACCAAAGTATACAATTTTGATGTGAAAAAGTCTTACAAAGAGAAGTTTAAGATTAAAAGTTAACTACAATGTCTTGTACAATCTTAATAGCTTCATATATCATTCATGATATCATTAATCAAACGGTGCAAAGAGATGTAAGAAGATCCACCCTCTTTCAACGCCTTCCTACTAATTTCACTCATCTGCTTTACCCTTTTTCTTAACTCACTTTCTTCTTCCATTACTTCCTTTATTCCTTTCTCTATTTCCTTTGCACTCAAAACCTCTGTTTTCCTTCCATTATCGAAGTCCATCCTGTAATCCAAAGATATCTCCACTGCTATTTCTAATTCGCGCACCATTAAAAATGCATTTATGTGCTGCTCGTACTGAAGTGGCCATGTGACAATTGGCACGCCATAATATATACTCTCTAAAGTAGAGTTCCACCCACAATGCGACACAAACCCTCCTATTGCAGGATGGGCCAAGATTTGGGCTTGCGGGGCCCATCCAATAACTCTCCCAATTCCAACTGTTCTTTCCAAGAACCCAACTGGCAACACTCCTTCAAAGTTGGAGTAATCCCTTGGCGCTTCCATAGTTCCCTTTGGTGCGGGCTTTCGTAAGGACCACAAGAAGCGAACTCCACTATTCTCCAGTGCACGCGCTATTTCCCTCACTTGATTTTCCTCCTCAAAATATCCAAAGCTCCCAAAGCACAAGAATATGACGGACAAAGGAGGTTGGTCATCAAGCCACCCAAGGATGTTAACTGATCCCTGTTTGGCCGGGTTTAAGCTCAAGATAGGTCCCACGGGATAAACCGCGAGATCACCGTTGGAGAAGGAGTGAACCGCGTGATGTTCAAGCTCCTCAAACGTATTTACTATAATACCCTTGACCTTCTTAAGCCTTGTTCCGCAATTGAAAAAGGATGACTCCCAATTTTTATCTAAAACGATATCAGGCAACACATTAGCGGGAACCGGGTTTGCAAAACCCGGGATCGCGAACTCGACGCCGCAGTACTTGAAGTCAAACGCAGTGGTATCGATATCGACGCCGTCTCGTTCCCGGACTGTGTGGAGATGAAGCATGAGGCAGAGAAAAGCAGCGCCGGAAGTTAAGAAGACCATGGCGGGAACTCCAAACTCAGCAGCGATGTCAATCATGGTGATGCAGAACATGTCGACGACGAACCCGGCGAGTCGGGGCGAGTCGGGCCCCGATCTGAGCTTGTTCACGGCCTCTCTGACGTGAGGCTTTTCGTTTTCGATGAGAGCTTTCAGAAAGGAAGATGGATGGTGAGATTCAGCGTCGGAAGGGAGATTGGTGGGGAGGAGAATGAATTGGATTCGATCGGAGGAAGCAAGGGAGTTGACGAAGGCATCGGTGGCGGCGTCGTACGGTGGCTTAATGACGAGGAGAGTGACGGAGAGGCGGTGGTCATGGTTGATGAGAAGTTTCGCGAACTCAACGATGGGCTTAAGGTGACCCATGGCGGGAAAAGGGGCGAACACTAGCTGCGATTTCTTCATCATGAGAGATGTGGAAGAGAAATAGCTTGTAAGTGAATAATATGGATTGATGCGTGCTGCTTTTGGTCTGGGGAAGTGAATGGGACTAATAAATAATTAGATCATGGTGGAGAATAGCAATTTGTGTTGATATGCGTGCTAATGTTTCGTTGTCGTTGATGTGATGGGGAAAGATTTAGAAAGATTTCAAAATTATTATTTTATTTGAATAGTGTCTAAATCTCTCTAAATTAATATTTAATAATTAATTTTTTATTTTAATTTTAGTCAAGTTTACAAAATTAATATATTAATAAATTAATAAGATGATAATTTTTATAAAGACCTTTATATAAATTTATAGTCATGTTGTCATAAATTAATAATTCTTTAAAATTACAAATATAACTAGTACAATTTAGTAAAAAATGAATTTATTGTTATTTTTTCTCATGAAATTTAAATGTAGATAAATTTCATTCAAAATCTTCATTTGTGTTTTCTCGAACAATAACAAAAAATTATGAAAAGTTGTTGTTACTATGAGTGTTTCCTTTCATGTGATTGGTTCTAAAGATATTGAATCATTCTCAACTTTATTCTAAACAAGAATTTTAATGATAGTAATCATAATATCTTGTATGCTTTGGACCTCTAAACATTCATAATGTTTTGAGAGTTTTTCTATATTGTTTATATGGCAGTCTCTTTCATTATCATATGTAAAATGTGTATTTTATTCTAATATAATAAACTATAGAAGCAAGTTGCTTGTATTGAATTTTATTTAATTAGTCAATACAATGAAATTATTTAAGTACTAAAAACAATGAATATCATTTACTTATTTTCATAAATAAATATATATATATATATATATGTAAAATAATTTTTTTAAAAAATTAATTCATGAAATATATTACATATACATTATATATTAGTGATATACACAATAATTTTTATATAATTTAATTTATATTTACTAAATAAAAAAACTCTTTAAATTAATAAATTATAAATTTATCAATTAATTAATACCTCTCAAAACTAATAAAACTTCACATTTCCAATATTATTAATTTGTTATAGAGATTTTTCTGTTATATATATATATATATATATATTTGAAATGAAATGAAAGTAAGTTGTCTCCAATATTATTCTCACTTTACGTGAGATGAGTTATTTGGTTTAATTTTAAAATAATGCCCTTTTGATATGTAAGTTTGGGATTCGACGCATCTGCTCTATGCCTTTAGAAGAGCACTCTGTTCTTCCAATTTTTCGACGTTCGATTAAAGCCCATCAACGATCATGATTGGGCACGGGTGGAAACATATGAGCCGTTGGATCAACACGATCCAACGGCCTAGATCGCTGACTCTAGTTAATGAAACTGTGCATTTCATCCTTTTTTTCTCAATGCCCAGACGATCGACACGTGGCACTAGGTGCTTGCCCCACCCACCACCCGCTCGGGTCCTCTGCTCCATATCTGACCCCAGTTGGCTCTTTGACTTTATCAATATTTACTTATTATCAACGAGTTGGGTATGGAGCCGAGGACCCAAGATGGTGGTGGGCGGGGTAGGCACCAAGTGCCACGTGTCGATTGTTTGGCCATTGATTAAAAAAAAAGATGAAAAGCACAGTTTCATTAATTGAAGTCAATGATCTAGGTCGTTGGATCGTGTTGATCCAACAGCCCATATGTTTCCACTCGCGCTTAATTGTGACTGTTAATGGGCTTAATCATACGTGAAAAATTGGAAGAGTAGATGCGCCGGATCCGTAAGTTTGCGGTTGCTTTAAGATTAATATGAATCAGTACACTTATACGAGTGAAAACATCATGGTATCCTGTGGACAGACATGTAAACTAACCACTAAGGATGAAGAGACATTAAAAATTTTGACTCAGTGTAATAAGTGGGACAAAATTTGCCAGCTACATATAAGAATCAACTTAATTTAAAAGCTTAAAATTGTTTAGTAAATGTTCTTAACATGTATAATTTTATCATAATTTCTATAATATATCTCCTCCAAGATTTTTTTTTAAAACTTGCAGAGTGTATATTTTATTACATTTTGTCACACTCCAATAAGAGGCATGACTAGCACAGTATGAGACCACCCCAAATACTATAAGCCTAAGACCTAAAGAAACATGCTTGCATCAATCTTATAATCACAACAGGTTATCAAACCTATATATGCTTTAATCTTCACTTTATATAGAATGAAAAATATATGCTAAACACATCATATTTCTAAAGGCTTCACATAAAATCCAAACTTTTCAACTCAACAACAAGGACTGACTACACTTATAATCTACAATTCGGGGATTCTAAATCCTGCTTATAGGGTTACTGTGCTTCAACTAGAGTTTCAAATATATATACAATAAGAAACAAGAAGATATACCTACATTAGGCATGATTTGGTGATCAAATGAACAATCACCAGCCATAAACACTCAGTTAGAGGAGACTTTGGATCAAACCTGCTATCTGTTGGGGGAAGGGGGAAAGAGAAGTAGGGATGAGCTACAAGCTCAATGAATAACCAATCTATAACAATCAAAAACAAGAAAGAAACTTAAACAATGTCTTTCATCGTAAAAGCTGAAAACAATTAGACTGTAGTAAGGTAAAACTTAAAGCTTAGCTCAAAACATGAGGTTAAAAGCAACATTTATAAAGAAAGAGAAAACATAAGGTTTCAAACTATTCTAAGTATAAAATTGATGACATGATCTTAAAAGAGATTTGTTGTCATGCCCCAAAACTCAGGCACGTAACAAGCACAGTACATGAGGACACCCTTTCCCAAATACTGTAAGTCTAACCTAAAGCAATCATATAACTAACATACATCTCAATAAACATACATAAAGTATTCAATTATCTTGCAAAAGGAGTTGAAAACATCCATACATCACAAATAAGTCACTGTAATATCCGCTATATTTTAAAGTTATAAATATTCAAGAATTACGATAAATTTATTTTGGAGAAAATGAATTCACTATCTGTTTATTTTATTTTTTTTTGGTATGCTTGTTTGTGTATATTATTGAAAATATAGATTTTCATTTATAGATTGCATAAATTGTGGGATATGATGATTGATATCGAGCATTTTTATATACTTTTTAGTCCCTATCTTAGTCCTATGGCTATTTCAATGTTGCCAATTCTCTAATTTTATTATGTTTTGGAATTTATTGGGTATAAACTATTTATGGATTGAATGTGTTTCAATTTTATATTTTTAGAACTTGAATTGTAAAATGCTCAATTTAATTCCTACAAATTTTAATTTTGGAGAGAAAAGTGCTGACATGGACAAAGATGCTGATTTGGATGCTAATGTGGCACTTTTTGGGTGATGCAGATGCTGACTAAGTAGTGCTGGATGTGGGGCCCACTTGAACTCTTATTCAATGCCATGTAGTCAGAATTTTTGGGCAGAAATATTAATTCTGCTGCTGCCATACTTTTCTACTGCTGCCATACCTATATGCTGCTGTTTTGCTGTCAAAGTGTTGTCACATCATGGAAGAAGCATCCAAGGAAGCATCTAGGGTAGAATATTCTAAGGCATTGAAGGGACATCAGTTTTGAAAATCAGAATATTTTTTTTTGGAGGACTGAACTTAGGAAATTCGTAGCTTTCTTTTCCTCTCTGTTTTTGCTTCTGTTATTTGCTGTTTTGCTCTCATGGAAGGCTAAGTCTTCATTGTAATTAGTCACTAGACCACTGGGATGTTGTAGCTTGAACTAAGAATGCAAGCTAAGTGTTTTATTCTCCATTTTCATCTCATTTCGTTTCTGTTTTACTGTTATGTTTATGTTGCTGTCAGATTCTGATTAGAGCTTGAGAATGTAACATAAATTGACTTATATATAAGATATAACCTTGCTTGACTGATTAGGAAAGTGAGGGAGGTGAAATGACTAGTTAGATGATATATTTAACTTGGTTTGGTTGAGATTTTCCACTGAATGCATCTAGCTATAGTAGAGAGATGTTCTTGACTGTAATTGGTAGCATTAAATTCTAGATGTTATTCTAGAACCATTTTCATAAAGAACCAAACAATGAAATGAGAACAAAACTGAATCAATGAGTTAGGTAATGATAGTTACACTCCCATGAATCCTAGTGGCTGATTACATAGTCTCTTTACTGTCAATACCTTGCAAATTCTGCTGCTGCTGCTGCTGCTACTACTGTTGTAGTTTTTTTTGGTTGCTGTTCTATCTTTTTATTAGTACTGCCACAAACCCCTTACGTTTATGTACTCTTCATTAGTGTTTAGGTGTTTAGAACGATTAATTAGTATTAAGAAGTGAGGCTCCTTGAGTGAATACGACCTGGGGATCACTATACTGCAAATTGCCACGAATTCAATTCTGGGCGATTTGGCATCGTAGTGGCGTGAACCAATGATGTTATGATATAAAATTTATCCCTTGGATAAAATATGGCTTAATCATAAGAGGAATCTAAAAGAAACTAGGAGAAAAATAATATTTTATATGAGAAAATCCCCTTATGGACTAAATTGAAAAGGATAAAAGTGAAAAGAAACTTAAAGGTTTAGGAGAAAGGATATTTTTCCTTTAGTTCTCAATAGTAATCAATAATTCTCGCCATCAAAAAAATCATGTGCGCATAGTAAAGTGTATAGTAAACTAAATTATTAAAAGTGTATATAACAAACTAAATTATTAAAGCGTATAGTAAAATAAATATTTTATTAGAGCATAGTACCTTAACTTCTCCTATAAATAGGCCTTTTTATGTCACTTTTAAACTCACACCTTCAGTTTCTCTTCTCTCCTCTCCTCTCCTCAAAACTTCTCTTGTACTGATGTTAGGGCTTTAAAATTCTAGGTCTTTCCTTTTTAGCCTAGATCCAAGGTGAGGATACTATGTCTTTTTTTGTCTTTCAAATTTGAGAAGTTATATTCTTAAGTATGCTCTGTGGTTGCAGATTTAACTGATCTTCCGCATCAGAAAAATTGTCCTTAGCTGCCTATATGTTATTTTGATTCTCTGATTACCAAAATAGAATATAAACTGTGAAGAATACTAGTTTAGGAAAGTTCTGGCTAAGGAAAGACTTGGTACTTAAGTGTGTCCATTACGACCCTCCACTTTTTCTTGAGAACTTTCTTGGTGTACTCTTTTACGGCTTATATTCGCTATTCCCTATATGAATAGCATTCGTGCGTATAAATAGTAACCGTATATATATAGTATCTGTATGTATGAATAATATATATACGTATAAATAGTATCCATATGTATAAATAGTAACTATATATGAATAGTAACCATATGTATGAATAGTATCCGTAGACATAAATAATGTTCATACGTATGAATAGTATTTTGTACAAAAACAATCCTGACTTTCTATATCTGATCTTCTTGAAAATCTTCATAGCGAAACTTGAAATCCAGCTACGTACTCTTCCCTGTAGCAACTCGGAAAAGTAACTAGGATACATAATCTATGTGAGTGGATGACCTTGTTAACCGATTTTATTTACTTTTATTCTAAGTACAATACAAATCTCACCTCATATCGTAATTAGATTTTATATTTAATGATGATAGCTAGTTAATTAAATTTATTGACATGTTGAAGAAAATTATGATTTGAAAATATTCACATGAAATGGTTGAGTGCTTGACCCAAGATACCAATGCATGCAAATATACACATGGAATGGTTGAGGGCTTGACCCAAGATACCAATGCATGAAATTATACACATGAAATGGTTGAGGGCTTGATCCTCCCAAGATACCAATGCATGTAATGATTGTGAACATAAATACAATGGGAACTGAATTCCTGCACATAAAGCAAATGCAGAGGTATAAAAACCCTGTATATGAATATAAATGTTCTTATTGTGATTATGATTATGGTATTTGTAATTGTGACACATTTATTAATGTACAGTCATTTAGTTACTGAGTTTTGATAAACTCACACTCTCTATGAACATTTTTTTTTCAGATACAGTGGATGAGAACGAAGGAAATCCACAGGAAGATTAGTATTCCTTGAGGATACTTTCTATGTTGTCCGGAGGGCTTATGAATCTAAAAGCTCAGGAAATACTTTGTAATCTCTACAGGTCACCTAGGCTTGGAAAATTATATCATACTATATGATATTTAACTTGTGTTTACTGTGTCATTATGTTGAACTTTTTATATGTATATATCCAAAAATCTCTTTTCTGGAAAATTATGTTATGCATTAGTACTGATAAGAGATTTTATAGGATACCATAGAAGTATACCCTAGAGTTTATAGAATTACTCACATGCATAAAATTAGGATGTGATAGTCACCATGTTCCAAACTATTCTTGCCAACACAAAAAGGGGATGGAATACTGGGGACCATGAGTTTTACAATGCATTAAGTATAACCAGTCAGCAATTATCCTTTACAAAATATACCATCCTGACCTACGTGACTACAGAGCATACTAGGACACCTTAACCAAAAAGAAACCAAGTAAACCTACCCACTCAATTGGGAAGGCCATTCACAAAGCACTGCTACTGCTCGGGTGGGTACTCCTTTTCAGTAACCGAATTTGAAATTGCTAAACTATATAGGATGTGAGTTTACCACAATTCAGTGAGCAAATGTCATGCTATAAAAACGATTTTTAACATAAAGAACATCATGAATATATGCCCTAAGGCCGCAAGCTCAAGTTACCACAAGTAATATAGTCTACCCAACTAACATTATTAACCGAGCAAGTATCCGTACAAAAGGGTTCATAAAAGCAATAACCAAATATTTGCATTGCCCCATATAGGTCTATGTTCCCATAGGGTCACTACTCAAGAGCTTCATCAACATGGGCCTACGTTCCATAAATTCATCACTCAAGAGTTTCGTCTCATGGGTCTATGTTTCCACGGACTAATCATCCACGTACCTCATCCATATGGGTCTAAGTTCCCACGAATTTGTCACTCAAGAGTTTCATCTATGTGGGTCTACGTTCCTATAGATTCATCACTTAAGAACTTCATCATATGGGTCTACATTTCTACAAACTAATCAACCATGAATCTCAACCATAGCACAATCACACATAACATAATAAATGAGGTACAATGTATCAATTCAATATAACACATGAATTTCCAACATGTAATTCCCTTGTAATAATAATTCATTCCACATTTAATTCCATGGTGGGCATCCCACAAGTTCTTGGGTCTTAAAGGACTCCCACAAGCATGCATGCATGATGTTGTGATTCAAAGAAAACAAGTTAGAGCAAGGTCACCCACTTACCTTGACTTCAAGCTAAGTTCTACTGTGTTTCATATGATGATCGATGGGAATTGATGTACTAGAATGATTTAGAGACAACCCTAAATTATCTTATCATGAAAAAGAGGTGAAAAGATGTGAAAATTTTTAGTCACTACAATGGAAATTCCACCACTACAGCACCCAAGCATAGAAGCTGTAGGGTGCCTACTGTACCTCGCTGTTGGAGTGCCTAAAATTTTGCACTATACTGACCTTGGCTGCTGCATTACTAGCCCGCAGCTGAAGTTTCACAACATCATATTTTCTTGCATTTCTTGCTTCTAACTTTCCCCTTTCAAGCCCCAATCAATTCAAACCTTATTTCCAACATTTGGATCTTTAAAAATAGGTTCTCAACCACCATAATCACTTTAAAAACCTGGAGTTCAAGTTGGGATTAATGATTCAAATCATTTTCTCCAATTTCATCTCCATTTTCGAGTTCAACATTCCAAGTGCAAAAATCATCATTAAAACCAAAGCTTACACTCATTTAAATCACCCAAATTGCTAAGTATAAAGGGAAGGGAAGTTGAGAAGCAAGAAAAATAAGTTTTAAAGCTTAAAACAACCTCAAATCACCAAATCTCTCAGATTTCATGGTTAGGGTTCATAGCTTCAAAATTGATAGAAAAATAAAAGATCTTGCCCTTAAAACCAAAGTTAATACTTATTTAAATCACCCAAATTGCTAAGGATAAAGGGAAGGGAAGTTGAGAAGCAAGAAAAACAAGTTTTAAAGCTTTAAACAACCTCAAATCAATAAATCTCTCATATTTCATGGTTAGGGTTCATAACTTTAAAAACAAAAAAATAAAAAAAATAAAAAATATTGCCTTTACCTTGAATCTTAGGGTCTTTTGACATGTGGGTAAGCCACCGATGGTCGGAAGTACGCTAGAGATACATGTGGAGGCAAGGTTTTGATGAGTTTTATGATAAGGTTTCAGAAGTGCAGAGAATGGCGTGAAGCTGAGGAGTGAACATGTGAGTGTGTTTTTGTAGATGAAAGAAGTTCTGATTTGCCTTAGTGTGAGAGAGTCATTTAGCTATATTACCATTTTGCCCCTTGTTCCTTCAATAAAGAAACACCCAACCATGGACAAAATAGGAATTCCATCAAAACAAAACTTTATTTTTCAAATGGATCCCACACTTAGCCAATTTCCACCACAACACCACAACCACACACTCAACATCACATATTCACAACAATACCTCAATTTCCACATCTTTTCAATTAGGTCCCTCACCCAACTTATTCAAGTTATATTAATTCCCTCAATGCATCACACATAACTACAGATTAATTTCCACCATCATGTACATGCACACATGTAAGTGGTACCCTAAATTTTCAAACATTTTGCAATATGCACCATGTATTCATCTTGGTCCACAACTAAGACCTAGTTCCCACTAGAACATACTACAAGTATATTACATTTAAAATCGTCATTGCCTAAATAGACACAGCATCATCATACACACATGCACGCATTAATACATCATTGGTAATGAAGTCACATACAAGGGCTACAACCATGAGGGTTACATTTGTAACTGTACAAAACATAAAATAATTCTTAGAGGAATTGCTAACAAAACCTTAACTAGATCTCCAGAACCATCATCCCTCCTCTATTATAATTCTCCCATCCGGTCAATTGACGTGACCCTTACATCTATATTTTCTTGAACATATCATGGTCTTTATAATACCTGCAAATTTCTCTGTCCTTTTCTTTTATTTTGGGACTATTTATGTTGAGGTGCTAACATATATATTAAATAATTGTTGTGATGATTGTGTGAATCTTATACAATTCTATTTATTTTGTGTGTGGAAATTTCCTCTTGAAATAAAATAAGAATGGGAAGAGACAACATGATGGAAATTAGTAAATGCAAATTTGGGATATTAAGCTTATGAGACCCATACCCCTAAGGTCTTCTCTATTTTCTTTCCTTTTCCCCTTTCTCCCCCAGTTGCATATGTGAGTATGTGAGAACTCATCCCCTTTGAACTCTCTCCTTCATCTTCTCTGCTAGAGCTGGCTGAAGATTATCTATATGGGAGAGGGACCATTTATTTCATTGAACTGAAATCTAAGGAGAAATCAAGTAAGTGTTCCAACTCCTGTTCTTCTTCCATCTTCATTTTTGGCTAAACCCTAGAAACTAAATCTTCCTTTTTGGAGTTTAAATACTTGTTTTCTTATGTGTCCCTATGGTGTTTGCTGGAAATAGAGTTTCTTATACGTAATTGAGTAGTTAGAGGTCATTAATGATCCAAGGGAGGGAAGGTTGTAGTTATGAAGTCTTAATAAATACAAAAGAGTGTTAAGGTTTGCGATTTTCATGATTCACAACTTTTTTCTTGGTTAATCTTTGTTTTGAGACTAATTTCTTATGTCCAACCATCCAAATACATCCTTAGTATGATCATTAAAACATTGGGACTCCAAGAAAGAGGATTTTGGCTTATTTTGATTGAGATCTCACAGAGTGATGCTATACTACAGTCGAGGCACCTAGGTGCCAGATCTGGCACCCAACAAAACTGGGAGATAGAGAGTTAAGGACCTGGTACCTTGGGCACCATTCAAGGTATATCAGTCACCTAGTAAACTCATCAGGTCAAGAGTTTGGGGTCTGGCACCTGAGTGAAGCTAACTTGGGTGCCTGCACTTGGAGCTTAAAGGGGTTTTAGTTAAGTAGTGGCGCTCCAGGTGCTACCTCCTGAACCTTTTCTAATTTCTTAAACCTCAAAATCTTCGCCTTTTTATTCTAGGTGCTTCTGTTGTCGTCCATTCATTCTTCACAGTCAAATTCCTTTCCTTTTCGTTCAATCTCAAGTGAGGGAGCTAACTATAATCATGTGTTAAAATTTGTAGTTATGTATACAATTACACATAAGGATATTTGCATTGTAATTCTACCCCTATGAAAGGGTTGAACTCAAGAATCATCAGAGGTTAATTCCATCAAAAGATTTGTCCTGGAATAGTTTTTATTATGTTAGAATTAGGAGAAAGGCATTGGGACCCTCTGTTTAAATGATTGAATCACCATAGATGGTTTGAGATAAATTCTTTGTTATGTAAAATTATAAATTTATGGCATCAGTAATTATATTGTTTTAGAACGGTGGACAAAACCTCAATAATTATATTGTCTTGGAATAGTGGACCTTGAATGGTAGACAAAACGTCAATAATTATGCTATCCTGGAACGAAGGATAAACTTTATTAATCACATTATCCTGGAACGGTGGACATGATCTATATATGTAAAATAGTGTTATGAATATATTCAATTGTTTACTTCTATATAATGGGGACTACATGAGAATAACTGGTATTCACGAGTATTTTACTCTGAGATTTTGATTATGTATGTTGATGCGTGTATACTCTGTTCCTCACTTTGAATAATTGGAATTGACGATGAATTTCTACTTTTCATGGTATTCCCTCATTGCTAGGGATTATGTGGTAAGTTTCTTTTGTATTTGTATCATTGAGTAAATTACTCACTCCCTTGTGTGTGTTCCTTTGTAGATTCTATAGTTGCTGGTGAGTTTCTGCGAGAGGAGTAGCAGAGACTCACATCACCACATCTTGTTGAGTGTTGGTGATTATTTCTTTTGATTGTTTTGGGTAATAACATACCGCTCTGTAGTCGTTAGGACTCCTAGGTGTTTCATGAGCATTTTTTTGGGATTATGTATTCTTTTGTAACTGAGACTCATGGTTAGACTATGTTTTAATTCTTTCATCACCTTGTTTTATGATTGGGAGGAAAGTTTGGAAACATAAATTTGTAATGACAATTGAACTACTTGAGGTGATTGCTACTTAATGAAATTTACTTATGTGTAGTTGTGCACTTGTAGTTTATTATTGGTAATATAAAGTTTAAGGCTTATGGTCATAGGTTGGATCTCAAACCAAGCTAGCCATTTACCCAAATCGGGTCATAACAAAGTTGGAATTAGAGGATAGGTTTAGGTCTCTTAATGACTACAGAGCAAGGTTACCTTGGTGGGCCTTCCTTTATTGTTGTGAACTGTGGCACAACCATAGAGTGAGGTTCCACTAAAGGCCTTAGGGCAGTTTAAGGTGGTGCTTTCTTTCGTGTCACTTTTCAGTAGTGTTATTATGTAATTTTAAACATATTTGCATTTTGTGTAGAGATCTTCCTTATGGAGCAAAATGACCCTGTCAACGCAAATAATAGGAAGGTGATAAGAATGCCCCTATACCATCTAATCCTGCAAACTTGGTGGTTGGACACCGAGGTGGAGAGGATCAGGCTAATAGTGCCCATGGTTAGGAGGACCGATACCTAATGGAAAGGGGTTTCCAAGCTAGTGGCATCATCGGGCGCTCAGAATGTTGATTTGTGGGCAACCATAAATGCCTTTTAGGGTGTCGTTGCCAATATAACTGATGTAATTATTGGAGGACAAATAGCTGCTTCCAACTTACCTGAGGCACCTGCTCCTGCAAATGTGCCATAGGCACCTCATGGTCAAATCCCTTCGCCCCCTCCAAGGAGAGAAGTAGGTGGAGAGGCAAGGTTACAAGCTTTTCTTAAGTTGAAACTACTTGGGTTCTTTAGGGAGGATCCTAGGGAAGACCCCTAATGGTTTCTCGATGGGTGTAAGAGAGCATGTGTGGTCTTAAAGTTGTCAAGTGAAGCTTCTGTAGAGGTTTCCACCTATAACTTACAAGGGAAAGCTCACGAATAAGATTGATCATCCCCTTGCTGTTTCCTTGAGGTCTTGGGAAGAATTTTCAAGGACCTTTATGGAGAGATTTATTTCAGTAAGTCTAATGGTATCAAGGGCCTGAGAATTTGAGAGTCTAGCTCAAGGTCTATGACAATTGATGAGTATGAAATCAAATTCATCCAGTTTATCTTGGGTCTACAATATCCCCTATGTCAACTTGTGGGGACCCAGATGGAAGCATTTTCAAAATTTTCAACTATGGTCGACAATGCTCAAATGATGGAATTGGGCAAGCAAAAGAAGGAGAATTTCTAGAGAAAATGCAAGAAAGGATTTGAAGGAAAATTTCATAGTCACAACGGGACTTTTGGATCGTTTAGATCCTAATCTAGAATACAAAGATTATCTGTAGCCTCATCCCCATCAGTACAGTCTTCAGCCTATACTCCACAGTGGCAACTAATACCTCAAGGGGGATAACTATCAGTAACTTAAGAGTCTACTCAGCAAAGGGGCAATAAGCCTCATTGTTTGAATTGTGGGAGGTCTCATACTGGCATTTGTTATGGGAAGGAGAGGAGCTACTTTTTCTATGGTCAAATAGGGCATAGATGGAGAGATTGCCTATAACTAACAGTGAGTTTGGGGCAAGGTTTGATCCACCCATCACATCCTTAGACCAATTTCACTCTTGCCAACAGAGCCTCTACTTCTTCCTTTGTTGGCTGGAGTGGGGTAGGCCATAGGGGTAGTGACAGAGGTCAGGACGGTAGAGGCCAGTTTTAGATGGGATGTGTTTCGGCTCGAGTGTATGCTCTCACTAGGCATGATGCACATGCATCTAATGTGTGGTTACAAGTATTCTTCCCTTTTGTTCATTTGATGCTTATGTGTTTTTTGATCTGGTTCAATCTACTCCTATGTTTCTCGTGTGTTTACTAGGCATTTTTTCTAGAAAGGCAGCTATCTTGAAAAGGCCTTTTAGTGTAGCTACCCCGATAGGGGAAACCTTACTCGTGCAGTTTGGTTATCATCAGTTTTATGTATCAATGTGCGAAAAGGATACCATGGCGAATCTGGTGTTGTTAGAAATGTTAGATTTTGATGTGATCTTAGGTATAGACTAGCTAGCCTTTTGCCATGCTATGGTGGATTGCCATGAAAAATCCATAAAATTCAATGTACCAGGGGGTAAATCCTTTGTTTTTCAGGGTAATCGAAGTGAGGTACCCAACAACATTATTTCTATGCTTAGTGCTCGTCGACTACTAAGAAAAGGATTCCAAGGGTATTTGGCCTTTGTGAAAGATGTGGAAAAATAGAAGGCAGGCATTAGTAGTGTATCTGTGGTAAATGAATTCCAAGATGTGTTTCTAGAAGAATTGTCTGGTCTACGTCCCAAAAGAGAAGTTGAATTTGCTATTGACGTATTGCCAAGGACTAAACCCATTTCTATACCTCTTTACCGAATGGCTTCAGCGAAGCTAAAGGAACTCAAGGAACAACTTCGAGATTTACTAGGCAAGGAATTTGTTTGGCCAAGCACTTCACCTTGGGGTGCATCAGTACTCTTTGTGAAGAAGAAGGATGAGACTCTAAGGCTATATAATGACTATCATCAGTTGAATAAAGTAATAGAGAAGAATAAGTATCCCTTGCCATAGATAGATGACTTATTTGATCAACTCTAGGGTGCTAAATGCTTTTCAAAGATTGACATGAGGTCAAGATACCATTAGATTAAGATTAAGGTTGAGGATGTGCCCAAAATGGCTTTTAAAACTCGCTACGGTCATTACGAATTCCTTGAAATATCCTTTGGACTGACAAATGCTTCTATCGCTTTCATGGATCTTATGAATAAGGTTTTCAAACCTTTTCTAGATGAATTTGGAATTGTATTCATTGATGATATCTTGGTGTACTCTCGAAGCTTAGAAGAACATGACTAGCATCTTTGAATTATGTTGCAAAACCTTAGAAAAAACCAAATGTTTGCAAAATTCTTTAAATGTGAATTTTGGTTAACTCAAGTGGCTGGTTCACGCCATTACGATGCTGAATCGCCCAGAATTAAATTCGTGACAATCTTACAATATAGTGATCCTCTGGTCATATTCACTCATGGAGCCTCACTTCTAACCACTAATTAGTTGTTCTTACCGTTTGTTTTTATGAAAAGAAATCTATAGGAACTTCCAGAATTTGTAATGCTTTTAACTATAGTCAAGAAGAACTTCATTAATCTATAGCTAGATGGAACTTC
Source organism: Biancaea sappan (assembly GCA_037074585.1). NCBI lineage: Eukaryota > Viridiplantae > Streptophyta > Magnoliopsida > Fabales > Fabaceae > Biancaea > Biancaea sappan. Next base: position 33,546,608 of record CM073494.1, on the reverse strand, counting down.
AAAAAACCTTAACAAAATCAAGTTAGATATCATCTAAACTAGCCATTTCATTTTACTTGCTTTTCCAATCAATTAAGCAAGGTTATATCTCAAACACATATTAGTTTATGCTTTTAAAGTTCATATCAGAATTTAGTATTAACATAAACACAAGAACAAAACAGAAAATGAAAATAAGATAAAATGAAGAATAAAACACTTATCTTGCACTGAAAGTTCAAGCTACAACATCCCAAGTTCCTAGTGACTGATTACAATGAGAATTTAGCCCTTCATGAGAGCAAAATCAGCAAAATAATAGAGAGAAAAACAGAGGAAAAGTGACCTACGAATTTTCTAAGTTACAACTAAGAGAATGTCTGTTCTAAGTTACAAAACTGATGCTAAATGTCTAAGGAATATTCTGCCCTATATGCCCTCAAGTTGACTTTCAAAAGGTACTGAAGTGTTGCTGTTTTCTTCTGCAGAAGTGGTAGCTAGCAAATAGCAGCAGATAAGTACAACATAAGAGTTTTTTATCCAGGCAAAAGACTGATGTAGGTTTGTTGTCATTTTTAGCAAAGTTTGGGAAGAGGCAAAAGCTAAATGCATGCAAAAAGGCTTAACAAATTTGAAGTGGGTCCACACGTCCATGTCATCAGGTCAATAGAAAAGAGTGCCAAGCCAGTGTCTTACTCATCCCAAAAGTGTGACATTAATGTCCATGTTAGCATAAGTGCCATGTCAGTGCCACATCATCAAGAAATCTCTAAAATTAATTTCTGTAAAATATCCAAATGGATTAATTTGAGTCTTTAATAATTCTAGTCCTAAAATATGAAAATAAATCATTTTCCATCCAAAATTGATTTAAACCCAATAAATCACAAAGTGTAATAAAATTGGAGAATTTCCATAGATGAAAATGCAAATAGACCAAGATAGGTATTAAAATGTATATAAAAATGCTAGATATTAGTAGCATTCTTAGGTCACGTCATTTCTATAGATGGAATTTAAGTAGACACAAGTAAGGTGGAAGCAGTGAGATAGTGGCCCTGGCTGATGATACGATCTTTCCCGACAAGTGTAAGTCGCCCAAGTAGTAAAGTGAGAGAAAGAGTTATCGTCCTTAGCGATTGACTTTTAACAATTAACAATTTCACTAGATCAAGTTGTATTTGGACAAAGGAAAAGATAGAGAATTCACTGAAAGTAAATTAAACTACAACAAGGAATTAACTAAACAATAAACAAAGAAATACACAATAACACAGTAGGTATAGAGGATTGACTTTCTTAACTCCTAATCTGATTAATTCATAGACAAACCAATCTTTGAATAGTTAAAGAATACTTAGATACATTTGCAAATTCCTTTTAAAGTTGGTCAAGTTCACAAAATTATTTGAACCCAATGTCTTGGTGAAGCAAACCTTCCTCACCAAAATAATTAGCTAATGTCTTAGTCAAATTATTTGGTTTGGAGTTTAAGCTTGAGAACCCATAAGACCACGCAAACAAGATTATCTAGGTCTAGTATAACCTGGTTTATGGTAGAAATTACAAGGGCTAAAATCATATCTAACTATTTCTAGTTTAGACAAGATAAATCCCAAATACATCTAAGTTACATGATTGCAATCACATAAAAGGAAATAAGACGGTAAATCTACTCCAATAATTAGAACTGCAATTATATTAAAGTATTCAACAACAAAGCTTCAAAGGAAGTTAATATACATCAATCCCCCAAACCCTAGAGTTTAGTTACAATACGAACAAAGGGAAGAAAAACATAACAAATACACAATAAAACAGGATCAAGAGGAAAGAGAAAAAGGAAAAAAAGCTTCAAACTCAGTAGAGAAGAGGTCTCCCATCTCCTCTATTTTTTCCCTAACAGAGTTCCCTTCACCTCCAACCAAAAGATCCCAAAAACTTCTGTAGAAATACTATTTATAGCAAAAATCACGTAGGAGCAGAAGCAGGGCGCCTAGGCGCCAAGCAAAAAATAGGCAAACAGAGAGTTTGAGGGCTAGCGCCTGGGGCTCCATGTATAGAAGCTTGGAAAGAGAGTTGAGGTACTAGCACCTAGGGCACCCTGTGTAGCGCCTGGGCACCAGCCACCAGATTTGCAGCAAATTAGCATTTTGCTTCAGAATTTCATTAGCTCCCCAACTTGCATCAGCCCAAAATTAAAAGCCTACAAGAATATACAGTAGAAAACATTAAAGGCCAAGGCAAAAGAGATTAAAACAAGATAAAACAAAGAAACTACAACATATAAAGAGATAAGCAAAAATAAAGACAAAGCGTGCAAAAGGATAACAAAATGGGATCAAGGAGAGGAAAAAGCTTATAAGAAACTACCTAAATTAACCAAAATAAAGGACTTATCAAGTCCCCTAAACCAAGACTTATCAAGTCCCCTAAGCCTACTAATTTTTCAAGATAGAGAAGAAGTGCTTAACAACATGAAACATTAAACCAAATCAAATCAATTTCACACAGTCATCTTCATAAAACCAAACTTGGCATTTGACAATTAAGAATTCAAAGATTGAACATGAAACTTTTCAAGAATTTTTAAAGAAAAGTTGCAAATACCCTCACTTTCTCAAATTACTCTCTGCAAACTTAAAAGAAAATATCTTTTTCATAACGAACTTGGCTCTCAAGGAAAACTTCACAAATAAGGGAACTTTTAAGAAAAAGTGATCAAAGTGAAGATAGTGCACCTAATCCACACATCTCTCCCTCAATCAATGCAAGAAGAAATAAAAGCGAGGTTAAGAAACAAAGAGTTGTCCGTGCGCTTTATCCACACAACAATACCTTGATCGCCACCTTTATTTGCTAAGAAAATGTAATTCATTGGTTAGAACAAGTGTTGTGCGCCTAACCCACACTACACTTCCTCAACTTAAATCACAATTCTATTTTATTTAATTAAAATTGTTTTTCTTTTTATTTTTTCTCTTTTTTTTGAGAGAATGAAATCCCTTATTGAGCAAAAAGTTGTCATAAAAAGATATAGAAATTTTCAAGATTTTGAAAGAGTGCTTTAAGAAGGTTGAGAGGGTCGACAACCTTTAATTAAAAAGCTTGAAATTTCTCAAGTAAATCTAGAAATTCTAAAAAACCCACTTTAAGGTAAATTTTAAACAAGATGACCATGCAAGGAATTAATTGAAAATGGAATAACATAAGACCTGTAAAGCACTTTCCAATTTATCAATAATAATCCTAAGAGATGGTTAACAAAAATAGAGACATTCCTTTGGACAAAAAGAAAGTTTAGAGGTAACAACCTAAAACCGCTCTTCTTAACCTGATTAATGGAAGAAATTACAAAGGCATATCTATATCAAACTGCACCTAGCATTGATACAGACCCTACCAAGCTTTGGCTAGCATTAATATAGACCCTAGATTCATTGAAGATGGTAGCTAAGCATCCAAGAGTAATCAGCAATAGTAAAATCTTCTCCCCCAAACCTAAACAACACATTATCCTCAATAGTAAACCAATAGGGGGCGGGGTCCAAAAAGAATGCTATACACAAAAATAAACCATCAACAAAGGCAATTAGAATTAAAATGCAGAAAATAAATACAAAGAAACAAAACAGAACAAGATAAAACTAAGAATAAAATTAAAAAGATAGAATGGTAAGAAACTTGGGTTGCCTCCTAAGAGCGATAAGTTTATAGTCCTCAGCTGGACTTTACCCGGTTTGTTCAACTATCCCGGCACCACATCCCTCCAGATAAGGGATTTTGTAATCCATGAGAGTTCTCAAAGGTGGAGGAGCAAGTGGGCTTCGATTGTTTTCTGCCCTAGTTGCAGGTTGAGCTTGTTGGGCTCTTATAGCGTGTCAAGTTTACTTTTGGCTTCTGCGATCTGACCTTTCAAATTCCAAGTAGAATACTAATGAGCTTGAATCAGTGGTACCTTGCATAAACTAATGAAATGTGTAAGAAAAAGAATGTAAACAAAAACAAAAGTATGAACAAGTATAAGAGTAAAATTTACAGTATAAATATGCATAGAAAAAGTAAAGTCCAAACTATAACCCTACTAGCTACTCTTAATATTGTTAAACACTGTCAATCCCTGAAAACGGCACCAAAAACTTGATGTGATCTTTCCCGAAAAGTGTATCGGGTTGCAAAAGTAGTAAAGTGAGAGAAAGAGTTATCGTCCTCAACGATTGACTTTTAACAATTACCAATTTCACTAGATCAAGTTATATTTGGATGGAGGAAAAGATAGAGAATTCACTGAAAGTAAACTAAACTACGACAAGGAATTAACTAAACAATAAACGAAGAAATACACAATAACACAGCGGGTATAGAAGATTGGCTTCCTTAACTCCTAATCTGATTAATTCATAGACAATCCAATCTTTGAATCGTTAAAGAATACTTAGATACATTCGTAAATTCCTTTTAAAGTTGGTCAAGTTCACGAAATTATTTGAACCTAATGTCTTGGTGAAACAAACCTTCCTTACCAAAGTAATTAGCTAATGTCTTAGTCAAATTATTTGGTTTGGAGTTTAAGCTTGAGAACCCATAAGACCACGCAAACAAGATTATTTATGTCTAGTATAACCAGGTTTACGATAGAAATTATAAGGGCTAAAATCATACCTAACTATTTCTAGTTTAGACAAGATAAATCCCAAATACATCTAAGTTACATGATTGCAATCACATAAAAGGAAATAAGACAGTAAATCTACTCCAATAATTAGAATTGCAATTATATTATCGTATTCAACAACAAAGCTTCAAAGGAAGTTAATATACATAAATCCCCCAAACCCTAGAGTTTAGTTACAACATGAACATGGGGAAGAAAAACATAACAAATACACAACAAAACATGATCAAGAGGAATGAGAGAAAAGAAGAAAAGCTTCAAACTCAGTAGAGAAGAGGTCTCTCATCTCCTCCATTTTTACCCTAGCAGAGCTCCCTTCACCTCCAACCAAAAGATCTTAAAAACTTCTGTAAAAATGCTATTTATAGCAAAAATCACGTAAGTGCAGAAGCAGGGTGCCTAGGCGCTAAGCAAAAAATAGGTAAACAGAGAGTTCGAAGGCTAGTGCCTGGGGCACCCTGCGTGGTGCCTGAGGTGCCTCGTATAGAATCTTGGACAGAGAGTTAAGGTACTGGCACCTAGGCGCCAGCCACCAGATTTATAGCAGATCAGCACTTTGCTTTAGAATTTCATCAGCTCCCTAACTTGCATCGGCCCAAAATTAAAAGCCTACAAGAATATACAGCAGAAAGCATTAAAGGGCAAGGGAAAAGAGATTAAAACAAGATAAAACAAATAAACTACAATGTACAAAGAGATAAGTAAAAATAAAGGACAAAGCATACAAAAGGATAGCAAAATAGGATCAAGGAGAGGAAAAATCCCATAAGAAACTACCTAAATTAACCAAAATAAAAGACTTATCAGCTGACTACAATGACAGAGGTTTGTAGTTTCTTAGGACTAGTATGTTACTACCATCGATTCACGTAGGATTTCTCTCGGATTGCGGCCCCACTCACCAAGTTGACACGAAAAGGGGTGAAGTATGAATCGATCAAATCTTGTGAAGAAAATTTTGTAAAATTAAAGGAGTGCTTGGCAACAGCTCCGATGCTTACCCTTCCTATAGGTCTGGGAGGTTTTGCAGTCTATTGTGATGCATCTTGGATTAGACTGGGATGTGTCCTTATGTAGTATAGGAAAATGGTAGCATATACGTCTCGACAATTGATAAAGCATGAGCAGAATTACCCTATACACGTCTTGGAGATGGCCATAGTAGTTTTTGCTAAAAATATGGCAACATTACCTGTATGGGAAACTTGTGAAGTATACATAGATTACAAAAGCTTAAAGTATATCTTTGAGCAGAGAAACCTAAAATTGAGACAGAGAAGATGAATGTTGTTGTTAAAGGATTACGATTTCTCCATTCTATACCACCTAGCAAGGCCAATATGGTGGCCGACACCCTGAGTCGTAAGTCAATGGGGAGCCTTGCTCATATAGTCGAGGTAATGAGGCCTTAGGTGTATGAACTCCATGAGTTAAAGGCTAGTAGTGTATGGTTTTAACTACCATGAACAGGACCATTTTTGGTCCATATTCCAGCCAAGTCCTCGTTCGTCGAGGAAGTAAAAAGCAAGCAAGGTGATGATCCAAAATTTAGCAAGATTTGTGATGAGGTGAAAGAAAGAAAGGGGAAAGGGTATTCCTTAGGGGAGAATGGACTGTTAAGATTCGAAGGGAGGCTATGTATGCCTAATGTGGGGACCTTGAGAAAAGATATTCTAAAGAAAGCTCATAGCTCAGCTTCCTTCGTGCACCCTGATACCACGAAGATGTACCAAGAGTTAAAATCAATATATTGGTAGGAAGGTATGAAGCAAGATGTAGCAGAATTTGTAGAGAGATGCCTAACTTGTCAGTAAGTTAAGGTAGAGCATTAAAAGCCGAGTGGGCAACTTCAACAAGTTGAAATTCCTGAATGGAAGTGGGAGCTTATTACTATGGATTTTGTGGTGGGGTACCACATTCTCCTTAGGAAATGATTTAATTTAGGTAATCACAGATCACTTGACCAAGATAGCACACTTTATTCCAGTGAAGACAACCTTTAGTGTAGCCAAGTATGCTCAACTTTATATCAACAAGATTATGAGACTCCATGTAGTTCCAGTCTCTATCATATCAGACCCAGAGGCCCCAATTTACTTCGTGTTTTTAGAGTGCCTTCCAAAAGGCCTTGGGAACCAAAGTGGACTTAAACATTGCTTTCACCCTTAGACTGACAGACAGTTAGAGAAGACCATTCAGACACTTGAAGATATGTTGCGATCCTGTGTCATGGGCTTTGGAGGGAATTGGGAAGCACATTTGAAGTTAATAGAATTTGCCTACAATAACAGTTACTAAGTAAGTATTCAAATAGCTCCGTTTAAGGCGTTATATAGAAGAAAATGCAAATCACTAATAGGGTGGTTCGATACAGGAGAAACAAAGGTCATTAGACCTAGCTTAGTTTAAGAGGCGGTGGTTAAAGTTAAGACTATTTGGGATAAGTTAGTGACCTCCTAGAGTAGGCAAAAGTCTTATGTGAATAATCGACGAAGAGATATAGAGTTCATGGTTAGAGACATGGTGTTCCTCAAGGTCTCACCTATGAAAGGGCTTATGCACTTCAAAGTGCGGCGCAAGCTTAGTCTGAGATATGTTAACCCTTATGAAATTTTGGAAAGGATATATAATGTAACTTATCATCTAGCCCTACCGACAGAATTAGATAGAGTACATCCAGTATTCCATGTATCCATGTTACAAAAATATCTCCATGACACCTTTCATGTCATCCATCCCCAAGAGATCATGTTAAATGAAAACTTGATCTATGAGGAAGATCTAGTAGTGATATTAGATAGACAAGTAAAGAAATTACAATCCAAAGAGATCCCCTCGGTGTAGGTGTTATGGTGGAACAACTCTCACGAATAAGCTACGTAGGAGATAGAGGCGAACATACGATCAAGATACCTATCCCTATTTATTTAACTTCGTTTTGTGGAAATTCGGGGACCAAATTTCTTTGAGGAGGTAATATTGTAATACCTGTAAATTTATCTTTCCTTTTCTTTTATTTTGGGACTATTTGTGTTGGGCTGTTGACATTTATATTAAATAATTGTCGTGATGACTATGAATCTTATACAATTCTATTTTTTTTTGTATGGAAATTTCCTCTTGAAATACAATAACAGTGGGAAGAGAGAACATGATGGAAATTAGTAAAGTGCAAATTTGGGATATTAGGCTTATGGGACCCACACCCTTAAGGTCTCCTCTCTTTTCTCTCCTTTTTCCCTTTCTCCTCTAGTCGCATAAGTGAGTGTGTGAGAACTTATCTCCTTTGAACTCTTTCCTTCATCTTCTCTACTAGAGCTGGCTGAAGATTATCTACAAGGGAGGGGGACCATTTATTTCACTAAACTGAAATCTAGGGAAAACTCAAGTCAGTGTTCCAACCCCTTTTCTTCTTTTATCTTCATTTTTGGGTAAACCTTAGGAGCTAAATCTTCCTTTTTGGAGTTTAAATACATGTTTTCTTGTGTGTCCCCATGGTGTTTGCTAGTGTCACGCCTCGAAAAATGGGCATATTAATAATCATACAAACCTAGGGATACCTCAGTAGTAGCCCATAATTTACAAAGTAAATTGCAATTAAATAAGTAAACCCCTCTAGATACAGCAGGACCTAGGTAGCTTATAGGATTACAGAGCATTTCTATACGTTCAGATAAAACTCTTTGACTACGTGGAGTATGTCTCCAAGCCACTAACCTCCAATGGTTTCCTAACCTCCTCAGTTGCTAAATCTGAAAACAACAATAGAGAGTATGAGTTTTATAAAAACTCAGTGAGTAAATGATTGTGCAATAAAATAAGGCACAAGTACAAATACCAGCCTCACTACCATAATCAGAATAAAAACTATTAACACAAAATAGTACGAAATATAATATATATATATATATATATATAACGTACCTTACCATGCAACTAACCCCGCAGTTCAACGCGAGTCTACAATCTCACAAACAAATCGTAAAACAATCCTCAAATGCATAAAAAGCATAAGTAAACAATCACTCCAAAATGCATTATGTAATGCATGATGTATATTTGCATTTGCCACACCCTTTCCCACACACCACATTGAAGACTGAGCCTCAATGAGTTTTCCCTCTTGCGATGTGTACAAATATAATATACAAGGCCTATCCCTCCTCTCTATCCATTGAAGACCAACATTCAATGAGTGTATTCCAAAGGCACACACCTTTGACTATATCCACACCTTGTAGAAGACCAACCCTCTGCTTTCCACATTTCTTTTTCAAAAGCAATATAAATGTGCAAATGATGATATGTGATGTATTTTCCACACAACAATCCATCCACTCATTCCACACACATTCCATACCACAACAAAGATAAACATTCCATTCATAATTCCACTTTCTAAATAATATAATTAACTAAAGGTACAAATAAACATAAAGTTCCAAATACAATTAAACATAAAACCCATTATTCCATAAAATAAACCCTACACGATAACTCCTATAATCATTCAATGAAATCCCTCAATCTAGTTATTTCCACTAACTAGGGAATTTCATTGATGATTTACCAACTATGGTGTGAATGAGATTTATATTGACTTGGCTGAATAATTTATTAAAAACTTAATGGCAAGGTCATCCACTCACCTTGATGTTGATAAGGTTTACCGCATAAGAAGTCTCAAGAGACAAAGCCAAAGAAGCTCCAAAGTCACTCAGAATCAACCCAAATCAATAACTACAAAAAAAAATAAGGAAAATCCTCACCACTAACCTTGACCTTCGGTCATTTGGTCATAACTATCATCTGGTAAGTCATTTGAAAATTAAACTTATACCATTGGAAACTAGACACAAAGAGCTTTCCAACGATATAAAGTTTGTTAAAAACAGAGTCCGAATGAAAGAGTTATGATCATTTGAAAAATAGACCAAGAGTCTCAGAATGGCTAGCGCCTGGGCACTATTCTTGGCACCTAGGCACCACATACATGCTTGGCGGTTAGGCGCCACATCTAGTGCCTGGGCGCCAAGCCCATTTCTTCCTCTTCCTTTTCAGAAGTGTGGCGCCTAGGTGCCACGATCGCGACAGAACACCATCTGGCTCGGTCTTGGCCCAGATCTGGCCAAATCTTCACTGTTTTCCATAAAATCTTCACTGAAAGCCCCAATTTTAATCGAGAAACAAAGCCAAAATCTCCATTTTACCTCAAATACCCCTAAAACTAGAAAATAGAGAAAACGTTCAGTGAATCAGAATCCTTACCTAGATTCCTTGCTTTCCCTAGTTTGTTTGGCCTCCAAGGGCTCACCCCACCACTGGAGAAAAGTTCTCCGAAGCTAGGTTGAAAAGGTAGAGAGAGAGAGAGTAGAGAGAAGGCAGAGATAAAGAGAGAAGAGAAAGTGAGGAGAGAGAGAGAGAGAGGAAAGTGAGAAATGAGGAGAAAGAGAGAAGAGAAATTATTACTTTGCCCCTAGGTAACTCTTGGTTAACCTTGATAGTGGCAAACTCATAATTTCTCCAATTTGGGTATTTTCTATATCTTAAATATCATCTAGTTTCTCATTTTACTTTAGTCCCTCTTTGGATCTCATAAGAACTCGGCCTTCTCTTTACCTTATGATTACTCTCTTTTTATTCTTTATCTCTCGACTCTATCTCTACAAAATTTCCTCTTCCTCTTATCTTTCCTCAATTCTTAAAAATATTACCCGCCATAAAATAACCGATTCAATTATTTATCCCACCTCCATGAATAATATTCAAAAAAAATAAATTAATATAGAAAATTAAAATTAATCCAACAATTCCATTAAAATAATGGAAAATTTCATTACAACAACCGCAATACCGCCAATTACAAAATTTCAAAATTGGCGGGTATTATAGCTGGAAATAAAGTTTCTCATATGTAATTAAGTGGTTGGATGTCATTAATGATCCAAGGGAAGGAAGGTTGTAGTTATGAAGTCTCAATAAATACAAAGGGGTGTTAAGGTTTGGGATTTTCATGATTCATAACTTTTCTCTTGGTCAATTTTTGTTTTGAGACTTATTTATTGTGTCCAACCATCCAAATACATCCTAGTGTGATCATTAAAACATTGGGACTCCAAGAAAGAAGATTTGTCTCATTTTGATTGAGATCTCATAGAGTGCTACTATACTGCAGTCGAGGTGCCTCGAGTGCCCAACAAAACTGTGAGACAAATAGTTTGAAACTTGGCGCTTCCTGAGAGTTTGGGGTATGGCACCTAAAGGGTGCCACATAGGGTGCCTTTGGCGCCTTGCACCTGGAGCTTGAAGGGGTTTTAGTTAAGTAGTGGTGCCCCAGGTGCCATGGGCTCCACCTCTTGAACCTTTCTAATTCCTTAAACCTTAAAATCTTTGCCTTTTTATTCTAGGTGCTTCCGTTGTCATCCGTTCATTCTTCGCACTCACATTCCTTTCCCTTTCATTCAATCTCAAGTGATGGAGCTAACTATAATCATGTGTTAAATTTTGAGTTATGTACACAATTACAAATAAGGATATTTGCATTGTAATTCTACCCCTACAAAAGGGTTGAACTCATGAATCATCAGAGGTTATTTCCATTAAATGATTTTTCCTGGAATAATCTTCTATTATGTTAGCATTAGGAGAAAGGCATTGGGACCCTCTGTTTAAAAGATTGAATCACCATAGATGGTTTGGGATAAATTCTTTGTTATATAAAATTATAAATTTATGGCATCAATAATTATATTGTCTTGGAACGGTGGACAAAACCTCAATAATTATTTTGTCTTGGAATGGTAAACAAAACACAAATAATTATATTGTTCTAAAACGGTGGACAAAACCTCAATAATTATGTTGTCTTAGAACGATGGATAAACTTTATTAATCACATTGTCCTGGAACTGTGAACATGATCTATATATGTAAATTAGTGTTAGGAATATATTCAATTGTTTACTTCTATATAATAGGGACTGCATGAGAATAACTGGTATTCACGAGTATTTTACTCTGAGATTTTGATTATGTATATTGATGCGTGTATCCTTACTTTGAATAATTGGAATTGACGATGAATTTCTACTTGTCATGGTAATCCTTCCTTGCTAGAAGTGTATGGTAAGTTTCTTTTGTATTGTCTCATGAGTAAATTACTCCCTCCCCTATGTGTGTCCCTTTGCAAATTTTGTAGTTTTTGACGAGTTTCCACAGAGGAGTAGTAGAGCCTCACATCACCATGTCTTGATGAGCGTTGGTGATTATTTCTTTTAATTGTTTTGGGGAATAGCATACCGCTCTGTAGTTGTTAGGACTCCTAAGTCTTGCATGAGCATTCTTTTGGGATTACATATTCTTTTGTAACCAAGACTCATGGTTAAACTATTTTTTATTCTTTCCTCACCTTTTTTTTGTGATTGGGAGGAAAGTTTAGAAACATAAATTTGTAATGAAAATTGAACCACTTGAGATTATTGCTATTTAATGAAATGTACTTATGTGTAGTTGTGCACTTGTATTTTATTGTTGGTAATTTAAAGTTTAAGGCTTACAGTCATAGGTTGGATCTCAGACCGTGCTGGTCTCTTACCCAAGTTAGGTCGTAATAGTCTCTCTCCTATGAGTGACCTAGGTCACGAGGCTAGCACCATCTCCAATCCCTTGCTATTTGAGGTGTCAGTCCCAAGGCGCGCCAAGGACTACAGTACCACTATTTTGGAAGGATTCCTCCTAACTGCTTATATGTATCTCAAATGAATCTTAATTTGATTCATCATAATGCATATATTTCATTCTTGTCATTAAGAAGTGATGACGAAATATACTCTTATGCCATCAATTATACTTCAAGAGGAAGATTCTTGTAGATCATAGCGACTTTTTAAATAACTATCTTGGAAATCTTGTCTATCAAAGAGAGAAAACTTTATAAATGCTCTCATAACATAAGTGCCACAAAGCATGAAACTTGTTCTCAGAAATATGGTTTGCACTATAGTAATAGACTCAAGGAAGGAATTCAATTTAAAGAAAGCATGTAAAAGAACTCACAAAACTATTCTTGGAAAGAGATCTTTTCATAAACTTGTCATAATAAACTAAAACCACTAAGCTATATAAATCATGAGTTTTGAAGTAAGTTAACATTTCAATGGGGTTCACATAAACCACTTATAAGTTATAGAAAGCTCTTTCATAGAACCATTTCATGGAATCACAACAAGAAGTGAGAGCTGAATTCAAATAATTTGAATTCAAACATGTTTAGCTACTATAGATTAGCTATTCACCTGGCAAGGATTGATATCAATACAATACAACTCAAGAATTCATCTACAACCAAGGGTCTTAGTTTCTTACATTTATCGATATAAAAAGCAAAATGATAGAATCAAAACTTATGTAAAAGATCTAGCAAGACTATATCAAACCAGTGAAATAGAACAATGAAAGAGGAGCAAAACGGATCCTTCTTCTAAGACAATCACCCTTGCAGTGGTGGCTAGGGCAGCAACATTACCCAATGCCACTATAGTGGCAACAGAGCAACACCATAAATAGTTGTTGCTCTACTTTGCTTATTCACACAGCCAACACTCTAACCAGAAGGTTTTCCAACCCCACATTCATACCCATCATTAATACAATTAAATTTGGCATTACTTGTCCAAATCACAGCAAAAGTAACTGAGTATTTTGCAAAGAAAACTAAATTAATCAGCCATAACCCACAGTTCCTTAACACGGAATTTTCTATCATCTCTCTTGACCAACCAACAAAGAAATCTCAACTCTTAACTTCAACCATCAAACCTTAAATTCTTTGTTGTTTCTACTTAAATCTGAAGAACAAAACACTTAAACAATAGCACACTCACATAGAATTCACCCAATCAGAGACAACTAGAAAATGACTTACACAAGTAGAATAAAAACCCACGTCGGACCTTACTCATTTTCTCTCTTGGTCAAAGCTAAAATTTCAACATTTATAATCATTCCTTCAAACCTTACATTACTAGACTTTTCTTATTTCCTAGCAAACAATGAAATAATCAACACCGAGAAGAATACTCAGCTATAAATTTGCACAAGAGAATCTAGGGATATGACCAGCACGATGTGGTCTCCTTACCACCACTGTAAGCCTGACACAAAATACACTTCGCACACAAAGATAGCAGAAATATGAACATTCCAATCCAAAATAACATAATAAATCAATAATAATCTACAAATTTCCATTCACAAAATTCCACTAAAACTCTAGGTGTTCTATTTACTACAAAGTGACTCGAGAATCCCACCACAACTGGATTTACCACCATCAACCTAAAGCCAGAATGAGTTGAGGACACAGAGGCTCTGCTACTTCTCACATAGAGTCTCACCAACTAAGCAAGGACCTACATAGGTATGCCTGAAAAGGATGAGTATGATAAATACTCAGTGAGAGAAAAACATCCAGAAAGAAAAAAATGTAACATGTGTACTACTCACAGGAATGGGGCCTTGAAGGAGCTCCCATTCATAATTACCACCAGACCAACATAATACTTCATTTCGCAATCACAGAGTTAGTTGAAAACATCCTAAAGTAGCATAATTATCATGCAAGGTTACAACTAATAGCAAATGGCCCAGCTCAGTATATAATACAAAACTCATATACAAGCATAATACTCTCATCCAAGACAGACCAATTTTATAATGTATAAAGATATATGTATATATATATATATGAATATTCATATATCCAATACGAAATTTATTCAATGCAAGCACATACATGATAAAATGGTTATCGCCTTTCCTTTACAAGGCGATTATAAGGTGTGTATCACTTTTCTTTACAAGGTGGTTATAAGGTGTTCATCGCCTTTCCTTCATAAAGTGGCATCCCCGAGTGTGGTATTCTCGAGAGGTAAGGTTATTTAGCCATATTGAGAATCGTTGTTAGACCATTCAACTAACAACTCAATAATGCACCGTTCTAGCATTTTAGATCACCAAGACCAATTTAGCCTAATAGGATTCTTAACGTTCCACATAGATTATAGACCATCAAAATAAAATAATATATTTGTATAAGGACAAGCATATATTCCAAGAGTATGTCCAACAGCACAGTTAATCATAACAACTCTAGGTAAAGTACTATTGTGCAGTCACCTACATATTTCAACTCACAGTTCATATTACATGTATATATGTATATATATGTATGCGTCATACACACTGATGTCTAACAATAATCTTGGCTCATCGAGGGATAGCCATAGTAGTTACAACATAAAAGGAAAGTTCTCGCACATTCATATTCAAATCCTTTAAGCACGATATAATATTTGACACGTACATATTCAACAAATCTTAGCACTCGAGATTTACGTTCAACACATAACAATCCATCTACTATACTACACCAATCCTAAAGGTAGTGTGAGTCAAGGGAATAATTACCCTACCAAGAGTAAAGGAAGAATGAAGTTCTGTTCCTTACGCTATAGAGGTAACAATTTAAATTATAAATCCAAGTTGAAATTTATCATTTCCTCAACCATCATCCATTTAGGTGAGGGAGTGTCCCTCTTTCTTCCTTAAGGTGTTTTACAACCATTATTATTATTATTATTATTATTATTATTATTATTATTATTATTATTATTATTATTATTATTATTATTATTATTATTATTATTATTATTATTATTAATTTCAACTAATAATGCACAAGGCCTACTAATATTTCCTATAAATATTGTTTCATGATTTCAAGCACTATAAGGAAATTCCAAAGTTCCACAAACACCCTATTATGAGGTCTATTTTTGGAGTCCTATGTGTATGAGTTTTATGATTAATAAAAGACCTATACTACGTTACCAACACCAGTGTGAGCACATGTAAGTCTATTCCTAAGTCGCCATAGACTCACTCTATATGAACATCACTAGGATAATTACCATAATACACAAAGAAATTAATAACATAGGAACATGAGGAATATATATATATATATAAAATACCACCACATTCACATACATTCACAAGGCTTCATCACCAATTTCCCATCTCTAGAGATTTCATAATCCAAGGATATACAAGACAATTAGTACATAAAAATTTACACGATTTAAGAGATTAAGAAATGTCCCTCACCACCATATTCATACTTTGGTATAATAGTCCTTCACATAACTAAAGCCTAAATGATATTTACCCAAGTATATAGATTATTTTTTTTAAAGGATGTCCCCAAGGGCATCCAACCCTATGTGTATATATATATATATATGAGAGGTTCCAAAGATTTGCAAGACAATTTAATCTGTAAATGAAATTACATAACTTAAGATTTTGAGAAAATACCCCTCACCTTTGATTGAATCCATCTTACAAGAATCCTCCAACCAAGGCCAAGATACAAGCCTTATTCATAGTGCAAGAGGTCCCAAGCCTTCTCAAAAATATTTGTCATAAATAACTACCACCAATTTTCCATCACAACTTTACCCCATCACGGTGAAAAAAAGAAATTATCTCATACTAAGCAAAATAAATGCATACCTTGTAGAAAATGAGACAAATCAATAAAATAAAAACCATTGGTATTACAGTATTATACCTCAAAGAAATTTAGTCCCTAAATTTCCATAACTTGAAGGTGGAATAGTCAAACGAATACTCAGCTGCATTCCCTCTTCTCCTCTCTCTACCTTACTTCTTTGAATAGGTAAATCCATTGTAAATGTCTCTTACCCAAATGTTTCCTTTAATTTAGAGGCCTTTCTTTTTGTCCATTAAAAGGGATTTAGTACTTCTTTTCTATGTAGACCTTAGGGATATTAGGCACGCGGCCTCCCAGTACCTTAGGTGGCCCACGTACATTTGTAACTCATAATTCCTCAAGGGAAAATGGGGCATATCATTCACAAATCTTTCAAGGTTCCTTCTCATTTTCAACCAGAAATCTACAATCCAAATGCAATTTAGCCGGATTCAAATAATCAGCTTCTAATAGTCATTTAATCAATAAAAAACAATGCATACCAAACTAACTTGGTCGTACCACACTGCAAGCCATATCCTACCAAGTACTTGTAATCCATATGCAGTTTCTCTCTCAACATCACTGTTCTCTCACTCCAATCATCCTTCTTCACGAGCACACCCTACCCTACTAATATACCAACACACCTTCATCCAGTTCCTTTCCTCAAGTCACTGCTATCGTCTACACTCACCTTTAATATGCCATCTTATCTTTTACACGGTCATCTTCTTAAATCGATAAACTTGAACACCTAGACATACTTAGGTCATAAGGGTATATCAAACCCCTCAATACACCAATATTCTAATAAATCTCCTTCGATTAACACCGTATTGTGTTGCCCACGATTTAGAATACTATCACCCCGAAAGTCTCTCCATAGCCTCCCTACCATCCATTGCAATCTATCACATCAATCAATCTTATCACTCAACACACCTTTTACGATTCAAGCAACCTTGATGGAATTCCTGATATAGTGACTGACATTAACGTTTTCTGTCATATCTTCACATAGTGCAAGCAACGAGTGTCATCACTCCAAATCAAGAACGCCACTTTACCTGACTCATATCTACCTGGATATTGGTTTTTATCACTTTTGGGCTTACGCTTCACATTGACATGTATAAAGGCTTACCAAAGGTACCTTATCATGCATGGGTTTAAATCCAACTCATAGGGCAGTTTATCTAGTACATTCCAGCTCATCAGAGTTATGTTTCACTCTTATAAAACGATGGGAAGGTAAAGAAAACCACACTGTAATATCTGCCAATTTTGAAATTTCATAATTGGTGGTATTACTATTGTTGTAATGAAATTTTCCTTTATTTTAATGGAATTGTTGGGTTAATTTTAATTTTCTATATTTAATTCATTATTTTTGTGTATTATTTATGGAAGTGGAGATAAATAATTGAACCAGGTATTTTATAACGGGTAATATTTTTAAGAATTGAGGAAAGATAAAAGAAAGAGGAAATCTTGTGGAGATAGAGCTAAGAGACAAGGAATAAAAAAAGAGTAATCATAAGGTAAAGATCAGGCCAAGTACTTATGAGCTCCAAAGAGGGACTAAAGTGAAATGAAGAACTAGGTGGTATTTAAGATATAGAAAATACCCAAATTGGAGAAATTATGAGTTTGCCACTATCAAGGTTAACCAAGAGTTACCTAGGGGCAAAGTAGTAATTTCAACCTAGGCGGGTATATATAGGCGGTTCCATGCCTTTTTCCTCATTTTTCACTTTCCTCTCTCTCCTCACTCTCTCTTTTCTCTTTCTCTCTGTCTTCTCTATACTCTCTCTCTACCTTTTCAACCGAGCTTCAGAGAACCTTTCTCCGATGGTGGGGTAAGCCATTGGAGGCTAAACAACCTAGGGAAAGTAAAGAATCGAGGTAAGGATTCTGATTCACCGAACTTTTTCTCTATTTTCTAGC
This sequence comes from Biancaea sappan, assembly GCA_037074585.1. Taxonomy (NCBI): domain Eukaryota; kingdom Viridiplantae; phylum Streptophyta; class Magnoliopsida; order Fabales; family Fabaceae; genus Biancaea; species Biancaea sappan. The sequence continues at coordinate 33,528,450 of CM073494.1, read as the reverse complement.
TTTAAGGGTATATAGGGTAAAATCAAGATTTCAGCTTTGTTTCTCAATGAAAATTAGGGCTTTTGGTGTCTAAATGCTCCTTATACATCAAGGATGAGATCACATGAAAGAAATCATGGAAAATGGTGAAGATTTGGCCAAATCTGGGCTAAATCTGAGCCAAATGACATTCTGTCGTGATCATGGCGCCCAGGCTCTAGGCCTAGGTGCCACACTTCTAAAAAGGAAGAGGAAGAAATGGGCTTGGCACCCAGGCGCCAAGTATGTGTGTGGCGCCTAGGCGCGATCTATTTTTCAAATGGCCATAACTCCTTCATCCGGACTCCGTTTTTAACAAACTTTATATCGTTGAAAATCTTTTTGAGTCTAGTTTCAATGGTATAAGTTTGATTTGCAAGTGACTTACTGGATAAGAGTTATGACCAAATGAATGACCAAAGGTCAGGGTTATGGTGAGGATTTTCTATATTTATTTAGTTATTGATTTGGGTTGGTTCTAGGTGACTTGAGAGCTTCATTGGCTTTGTCTCCTGGGACTTCTTTTGTGGTAAACCTTAAAGGCATTGAGGTGAGTGAATGACCTTGCTATTTATGTTTCATTAAATTATTTGGCCACATCAATATAAATCTCATTCACACCGTAGTTAGAAATTCATCAATGAAATTTCCTAGTTAGTGGAAATAACTAGACTAAGAATTTCATTGAATGATTGTGGAAATTAATTATGGGATTTAATTTATGGAGTTTATTTTATGAATTTGGAAGTTTATGTTTGTTTGTACCTCTAGTTAGTTATATTATTTAGAAAGTGGAATTATGAGTGGAATGTTTATCTTTGTTGTGGTATGGAATGTGTATGTAATGAATGGGTGGATTATTGTATGGAAAATGCATCATATACCATCATCTGCACATTTATATTGCTTTTGAAAAAAAAATGTGGAAAGTAGAGGGTTGGTCTTCTGCAAGGTGTGGATATATTCAAAGGTGTGTGCATTTAGAATACACCCATTGAGGGTTGGTCTTCAATGGGTAGAGAGGGGGATAAGCCTTTCATATTGCATTTGTACACATCGCAAGAAGGAAAACTCATTGAGGCTTAGTCTTCAATGTGGTATATGGGAAAAGGTGTGGCAAATGCAAATATACATCATGCATTACATAATGCATTTTAGAGTGATTGTTTACTTATGATTTTTATGCGTTTGAGGATTGTTTTATAGTTTGTTTGTAAGATTGTAAACTCACATTGAATCGTGGGTTTTGGTGCATGGTAAGGTACATTATATATATATATATATATATATATATATATATATATTATCTCATACTATTTTGTGTTAATAGTTTTTATTCTGATTATAGTAGTGACGCTGGTATTTGTACTTGTGCCTTGTTTTACGGCATAGTCACCTGCTCACTGAGTTTTTATAAAACCCACACTCTCTATTGCTGTTTTTAGATTTAGTAACTGAGGAGGTTCGGAAATTGCTGGAGGTTAGCAGCTTGGAGACATACTCCACGTAGTTGGAGAATACTGTATGAACTTATAGAAATGCTCTGTAATCCTATAGGCCACCTAGGTCCTGCTGTATCTAGAGGGGTTTATTTATTTAATTAATTGTGATTTACTTTGTAAATTATGTATATTAATATGCCCATTTTTCGGGGCATGACAAAATGGTATTAAAAGGGGAGATTTGAGTTTAGGTCTCTTATAGATTACAGAGCAATGGTATTCTTTGTGGGCCCTTCCCCATTGTCATAAACTACGCTGCATGACCATGGGTTTAGGTTCCATAAAAGGCACTATAGGATGTTAAGTTTTCCTTTTGTGACTTGCTCCTCAGTGGAGTGAGTCGAATAATTTTATTAACATAAGAAGTGCTAGTGCTTATATGCAGGTGGTTGGCTCCAGATAGAGGAAAAATTCTCGGAGCTTAGAGAGCTCATAAGCTCAGTTCAGATGTAGCTTTGCTACATTACCTCCTAGGTGGTTTGATCAGTATGTGGATGTGTGTGTGGTTATGTATAGTGGAAATACGAGTTTTCCATGTGATGTGTGGTTATCTGTTATAATTTATTTTTGATTTGGTATGTTGTGGTATGTAAACTTAGCTATTTACTTAAAGGTATGTATATGTATATATATGCATCTGTAATGGGATTATAGGTGGTAAGTGAGAAACTAAGATATCAATTATTAATTTGGATGGTGTGATAAGACTTGTCTTATCAATGTGTAGTGGTTTTATGAGTACATTTATATATATTAGGAAGTTAGAGAAAACTTGCTGCGATTTCTTGTGGTGGGTTTCCGTTTATATTTTCTATATAAATTTTCATTTATATATATTTAATGAATTCTGGAAATTCGGTTATTAGGAGAAAAGTGGGAAATAGTTATATGATATCTATAACCTAAATACATTACGTATATGCATGTATTGTATTGTATTTTGTTGTGGTTAGGAAATTCATACCCACGAGGTGTGTGGGCATTCTTTGTAGTTTGGGTGATTAGTTAAGTGGAGTGAGGGACTTCTTTTATTGGTTTTGCTACAATTTAGTTCATGGTGGCAACCAAACTATTTTCATAGAAAAAAAAAAGTTCTTGTAAGGATTTCTAGAGAATTTGGGACAATTCATGAAAATTGTTTGTTTTGAGATTTAATTGCTCTAAATTGCCTCATGAATATTATTTTGACTTAGCAAGCCAAAGAAAGAAGAGGAAGAGTATAAATAGATTTTTGGGAAATTTCTTCCCAAAATCCATGAAGAGCAGAAAACCCAGGTTATCTATTGAGGGTTTAGGCTTGGTGACTTAGGTGCCAAGAGGGAGTTGGTGGCTGAGAGTTTGGGGCTTCTTTAGGTGTTTTTATGTGATTACTTGGGATTTTCTGAATCAACACCAATGTGGACAGGCGTATAGTCCATCCTCCTAAGTGTTGATGGCATTCTAGGTAGGTCGTATGTAAGCAGGTACTTCAACCAAGTTATTTTGAGTTGAAGTTGGATGGTGGAGGTTGAAGTATATAGGAGCCGTTAGGAAGAAGGGAGTAGGAGAGGGGAGAATGCTTATGTGTGAAGTGTTAAGGGCTAAGATTCAGGTTTCATCTAGAGAGTTGAGGTGATTATAGTTCTTCTAGTCAGGGTAATTCTCAGGCTAGAAGATAGAGATCTTGATGTTTGGAATGTGGAAGTTCAAGTAAGTACTATTAGTAAGCAATAAGCTAAGGCTGTTTCTTTTACAGCCAGAAGGCGTACCTTAAGATGAATCTAGAGGGAGAACATGAGTTGTTAGAATTAGTAGTATAGGATTTAGTTGAGAGAACCAATTTAAATTATGTAGTTCTCTTGAGAGAGACACTTTAGTGAGGTGGAAAGTGATATAGAGGTAATTGAAGTGAGTTGTAAATCTTTTGAGGCAACTTGATTAGGTTGTACCGTATGGTTGGAGGTTCGTAGGTGATGATACAGTACAGTGAGTGTGCTTAAATAGGTAGGATTAGCCTTTGAGAGAAGAAAGGACTCATGAAACAAGTTCTCGATAGTCAATGGGTAAGGATACAGTCGGTGTGGGAATATGAAGTTGTGTAAAGTCCTTACCCGAGAAGGTCAGATAGGTAGAGGGTAGTTTATGAGCGTTTCTATCTCAGTGGGAGAATGGAAACCTCATGACTTTTAAATAGTCTAAATGTGTTGTGGGTAGGCTTTTGGCTTGAGTGTCACTTGAGTTGGGTGGAATTGATGGTGGATGCTTGTTATTGTAAGTTAATGAAAGGTATGGCCAATAGTGTGTACATATTTATGATTATGTAACATGCTTGGTAGGTTGAATTCAATCGAGGATGATTGAGGATCTTTCTATGTTGAGGAAGTCAGCATCAAGGGTGTTCTATGTTGAGGGTAAGGGAATGGTGCCATGAAAATGGCCTGGGATGAGTTTAGGTTAAGCTTAAACTCATTGGTGCTAGAGTGAATACCTTAGGAGCATGTACGTTAATTTGAGAAAGAATGAGTTTAGGTGTGTGTGGAAACGCGATGACTTACATATGAACATTTGTGGAGTGTGTATATATGTGTAGTTACGTACGACCCCAAAAATAAATTTCTTTGGGAAGTGTGGAAGTAGGCTTAGTTTAGTTTCATAGACTAAGGTAGAGGCTTTGGCCTGTAAGTTAGTGTGTTTCGATTGCGGACATATTCTTATTGACCTATTGTTGGTCATGGACATGGCCCAACAGACCATGAGATGGGATAGGTTGAGTGTACGCGAGAGTCGGATAAGACATAGAGTGAAGGGGTTTACCCTAGAAATCAAGGGAGTAATTCATTTCATGAATTGGATTTTCGAGGTAATCATTCCTGTGACTTTAGCTACTTGATATTGTGGAAATTCAAGTGTTAATGTCCAAAAAGGAATGAAAGTTGGGACCTGCTTTCTTTTTATGAGATTTGTATTAATTAGATAGTCATTAGTTAGCGTTGTGGGTGTGGTTCAGGTGTATTCTTGAGGTCAAAAACCAGTGACTGCTGATATAGAACATAGGGTTTATGACCATAGGGAATGCACCTGAAAGCAAAATGGGTTGAGGAACAGGCTTATGGGGATATCCAATCCGTGAAATGACAAACTCACGTGAAAGGATTCGTGAGTGGGAATCCCATGGGATCGTAGATCTATGGAAGGATTGTTTGCGTGGTGTGTATGTGGTTTTATGTATAATTTATTTTCTTTTTTATTTATTTAAATAATTCATTTTTATTGTTGTGGCTGTGGATAGTGGATATGATGGCAATATGGAAGCCTGGGTTGAGCCTGATACCCAAAGGGCGACTTACCGATCTTGAGATGACACCTTCGGGCGGGATGCATATATTTTATATTATTGTGATATATGTGATATCTAGTATTTTTTTATACAGATTAACCACTATCTTAGTCTCCTTACATTTTCATCTTTAGAATTTCTCCAATTTTATTACACTTGGTGTTTCATTGGGTCTAAGTTAATTTTAGATGGAAAATGAACTATTTTCATCTTTTAGGACTTAAATTATTAAACACTCAATTTAATCCTTCTTGTGTAATTTTCAGAATTAATTTTGGAGACTTCTTGATGATGTGGCGTTGACATGGCATTCCTGATGAGCTGGATGCTGATGTGGCACATTCTTGGATGACTTGGCAGCTTATTCTATTTGTTTGATGACATGGACATGTGGGACCCAAGGCTGCAGCACTTCAGACCAACTTTCTGCATCCTATCCCTCTGACCTTGCCGAAAGAAATAGCCACCATACCACTTTCTGAAAGGCAACAACTCTTCTGCAACAGCATGCTTTCCATACCAGAAATCAGAAGAAAAAGGGCAGAAGTCAGTTTCATCCATCAGCTTTTTGGGGCATTAGTTTCGTTAGTTTTCAGACTTTAGTTTTAGTGCTAGTTTTCTGTAACTTAGAACATTTTTCGTAGACCACTTCCCCTCCTTCCTTCTCCCTTTTGTTTTTCTGGTTTTTGCTCTTATAGAGGGCTGAAATCTCTTGTAATCAGCCTTGGTTCAGACTGGAGTTGTAATATGAGTTCTCATGCTTTATAAGATAAGTTTTATTCATTTTATTCCAGCATTCATCTATTTCTCTAAGCCTCTGTTCTGTTATGTTTATGAATGTGTTTGATTAGAGTTTCATGAACTTAACAACCTGTTTTTACTGCTTTATTTGAGGATTTATCTATCATGACTGATTGGAATGGTAGAAAGAGAGGAAAATGGCATGTAATGAAGATCTTCTTACATGATTTGATTATCTTTATTGTGGTTACAACATTATGTAGTCAGATAAGGTTTTCTTTGAGTATGTTTTAGTGTAATCCATATTAGAAGATTTTCTGGATTTTTTGGTTAAAAATCAAATGATGAATGAGTGAAACTTAGCATCTGAATAAGAACTAGCAAGGTTACATCTCCAAGAAAAACCAAAGCTGGTTGTATTCTTCTGTTGTTGTTCAAATTTGTTGTTTGCTGCCTTGTTTGTTGTTGTTGTTACTGTCCTTAATTGCAATTTCTTTGTTCTATCACAACCAATCCCCCCCCCCGGTGTATTAATTAACTTTTAACTAGTGTTTATGTGTTTAAAACAATTAGTCAGTAGTTAGATGTGAGGCTCCAAGAGTGAAAATGACCTGGGGACCATTATGCTGCAAAATTGCCATGATTTCAATTCTGAGCGATTCAACATCGTAGTGGCGTGAACTAGAATTTTGGCACCTTTGCCAGGGAGCCAATTCACTTCTAAGTTGTCTGATTAGTTGTTTATGTGTGTCTTTGTTTGATTTTCAATCATTTATGTGTTGTTGAAGTGGGAAATGTAAAGCTTTTACGTGGGTTGGCTCTATGACTAAAGGACAATTTTCTTTTTTGTTCATAACTTGATACAATTTTCATCAGAAAGGAGACGTAGCATAAGAACGAATAGTACAAAGATTGCTCACTCTTGGTCAATGAATTTTTGTCGTCTGTCAGTGTTGCTATCACGACCCGTTTTTTGGGCACATGACCGGCACAATGATGAATATCTCATCACTGTAAGCCTTTCGATAAATTCTACCTATGAGTAAAATTATTTAGTTATTATCTCTATGTTATCGAAATGACTATTCCTTAATAAATACGAAGAAAATATATCAAATTTTCTTATTTGAAAATCATATAGACGATTTGCATATAATAATAGATCCTCAATATAAAATACATTATTATACTGAAATAAAAGTCAAATGCTAAACCTCTGACCTAGATGTCCTAGACGATTACAAAGCAACATAATTTACAACAAAAGAGGGGCCTACCCAACAGTGGAAAGGTCCAAAGTGATCTACTCCTCTAGCGGATATTCTTCGTCGGCAACGTGATCTAAACAAAAAGATTTTACCGAGAGTGTGAGCTTTTAAACTCAGTGAGCGAATCCGCCTCACGTTAATAAAATTCAAATACATCACCAGTCATGCAAGTATACCTGAAGGCTCAAACTCAACCAATAAATATAGTTAAAAATTACATACTAGAAAATATCAATCCATCCAATTCAACCAACGGTACTAGTACTCGTTAAAGGCAATATATCCCGGAGAGTGCACATGAGCCAGCTCACCAAATTTGTTTATTTCCGCCATGATGCACAACCTCATCCTCTCAGATAAGGCACCTGGTGCGTATATTTTATAGCACATAAAATATTCCAGCAAGTATACTGGGTCGCAACAAGTAATAAAGTGATAAGTAGAGTATCGTCCCACAGAGATTGAGGTATCAAATGAAATTCAATTAGGCCAAGTGAAATGCTATTAAGACTTATGAAGGAAATTGTAGAAATTACACAAAAAGGGGGGTGATGATTGAAACAACAAAATATAAATAACTGAAATTTAAATAACTAAACAGAAAACAAAACAGACAAAAGATGTGCAACTGGTCACAAATTCCATGGAATTGTACATCATCATCCTTTCCTTTGAATATTCTTGGCTAATTCTATTATGTAATCTTCAATCTAAAATTCTTAGAAAGTCTTCTAAGACTGAATTATATTAAAATTATAGTTAGGAAGATCTTCACTAATCTATAACTCAAATATAATCCGATGAAGTCCTAATCACATCAATGCCCCGCAATCGCATATGACATGTTATCTCTTGTCCTACTCATTACAAATACATAGCAATCGCATGCAGGTATAAATAACAAGCTTCATAGGACAATAAATAAAATAGAACTTTGGTCAAGAAAATACTCATTGGTCCAAATGAATTAAAGTACAATTTCCATTTCATCAAATGACCGACTACACAAGAAAATGAGATTGATTTCGTTGGTCTAATCCGATTAATTCATAGACAAATTAATCTTTGAATCATTGAAGAACAATTCAATTAAATTACAATCCATTCAATGTTGGCCAAATTTCTAAAATATGATTGAATCCAAAAGCTTTGAAATTACAATCTAACTTATCCAAAATAATTGACTAAAATCTTAGATCAACCATTCAATTAAGTCATGAAGCTCAAGAAAATTATTCAAGCCACATAAATAAAACTATCTATATCTAGATAATCTAATTTATGGTGGAAATTACAAGGTCAAGCTCAATATCTAGCTAACTCTAGCATAGACATAAAAATCCCAAACTCATTGAAGGTTCATCAAACATTCAAGAGGAAGAATAATCAGTAAAATCCATTCCATTAAACGAAAATGCATTAAAACTGAATATGTTCAACAATAAAGCATCATAAAACCGAACTACATCAATCCTTAAACTCAGAAATTACATGGAAGAGAAGAAGAACATGACAGAAATCTGCAAAATACAACAGAAAACTAACAAACTATGAAGGAAAATGGAAGAAAATGGGAGAAAATGGGAGAAGGAGAGCCATTCCCAAGTGGGAAGGCTTCCTTTCCCTCAAACCAAGCTCTGGAAGTCGCCTTTGTCTGCAGCAGCCGCGGGTCTGAAGTTTGGAGCGAAGCCTCCCTCTGTTTTGACCTAAAAATTGCATTTATAGTGGTTCTCTGAGGCGCTTAACCTAATTTTTCACTATGTTCTGCGCCATACTTCTGACTCACTGCTCCTGGCGCCGGGCATTGACTTCCTGGCGCCGGGCGCCAGGCCATTTTTTCAGCATTTCTGATTTACTCTCTGTTGCTTTGTTTCTTGTCCGGTTCGAGCCCAGATGCCTCCAAACTCTGTAAAACACATAAATGAACCATTTTGGAGTAAAATTATGGAGTTAAAGCACATAAATCTATAATTAACTTTCACCCAAAATAATTCAAAACATTATAAAAATAGAGTTTTGACTAAAATCAAGATGCAAAAAGGGCTAGAATAGAGGCTAAAATATATGGAAAATTGCATGTTATCAAATCCCCCACACTTAGCCTTTTGCACTCCTGGGCAAAATCAATTAAAAACAACAGAGAATCCCAATAAGCACAGCAAGCAAAGGTGTAGAAAATATACAACAATAAAACAATTAAAATTTAGAAAGATTTAACATTAGGAGAAATAAATCTTAAATTTCTAAAAAGTTCAAGCTCCATGGCAATTATTTTGATAAGAATGAATTCAAGTAACAATCTCCTCACAGGGCAAGGTGTTTATCCTCTACTCTCTGAAGTGTTTAAGATGGAATCACTCAAAATCATTCTATCACAAATTTACTACCATAAGCTTGTCAAGTATCTAAATCTCCACTATTTGAATCTAATACATACTTGAATCAAAAGGACTTTACAAGGTTGTAACGTGGGTAAGAAAAATAGTGGGAAACAAAGGGAAAGATTGAACAATGAAACAAAATATGGTAACAACTCAAGAAAATGAAGAGTATTTACAAGTGAAATATAAGAGATTGAGTATAAATAAATTTTGGGTCTCAATGTTCTACCTGCTCCTCTTTTTCATCATTTTCTTATTTTCAAAATTTTTTTTTATTCTTTCTTCCCTTTTTTTCTTTCTTTTTTTTTTCTTGTTGACTGGCCAGTCTTTTCTTTTGCTTGAGAGGAAGTAGAAGAAATATAGTTCAAAACACCCCAAAATTCACAAGATTTTTCAGCATATCAATCCCTTAAAAGAATTTAAAATACTCCTCACATCTTAAGTTGGAAGAAAGAAAAATATTGTTGTAGGCAGAAAAAGTGGTGGAAGGACGCAAGAAAGAAAATGGATAAGGCACAAAATGACATATAATGGAAACAATGACAATGGATGGTTATTTGGCTAAAAGTGGTTACAAGAAACAAATGCCTAAATCATTTCCAAGCATGTACAAGATATGTAGCCTCAATCAAAGATTCAAGACAAGTTCTAGAGTGACAATCCATGATAGAGAACACACAACAAGAAGAATAGCATTTTTTTTCACTTAGGCTCAAATCCTCACAGCTAAAAGACTATTACTACAAATTCATTAAAGTCAACGTCATTGCCATTTAACTTGAATTCCTTAGAGAAATAAGGCTAAATTCTCTTCATGCTAAGTCAATCTACACTTTAACTATTTCATCATGCATAATTCCACACCAAAACTCCATCAAAAATTTAAAAAGTGAGCATCAAATTCGGACAAAACAGAGCAGCAAAATTCTGCAGTGCAGAATTTCTGGCGACACGGTTTTACCGACATAGAACGACCCCAAAATGGATGCGAATCACTCCAAATAAAATTCTACAACTAGAAGACATATAAAGGTTTAAAAACATGTAAAGAAAGTGGCAAAAACCATAGCCAAGCAGTACAGAATATTCATGCAAGATGACAAAATTTCTGCCAAAACAGAGAAAACAGAGAAAAAAATGGGCAACAGAAAAAGACTAAAACAAAATTAAAATTACGAAAGAAATACAACAACAAAATTAAAAAGAGAAAGATTAAAGAAACTTGGGTTGCCTCCCAAGAGCGCTTGGTTTAAAGTCCTTAGCCAGACTTTATTTGGTGTCTATGCTTAGCGTCGCTTCTTCTTTGTTTTCCTTACTTTCTCTTTGATTTTTTTTTATTTCCATCGTCAAGGAAAATGATCAAGTACCTCACACACAACAAAGAGAAATAACATGAGAGATACATCAAATAAGCAAGGTAACAAGAAGAAATGAAACTAATAAAGACACTTGAAAAGCTAAAAACACTTGAAATTGTAAAAACTAAAACAAGAAAAGACAATGTCTAAAATAACATCACTTTGGCTTAAAAGAAAAATCAATTTGACAACCATCAATCCCCGGCAACGGCGCCAAAAACTTGGTGCGTATATTTTATAGCACATAAAATATTCCAGCAAGTATACTAGGTCGCAACAAGTAATAAAGTGATAAGTAGAGTATCGTCCCACAGAGATTGAGGTATCAAATGAAATTCAATTAGGCCAAGTGAAATGCTATTAAGACTTATGAAGGAAATTGTAGAAATTACACAAAAAGGGGGGTGATGATTGAAACAACAAAATATAAATAACTGAAATTTAAATAACTAAACAGAAAACAAAATAGACAAAAGATATGCAACTAGTCACAAATTCCATGGAATTGTACATCATCATCCTTTCCTTTGAATATTCTTGGCTAATTCTATTATGTAATCTTCAATCTAAAATTCTTAGAAAGTCTTCTAAGACTGAATTATATTAAAATTATAGTTAGGAATATCTTCACTAATCTATAACTCAAATATAATCCGATGAAGTCCTAATCACATCAATGCCCCGCAATCGCATATGACATGTTATCTCTTGTCCTACTCATTACAAATACATAGCAATCGCATGCAGGTACAAAAAACAAGCTTCATAGGACAATAAATAAAATAGAACTTTGGTCAAGAAAATACTCATTGGTCCAAATGAATTAAAGTACAATTTCCATTTCATCAAATGACCGACTACACAAGAAAATGAGATTGATTTCGTTGGTCTAATCCGATTAATTCATAGACAAATTAATCTTTGAATCATTGAAGAACAATTCAATTAAATTACTATCCATTCAATGTTGGCCAATTTTCTAAAATATGATTGAATCCAAAAGCTTTGAAATTACAATCTAACTTATCCAAAATAATTGACTAAAATCTTAGATCAACCATTCAATTAAGTCATGAAGCTCAAGAAAATTATTCAAGCCACATAAATAAAACTATCTATATCTAGATAATCTAATTTATGGTGAAAATTACAAGGTCAAGCTCAATATCTAGCTAACTCTAGCATAGACATAAAAATCCCAAACTCATTGAAGGTTCATCAAACATTCAAGAGGAAGAATAATCAGTAAAATCCATTCCATTAAACGAAAATGCATTAAAACTGAATATGTTCAACAATAAAGCTTCATAAAACCGAACTACATCAATCCTTAAACTCAGAAATTACATGGAAGAGAAGAAGAACATGACAGAAATCTGCAAAATACAACAGAAAACTAACAAACTATGAAGGAAAATGGGAGAAAATGGGAGAAAATGGGAGAAGGAAAGCCATTCCCAAGTGGGAAGGCTTCCTTTCCCTAAAACCAAGCTCTGGAAGTCGCCTCTGTCTGCAGCAGCCGCGGGTTTGAAGTTTGGAGCGAAGCCTCCCTCTGTTTTGACCTAAAAATTGCATTTATAGTGGTTCTCTGCGGCGCCAGCACCGGGCGCTGCGATCCCAGCGCCGGGCGCTGGCTTAACCTAATTTTTCACTATGTTCTGCGCTATACTTCTGACTCACTGCTCCTGGCGCCGGGCATTGGCTTCCTGGCGCCGGGCGCCAGGCCATTTTTTCAGCATTTCTGATTTACTCTCTGTTGCTTTGTTTCTTGTCCGGTTCGAGCCCAGATGCCTCCAAACTCTGTAAAACACATAAATGAACCATTTTGGAGTAAAATTATGGAGTTAAAGCACATAAATCTATAATTAACTTTCACCCAAAATAATTCAAAACATTATAAAAATAGAGTTTTGACAAAAATCAAGATGCAAAAAGGGCTAGAATAGAGGCTAAAATATATGGAAAATTGCATGTTATCAGCGCCTCACAGATCTGTTACCGACCCGAGCTATAACCCTACTGAGAGAATTGTTATCTACACACTTGTTGGTCAAGACACCCTTTAAACTGGGTTTTTCACCTTGCCGTGAGAGGGGTACTGTTCCGCTCAATCACAATCAATAGTACAGTATTTCATATCATAATCAGAAGTACAATGTAATATTTATTCATATAACAGGTATAGTATATAACTATATTATAGGTTTATAAACTACAAATTAAGATAACAATTAAATTGTTTTTGAAAAGATTCAAACTTCACATCATCATGAAATACTTGTTTCGTCGTATCCATACTTCTGAATTAATTATCTCCCTAGATTTGCCACTTTGAATCCAGTTTACCCCTATGAATCTTGGGAGTGTACTACGACATACTTTTTATCACCAGTAATGCTAAAACACTATTAAAACAAGGTCGTTCTATTCACCTGGATTCTGTATGAGTATCACTTCTCTAAGTCGTTATCAACAAGAGTACACAGGTGAATTTTAGTGTTCCGCTACGGAGATTTTCATGAAAGGTTAGAGAAAACAAGTTAGGATTGTTTTTGTACAGATATTGTTCATACATACAATTACTATTCATATGTACGATAACTATTCATGCATATGGTTACTATTCATATGTATAGGTACTATTTATATCAGATATAGAGAATACAATCTGTAAAAGAGTACACCAGGTAAGTTCCTAGGAAAGAATGAAGGGTTGCAATGGACACACTTAAGAACCAGGTTTTTCCTTAGCCAGAACTTTCCTAGACATATATTCTTCACAGTTTACATTCTATTTTGGTAATCAGAGAATCAAAATAACATATAGGCAGCTAAGGACAGTTTTTCTGATGTGGAAGATCAGCCAAAGCCTTAACCACAAAGAATACTTAAGAAAATAACTTCTAAAATTTGAAAGATATAGAAAGGGCATAGTATCCTTACCTAAGCTGAAAAGGAAAGACCCAAAATCTCATAGGCCTAACGTCGGAGCAAGAGAAACTTAAGGAGAGAAGAAGAGAAGTTAAAAATGTGAGTTTAGAAGTAAAATGGAATGGCCTATTTATAGAAAAAGTCAAGGGTACTATTTGACACTATACACTAATAAAACATTCAATTTACTATTCATGAAAATGATATTTCTAATAATTCAATTTACTGTGTACTTTAATAATTTAACTTATTGTACAAATCGTGGAAAGATTGAATTATTAGTTACTATTGGAAACTTAAAGGGAAAACTATTTTTTCACCTTAAACCTTTAAGTTTCTTTTCAATTTAGTCATTTTACTTTAGTCCTTGAAGGTATTTTCATACATAAAACGTCATTTTCTCCTACAAACTTCTTTCTAGTTTTCTCTTATGACCAAACCACATCTAGTACTTGACATTTTGATTGTATAAGTAAATAGTACCATATACATAAATAGTATTATACAGGTTAATAGTATCATATACTGAAATAGTAACCGTAGTTCGAAAATATGCATTGATATTTTATTTTTCATGGGTATTACAGTTGCTCACTCTAAATATGTGTTTTTGACCTTACCACTTACTGTTGTTCTCAACCACGAAGAAAGGCACTAGCCAAATGCAAGAAATCGCAGCACATAGAAAGAAATTGCAGCATAGGGATGATGACTTTGCTCAGATGGTTAGGTAAGTCAGTCGGGTAATGGGTTAGGTTTGGGCCCCAAGATGATGTGGATTTTTTTGTCCAAATCAACTGCTAATGTGAGCAAAAGAGAGATGATGTGTCATTTCCCAATCTCAATAAGTGTTGACTAACGATCAAACTAACTATCAACTGAACGAAGGAGATTTTTCGCAAAAAATAGAATGTTTGTAAGGTTTTTTGTTCAATTTTATAGTTCATGGGAGTTTTCTGCACAGTAAGAAAAGTTCATGGAGACAAAGTGCATTTTTTTCAAAAATAAATAAAATTATAGGAACCAAATTAAAAATTTAGTTAAACTATAGGAACCCAAAGATTAATTTTCTCTTTTAGTTTATCAGAATTATGTGGCCAAGAATGATTTATTAATTAAATATCTTATATTTATATATATATACATATATATATATACATATACATATATATATACATATACATATATATATATATATACATATATATATATATATATATATATATTGTCACAACCCACTTTCTGAGTATGTGATCGGCACAATAATAACATTTTTCCATTACTGTAAGTCTAACCTATCCCTGAAATACCTTACTATTCTCATCGTATTTATATAACATTTTTAAACAAAATAAGTACGTAATTATCAATTTAAATCTAAGAAATTTAAACAAACCAAATAAACATAATTTAAATTAACCAAACGCTACCTAGAAACCATCTTAAGTGTCCTATGCAACTACAGTCTACAGAGCGACCTATTAACATTAAAACAAAAAGACAAGGCCTATCCAACAATGGAAAGGTCAACACCAAGCACCGTTACTCCTCAAGCAGGTGCTCCTTGGTGATGGTTGAATCTGTAAAAAAAAAATGAATCATGAAGAAGGTGAGTTATGGAAACTCAGTGAATAAATCTGCCCTGCCTTAATAGGACCTCAATACATTATCAATTATTCAAATATGCTCGGAGGCGATATAATCAACCAAAAATCATAGAAAATACATACTAATATATATTAAATGCATCCAATTCAAACTAATAGAACTAATACTCGTCAATGGCAACATATCAATGGGAGCTCACACAGGCCAGCTCACCAATTTCATTCCCGCCATGACATACAATCTCATCCTTTGGATCAGAACTCCTCACGGGTCTCTTACCCAACTCAAGCTATAGCTCCTACTTAGAAAGTCGTTGTCTCCACACTCACTGTACAAGGCACTCTTTAACCCAAGCTTCCCACCTTATTGTGAAATAAGGTACCATCTCGCTCAACCATAAACAATGTCTTAGGCACATATCAACATCAATCAATAATATAACATAATTAATTTAATCTCACCATATTGTTCAC
The DNA here is from genome assembly GCA_037074585.1 of Biancaea sappan. Classification (NCBI taxonomy): domain Eukaryota; kingdom Viridiplantae; phylum Streptophyta; class Magnoliopsida; order Fabales; family Fabaceae; genus Biancaea; species Biancaea sappan. The sequence goes on along the minus strand of CM073494.1, from coordinate 33,512,854 downwards.
ATATATTACATCGTCAGAATCAAATGATCAAATCAACCACTTAATTTATATATATATCAGTTGTCCCCATTTCATAAATGCACATACAATTTAACCCAGTTTCATAACTGCAAACACACCCTATGATTTTGGGATCGACCTACATCATATCCTTATAATTAACAACGCTAAAGACCCAATTAAAACGAGGTTGATCTACTTACCTGGATTCCAACGCTATAGTTACCGAGTTTCGCATGTTATCCAAAGAGAGAAAAGGTGTGTGCAAGATTCCGATATGAAATTCTAATAATTTTAATAAAAGGGTTGTGAAACGAAATCAAAATTATGAAATCAGAAAACTTATCGTTTTTGGTTCTGACATTCGGTTATATCTCCCAAATGGTAAGGAATTTTCAAATGAAATTGATCTTTGAAACTAGATTCAAAGGCCTTTCCAGTGATATATAAATGGATAAAACAAGAGTTCGATTAAGGGAGTTATAACCGATTTGATTTTTGTAAAAATAAATGCTTGATAAATCAGATTTTATAGTTCTTATCTTTGTTTCTTGAAATTTTCCACCATTGGAAAAGATCACCAGAGATGTATTCCGTGAGATTTATGTGAGGAGGTGTGGGTGAGTGAGGAATATGGAGGTCTTGGGGTTTGTTCATAGATGGGGTTCAGGCTTGATTAGCTTAGGTAGAATTTAAATTTAACTAGGATATCTCCTAGATTCATAATTATCCTAACTTTGTTTATTATTATTCTTTTATTTTATTTTATTTTATTTTTCCTTGTTTCTAGATTTAGGGTTCCTATTACTTTAATTAATTTAATTAGTTTTTAGAATCCTAGTTGCAGAGCCTAGTTGGATTGCTTTAGGTTAGATATTATCTAAACATTATTTCTATTATTTAATCCTAATCCTATTAGGTCCTGTTATTTTATTTTAATTTAATCATTATTATCTCATTTAATTTGTTCTTCTTGAAGCTAGATTAAATCTTATTTTCTTAAATTGCCTTATCTAATATTTAATCCTTGATTATTTATATTGTGCCTAAGATATTAATCCTATCCTTATCCTAATTAAAATCTTTTGGAACCCCTAAGGTTAATTTTGCTTCTAGTTTTTGCAACTGAACTCACGCCTATTCGTTTGTGTTGGGCCCAACCCATTAGCTAGTCAATCCAATTGTATCTTGACTAGTTTATGGGCCTACCTCTTATATTTTGTTTGGACTTTTTAATTAATACTTAACATATCCCTACTTGGATCTTTAGTTACACTTACCTCACTTGGATAATGAGTCATTATTGAGTTTGGGTTAGATGAATTAATTAACTACATTAGCCTTATGTTAACTACATTTGGGCTCCCATTGGGCTTGTAGTCGTCCGATGATTCTACATATCCTATTTAATATTTATTTTACTTAATTCTTAGGAATTTCTTTCCATCATTTTGACTATTTTTATTTTCCTTTAGATCTTACTAAGATTTCATATTTATTTCATTGTAATATTTCTAATCCTATGCCAAAATTTGAAGTAATTATAATTTGAACTCTAACCAACTTTTTATTTTTCAAGTCCCTCATACAACTTATGAAGAATAACAATCACACAAACACAATAACTAAAATACATTTATCATAGGCATAAACTCAACATTTAAATGATAGACAAGGCAAAATTTCTTCGAATATCCGTCTATTTGTGAGAAAATTTTCACAAGTATTCGAACTTCTTTTTTCCTATGACGTCGTAATATCCAAGATATTACATATACAAACCTAGCAAGTTGACCTCATAACTAATTTTGAAGTTAAGGTGATGTCCTAGTAAGAAGCAAATGTCATAAATCCCTATAGCCATAAAAAGTGGGGAGGAGTATAAGTGTTCAGAGCTTTAATTTCCAAGCACTCGTGTAGAATATGGATTATTGATGGTTCATAATATGTGTTTAGTAACATCCTGATCATACTTTTTATATCAAGCAACATGTGATAGAAGATTGTCTGACCTTTATGAACGATGAGAAATATTTTCAATTTCACTATGTTAGTGAAGGTGGCCTTCTGTGCTGGCAAAACTGGTCCAGCCTCTCAGTAACCAAAATTCTAGTTGTTGAACTAGTATTATTGTTGAAGTAAATTTTCCAAAGCACAGATTTTTTATAATGGACCTAAATAGTTTTATTTGGGCGTCGATCATTTTTACAAAAGCGTGGCCCACTTCGCTCTTGCTTCTCACGAAATTCAGGCACTTCAAGGTTTTTAATTGGGTCTAGATTAGCTTTACAAAAGCGTGGCCCGCATCTCTATCGTTCTTGTCTCACATGTACGGTATTTACTTTTTCTGAAAAAGTTAACTATGTCAAATCTACAGAGAGAAAATGAACATAGCAGGATGAAAAGAGATGTGTGTCAAAACATAGGAAACAATTGAATGTTCGGTATTTAAAATCTTGCAACGGATACATTCATTCCTCTCCTATTTAAAGCTAAAGAATGACCATAATGAAGCTAACTAAGCACGTTAGTTATTGCAGAAAAAGCATTTTCATCTATCAATCTCTTCTTTGTTAAATCATTTATTTACTCTGTGTGAGTTGTTTTTTATTGTAGAGAGTGAATGAGTACTTTTGGTATTTTTCATTCTCTTCAATTATTTTCTCCTTGTGAAGAAAGTTGTAAAAACTAATAAACTGAGCCTTTGAGTCTTTGTTAGGTTGTAATTTCTCCCTGTTGGATGTTCCTTAGTTTAGTGAGAGTATAGGTTATAAAATTCAAGGAAGATTGTCTCGGTGAGAGTTTTCTTGTAAATCTCTTATCAGTTTATTGTTATAAAAAAAAAAACCCATCAGCTATGAAGCTTTGGACAGAATGTAGGATCTTAAAAAAGGGATATGAATCTCTTTTAACTTTGTGTATTCTTGATTTAACGTCTTTTTTCACATCTATGATCTTATCTATACTATCATCTTATTGAACACTCTTAATTTTTTTTAAAAAAAAAAAGAAGATAATTTACTGAAGTTTGCATAAAACACAATTCAATCTTGTGTTTTCATCTTGATTAACAATTATAATTAACTTTGCAATGCATATATTATACTATATATAATACTAACAAAATAAAATAAGACTGATGTTAAAGATTTTCAAGCACCTGATGTCGGAAATGTCCAATGTATAAAAGCAATAAAATTTTATTAGTGAATTATTTTACCATACCAAATTATATTTGTTCTCAAAAAACTAATTGTTCTCAAAAAAAAAATTGTTTTCAAATTATATATGTTGTCGTAAAAATTGAGTGTCTCATAAAAAGTGAGTATCAAATAAAAAAATGTTCTAAAAGAAATATGATAAACTTTGTTACCATTTTGCTCATTAATTTCCCACGAGAAAAACAATAATCTCCGATAAAATGTAAAGTTATATATAATGTCTTGCACAATCTTGACAGCTTCAACTCAAATTCATGAAATTATTAATCAAACGATTCAGATAGGAGTAGGAAGATCCACCGTCTTGCAATGCCTTCCTACTAATTTCACTAATTTGCTTCACCTTCTTTCTTATCACACTTTCTTCCTTCATCACTTCCTTTATTCCTCTCTCTATTCTCTCTGCGCTTACAATGGTGTTTCCTCCAATCTTAGGATCTGCCCTATAATCCAGAGCAATCTCCACAGCTATCTTCAACTCACACACTAGTTGAAACGCATTGGATTGTTGTTCTGCAAAAAGCGGCCACGTTGCAATGGGTACATCGAAGTACACACTTTCTAGAATATAATTCCACCCACAATGCGATACAAACCCTCCTATCGCTTTATGGGCTAAGATTTGGGCCTGTGGAGCCCACCCGATCACTCTTCCAATTCTAGCCATTCGACCTAAGAACCCTTCTGGTAAGATTTCCTCAAGATTAGAGTAATCACTAGGCGTTCCCCTTGACCCCTTTGGAGTGGGTTTCCGTATGGCCCACAAGAAGCGAAATCCACTGTTCTCGAGAGTATGTGCGATTTCCTTCACTTGATCCTTATCAAAACTACCCATACTCCCGAAGCACAGAAATATTACCGACGAACGAGGTTGGTCATCAAGCCACTTAATCACTTCTGATCCTTGCTGGACCCAATCATCAACATCTGCCTTCACGCTTAAGATCGGTCCGACCGGGTAAATCGGAATATCAGTGATATTGGAGAATGAGTGAACCGCATGGGGCTCGATCTCCTCAAACGTATTTACTATAATACCATTTGCTTTCTTAAGCCCCGTGACGTAATTGAACGCGAACGACTCCCACTCTTTTTCCAGTACCGCACCGGGCAAAACATTAGCCGGAACAGGGTTCATGAAACTCGGAATGGCCAACTCAGTGCCGGAGTTCTTGAAGTTAAACACAGTCGTATCAACGATGCCCTGTTCTTTGAGCTCGTGAAGATGAAGCATCAGACTGAGAAATCCGACGCCTGAGGTGTAGAATACCATGCCGGGAACCCCGAACTCGTTGGCCACATCGATCATGTTGGTGCAGACCATGTCGACGACGAACCGGGCGAGTCGCGGTTAGTCAGGGCTCGAACTGGACTCGTCGAGGAGTCTAGACACAGCTTCTCTGACCTGAAGTGTCTGATTTTCGACGAGATTGTCTAAATAGGAACCTGGTTGAGGTTCAGAAATGGGGAGATGGATCAATCGACGGCGTTCGAGGAAACTGGGGGCGGAAGCGAGGGATTCTATGTAAGAATCGACGGCGGTGTTAGACGGTGCCTTGATGATGAAGACGATGATGGAAACGTGAGGATCGTGGTCGATTAGAAGCTTCACGAACTCCACGGCGGAGACCAGATGACCCATGGCAGGAGCAGGCACGAAAACTAACTGCGAGTTCTTCATGATGAATGAATCAATCTGCTTCATCGGATTTGGCGAAGATGACGAGGTTGTTTTATATAAACAGAGACCTCCCCCTCACATGTTTCCCTGGGACCCATCCCTGAAAAAAAAAAAAAAAAAAGAATTGACCACCCCCTCACCAGCACGCATCCCAATGGTTCGACCTCCCCAAAACATTTCCTTATATAATATAACAAGAGCAATCTGATTTGCAAGTGACGTCATGGCTTTGCTGGTTTTGCTTGCTTGGCTGGTAAAATAAAATAGTAAAGAGAGAATCTGCCACTTGTTTTTAGACTCTTTGCCTTCTCAATCTTACTTTTATTTTTAATTTCCTTGTCTATCTTTATTTTTTTAATTTACTAAATTAGGTTATTTTTACTGTGACTTAATTCATATCACAGAATATCATTCGTATCAGAGGTGATATGTTTTTTAAGATATCGTCCCTGACATAAGAAATGTATCTCTCAGCATGATATATGATATTTTTTAAATATTTATATTTATTTGACCTCTTTATTATTTGATTGATTTATATTTATTTAACCTCTTAAAATTAATTTTTCTCTTTTTTCTTAGGCTAAAGAGAGTACTACCTCTTCTTAAATAGTCAACAATGCACCAGTTTAAATTCTTTTTATCCATTCGCACTTGTATTCTTCTCCACCATTGGGAATCGCTATGTTCTTTTCATCTGTTCACATTCGTCGCCCTTTCTTCCTATCAAATTCTTCCACTTTGCTTGCTTCATTTCCGTTAACATGCTGCCTTCTCTCCACCACCCTGACTTCATCAATAAATGAGTACGTAAATTAAATTCTACATAAAATATTTTTATAAGAAAATTGACTCTTGTAATATATATATAAATATATATATATACTTCCAGAGAAATATAATACAATTGACTCTCCACAAATTTTAATTCCACTAAATTACTTCATGTGCTTTCTTTTTTTTTTTTTTCCTTTTTCATTAAAACCTATCTTCTTCTTCGTATAACAAAACCATGAAGATTGCAATCTTCAATTATCATGTAATTTTATCATGCAGATCAAATAATTTGTAACACACCATTTTTTTTATGGGTGTGAATGGATGAAAAGAATTTAAATGGGTGCACTGTCCACTATCCAAAAAGATGTGGTGTACTGCTCAAGATTTTCTTTAGTCCAATAAGAAAGAAAAGAAAAATCAATTTTAAGTGGTCAAACAAATATAAGTAAGTCAAGTAATAAAGAGGCCAAATAAATATAAATAATAAAAAAAGTCACGTGTCATGTTGCTTTTGACATAGATAATACTATGCTACAATAAAAATAACCTAATTTGGTAAATTAAACATATGAAGATAGAGAGAGAAATTAAAAATAAAAGTAGAATTGGGAAGGCAAAAAGTCCTTGTTTCTAAAGAGAAAAACAGGCAGTATGATTTTTTTAAAAATATATATATATATATATATATGATGCTCATATTTTGTGTAGAGATTTTAAAAAAAATTACTTTTATACATTAAGGTCGTGAGATTTTGAACTCTCCCACTGAAATAAGAGGAGTGAACTTTTACCTATTAAATAAATTGTAATGGATTCATAAAAGTTCAAACTATCAATTCAGTGCAAACAGTGACTTTGTCTCCCCTACAGTCAAATAAAGTCGAGATTTTTAGTGAGATAATTGTAATTTTTTAAAAATTAAATTCATAATTTACTTTATTTATAATACAAAAAAGTGATTTTAGATGCATTATGAGCTATAATATTATATTTAATTATTGACATGATATCTTTTAACGGTTTTACATACATTTTTTTTATATTTATTAACAATAATGTGTTATATATATATATATATATATATATATATATATATATATATATATGCAAGTCAATGGATAAAAAATCAAACCAATCGATTCGACTAATTAAATCAAAAATTGGCCTAAAGTTTGTCTGGTCTAACTTAAAAATTAGTTTTGGTTTAAATTAGTAGAGCTCGTCGCGTTACCAATTTCATCTTTTTTTTTTGTTAATTTTACCCCACATATATAAAAGACATTGAATTTATTGAACTTTTAAAAAAAAAATCTAGAGCTACTAACCCGAGAAGACACGATCAGCTTCAACCATTCAGTACCAAAAATCAAGCCAAATCTCGAATCCTTGGGTTTTGGCAAGTGTTGGGTAAGTGGGTGGTTGTCATTAAACAAGAAAAAGAAGAATAATAAGATGTTGGTGGAAGAGACTCCCAAATTCAGATGGTGACAAAGAAGAAGAAAAAGAAAGAAATGGTTGTGGTTGTCACCCAAAATTTAAAAACAAAAAAAAAAGAAAAAAAAAGAGGTGAATCCACTGTAATTAAAAATTTTAGTTACAATTTAAATTATTGTTAAAATTTTTAATAATAAATCAAATTACCGATGAAAATATTTTTTAAAATATTTTTTAACTATAATTTTGACCATAAATAATTATAATTAAAATCATAACTATTAAGACAAGTACAAAACTTGAGCCGAAGGCGAGTTTGGCTTTAGTGTCCTTATCACGTCTCATGTCCTGGCTTTAGCCTTCAATACGACCCTCGATATTCCAAAAGGCGAGGAAAAATGGGAGCATGTTGATATGAAATCAGTGAAAAAGTTGAAAATAATGGTTGTCATGTGCCGGTGGAGAAACAAAAGTGAATTGCAATTTTGAAAAAATAATTATTTTTTATATTTAAAAATTTTGAGTTTTAAAATTTTTAATATAAATATATATAATATTAAAAATCAAGGTTAAGTATTATTATATTAATATAAAATTAATATATATTTATAATTTATAATTATTTATATTTTTTTAAATATTTAAGATAGATCGATTCAACTACAGTTTAACTATTAACTATTAAATTAGTGTCTCTATTAATTCAATAACTGATTCAATTTTTAGAACATTGATGCAAGTATTAATTTTGGAGGCATTTTGATTTTGATTTTTTTAATTTATTTTTTATATGGCTAATGCTATTCTAAATCGCAACATAACAAATTTTGTTTAATCTGTTATCTTGAGAGACAATACAAATCAAAATTTACCGTGTGTACTCATAAAAATCATTTTACCATATATTGTCATTTTGATGTTACGATTAATTTATAAAAAAATTATGTCTTTAAATGATGAAACATGTCATGATTTTTGTGAGTCTATCACCATTCTGAAGACACATACTCTAAAGTTTTTAAGGTGTGTTGCCTTTCAAAATAATGACATATTAAAATAATTTGTTATACTGTAATTTAGAACGATGACATATGAAGGAATGAATTTAAAAGTAATAATGGTCGCCCAAACTGAACCTACAATTGATATTGAACAAAAAATTAAAAAGAGAGAGATATATATATATATATATATATATATATATGCTCGTATGTATGTGTGTGTGTATATATATATATATATATATATATGTAAGTATATATGTATATGTATGTGTGTGTGTGTGTGTGTCAAAAAAAAATTTTGGTACAACAAAAAATCTGTTACTCATTTTATGATACTATAATTTGTGTAAATAGTATATGTTACTTTAAATATTAATATATTAAATATAAATATTGTCTATATCACTTTTGTATTTCTTTTGTGGAGTGGTGTCTTCTCAACAAGTTTATTTTTAGTGTTCATATGGTATTAAATAATTTAGTATTATTTTTATTTATATTTTTACATATAATTTATTATAATTTTTTATAAAATTAACATAATTTAATTTTAAATTATGATTAAATTAGAGATTTGATTTTAAGTGAAAAATATTTATTTATTAAAATATAATAAAAAATAATACTAAATTCTTTAGTACTAAAAAAATTGTCTTCTCAAGAACTTCGCAATGGGGCTGATAAAGTCAAAAGGTGCATTGAATAAAAATTTGATTTAAATGCAGGAAAGTTTATTTTGAATGTTTTTTTGATCGATAGTCAAAGTTTGCTTTTCTCTTGCCTGTTGTTTTGTTCTTGTTTCTATGTTTTCGATTTGTTGAAATGTAGACTCTGTCCTTTTTAGATAATAATAGATCCTAGTAGCAACTTTGAAACAAAAGAAAATGAGTAAATAAATAATGGAGTCAGAACTGCCGTTGTCCAATAAACAAATACTAACTCTTTAGGGAATTAGAGGAAAATATAATAGTTTCCCGAACAAAAGATAAATAAATAAAAAGTCCTAGAGGCGTTTTCAAAACTACCTATCAATTTTTATATATTTCAATTTTTTTAACAAAATAGAAATCATTTTCATTAAAACTACACTAAATCAAGAATACACAAAATTAACTAGGATCTAAATATCGTCAAATATATTACAAGTTTAAATTTATGAGAATAGGTACATGATTTATGACAACATACCTTAAAAATTAATATAAAAAAGAAGACTAAACAGAGACAACATATTCCTGAACCTTAAATCAAGTGTGACTAAAAAGAGGAACATATCCCTATTCTCTATATCAGAGTTAGTCTTTTGGCAACCCCAAAACACAAAGGCTAATCTCCTCAGTCAGATTAGATCTGAGCATTAATAAACAAAACCATCACAACATCTTCCCTACCAGATCTGAGCTAATCTCTCTGGTCGACAAGATTTGAGCTAATCTCCTTGATCAATTCATTTTTTTTCTTTTTTGGTAAATGGCAACCACGGCCTCGAATCTAATTTTTAGCCACTGCAAAAGCCAAAGCTTCTCTGCCCCTGAATCTAGTTTCCACAATGGAGATCAAGAAAAGAGCTGGGAAGAAGATGAATGTAGATCGAATCTGATAATAAAAAAATGTCTCACAAAGAAGAGAAAGATCTTCCACAAAAGGAAGGAGAGAAAAAAAAAACTCTCTTAAAAAAGAAAGGAAGGAGAAAGGACGAAAAAAGAAGGAAGAGAGGGCAATGCCCACCAGCGACGATACACAGGTAAAGATGCAAAAGATGAAAAGGCGAATAGGGGCCACAAATCTTGCAATAATATATTTTAAATTTTTCTGTGTAAACATTACAGAGGGCTCATTTTTTTTTTCCAATTTAAAGATCCAATCCAAAAGCCGTTAATTGCAGTTCCAATTTCCAAAAGTTAATTTAAAAACATCCATTATCAGACTTCATTTGTCTTTCTCTCAATATTCATTTTTAGTTCCAAAAACAAAAATAGAAACAAAAACAAAAATAGATCACATCACTTTTCTTTTTTTTTTTTTGTGAGAAAATCATTTCATAAATGTGGTTTCTCTTAAAAAATATCATTTTCTGGAAAAAAAAACTTCGTTTCTTTTTTGCAAGATTCTTCACAAAAAAAATTCAAAAGACTAAAAAATCATTTTCAAAACAAATCACTTCATCATCTCAACCTTTTTTTTAAAAAAAAAATTTGAATTACGTTGATTTTAATTCTCCCTAGTGAGGTACATAAGACCTTGGATAATCATTCGAGATCAAGTCTATTTAATTTAAACCTATTTTGTTTTATTTTTTAATTATTAAAAGTCACATAAATAAATTATAAATCACCTAAGGAAGCCATTTTAGATGGAGATAATAAGGTGCCTCACACCTTTTCCACTATCTAAATAAATTTTGAATCCTTAGAATTTGTATAAACATTAAAATTCATGAGGCCTTATATCTCTTTAAACCCTATTTAGTATTAAGTTACACTTGTTCCAATAAAATAGTTGTATGAGATGAAATATGTTCCCAAGCATATTGAGTACTAACCAGCAATGATTTTAAAACCGAACCAGACCACCGATCGGACCAGTTGGACTAGTGATCGACTGGGAGTCCAGTTTGATTTGGGCAAAAAACTGGCCTACAGTCGAACTGATCAAAAACTGGGTTTAACAGGTGTTTTTTTTGAATCGACTATGGTCAGACCGGTTCAAGCTCTGAAAAAAAAAATTGCATCTTCATGTTCTGAATTGGGGGGAGAGAAAGAGAGAGAATTGTAACACCTAATTTTGTCCATCATGTTTATAATTTCTCCTTTCCTTTTAATAAATAAATAATCAAAAAATATAAAAATATAAAAATATAAAAAAAAATAATAACAAAATAACAAAAGGTATGTCAAATGCCTTTTAATATTTATTTTTGATATGCTCACCACATCATCACATGAGAAACTCCACTTTAGCACATGATGAACAACCAACTATCCCACTATCCCACTATCTCATGTATGGAGCCACTCAGCCGAAAAGGAGGGAGCGTGGTGGATAATAAAGAGAGCTTACCAGAGGGGTTAAAAAAAGAAAAAAGGTAGAGCGAGAGACTCCAGAGAGGAAGAAATAGAAAGAAAGCGAAGCAAAGAGAAAAAGGGAGATCAAAGTGCGTAGGGAGAGAAAACAAACTCAAGCAAAATAGAGTGCGGCGAACAACGGGGTGCGAGAACGAAGCACGGCGAGGCGTGAACACATAGTTGGACAGAAAAGAACAGCGCGTGGTGAGAGGCAGAGACAAGAAACTCATTTTCATGATAGGATACCTCCTCTGTTCCTTACTTGAAAAAACAGAGACAGCACTTAAAAAACAGAGACAGCTCCATATTGAAGAATAGCAAAGCAACGTGAGATCACATCTGGAGGCAAATGTAAGTGTTGAGTATCTTTGATTGTGTATGATTTAAACTGAGTTTGAAAGGTAGAGAATAAACGAGAGAGATGAGAGTGAGAAATTAAATAGAGGAAAGACTAAAGAGATTTGATGCATTGTGAAGCATGAAATTTGAGTTGTTTTTTTTTTTCAAAACTTGGTTATAATTCCTTTTTCCTCTGTTATGGGTTATATTGGATAATTATATCCTAAAAACACCCAAGAATAAGTTCTGGGTAGGTCTGCGAATCAAAAGAGTAAAAAAAAAAACGTAACTTGCAAGGGAGGGACTAAACTGAAAATAAATGAAAGTTTGCAGAGACTGTTTTAATTTTTTTTAAAAAATATTTTTGTAACCTATGAACATAGAGAGACCTAAATATGGTCTTAGATTATGAGAAGGATAAAAGGAAAATAATCACTCAGGGACCTCGTGAAACAATAGAAAGGTAAGAATGCATCCTTCCTTTGTTATATTTCCTTCCTCCTTTTGACGTTGTCTTACGTAAATGTGTGTGTATATAATATATATATATATATATATATATATATATATATATATATATATATATATATATATTCCAGTGTATGTTAGTGCATGTTGCATATTCATGTGTGTATATGTATATAATATATATGTATATATATAAATAAGGTGTCAGTATACATTTTTTAAAATAAATCTATTTTTGAAATAATTTCAAAAAATCCAAAAAATATATTTTCTCGTTTTTATTTTCAAGATATATTCAAAAATCTCAAAAAAATAAAATATATTCCCCTTTCAATTGAAAAAAGAGATCTAGAAACAGAAGTTTTATCATCTCTATCGCACGATTGTTAATCAATGCCGTAGGATAATAAGAAAATCAAACAATTCTTGTTGGGATGAGAGGCCGACTTCGTTAGAATGGATCCTCCCTTATTTTTCCTAAATCAAATACTTAACTATGCGGTTGTATAACGATGCAAGTGAGGAAAAACTTCTCTTAAAAATAAATTTGTTGAATTTAAACCATTTGAAAATTAGATGAAGTACTCATAACGTGATTGTGTAACAATACTTATGAGGAAAGGTCTCCCAAAAAAAACCTCTCTTTTAAAACAGATTCTAAAAATTTAAATTATTTCTTTACAAAAAATGCCTTCCAATTTACGAACTACGTGGACTTTGATCCCAATCGCTGGGTACGTAGGCCCTAGGTAATACCTAGCCAAGTCCAATCTTGTATATATCTTTATTTTTCATTTTTATTTTTATTTTTCATTTTTTTTGTGATTAATAAGGGTAATCATTTAAGGTGAATATAAAATGGCTGTACATTTTTTTAAATCAGACGTATAGGGTGCCTAATACCTTCCCTATACGGTTCAACTTCCGAACTCAATTTTCTCTAAACGCAGACCATCAAATTCAAGGGTTTTCCCAAGTTCTCCCTAACAAATTAAACTTTGGTGGCGGCTCCAAATAAAATTGGTTTTCAATTTCGAAAGCTGATTTTATAATCATTTTTCTTTTTCTAAGAAAATGTCGGTCGGTCACATTTCGGGTGTGACAGTTTGGCGACTCCACTGGGGACCATTCGAGAGTTGATATTGATTTATTAAGTGTGCAATTAAGTTTGATAGTCATCTTAATTATCCTTATATTTTATTTTTATTTTTAATTTTATTTTATTTTATTTTGTCTTGTATATATTTACTTGTACATTTTTTATTCCTTTTTTTAATTTATTTATTCTAATTAAGATTTATTTTATTTTATTTTTTGTTTTATATATATTTACTTCACTCTCCTCACATATTATGTATTAACGCGTCCATCGCACACACTGGCTCTATATTTGGGCTGAGCGCAACCATAAGATAGCAGGAAGTCTAGTGATGTCGCAGAGGGTATGTAATACCCAAGAAAAATAAAATATAAATATTTGTTTACAAACTACTGTTACTATTTCAATATACGGTACTATTCACCTGTATAATACTATTTACGTATACGATACTGTTCATTTATACAATTGAAATGTCAAGTACTAGATGTAGTTTGGTCATAAAAGAAAATTAGGAAGAAATTCGTAGGAGAAAATGACGTTTTATGGGTGAAAATACCCTCAGGGACTAAAGTGAAAGGACTGATTTGAAAAGAAACTTAAAGGTTTAAGGTGAAAGGATAGTTTTCCCTTTAAGTTTTCAATAGTAATAACAGAAAAATTTTCGATCGTGAGGTGCACAGTAACTGCATTATTAGAAATGTCATTTTCATGAATAGTAAATTGAATATTTTATTAGCGCATAGTATCAAATAGTACCCTTGACTTTTGCTATAAATAGGCCCTTCCATTTCACTTCTAAACTCACACCTTCAACTTCTCTTCTTCTCTCCTTAAGTTTCTCTTACTCCAAAGCTAGGCGTATGAGATTTTGGGCCTTTCCTTTTCAGCTTAGGTAAGGATAGTATGCCCTTTCTATGTCTTTCAAATTTTAGAAGTTAATTTCTTAAGTATGCTCTGTGGTTGCGGCCTTGGCTGATCTTCCACATCAGAAAAACTGTCCTTAGTTGTTTATATGTTATTTTGATTCTCTGATTACCGAAATAGAATGTAAACTGTGAAGAATACATGTCTAGGAAAGTTCTGGCTAAGGAAAGACCTGGTTTTTAAGTGTGTCCAGTGTGACCCTCCACTCTTTCCTGGGAACTTACCTGGTGTACTCTTTTACAGATTGTATTCTCTATTTCTGGTATGAATAGTATCCGTACGTATGAATAGTAACCGTATGAATAGTGACCGTATATATGAATAGTAACCGTACGTATGAATAGTAACCTTATATATGAATAGTAACCGTATGTATGAATAGTGACCGTACATATGAATAGTGACCGTATGAATAGTAACCGTATATATGAACAGTAACCATACATATGAACAGTATCTGTACGAAAACAATCCTGACGTATTTTCTCTAATCTTTCATGAAAATCTCCGTAGCAGAACACCGAAATTCACCTGAGAACTCTTGTCTGTAATGACTTAGAGAAGCGATGTTCGTACGGAATCCAGGTGAGTGAAACGACCCCGTTTTAATAGAGTTTTAGCATTACTGGTGATAAAAAGTATGTCGTAGGAAACTCCCAAGATTCATAGGGGGAAATTGGATTCAGAATGACGAATCTAAATGAGATAATTAATCCATAAGTATGGATAAAATGAAATAAGTATCTTATGATGATGTGAAGTTTGAATGTTTTCAAAAATGGATTAATTGTTATCTTGATATGTGGTTTATAAATCCATAATATAGTTATATACTATACCTGTTATATGGATGAATATTATATTGAGCTTCTGATTATGATATGAAATGCTATTGATTGTGATTGAGCGGGACAGTACCCCCTCTCACGGCAAGGCGGAAAACCCGGTTGACAGGGTGTCTTGACCAATGAGTGTGGAGACAACGATTCCCTCAGTAGGGATATAGCCCGGATTGGTGATAAATCCGTGAGGCGCCCTAGCTAAGAGGATGAGGTTGTGCGTCATGGCGGAAATATACATAATTGGTGAGCCGGCCTGTGTGCGCTCTCCGGGATATATTGCCATTGACGAGTACTAGTAACGTTTGTTGAATTGGATGAATTTTTATCTTGTATGTAAGAGGATGATGTTGTGCGTCATGGCGGAAATATACATAATTGGTGAGCCGGCCTGTGTGCGCTCTCCGGGATATATTGCCATTGACGAGTACTAGTAACGTTTGTTGAATTGGATAAATTTTTATCTTCTGTCTATTGGTTGAGTATGAGCCTTTGGATATGCTTGCATGACTGGTAATGTATTTGAATTTTATTAATGCGAGGCCGATTCGCTCATTGAGTTTAAAAGCTCACATTGTTTGTACAACCTTTTTGTTCAGATCAGGTTGCCATCGAAGAATATCTGCTAGAGGAGTAGATCACTTTGTACCTTCCCGTTGTCGGGTAGACCTCTCTTCTGTTATAGATTATGTTGCTCTGTAATCGTCTAGGACATCTAGTTCAGGGGTTCGACATTTGGCTTGTATGTCAGTATAATAATGTATTTTAAATTGATAATCTATGATTTTCATATAAGAAAATTTGATATATTTATCGGAAGGCTTACAGTGATGAGAGATTCATCATTGTGCCGGTCATGTGCCCAGAAAACGGGTCGTGACAAAGTTGGTATCAGAGCAAAGGTTGTTAGGTCTCCTAGTGATTACAGAGCAAGGTAACCTTAGTAGGACCTCCTCTATCGTTGTGAACCCGGGCACAACTATAGAGAGATGGCTCTACTGAAGGTCCTGTAGGATGTTTTCATTTCCTTTCCCTCCGAGACTTATCTCTTCTTAAGAAGTATGTTCTCAGTTTTAGTTTTATACAGATGTGGCTACACTTTTGAACTTAGTCAAGGAAAAGTTGTTACTTGTTTTGATTCCGTTGCTGTCGGATCAAATTTTTATATGGTGGATTTTATAAGCTGAATTCATGATTGAATTTGTGTAGCTATATTATTTTAGGGTACCAGCCAATAAAAGAAACCACTTGCATTAAAAAGAAAAAAAAAACTGAAGGATTACATTGCAAAAAAGAAGAAGTTTACTCATGCATGAGTAATCTAAAAGCGAGGTGGTCTTGGATTAGGAGGGTTGTATTGTATCATCACCCCTCGACCATTCCTTGGAGCAAGGGACATAGCAATGTCGCGGAGGGTAGTGTAAATCCCATTCATACAATCAACACTTCTTTGTTGTTGATTGCAGAAGCACTGGGTAGACCAATAGAAGAACCTGTCTATTCTTGAAGTCATTTCTGCATGATTGCGTTTAGTTAACTTCTCCAGGTCTCCTATCATCTTTTTCAGATTTTTCACCTCCTGCTCTAGACAGGCGATTTTGTCCTCCGAGGTATGGCCCGTGCTAGTCTCCTCAGCTTCCTCGATCTTCTTCATTTTCTTCTCCTTCTGCTTCTCTGGAGACCCCTCAAAAGGTCTTTTGCCCTTGTCTTTGCCCAGACTTAAGTTTAAGTCGAGCTCTTCTTCCTTAGCCTCTACTGTGAGATCAATGTACTTCCTTGAGGCCATGATTTGGAAAAATTTAGAAATTTTTGTAAGAGTATGAGGCGAGAGGAATACTGGGGGATTGTAGGCTCGGAGATTATTACTCTTTGTGGTGTGGTAACTGAGAACGCTGGGATGGTTTTTATAGAGAAAAATTAGGACTTAGAGACAAAGAAGATATCTTTTCACCGCACCCCTACACGATCAACCTATGGATTTCTGCAAGCTAGAAGCCAGAAGTCTAGGGTAGGCGTGCACACCAACAATGCGTCGCATTAATGCCAAAACCACGAAAGTCAGTATTCGGTGGATTTGCGGCCGATTTTACTCGGTTTTCCCATTTCTCCCGTTGGCATTTTCCGAAATTCAAAGAAGTTGATAACATAGCCATCAAAGATTGCCTTAGATGCTTTTATGATGAACTGAAATACATTTCTCCGTTTTATTGTGTTGTTCTTAATAGCCTTCAGTTGAGTATAATATAATTGATTGAATCATGTTGTAATTACATGTATGTATGTTATTCATGCATAATGAGTGAAGGCTACGATCAAGGAGAATATGTGATGATCCTACATATACTCATAGAGATGTGAAATCAAAATGACTTGGATAGAATAAAATGTGTAGATGATGATATATCTTCATGGTTACATATACTTACATATAATGCTATCGTGGGCAAATGAAAGGCAGTGATTTCCTTACATCATGATAATGCTTAAGGCATGTGACCGTAAGCAGTTAACTTTGTTTTAAAATGTATATATTGATATACATATATTATGTGTAAATCCAGAATAAAGACACCGATCAGAATCTAAGATAAGGCTAATATGAGACTACCCGATCATAGAGGGACATCGTAATATGGGATTACAGGATAAAACAAGTTAGAGGGAGAAAATCTCAGACTGAAGAGCGTAGTTAGTCAGAACTTTGAGAAAGGTCAAGATTAGCCGAAAATTTTTTTTTTTGAGGAAATCTTTGACTTATGTTAATTGCATTAAATTATATTTACTATTTACTCACATGTCCGACATTAATTGCTGGCATTGCGACGTATGTGATCTGTAAACCTTATAGCAAGCGGCGTGTAGGTTGTGGTGGCTTTAGCTCCAGGGGCTTCGGGTTGTCTATAAATCTTGTATGCCCGAGCAAACCTACTTCTTTCATTACATACCTATTTCTCAATCTCCATTCCTTTCTCATTCGAAGTTATTTCTGAGATCCCTAGAGCAATGGCCGATAATAAGTCTTTCAACTTGAATTTTGAGACTGGCAATGTAGAGCTTGATTTAAATCTAAGTCTCGGAAACAACAAAGGGAAGAGACCTGTAGACAGGTCACCAGAAATTAAGAAGAGAAAGAGGGATGTAATAGAGTTGGAGGAGGACAGTACTGCAACATCCTCAGAAAATAAGCTTGCATTCCTGGAACGTAAGATAGAGAGCCTGGAATACAAGATAGAGGACCAGAAGCGACTAATAAGTCGTCTCTTTGAAAACCAAGAGAAACTGATAAACCGTCGTTTCGGGGAACTGGCTAATCGAGTTGATAGACATTCAATGTTTGCAACTCAAAATTTTCGTGACCAACAAGCAAGGTGTATTGACTGTATGAACGGAGTGACTTATGCTCTTCGCCAAATTTCTCAGGCGCTTCCTCCAGAAACTCTTTCTAGGCTGCAACGATTAGCTTCCTCCTTAAGGTCTGAAGCACCTTCCTCTTCTAGACCTGGAGCACCTTTTACATTTCAAAAGCCTCCTCGTCCTTAATTTATTTTTCTTTTGTTTGTACCTAAAGCTACATTTGGTGTAAGCTTCACGTATTAAAATTATCTATGTACTAGAAATAAAATTTAAGTTAGTATCTAGATCTTCTTTGTTGAAGTGATTCATTTTACTGAAAGAACTTGAGGAATGAGAAGATATTGGACTTGTTATATTTCATACTTGATTCTAAAGCATAGTATAGTAATATCTTTGTTACTGAGCAGAGTTACTAAAATGATATTTCATTGCACTTCTGAGCTATGGAGGAATGCTGAATAAGTATTTTATGAACCTATAGAACTATGGGTTTGCCTCAATCATTGAAGGGATGCGACTCTATATGAGTCATTGAGGTGAGAGGAATTTTCATATATATAATTATGCGTAAGAAGTATGTTATTTACTTATCATATTTTCTAGGATTGTTCTTCCTAGAGATTTATGTAATGATTTCATTTTATATAACGCCTTCAGCTGAGAGTATCGCCTTAAGGTAGAAGGATCGCCTTTGGGCAAGAGTATTACCTATGGCCAAAATGATGCCTTCAGGTGGAGTACTTGTATTCGTAAAAGTTATAAGCTATGTGTATGGTAGCTTGTGTTCTGATATTCAGTATGAACTAGAAAGACCATGTGTCACTTTTGAGAAGACACCTATTTGAGGTTTTACATAGAGACAGAGTTCGTCTCTAATCAGATGGTTTAAGTTTGGTAAAGGTTATGAGGATGAAACACTTTATGGTACAAAAGATTGTGGAAAAAAAAAAAAAATCAAACTGATGAGGAAGAGAATGTTTACCGTTTAGAAAAGGAAAGTCCAATGCAAATTATTGATAATGCGGTCTAGAGTTCACAGTCGATAGTATAGTGTTCTTGTAAATCTCACCAAGGGTGTGATGAGGTTTTGGAAGAAAGAGATACAAAGAATGAGATATAGACGAAGTAATCACACTTATTTCAGTCTTGAAATGAGTTTTGAATTCGGAGGACCGAATTCTCTTAAGGGGGTGATAATGTAATACCCAAGAAAAATAAAATATAAATATTTGTTTACAAACTACTGTTACTATTTCAATATACGGTACTATTCACCTGTATAATACTATTTACGTATACGATACTGTTCATTTATACAATTGAAATGTCAAGTACTAGATGTAGTTTGGTCATAAAAGAAAATTAGGAAGAAATTCGTAGGAGAAAATGACGTTTTATGGGTGAAAATACCCTCAGGGACTAAAGTGAAAGGACTGATTTGAAAAGAAACTTAAAGGTTTAAGGTGAAAGGATAGTTTTCCCTTTAAGTTTTCAATAGTAATAACAGAAAAATTTTCGATCGTGAGGTGCACAGTAACTGCATTATTAGAAATGTCATTTTCATGAATAGTAAATTGAATATTTTATTAGCGCATAGTATCAAATAGTACCCTTGACTTTTGCTATAAATAGGCCCTTCCATTTCACTTCTAAACTCACACCTTCAACTTCTCTTCTTCTCTCCTTAAGTTTCTCTTACTCCAAAGCTAGGCGTATGAGATTTTGGGCCTTTCCTTTTCAGCTTAGGTAAGGATAGTATGCCCTTTCTATGTCTTTCAAATTTTAGAAGTTAATTTCTTAAGTATGCTCTGTGGTTGCGGCCTTGGCTGATCTTCCACATCAGAAAAACTGTCCTTAGTTGTTTATATGTTATTTTGATTCTCTGATTACCGAAATAGAATGTAAACTGTGAAGAATACATGTCTAGGAAAGTTCTGGCTAAGGAAAGACCTGGTTTTTAAGTGTGTCCAGTGTGACCCTCCACTCTTTCCTGGGAACTTACCTGGTGTACTCTTTTACAGATTGTATTCTCTATTTCTGGTATGAATAGTATCCGTACGTATGAATAGTAACCGTATGAATAGTGACCGTATATATGAATAGTAACCGTACGTATGAATAGTAACCTTATATATGAATAGTAACCGTATGTATGAATAGTGACCGTACATATGAATAGTGACCGTATGAATAGTAACCGTATATATGAACAGTAACCATACATATGAACAGTATCTGTACGAAAACAATCCTGACGTATTTTCTCTAATCTTTCATGAAAATCTCCGTAGCAGAACACCGAAATTCACCTGAGAACTCTTGTCTGTAATGACTTAGAGAAGCGATGTTCGTACGGAATCCAGGTGAGTGAAACGACCCCGTTTTAATAGAGTTTTAGCATTACTGGTGATAAAAAGTATGTCGTAGGAAACTCCCAAGATTCATAGGGGGAAATTGGATTCAGAATGACGAATCTAAATGAGATAATTAATCCATAAGTATGGATAAAATGAAATAAGTATCTTATGATGATGTGAAGTTTGAATGTTTTCAAAAATGGATTAATTGTTATCTTGATATGTGGTTTATAAATCCATAATATAGTTATATACTATACCTGTTATATGGATGAATATTATATTGAGCTTCTGATTATGATATGAAATGCTATTGATTGTGATTGAGCGGGACAGTACCCCCTCTCACGGCAAGGCGGAAAACCCGGTTGACAGGGTGTCTTGACCAATGAGTGTGGAGACAACGATTCCCTCAGTAGGGATATAGCCCGGATTGGTGATAAATCCGTGAGGCGCCCTAGCTAAGAGGATGAGGTTGTGCGTCATGGCGGAAATATACATAATTGGTGAGCCGGCCTGTGTGCGCTCTCCGGGATATATTGCCATTGACGAGTACTAGTAACGTTTGTTGAATTGGATGAATTTTTATCTTGTATGTAAGAGGATGATGTTGTGCGTCATGGCGGAAATATACATAATTGGTGAGCCGGCCTGTGTGCGCTCTCCGGGATATATTGCCATTGACGAGTACTAGTAACGTTTGTTGAATTGGATAAATTTTTATCTTCTGTCTATTGGTTGAGTATGAGCCTTTGGATATGCTTGCATGACTGGTAATGTATTTGAATTTTATTAATGCGAGGCCGATTCGCTCATTGAGTTTAAAAGCTCACATTGTTTGTACAACCTTTTTGTTCAGATCAGGTTGCCATCGAAGAATATCTGCTAGAGGAGTAGATCACTTTGTACCTTCCCGTTGTCGGGTAGACCTCTCTTCTGTTATAGATTATGTTGCTCTGTAATCGTCTAGGACATCTAGTTCAGGGGTTCGACATTTGGCTTGTATGTCAGTATAATAATGTATTTTAAATTGATAATCTATGATTTTCATATAAGAAAATTTGATATATTTATCGGAAGGCTTACAGTGATGAGAGATTCATCATTGTGCCGGTCATGTGCCCAGAAAACGGGTCGTGACAGGGTATATCCCTTGCGGGGATCACGAAAGCTTCCGCTCAGACTGTACCTTTTTTGTCAGTATAGAATTCATAGAGAGTGTAACTTTTATGTTCTCAATGCTGACAATTGGAGATCTCCATGAGTTTCGACTATGGGGGCAGTCTGGGGACCTTTAAATCCATAGGCTTGTAGATCCACCCTGAAACATGTACACTCTAAATTGGCCTAGATGATTGATGCATAAGAATCCTTAAGTAAGACATATGGGAAACACCCTTTATCATTTCTAAATTTTGTATATCATTATCTTTTATTCTTTTTTTTAACTTCTACTTTTATTTCAACTATTTCTATTTCTTTCCAATAAAATAGTTTTCAGAAAACAATGGTCTTTCCCCCTTTTCTAACTCTGTTCAATAATTTTTCACTCCTTTTCCTCATTTTTTTGAATAATATGTAATATTCTTTCTTTTTCCTTTTAATAAGATAGTTCTATTTCCTCTGTTGCTTTCACTTAATTATTGAAACACGAGTAAAAATAAATTCCTTTTTTTTTCTCAACAACCATTTTTCTCAAAAACTCATGAAAGCTCACAAAGGGCGCGAGAGTCACATTATGCAGAGTCATCGTAGATGTATTAAATATTTTCAAAATATCCGTGTTCCAACATGAGATCTTTTCAAAAAGAGGAAAAGACTTAATAACTTGATTAAATCATTTTCAAAAGGCTAACTTTTGATCTTTCTCTTCAGAGAGAAATAATAAAGTTTCACCATTGCGCCTTCTAAAAGAAAATCGTCCAACCAGACCCTACCATCAACTCGTGTATATAACACTCACTCACGAAGTAAGACAATGGAAGGCCAATCAGGAGACAATCAAAGAATGGAAAATGACTCCACCGTGCGCCTTGAGGCCTTGAAAAGGCAATTTGCTCAAATGACTGAAATGATCTTAACATTAACAGAAGAAGTGAGAGGAAAGTAAGCGGGTGCATTTGCTCTCTCTTCAATACCTGTCGCTATTGAAACTCAAGCTGAGACTGACAATCCCATGCCAACATATGTTAATCCTAAGGCAAAAGCGAACGAGATAACATTCACCCCAACAGCAGATAAAGGGAAAAACCCCCACACGCAAACAGCAGATACACCCGACAATACTAATCAGAACATAGGGGAAGATGCCACGCAGGGACATCCTGGTGACGATCTTATTTACACTCTCCAGATTCCAGCCTCAAGGATTAAGAAAGAAGATAGAAATCTTAAAGAGGAAATTGGAGAAGTCAAAGACCAATTGCGCGCCTTGCAAGGGCCAGTGTCTTGGGGGTCATTAGAGTTGGATGAATTGTGTCTAACTCCTGAGGTAACGATTCCGAAAGAGTTCAAGATGCCAGAATTCTCCAAATATGATGGTACCGGTAACCCGGTTTACCACTTGAAGTCATATTGCACCAAAATGTGCGTATGGTCCCGTAACGAGAGGTTCTTAATTAATTTTTTCCCTGAAAGCTTAACCGGAGCTGCATTGTTGTGGTTTATGCAGCTAGACCACTCAAAAATCCAAAGATGGAAGGACCTGGCGGACTTATTCATGAGGCAATATAAGTTTAATCTACAGACAGCTCCGACTAGAGAGCAATTGAAGGCAATGACAAAGAAAAATTTTGAAACATTCAAAGAATATGCCCAAAGATGGAGAGTAATGGCATCACAAGTGCAACCTCCATTAATCCAGTCCGAATTTTGTTCTTACTTCATCCGTACCTTACAAGATCCTTTCTATAGAACTATGCTTGGAACGTATGTCACCGACTTTGCGGACTTGATTGAGATTGGGGGAAGAATCGACGCTGATATTCGTGAAGGGAAACTCTCAAGTCCCCAAGAAGAAAGTAGCTCAAAGAAGGGGCAACCTGCAAGGAAGAAGGAAGAAGAGGTGAGTTATGTACAGCCAATAAAATCCTACCCCCAGCAACAATCATATTCTTATCGAGCTAGTAGTTATGGCCAAAGTCAACTAGAGCCAAATAAACACACCCAAAGGGGAGGACAAAAGGGTTTACATAATCGTCCATGGCCAAACTTTGGCACAACATATGCTGAGCTATACAAAAGTCTTTTGACCGCTCATCTCCTGGGGCCTCGACCTGCTAAAGTGGTGAATCCTCCATATCCAGCATGGTATGATCTGACTGCTACATGCGAGTTTCATATGGGAGCTGTTGGACATTCGATCGAGAATTGTACTACATTTAAAAGAAATGTGCTGGATTTGATCGACTCCAACCATATCCAATTAAAAACAGGACAAGAAAGTGGTTGATGCATCTTTAATCATAAGCTATGAACAACAACAAAGTTAAATCTTTGGTGTTATTTATCATTTTATTTAGTGCTTGTTATTTAAAATTTTGAAAGGATTTTATATTTTCATGTCTTGTTTAACTAGGGCAATATGCAATTATCTCACTTCCATTATATTAATCCTTTTATTCCGACAGTAAAAAATCATCATTTTTGTTCCCTTATGCTTGTCTACTCGTTTCCTTTCTCTATTTTTATTCATTTTATTTTTCATGCGATATTTCTTGGAAAATCTTAACTTAATGTGAACACAGACAAAAATCTAAGGATAATGCGAATATAAGACCCCAAAACTAATTCAAAGTTCATTAAGGGTGTGTCCCATGAGCAAATTGAGTCAATAATATGAGGCATTTATTGTTTTCCTAGACAAAAGAGGAGATTATCCCTAGTCACCCCATTTGAGCTAGAAGTAGGGTTCATTTCATTTATTTACCATAAATACCAGGGTGGGGTAGTTTTAACATGTTTTATGCCAAAAATTAATAAAGCAAGAGAGGTCTAATTCTTTCACTACCCATACACTAATTAACCGTTGTCATCCCCTTTGTGCCTATGATTCTCTTAAATCACCCATGATGTATCAAGCCTGGGAAACAATGAGTATTAAAAAATGAGAAGCAATTTTGGCATCTAGATGATCTATCTTGAAGATCGGAAAAAGAGGTAGAAAAACTTTCTGAAGAGAAGAAATGAAAGAAAAAGCCAAAGGCACAAAATTGAAGAAGATCCAAAAAAAAAAAGAGAGAAAAACTACAAAATTCATCTCTAGCTATGAAAATTGTTAAGGGAGGAGTGCTCATCTTAACAGAAATAAGCTATAAACCCTCAAAGTGGGAGCTTAGTTAAGAACAAAGAGCTAAGTGAATGTCACCAAGACTACACAACACTTCAAGGACATAATTCTCATTGTAACCCAACATGAAATTTGGGCCTTTATACCTTTCCTTCTGAAGCCATCATTCCTCACCATTAAGCCACGTTACAACCCATAAGTACTCTCTCTTGTTCAAAGAATTTTTGGCATAAGATTTTAGGAGAGAAGATAGAAGTGAAGAAGTGGGATAAGGGCGTGTTAGTCTTGAGCTTAATATCTTTCTAATTCAAAAGCCAATTTACATTGGCCACATTACAAGTATTTAAAGTCCTCATTGAGGTTTGGTATGCTTAAACTGGGGCACATACTTTTTTTTAAAAAAAAAAAGAGATATAAAACGAAAGTAAATTTGAAATTGGGGTAACAACTTGACTTAGACCAAATCTCTTTTGTTCACATTAATCAAAGATTTGTGCAGGGAATATCTCAGGTTTTGAAGTGGGGCATCTTCCCATATCTTCACATTGAATACCTTTGTTTCGCCATTGTGAAACTATTAACCATTGTCTGCATATTAATCTTCCTCAATATCTTTTAAATTCACAAGATTTCATTCTTTGAATTCCATAATTTATCATTTTTTAGTGTTTCACGTGCATCGACTTAGTTAAACAAGATAAATGTGTTTCACTCGATGACATAACAAGCACTAATAAGCTGAGTAATGACGTCAAAAAGATTTGATCACAAGATCTATGGTGAATGTGAATTGAAAGCTGTTACTAAAAGGAACATTTTACAAATCTGGATTAATCCTATAAAGATGACTACCATCATAGTTACATAACTGGGGCAAAAAGACCCAAATGTTACTAAGCATCATTTTCAACAAGGTGCCATCATTTGCAGCTAGATCAGTCATTGGCAAGCAGACTCTTCTCATTCCTTGAGGAATGTAAAAATAAATAACATGTCTCAACACTGGGGCAATGCCTCCATCTATGATTTATGGGACATATCTAGTCATGTCTATTGGTTGAAGTCCTAGAGTGACAAGCATTATGTCTCATGAAATCTAAGAGTATTGGGGCAATTTGACATTGCATGAAGTCTTTATGTAAGAAAAGGAAAATCCACCCTTATCAACATGTTAGCGGACAACTCCGTCAAAGAAATAAATGTCAAATCTTGGGCAAGGTTTCAATTCAAAATACAACAAGTCTTTCAAGTGATATAAAGACAAGAAGGGGGTCTGGTCTGGTTTGACGAAATTCTCCAAAGAAAGCGCAATCATTTCCAAACAAGTAAAATCTCTTAACTTGGTTCTTGCATGGCATGCATTTTTCAATTTAACTCCGACACCTTAAGCCTTAGGCGCGCTAAAGTCTTTGGTGCATCCAAATTCAAAATATCGCTTGGGTTCAAGTATTTCCATGTCCAGTAGTGGTGACAGCTTTTGCCTAAGTACTACCATATCCCGTAGTAATGACGGCACCAATCATCTTAAAGCCCGGAGACGACCGGCACTCACCATTTTAAAGCCCAGAGATGACTGGCACTCATCCTTTTAAAGCCCGGAAACGACCGGCACCTACCATCTTAAAGCCCGGAAACAACCGGCACCAATTATTTTAAAGCCCAGAGACGACCGGCACCAATCATTTTTAAAGCCCGGAGACGACCGGCACCCATCTTTTTAAAGCCCAGAGATGACTGGCACCCATTTTACTTAAAGCCCGGAGACGACCGGCACCCATCTTTTTAGAGCCCAGAGACGACTGGCACCCATTTTGTTTAAAGCCCGGAGATGACCGGCACCTATCTTTTAAAGCCCAGAGGCGACTAGTACCACCATTTCAAAGCCCGGAGACAATCGACACCTATTATTTCAAAGTCCGGAGACGACTGGCACCCATCATTTTAAAGCCCAGAGACGACTGGCACCTATTTTTTTTAAAGCCCAGAGACGACCGGCACTCACCATTTTAAAGCCCAAAGATGACTGGCACTCATCCTTTTAAAGCCCGGAGACAACCGGCACCAATTATTTTAAAGCCCGGAGACGATCGGCACTAATCATTTTTAAAGCCCGGAGACGACCGGCACCCATCTTTTTAAAGCCCAGAGACGACTGGCACCCATTTTGTTTAAAGCCAGGAGACGACCGGAACCTATCTTTTAAAGCCCAGAGGCGACTGGCACCACCATTTCAAAGCCCGGAGACAATCGGTACCTATCATTTCAAAGCCCGGATACGACCGGCACCCATCATTTTAAAGCCCAGAGACGACTAGCACCTATTTTTTTTAAAGCCCGGAGGCGACCGCCACCCATCATTTTAAAGCCCAGAGATGACCAGCACCCATTTTTTAAAGCCCGGAGACGACCGGCACCTATCTTTTGAAAGTCCAGAGATGACTGGCACCCATCCTTTCAAAGCTCGAGCACGACCGACACCTATTCTTTTCAAAGCTCAGAAACCACTGGTACCCATCTTCTCAGACAATTGCATTATCTTATGACTGATCCAATTTTTGTGCATGTCATTTCTTGACAAAATTAAGTGTTTCTTATCTTTACTCATTCTTAAACAAGAATATTTCAAAATTAATTTCTTATAATCTTGTTCAATCATGAGTAAAGAGGGGCAACTGTAACACCTAATTTTGTCCATCATGTTTATAATTTCTCCTTTCCTTTTAATAAATAAATAATCAAAAAATATAAAAATATAAAAATATAAAAAAAATAATAACAAAATAACAAAAGGTATGTCAAATGCCTTTTAATATTTATTTTTGATATGCTCACCACATCATCACATGAGAAACTCCACTTTAGCACATAATGAACAACCCACTATCCCACTATCCCACTATCTCATGCATGGAGCCACTCAGCCGAAAAGGAGGGAGCGTGGTGGATAATAAAGAGAGCTTACTAGAGGGGTTAAAAAAAGAAAAAAGGTAGAGCGAGAGACTCCAGAGAGGAAGAAATAGAAAGAAAGCGAAGCAAAGAGAAAAAGGGAGATCAAAGTGCGTAGGGAGAGAAAACAAACTCAAGCAAAATAGAGTGCGGCGAACAACGGGGTGCGAGAACGAAGCACGGCGAGGCGTGAACACATAGTTGGACGGAAAAGAACAACGTGTGGTGAGAGGCAGAGACAAGAAACTCATTTTCATGATAAGATACCTCCTCTGTTCCTTACTTGAAAAAACAGAGACAGCACTTAAAAAACAGAGATAGTTCCATATTGAAGAATAGCAAAGCAACGTGAGATCACATCTGGAGGCAAAGGTAAGTGTTGAGTATCTTTGATTGTGTATGATTTAAACTGAGTTTGAAAGGTAGAGAATAAACGAGAGAGATGAGAGTGAGAAATTAAATAGAGGAAAGACTAAAGAGATTTGATGCATTGTGAAGCATGAAACTTGAGTTGTTTTTTTTTTTCAAAACTTGGTTATAATTCCTTTTTCCTCTGTTATGGGTTATATTGGATAATTATATCCTAAAAACACCCAAGAATAAGTTCTGGGTAGGTCTGCGAATCAAAAGAGTAAAAAAAAAACGTAACTTGCAAGGGAGGGACTAAACTGAAAATAAATGAAAGTTTGCAGAGACTGTTTTAATTTTTTAAAAAAATATTTTTGTAACCTATGAACATAGAGAGACCTAAATATGGTCTTAGATTATGGGAAGGATAAAAGGAAAATAATCACTCAGGGACCTCGGTGAAACAATAGAAAGGTAAGAATGCATCCTTCCTTTGTTATATTTCCTTCCTCCTTTTGACGTTGTCTTACGTAAATGTGTGTGTGTGTATAATATATATATATATATATATATATATATATATATATATATATATATATATATATTCCAGTGTATGTTAGTGCATGTTGCATATTCATGTGTGTATATGTATATATATAAATAAGGTGTCAGTATACATTTTTTAAAATAAATCTATTTTCGAAATAATTTTAGAAAATCCAAAAAATATATTTTCTCGTTTTTATTTTCAAGATATATTCAAAAATCTCAAAAAAATAAAATATATTCCCCTTTCAATTGAAAAAAGAGATCTAGAAACAGAAGTTTTATCATCTCTATCGCGCGATTGTTAATCAATGCCGTAGGATAATAAGAAAATCAAACAATTCTTGTTGGGATGAGAGGCCGACTTCGTTAGAATGGATCCTCCCTTATTTTTCCTAAATCAAATACTCAACTATGCGGTTGTATAACGATGCAAGTGAGGAAAAACTTCTCTTAAAAATAAATTTGTTGAATTTAAACCATTTGAAAATTAGATGAAGTACTCATAACGTGATTGTGTAACAATACTTATGAGGAAAGATCTCCCAAAAAAAAACCTTTCTTTTAAAACAGATTCTAAAAATTTAAATTATTTCTTTACAAAAAATGCCTTCCAATTTATGAACTACGTGGACTTTGATCCCAATCGCTGGGTACGTAGGCCCTAGGTAATACCTAGCCAAGTCCAATCTTGTATATATCTTTATTTTTTATTTTTATTTTTATTTTTCATTTTTTTTATTTTTTGTGATTAATAAGGGTAATCATTTAAGGTGAATATAAAATGGCTATACATTTTTTTTAAATCAGACGTATAGGGTGCCTAATACCTTCCCTATACGGTTCAACTTCCGAACTCAATTTTCTCTAAACGCAGACCATCAAATTCAAGGGTTTTCCCAAGTTCTCCCTAACAAATTAAACTTTCATGGCGGCTCCAAATAAAATTAGTTTTCAATTTCAAAAGCTGATTTTATAATCATTTTTCTTTTTTTAAGAAAACGCCTGCCGGTCACATTTCGGGTGTGAGAAGAATGATATAGAGGATAGAGAGAGATAGAAGATATTTGGTCCCCTACGTCAAAGTCGCTGGACAAGGCCACGTTAGAGAAATTCTTTCCCTTCCCCTTCCTTGACTATCTTCTTGTTAGAGACAAGCATCGCTGGAGTCTGGAACGATGACGGTTGCAGAGAGAAGAGAAGGTTGTATACTTACAAGTCAAACTTATTAGATTCCATGAACTTTGTAGCCGGATCTAGACCAAAGTCACTCATACTCCAAGCCTCAAGCCAAGAAAATTAGTAACTTTAATTTCTTGGTGGCCTAATGTATTATATCAAGTTTTTAGCAAAGATATCATTTCATATAAATAGAAAACATCTTGTCACCTTCCAAGCTCAAAATATATGTTTAAAAAATCAGTGAGAAACTAAAACTAAGATTTTGCAACAATTAAATAATGTTTGATTTATAATTTAAAACCAAGGTTCGTAAAATTGATTGTATCTAAACTTTGCTGTGTTACGAAGCAACTCTATTTTTCTTCTACCTAAAATTTAATAAACTATAATTTGTTCAACATTTAAGTTTCTTCGACTATTTTCCAAATAAATACTATATGAAATAAAATATGCAAATCAAAATCTCTCAACAGCCTAAATAAAATAAAGCCTATACTGGTAATGACCTTTTGGCAACTCTATGAGAAGCTTAACTGTTTGTTTAATCACACACAAAAGCAAATACGATTCATCTTCAACTAGTAACTTTAAATGTCCATTAACAACATCTGCTTTTTGAGATAGCATATTTCACAGTGAATGATGCATTAGTCCTTACTTGCACTGGATTCTTAAATTTGGTACTTCAATCAAGCTTGATGGTTGTGCCTAGGCAGCTCCTTCTTTCCAACCCATTCCAAGACATATTCAAATAATTCATGACCTCACAGATAATTGTAACAAGTGTTGGAATCTGGAGGCAATCAAAACAATCTATTTTAACACCCTTACCAAGGAAATTACTAGTTGGCCCATCCTAGATCTAGATCTCCAAGATACTCTTTATCGGACAAAATCTGGCTCAACACCTACTTTTTTAAGTCTAGTTATAAAATGTTTTTGGTTACAAATGCTACCACAAATTCAATTAAGGTACACATTATCATTCATATCATCCAACATGACAACAACAGTCAACAATAAGTTGTACCACTATAGATAAATTAATTCAATTTAAAATCTAACATTATAAACCCAAATTCTAACAAATACATAACACACAAATATTTATTAATAAATAATGAGTATAACAAAAAATTCTAATGTTAGATCCCAAAAATTTGACATGTGACCTATACATATAACATCTAGGGTATACCTCTGTGGTATCCTTAATGTCCTTGAACATTTCTAATATTCACAACTATGCAAACATAAATGTTCCATGAAAGATATTTTACTTATATATTCAGAAATATTTAACATTTATACATTATATAGTACAATACAACCTTACAAGCCTAGGTGATTTACTAGACTACAAAGCATTTCTTAGTCCTCACCAAATTCATATCCATGAGTCCACAAAACAAAAGTAGAGTATACCCCAAAGGGCTACTAATATTCCTTCCAACCACTATGACTGAAAAAATAATCATAGAGAATGTGAGTTTATCAAACTCAATGAATAAACAATTATGCATGAAAATATTACAAGCACAAATAGCACATTGCTGATTCAGTCAAAATGTATTGTTCAATTCAATATATTCAATGTATTTATATGTATAAACACTAGTGTGTTCTATCAATTTTTTTAAAAAAAATTTTCCCTGTGAGCTTACGTTCTCACAACCATATTGAGCCTAAAATCACTGGTGCTCAATAAGTTTGTGCTTTCCAAAAATTC
This sequence comes from Biancaea sappan, assembly GCA_037074585.1. Taxonomy (NCBI): domain Eukaryota; kingdom Viridiplantae; phylum Streptophyta; class Magnoliopsida; order Fabales; family Fabaceae; genus Biancaea; species Biancaea sappan. The sequence continues at coordinate 33,481,247 of CM073494.1, read as the reverse complement.
CTGTGAGCTTACGTTCTCACAACCATATTAAGTCCGAAATCATTGGTGCTTAAAAGGTTTAAGCTTCTCCAATGTTCATTGTTAGGAATGTTTATTCATAGATTTATTAATTGGTATATTCATGTATGTTGGATGATCAATCTTTCATCTTATCTTGCATCATATTTCTTAGGTGGTCAACCCTCTATCTTTCATACATCAAACACAATCACAATCATTATATACAATCATATTCTCACAGACATGTTCTAATTTGTTTAAGGAATTACCACATAGGGTAATAGATATAATTCTCAATTTCACAAATAATGTAAATAAGATTTATATTATGATTTGACTAATCGAATAAATCAAATGTTTTGAAAAGTTGATCACTCACCTCGATGTTTACCTAATTTTTATCTTGAACCATCCCCAAAAATATGTAAGATAATGGAAGATAATTCTCTCTACTCCAATCTAGTCACAACATCTCTAAAGATGCAGAAATGTATCCAAGAATCTATCCCTATAAGACAATCATTCAAAATCATGTCAAAGTCACAAAATAGGAAAATTTCCTACTATAATTTTGACCTTTGATTACTCCTCTGAACATAACTTTTAAATAGTAAATAATTTTCAAATGAAACTTATTTCATTTGAAAATAGACTCAAAGGACTTTCCAACGATACCTTATTTGTTAAAAAAAGGAGTTCATATGAAAGAATTATAATTATTTTAAAACTAACACAACAATAATGGTTTGCTACAATACCCAAATCTGAAAATTTTGCAAATGATACAATACTGCTACAGTAATCCACGATTTTCCTCTTAGTTTTTCATGAATTTGGGGTCAAATCTTCATCATTTCTCTTAGTTTCTTTCATGGGTTTTCATCCTTGATGTTTAAGGATTGTTTTGACACTAAAATCTCCAATTTAAACCAACAACCCAAGTCTCAATTATCAAATTTTCATTTAGAACCATAACTTTTCTTATTTTTCAAATTTTATCTCTTTTAGCCCCAAAACCACAATTTTTTCCTAGTTTTTTCCAAATTTCTTGTTCCATAATTATTATCCAACATGTAGAAATATTTTAAACCAATATTCATACTAAAATTCATCCATTATAACCTCAAATCAACCCAAAATGCTTTAAATTCGAAAATAGGCAAAATGGAGAGAAAATTGAGAAATATAAAGGAGATTGAAGCTTAACTCTCTCTTTAGAAACTTCAGTGAATTGGAAATTGATCGGAGACCAGAAAAACATCAAAAGAAATGGAAGAAAAGATTGATGGAGTCGAGAGAAAAATATCTCTCCTTCTTCTTGCCTCTATGTGAAAACGTGAGAATGAGAGAGAAAGAGGAATGATGAAGGCTTAATAGCCAAATAGGTCATTTGATGACCTATGGGTATCCATACCCGATTATTTCAATAATTATATTAATTCAGTTTAAATTTCTATTTCTCTTATTTTTCATAATTCACAGAAAATATTACACCACAATAAAATATTTGATCCAGTCATAAATATTAATTTCTACAACTAATTATTCAAATAGAATAAATTAAATATAGTAATTAAAATGACTAAATTAAAAATAAAAAATATTGCTATTAAGGTTCGGCTTGTCTATTGGCCAATATCGCGCTAGGCCAACAGGAGTTGTTTTATCAGCATGAGGCCTACTTAAAGTCCCACTTGGCACCCGATCGAATGCCTTATAATAGTTCAGCACAATATTGAACTAACAGGCATTCTGAATATCATTTGTTGATCTATGTTCATACATTACAATGATGTTACATGACGGTTAACTATATTTTCATATCATATACCTCCAACTACAATGAATGCTTCAACCATCCACTCCAAAGATTCATGCATTAATTATTTGATTGCACTAGAATATGCTAGATAGCTCTATTTTAGTTTATTAGAATTATGTTGCCTATAACAATTTATTTATTATCTTCTTATATATATATATATATATATATATATATATATATATATTGTATTATTGTTTATATTAATGTAGAATTAAATTTATGCTCAAATAAATGTATAATTGAAACACATTAATAATACTTACAAAATAAAATAACTACCAATATTAAAGATTCTCAAGTATTTGATGTCAGAAACATCCTATGTATAAAAGCAATAAAATTCATTTAATTAGTGAATTATTATATATGTTTACAATATAATTTATCTGTCGTAAAACTATATGTGTCTCATAAAATATGAGTTTCAAATAAAAAATATTCTCAAAGAAATTTGACAAACCTAGTTATCATTTTACCCATCAATTTCATCAGTAATCTCAAATAAATCGCCAATGAGAAAAACAATAATCCCCAATAAGATCCAAAGCTAACATGTCTTGTACAGTCTTGACAACTTCAACTCATATTCATGACATCATTTTGCTCATATTTTCATCACACTAATAATTAATCTCCAATAAATGCCCAACAAGAAAAAAACGCTTATTTGCACTCAAACGTAACTAGTAAGGACCAGGGGGACCTCTTTAGTGCAGGCGCTAAGGAGGCTCCTTGGCCTGCCCACAGCCCTTGGATGGCTGTGAGCCCCGCTTGGGTAGATGGGGCCCACAGCCATCCAAGGACTGTGGGCAAGCCACCTCCCTCCTTAGCCAGGCGCTAAGGATGGAGCCTTTTTACAACTAGTAACTACAATTAGTGATATTTAAAATCAAAATAAATTGATTAAGTTGAACCAAATCAATCAAAAATTAACCAAAATAAAAAAAGATATTTAAATCAATTTTTGAAATATGAATTTGAATTCATTCAATTCGCCGGCTACTATTTGGTTCAGTTCAGTTAAAATCGAATCAAACTAAATTTATATATATAATTATATTATATATTTTTATATAGATAAAATTATTTTTATATATTTTTTAATTAATTTGACCTCTTTTTTTAATTAATTTAGTCTCTTTTATTTTGTATTTATATATATTTCATTGAAATTAAAAATTAAAAATTATTGTAAATAAAATCATTCAAAATCATACCAAATTACTTAAATAGAATCGAACTAAACTGTCTAAAAATTAAAATAAAATAAGTATATAATTTTACAAAATCAAAATAGTTAAAGTTTAAAATCAAACCAAATTAAGTCTATGAATATCCTAGCTACAATGTCTTGTACAATCTTGACAGCTTTAGATCATATTCATGATATCGTTAGTCCAACGGTTCAACGAAGAGTAGGAAGATCCACCCTCTTCCAATGCCTTCCCACTAATTTCACTCATATGCCTCACCTTCTTTATTATCTCACTTCCTTCCTCCATTACTTCTTTATTCCTCTTCTATTCTCTCAGCACTTACAATGTTTCCTCCAATCATAGAGGCTGCCCGATAATCCAAAGCAATCTCCGCAAAAATATGATAAACTTAGTTACCATTTTGCTCATTAATTTCCCACGAGAAAAAAATCATCTCCAATAAGATGTAAAGTAAACTATAATGTCTTGTACAATCTTGACAGCTTCAACTCATATTCATGAAATTACTAATCAAACGATTCAGAGAGGAGTAGGAAGATCCACCTTCTTGCAATGCCTTCCTACTAATTTCACTAATTTGCTTCACCTTCTTTCTAATCACACTTTCTTCCTTCATCACTTCCTTTATTCCTCCCTCTATTCTCTCTGCGCTTACAACGTTGTTTCCTCCAATCTTAGGATCTGCCCTGTAATCCAGAGAAATCTCCACAGCCATCTTCAACTCACACACTAGTTGAAACGCATTGCATTGTTGTTCTGCATAAAGTGGCCATGTTACAATGGGCACACCGAAGTATACACTTTCTAGGATAGAATTCCACCCACAATGCGATACAAACCCTCCTATCGCTTTATGGGCTAGGATTTGGGCCTGAGGAGCCCACCCGATCACTCTTCCAATTCTAGCGATTCGATCTAAGAACCCTTCTGGTAAGATTTCCTCAGGATTAGAGTAATCGCTAGGCGTTCCCCTTGACCCCTTTGGAGTGGGTTTCCGTATGGCCCACAAGAAGCGAAATCCACTGTTCTCAAGAGCATGTGCGATTTCCTTCACTTGATCCTTATCAAAACTACCCCTACTCCCGAAGCACAGAAATATTACCGACGAAAGAGGTTGGTCATCAAGCCACTCAATCACTTCTGATCCTTGCTGGACCCGATCATCAACATCTGCATTTATGTTTAAGATCGGTCCGACCGGGTAAATCGGAATATCAGTGATATTGGAGAATGAGTGAACCGCATGGGGCTCGAGCTCCTCAAACGTATTTACTATAATACCCTTTGCTTTCTTAAGCCCCGTGACGTAATTGAACACGAATGACTCCCACTCCTTTTCCAGCAAGGCACTGGGCAAAACATTAGCCGGAACCGGGTTCGTGAAACTCGGAATGGCCAACTCAGTGCCGGAGTCCTTGAAGTTAAACACAGTCGTATCAACGATGCCCTGTTCTTTGAGCTCGTGAAGATGAAGCATCAGACTGAGAAATCCGACGCCTGAGGTGTAGAATACCATCCCGGGAACCCCGAACTCGTTGGCCACATCGATCATGTTGGTGCAGAACATGTCGACGACGAACCCGGCCAGTCGCGGCGAGTCAGCGCTCGAACTGGACTCGTCGAGGAGTCTGGACACAGCTTCTCTGACCTGAGGTTTCTGATTTTCGACGAGATGGTGTAAATAGGAACCTGGTTGAGGTTCAGAAATGGGGAGATGGATCAATCGAAGGCGTTCGGGGAAAATGGGGGCGGAAGCGAGGGATTCTGTGTAAGAATCGAGGGCGGTGTTAGACGGTGCCTTGATGATGAAGACGATGACGGAAACGTGAGGATCGTGGCCGATTAGAAGCTTCGCGAACTCCACAGCGGAGACCAGATGACCCATGGCAGGAGCAGGCACGAAAACTAACTGCGAGTTCTTCTTCATGATGGGTGAATCAATCTGCTTCATCTGATTTGGGAAAGATGATGAGGTTGTTATATATAATATAACAAGAGCAGTCTGATTTGCAAGTGACGTCATGGCTTTGCTGGTTTTGCTCGCTTGATTGGTAAAGTAGTAAAGAGGGAATCTGACTTTTTGACTAACGGCGTCCAATTTTTAATTTAAATTTAAATTTTGCTTTTTTTTTTAATTTAAACTCTCGATTTATTCTAATTTTATTGTATTAGGCAGTGATTGAAGAATTGGATCGGACAAGTTAGTTTGACCGGTTTGATCGAGAATTAGAGGATGGTCTAGTCTGGTCCAACTAAAAAATCGACAGAAAGTTGAACCGGAGTTGAATTGACCAAATCGAAGTTGAACCGAAAAAATCGACCGAACCAGCTGGTTGGGTGGTTGAATCGATTTTGTCTTTTTTTTTGAGCAACTTTTTTTTTATATTATAGTTGTATGAGGCAGACAAAAAGTTAATTTTACAATTATCAAATATATTCTTGTTCAGGTAAGCAAATAAAAAGAAACAAAAATATAATCCAAAAAGAAAAAATTAAGCAATGTGGAGAATTGACTCACTCTTTTGAAATACAAAAATTTTTACAAGGGTATTTTCATAATAAGACTTAGCTTGAAATTATTGATATTATGAGTTGTGATCAATTATCAATTATGAATTAATCTATTTTTTATTTCATTCACTTATTATTATAAATTATCAATTATATTAAGTATTTTAATATTTTAAATTATATATATTTTTTATATTTTAAATTATATATATTTTTAATTTTTTTAACTATTACCAATTTAATTATAGTTTGATTCAATTATCAGTTTAATTTTAAAAACTACATCAGTAGCGTAAGTTGCATCTTTGATAGGGACTTTATTGTCACGTAATGTACACATTCGAAGTGTGCCTTACGACACGTAACACGCATCACCGTAGTACACGTCGTGTACTCTTATGGCACCTCACAGAATGAAAAAACAGGATCCAGATCCTCTACTTTGAATATCTCATGCTCAGTTTTTAGCAACGGTTTTACCGTTGCTAAAAACTTTCAGCAACAATTTTTTTGTTGCTAAACTGTTGCTAAAGGTTTTTAGCAACGGTAAAAACCGTTGCTAAAAACTGAGCAGGCTTCTGCTTAGATTTATTCCAAGCAGAAGATCCGGACGCGAAAAAACACAGGTAATTTTTTTTTAGCCGTTACAAATTTAATATATATATCATTTGGCATCAGTAGTAATGCATACTAAATTTGCTCCGCCATCCTTATTTGCTACTTTCAGTATTTGCTACTTTCAGCCATTGTGGTATTTGCTACTTTCAGCCATTGCTCTTCAATTTGCTTGTGTTAAATAAAAAAAAATGTAACATTTTTATATTAATTTAATTTCTGAATTTAGATTTATATTGTTTATTTTATGAATTTTTATTTTTATTAGTAATTTTATTTTATTACTTTTTATTTTTAAATTATTAAATTATTATTGTTTATTTTTCTTCTGACTTCTTATTTTTCTTAGTTTAAAAAATTAATTTATGAATTTTTATTTTTCTTAAAAAATATTTATGAATTTTTTGTCTTAGTATTGTTATTTTGTTATATATTGTTTATTTTTCGTAGTAATTTTATCTTATGGATTTTTTTAATTAGATTTGTTGTTTCTTATGAATTTTTTAAATTATTTTTTTATTTTTTAAGTTTCAAAATTAATTTATGAATTTTTATTTTTCTTAAAATATTTATGATTTTTTTTTGTCTTTGTCAGTTTTCTTAGATTTATATTGTTTATTTTTTTCCTGGTAATTTTATTGTATGAATTTTTATTTTTATTATTTATATGTATTGTTGTTTATTTTTCTATGATTTTTTTTCTTAGTTTCAAAATTAATTTATGAATTTTTTCTCTTAGTATTGTTAATTTTCTTATATATTTTTTTCAGTAATTTTATTTTATGAATTTTTATTATTATTAGATTGTTGTTTCTTATGAATTTTTTAACTTATTTTTTATTTTTCTTAGTTTCAAAATTAATTTATGAATTTTTATTTTTCTCAAAATATTTATGAATTTTTTTGTCTTAGAACTTTTTTCTTATATATTTTTTTCAGTAATTTTATTTTATGAATTTTTATTTTTATTAGGTTGTTGTTTCTTATGAATTTTTTAACTTATTTTTTTTATTTTTCTTAGTTTCAAAATTAATTTATGAATTTTTATTTTTGTTAAAATATTTATGTATTTTTTTGTCTTAGTATTGTTAAATTTCTTAGATTTAAATTGTTTATTTTTTTTGGTAATTTTATTTAATGAATTTTTATTTTTATCATTTATATATTGTTGTTTATTTTTATTATGATTTTTATTTTTTTTATTTTTCTTAGCTTGAAAATTAATTTATGAATTTTTTATATTTCTTAAAAAAGTATTTATAAAATTTCTTATTTTAGTATTGATATTTTTCTTATATATTGTTTATTTTTTCTTAGTAATTTTATTTTATGAATTTTTTTTAAAATATTTATGAAACTTTTTTCTTAGTATTGTTGTTTTTCTTATATATTGTTTATTTTTTCTTAGTAATTTTATTTTATGAATTTTTATTTTTATTAGTTATATATTGTTGTTTCTTATGATTTTTTATTTTTGTAAGTTTCAAAATTAAATTATGAATTTTTATTTTTCGATGAATTAATTTTATTTGTGGACTAATTATATTTTTCTCTTATATATTAGAATGAGTCAAAGTGGAGCACTCTTGATTCGTGTTTACTCTAATGAGATAATATTGAGTGGCGGTTCCAATAATGTATATAATAGTCGTAATATTAAGCGAAATATTTCTTTAGATGTTTTGAAGTAATTAATCCACCAGAAATTGAGGCTAAGACAACATGAAAAGATATCACGGTTATTATATAAATATCCCAAACAAATGATGCCAGTTATGTTCGAGCTACTCCAACTAAACGACGATGATGATGTAGAGGTGATGATCGTTTCTCACCTACAATTAGAGAGGATGTTGACAAGTATGAAAGTTTATGTAGATATTGAAGTGGTAGAAGTCTAATTAAATTCTAACATTCTAAATTTAAATGAGCATGTCACGTGGGATAAGGACAGTGGACCTTACACAGTATCATGTGTCATCGAGTGCAGAAATTCAGCTCATGGAAGATGATACAGATATTCCGCCACCTGACCCATCATGTGATATTATGAATGATGTGGATGTCGATGATATAGAAGACATTGAGGATGACGATTTTGCCAAACCAGAGTTTGAAGAGTTTGGAGGGAACATACAAGAATTAATTGGTGGAGATGACAAGGTTGAGCTAGTTAAGCCCATTACTTTCCAAGCTCTACCTTCTTATATGATGCAAGCAAATACAGTCCCAACAGATGAGCCAAAAATTTCAAACATCATTGAAGCCCACTAGTACTGGGCAAAAAATTTGTAGAGTGCGGGCTGGCCCATGATCGCCCATAAATGGGCGATCTTGAACCAAGTAAATTAGGCTCTCTTAAAAACGAGCCTAACCACAAGCTAAATGGTCTAGACTACGGCCTTTGCGAGCCGGCCCGCTGTCTTTTTTTTTTTAATTTTATTATTTTTATAAAAAATATATTATTTAGTATAAATATTTCTATTTTATCACATTTTTATATTTTATAACCTTATATTCAATAAATATAGTAATTTTGGATATAAAAACTCTTGTAATTTTTTGAAAATAAATATAGAATTTTCAAAATTAAGTATAATATAGTTAATTTTGAAAGAAAATATGAAAAATTAAAGTGATTGGTTATTTGAAAATATTAAAAAAAGTAATGTTTTACATGTCTAAATATTATTTTAATAAAAAATTATTGAATTTTTTATTTAAAAAATTAAAAATATATTATTTTAATATTATTTTTTTTAAAAAAAGGATAGACTACAGTCGACCTGTTTATGACCGCAATCTTACACAGGCAGTTTTAGTCTTCTTATATAAAAATAGTTTATAAACGGCCGGCCCGTTTAAGTCAAGATGTGATAGGCAAGCCCGAATCACTCATTTCCCACCACTAAAGCTCACACCTGGGATGATGATTCATATCTTACTGTTAATTTATTATTTTCAGACAAAGATGCACTAATGGCGGTGTTGAAAATATACTCAATCAAGAGGCACAACAGCTTCAAGGTGGAAAAGTCATATAAGAAATATGTAGAGGTGAAGTGTGCGAAGTTTAGGAATGGTTGTAACTAGAAAGTGAGGGCTTGTTTGAAGAAGAATTATGTCATGTGGATGATCACAAAGCACAATGGAGATTAGACATGTGTTTCTTCATCCATTTCCCAAAACCATAGGCACTTGGACTCTGATTTGATCGCCATAGCAATAATAGCCCAAGTGAACCAATCTCTAGACATGCCTATCTCTCAAGTGATACAATGTATCAAAGATCAATTCGCATATACGGTATCCTATAAGAAGGTGTGGATGGCAAAGCACAAGGCCAGAGTCAAGATCTATGGTGATTAGGAGGCCTTGTATTGGCAACTGGGTAGTTGGTTTGTCGCGGATTGACAGTTTCTTCCTAACACTGTGGTTGATTACATATGGGACTATGATTAAGAAATTGACACAAGAATATTTTTTCTGGTGTTTTTGGCATATAAATCATGAATTGATGCATTCGATCACCTGAAACCAATGATTCAAGCTGATGGAACTTTGCTTTATAAAAAATACAATGGGTCATTGTTAATTACATATGGTCAAGATGGGAATCATCATGTTTTACCACTTGCCTTTGCAATTATGAAAGGTGAAACTCTTGATACGTGGTCTTTTTTCCTATCTAGATTACATCAACATGTTGCAAAGAAGAAGACCATGTGTTTGATCACAGACAATGAAATACCCCAAGTATTATTGTGTTAATAATGAGATTTGAAGTTAGTAAGCATTGGGACTTGCCTTTGGCTAAATAAAATTTCACCTAAAAGTATAACATAAGTGACAAGAGTGTCTAAGGACTAAAGTGAGTAAATACAAATTTTTGGGGGAATTTTTATATAAACATTCAATTGATGACGTGTATTGGAGGAATGAAATTGGGTTTCCTAATTCTAATCAATCCCTCTAATTATTTCTCAAGATCCTAAGTAATGTAATTTCTAAAAGGGACCAAAGTGAAAAGTTGAAGGTGAGGCCCACACCACACACGACTATGTTAAACACTCATCTTTTTTCCTCCCTCTTCCATTTTTTTTTCTCTCGTCCCCTGCCTCTCCTAAAACTCTTTCCCTTTCTTCAGCCATGCTACCAAAGGCATCTCCTCTAACTTTCCAACCATACATTTGAATAAGTATTGAGGCTAAGGAAGCTTGGGAGTTATGGTAAATAAATCATCATCATCCTCTTCTTCTTTCCCCTTTTCTTTTTGGCATTTTTGGATTTCTGATTTTGGCATGGGGAATTGAGCTTGTTCTTGGAATTTGGGGTTTGATTCTTTCCTTAAAACATTCCAAGATAATCGTTTATGAGTTTGGAAACACCAATTCATGAATGTAACAAGATTTAAAATGGATTTCAAAGTTTAAAGTGTTAGAAGGGAAATTAGGATTCAAAGTTAGGAATCCTTGATTCAAGCATGTAACGTCCTAGATTTTTAAACAGTACGGTGAACCTTCAAATTTAACAGAAAGATTTTGAGGAACTAAAATTCTAATTTTTGGATATACTGAGGATTAATTTGCAATAGATTTCTTGAGGACTTACGTAAGATCCCTATTAAATTATTATTATTATTATTGTTATTAAATAAATAAATAAGAGAAACAAAATAATGAACAAGGATAAAAGAATCACAAATTAATTTTGAGAGACATGGGTAAAGCTTTATTAAATAAACTAGGGACCCAATTGAAAAGTGAGAGAATAGAGATGAACCTTTTAATACTTAAACCTAAAAGAGTTATGTTGGCACATTCAAGATCTTACACGTTGCACCCACTTTCTCCTCCTTTTACTTGGCTGACTTAATTCATGAGAGTCTCCCTTGCTTTTTCTATGAGTGAGCTCGTGAGAAAGGAAGAAAATTCTGGTTCTTTCTACCTCTTTCCTCGTAAAACCTTTTCTTTCTCTAACTTCATTCTCTGCCAGTAAAACCGAAAAAGAGAGAGAGAGGGAGAGAGAGAAAGAACTATGTTTTTCTGAACTGAAAACAGGGGAGATTTTTCTAGTTAAAAAAAAAAAAGAAAGAAACTGACAAGAAAATCTAGCCTTGGGAGCTCGAATTTCTCTGAGCTTTATGGTAGCAGTTGTGTGATTAATTTCAAACCAGAAAACATGAAGTTCTTATCAAAATTTAAGCTAGAAGCCGAGAAGGAGTATATAAATGCAGAAACAGAATAGATGGCATGAAGGTAAGCTAAACCGAGAAACAGAAATCAAGAAACAGAGCTTGTGTATCGGGTAAGCATAAATTCCTTTCGAACCATTAGTATTAAATTGATTTGGGATGAATGTGTTGGAGGTCCATGTTATAAATAGTTAGTGAATGGCCAAGATTTCTTACCAAGTATGTGTTGGTTGAAGTATATTTCTTGCTGTCAAAATTTTTGGGTCTGAAATTATTCTTCTGTTTGTTTCCAAAGTAATTATGTTTAATTAATAAAAAAATTACCACTTGTGATGTAGTAATTCTAATGATTTGAGAATCACAAGAAGAACCTATTCTTGACTTGTTAAAACTCTGAATTGAAACTTCATAAATTTTAAAGGAGATTTAATTAGCCAAACCCAAGAATAAAATAATCAGTTTTTAGTGCAGAAGCCAACTTGGACTGGTGTGAAATTTAGTTCTGTTTCAGTGGACAAATTATCATATTTTGACTTGAAACTTTTATGACACCTAGCTAAGACATTTCCCTATCTCTCTGCAAAATTTCATTGCATTTAGACATGGTTAACTAGGTCTAAAACGCATAACACAGCACCTATGCAAAAATTTGACAGCTTTGACTTAGAGTCACTAATGAGGTTGGTAGAGGAGCCAAATGAAGGAGTTTTAATCTGAAAGTTTTACCATAGTATGTTAACATATAAAGAAGGTTCTATACCAAGTTTCATGATTTTTGGAGCTACAAATTAATACCAGAATTTTTCTAAATTTGAATCAGGAAGTGGAACTTCAAAACAGAACAATATCAAGTATTTGGTTGTATATATCTTGGTTTAGTATTGTTTCTTGCTTTACTTGTGTTTTGGGCCTTCAATGAATTCTTTGGCATCCTTCCCCGGTTTAAAGTGTAGGAACTTAGCTCAGAATTAAGGTGAGTGGGTTAATACTTGCTATGACTAAGTATCTTTGTTTCTTGGCTCTCTGCATCATAGTGAAAACATGTTGTATATCCAAATTGGAAGAGAATAGTGGCTCAAATGTATATTGTATATTTAAATTATATTATGCTTGAGTGGAATGATGAGATGTAAACAATTGTGAAACTTGCCTTGTAATATCCCAAGAATTTTCATGAATATTTAAAGTCTATTTGAAGTTTTTTTGAAAAATTTAATTACATGAGAAATGTTCTTTTTTTTTTTAGTGAAGGAAATTTGGAAATAAAAATTTCAAAAATTTTAATTTGGGACATTTTACAAATTCTCAAGGACTAAAATGAAAAGAAAAGAAAGTATGGAGTACTTTTAATAAATGACCAAGTAGGAACCTGAGAAGAAGAATAGAGCTTATGGGAATGAATTATGAGTCCGGTACCAAAAGGATGATGGATTCGAGGTTAAAGTGGAGTTTGAGACTCTGAGAGGGACTAAAGTGAAATAAAAAAATTGTGGGGCAATTAGGATTTAGAATCACCCGAGGTGAGATTTTATGAATTTGCTTTTACTAGTCTTGACTGAGGGTCAACTGAAGAGCAAGTGATAATTTCACCCCGGGCGAGTAAATAGGCGGCCTCACCTAATTTTTCTTCATTTTCTCCTTTCCTCTCTCTCTCTTCACTTTCTCTCCTCTCTTTCTCTCTCTACACTCCAACTCCACAACCGGGCTTGGAGGGTGGATCTTGGGCTACGGGGCAAGCCTCTAGGAGCCAAGCAACGTAGGGAAAGCAAGGAATTGAGGTAGAAATTTCTATTTCTCAAGCTTTTCCCTATTTTATAGTTTTCAGAAAGTTTGGGGTAAAAATCGAGATTCCAGCTTCGTTTCTCGATTAAAATTGGTGTTTTTGGTGTCTAAATGCTCCTTATACATTAAGGGTGAGATCCTATGGAAGAAATCATGGAAAACGGTGAAGATTTGGCCGGATCTGAGCCAAAACCGAGAGGAATCGCGAAAGGTCGCGATCCTGGCGCCCAGGCGCCAAGGTTCAGGAGATTTTGGCAAGAAAAGGGGCTTGGCGCCCAGGCGCTAGGTGTGGCGCCCAGGCGCCAGGTATGCTGAAAAGCCTTAGCTTATTTTCAATCAGTCATAACTTCTTCATCCGGACTCCGTTTTGGGCAAACTTTATATCGTTGGAAAGCTCTTTGAGTCTAGTTTCCAATGGTATAAATGTCATTTAGAAATTCATTACCGGTTAGGAGTTATGACTTAAGATGTGAGTAAAGGTCGAGAGTAGTGATAGGAAATTTCTCTATTTTGTAACCCTAATGGTTTTTACCTGGTTACAATAGGGATGTTTGTGGCGCAAGGTGGGAGCGCTGAGAGCGTGGAATCCAGGTGAGTAGGCAACCTTGCAAAATTAATTTAATAAATTAGTCAAAGCACAATATAAATCCCATTTGCATTGTTTGTGAAATTGAGAAGATTATCAGTGTGTGTTCAGGTTGAGAAAAAGTACAATATCATTGGAAGGTATTTTATTACCTTTGAAAATTGATTTCTCTAGTTGACTAAAGAACTAGATGTGATTGTTCCTTGAATAAATTGGAACATTTTGTAAGTGAATAACCTTACTAAACTAATGTGATCTTATTAGATAAAGTACAATACAAGTCTTATTTATAACATTATTGAAGTGAGAAATAATCAATCTCGCTGTTGATAATATATGATGATTGTTATGGTTGATGATAGACATTCAAGGGAATAAAAGTATGTGTAAATTCATTTATATCATTGTAATTATATTGTGATAAATTGTCACTATTTTATTGATGAGCAAAAGATCTACGAGATCTAATACACGAGTTTGAAAGGGTTAGAGTCCCATACTACTCGGTGTATAACTGTGAAAACCTATGCACAAGTTTAAAAGGGTTAGAGTCCCATACTACTCGGTGTATAAATGTGAAGACCTATGCACAAGTTTGAAAAGGTTAGAGTCTCATACCACTCAGTGTATAACTGTAAAAACTTATGCACCAAGAGTTTGAGGGTTAAATTCCCAAGTCACTCAGTGCAAGTATCTATGGCATATAATGCAAAGTGATTGAGGGATTGATCACCCAAGAAATCATACGCAAATTCAGACAAGTGTAATACTATAATTATTTATAATAAATGATAGATTGATTGTATTAGTAAATGTGGTGTTTGTGCTTATGATATTTTCATGTACAGTTGTTTACTCACTGAGTTATGATAAACTCACACTCTCTATGATTATCTTTTCAGATACAGTGGTTGAGGAGAAGAATTTATAGCCTTTAAGGATATACTCCACTTTTGTCTGGTAAACAATTGGTAAGGATTAGGAAACGCTCTGTAATCTAGTAGGTCACCTAGGCTTGGGAGGTTGTATAGTACTGTATAGTGTTTGAAGGTTGAACATTTTCTGAATATGTATACAAAATATCTTTCTTGGAATATTTATGATTTACATAATTATGGATATTAAGAATGTTCACAGAGATTATGGGGTACCACGGAGGTACACCCTAAGTATTTTATGTTTATATCACATGTAAGTTTTGGGATGTGACAAATTGGTATCAGAGGTGGTTTTTAGGTCCCCTATAGATTACAGAGCAAAGTGTTCTTTGTGGGCCCTTTTCCATTGTCATGAACCACGGCATGACCATGGGATTAGGTTCCATAAAAGACCTTGTAAAGTTGAGTGTTCTTGTCATAACTTACCCTTCGATAAAGTTAGTTAGAGATAATTTTGTTACAATATGAGGTAATTGATTTCATATGTGGAACTTTGGAACTTGTTGGAGGTATGATCTTTATACCGATGGAAAAGGTGATCTCTGTATGAAATTTTTTCTTTTTGAGAAATTGGGAACATAACTCTGTAGTGTACTCTGAAAGCTGAGGATTAGTAATTACTAGAATATGGCTTGAGGGCTGGGCCAAGAGTGATGTATTAGATGGGGTAAAGTTGATTATGAGGCATGGGCTAGAGTTCAAGAAAGATTTTTGCAAAGAATATAGCGCAGATTACTAATGCAGGAATGGAAAAGAACCCTTGTGAGGCAGATCAAGATTTGATTTTGATAGATGCCAGACAGATGTAATTTATGGAAGAGGATGTAAGTCCTAAATAATATGTTCCTTGATAAAAGCTTGGTTGAGAAAATAGATGTGGGCTAGGTAATTTTTCCTAAGAGAGATACTACAGTAAAATGGAATCTAGCATAAGAGATATTGGGGTAAGTTATAAGTCTTCTCTAGGGGCGACTCGCCAAAGTTGCACTTGTTTAGTTAGGGATTGGCATGATGGTACTATGTGATAGAAGTGTTTCAAAAAATATATATATACAATGTAGAAGTTTTGTAACATTGGAACAATTAGAGCATGTTATAGGTAGGCTGTTGGCGTATGAACATTCATAATTGTTAAACGTGATGTATGATTGGAATGGTCTAAAAAGACGTTCTTATAGTAGTTCGTGCCTCAGAGTGTAAGTTTAAGGAAAGCTTGCGAGTCGAGGCTCTTAAGCAAGAATTCATGACAATTCAAGGGCATAATATTGAGTTTAATTGATCTACACGTGATGCCTTCATCTACTCCTGTATGATAAGAGGAAAGACAACGAGACTTGTACAGAACTTCTGTTTGTCTCTATGACAGCTTATAGGGTCATTAAATTTTTATGTGATTGGCTTTATAAGCTGAATTTGTTATTGATTTTGTGTGGCTAATTTCTTTTATCTTTCTTCATTTTATTATTATTATTATTATTTAGAGTACCATCTAGTAAAAGAAACTATTGGCATTAAAAGCGGAAGGATTACATTGCAAAAAAAAAAAGGGAAATTACTCATGCATGAGTAATCTAAAAGTGAGGTGGTCTCAGATTAGGAGGGTTGTATTGTATCATCACCCCTCGACCATTTCTTGGAACAAGAGACTGAGCAATGTCACGAAGGGTAGTGTAAATCTCATTCATACAATCAACACTTCTTTGTTGTTGATTGCAGAAGCATTGGGTAGACCAATAGAAGAACCTATCTATTCTTGAAGTCATTGCCGCATTATTGCGTTTAGTTAACTTCTCCAGGTCTTCTATCATCTTTTTCAGATTTTTTCACCTCATTCTCTAGACAAGCGATTTTGTTTTCTGACGTGTGGCCAGTGCTAATCTCCTCAGCTTCCTCAATTTTTATCTTCTTCTCCTTTTGATCCTCTTGAGACCCCTCAAAAGGTCTCTTGCCCTTGTCTTTGCCTAGACTTAAGTTTAAGTCTAGCTCTTCTTCCTTGGCCTCCACTGTGAGATCAATGTACTTCCTGGTGGCCATGGTTTAGAAAATTTAGAAGTTTTTGCAGGAGTATGATGAGAGAGAAATACTGGGAAATTGTAGGCTCAGAGATGATTACTCTTTGTGGTGTAGTAACTGAGAACTCCGAGGCAGTTTTTATAGAGAAAAATTTAGACTTAGAGCCAAAGAAGATATCTCTTCGCCGCACTCATACACGCTTAACCTATGGATTTCTGCAAGCTGGAAGCCAGAAGTCTAGGGTAGGCATGCGTGTCAACAGTGTGTCACATTAATGGCAAAACCACGTAAGTCAATATTCGGTGGATTTGCGGCCGATTTATACTTGTTTATTTTTCATTTCTCTTGTTGGCATTTTCTGAAATTCTAAGAAGCCGACAGCGTAGCCATTAAAGATTGCCTTGGATGCTTTTATGATGAACTAAAATGTATTTCTCTGCTTTCTTGTATTGTTCTTGAAAGCCTTCAGTTGAGTATAATATACATGATTGATTGAATTATATTGTGATTATATGTATTTAAATACATATGACATATATGTATGTTATCCATGCATTGAGAGTGAAGGCTATTTGTTATGGCCAGGAATAATATGTAATGATTCTACATACATTCAGAGAATGAGAAGTCTGAAATTTAAAAAGGACTTGAATAGATGAAAATATATAGATAATGATGTATCTCTATGTTGATACATGCATACATATATGCTCGTAGAGGCAAGAGAAAGGTAAAAATTTTTCTCACTTTATAGTAACACTTGATATATGTAAATGTGAGAAGTTTTTATTTTAATATGTATTTTTTTTTTTGAAAATGTGTAAGCCTAGAGCAAAGCCACGGATTAGAAACCTAGATAAGGCTAGTATGAAGTTACCCGTTCATCGAGTAATATCTCGATCTAGGATTATTTGATAAGACAAATACAGAGTTAGGAAGTCATAGATTGAAGCGGCGATTAGTTGAATGATTTTAGCAAGAGTCAAAAGTTAGCCGAATTTTTTGAGAAAATCTTTTGCATGAGATTATATTTATTATTCTCTAGCATACTTATTATAGACCGTTGGCATTGCGACGGATAAGGTCTGGAGGCCATCTTTAGAGTGTGATGTAAGGGTTTTGGTAGCCCTAAATTTCATCTATAAATAATGGATGCCCCATTACGCCGCTCACTACACTAAGAGTTCATTACTTATAAGCTTTCTAGCATCAAACCTCTCATTCCATACAACCTTTATAGCTCAGAAAAATATGGCCGGCAATAAATCTTTCAATTTAAACTTTGAGGCTGGCAAGGTAGAGCTGGATCTAAATCTTAGTCTGGAGAACTATAAGAATAAGAGATCTATGGAAGAGTCATCAGAAGCTAAGAAAAGAAAAAGGGATGTAGTAGAGCTAGAGGATGTTAGCACAGCAACATCTTTAAATGATGAGCTTGCGCTTATGAGAAAAAAAGATGGAGGACTTGGAAAGGTTGATAAACCGCCACTTTGAGGACCAGGGAAGATTGATAAATCATCTCTTTGTAGAACAAGAGAAGCTCTTGAATCGTCATTTTAAGGAATTGGCGAATAGAGTTGATAGACATTCTGTAATATCCCAAGAATTTTTATGAATATTTAAAGTCTGATTTGAAGTTTAGTGAAAAATTTAATTATGTGGAAAATTTTCTTTTTGAATTAGTGAAGAAAATGTGGGAATAGAAATTTTTATTTTTAATTTAGGAAATTTTTACAAATTCTCAAGGACTAAAGTGAAAAGAAAAGAAAGTATAGAGGACTTTTGAGAAATGACCAAGTAGGAACCCGAGAAGAAGAATAGAGCTTATGGGAATGAATTATGAGTTCGGTACCGAAAAGATGATGGATTCGAGGTTAAAGTGGAGTTTGAGATATTGAGAGGGACTAAAGTGAATAAGGAAATTTGTGGGGCACCGAGGATTTAGAAACACCTGAGGTGAGATTTTATGAATTTGCTTTTGCTAGTCTTGACTGAGGGTCAATTGCAGAGCAAGTGATAATTTCACCCCGGGCGAGTATATAGGTGGCCTCACCTATTTTTTATTCATTTTTCTCCTTTCCTCTCTCTCTTCACTTTCTCTCCTCTCCTTCTCTCTTCCTTCTCTCTAATTTCTCTCTCTACACTCCAACTCTACAACCGGGCTTTGGAGGGTGGATCTCGGGCTACGGGGCGAGCCTCTAGGAGACAAGCAACATAGGGAAAGCAAGGAATCGAGGTAGAAATTTCTATTTCTTAAGCTTTTCTCTATTTTCTAGTTTTAAGAGTATTTGAGGTAAAATTGAGATTCCAGCTTCGTTTCTCGATTAAAATTGGTGATTTTGGTGTCTAAATGCTCCTTAGACATTAAGGGTGAGATCCCATGGAAGAAATCATGAAAAACGGTGAAGATTTGGCCATATTTGGGCCAAAACCGAGAGAAATCGCCAAGGGGTCGCGATCGTGGCGCCCAGGCGCCAAGGTGAGATGGGAAGAAGAAGGAATTGGCGCCCAGGCGCCAGGCATAGTTGGCGCCCAGGCGCCAGGTGTACCGGAAAATTTTAGTTTATTTTTCAATCGGCCATAACTTCTTCATCCGAACTCCGTTTTGGGCAAACTTTATATCGTTGGAAAGCTCTTTAAGTCTAGTTTCCAATGGTATAAGTTTCATTTGAATATTCATTACCAGTTAGGAGTTATGATTCGAGAAGTAAGTGAAGGTCGAGAGTAGTGGTAGGAAATTTCTCTATTTCGTAACTCTGATGGTTTTTGTCTGGTTACAATAGGAATGGTCAAAGTGCAAAGTGGGAGTGCCAAGAGCGTGAAATCCAGGTGAGTGGGTTAATACTTGCTATGATTAAATATCTGTTATTGACTTTTTGCATCATAGTGGAAATATGTTGTATATCCAAGTTTGAAGAGGATGATGTGGAACGATGAGGCATAAACAAATGTAGAATGTGTCTGGTAATGTATATAATTATATTTTCTTATTTTCCCATGAATGGAGGTTATATGATGGATTGTGAATGGCATGTGAACCGAGTTGAATAATTGTTCTATATTATGGGTTATGTTATATACATGCTATGTTGCTGGAACCACATTGATTATGTTGTGACTTGAATTGTAAATGACTAAGTTGTGTATGTGGCTCAAGAATATGATTGAGGATGTTTTTATATGTGATTGTGATTGTGTTTGACTGGAAAGGAAAGGTATGGTGGTGCACCCCATGGAGAAATTTATGTGAAGTTATAAGGGTGGAGATTATAAACGGAGCGATAAGGGTAGATGCGGCGGGGGCCGCGGGCAACGATCCAGAGGTATTCTAGACGACCCGGTTGGTACGGGAAATGTGTGTGAAATTGATTTCACCGATTGCTGTTGTGAATTTTGAATTATGTTGAAATGTATTTGATTTACTTGGATATTGTTGTGAGGTATTATGAATAATATTATATTATATGATGATCGATTTACGTATGATTGCTGCATGTTATCATTATGATGCATGATATTTTTTTGTCATAGTATTGTGTTATCTACTCACTGGGCACGTGATTTGCTCATACCCCTCTTATTGATATTTTTTTCAGAGTTGACAGCTGAAGGTAAATATCAGAATAAGGAATTATGGATCCTTAGTCCATGATTTCCTTTTCATTTGTTCAGGATAAAGGTATAATAGTTAAGTCTTATTCTAAGTTGTACAAATCTAGAAATCTCTGTAATCGGGTAGGTTCATTTAGTGATGTAATGTGAGTAATTGTAGTATGTATAGAGAACTCGTTTTGGTTGCATGAAAAAGAATTGTATGATTTTTAAGAAAAAGATAGGCTTACGGAGGTGAAATGAAATTCACTTTCCGTGCCGGTCACGTGCTCAAATTTTGGGACGTGACAAGTTGGTATCAGAACTTTGGGATTAGGTTTCCTACCGATTACAGAGTAAGGTAACCTTAGTGGGATCTCCTCTATCGTGGTGAACCCGGGCACGACTATAGAGAGATGGCTCCACTGAAGGTCCTGTAGGATGTTTTCATTTCCTTTTCCTCCAAGACTTGTCTTTTCTTATGAAATATGTTTTAGTTTTAGTTTTAGACAGATATGGCTATACTTTTGAACTTGGTAAAGGAAAGGTTATTATTTGTTTTGATTCCGTTGCTGTCGGATCAAATTGTATGTATGGGGCTTTATATGTTAAGTTCATGATTGATTTTGTGTGACTGATTTCTTTTATCTTTCTTAATTTTATTATTACTATTTTTGGAGTACCATCCCATAAAAGAAACCACTGGCATTAAAAGCAGAAGGATTATATTGCAAAAAAAAAAAATTACTCATGCATGAGTAATCTAAAAGCGAGGTGGTCTCGGATTAGGAGGGTTGTACTGTATCATCACCCCTCGACCATTCCTTGAAGCGAGAGACAGAGCAATGTCGCGGAGGGTAGTGTAAATCCCATTCATACAATCAACACTTCTTTGTTGTTGATTGCAGAAGCACTGGGTAGACCAATAGAAGAACCTGTCTATTCTTGAAGTCATTTCTGCATGATTGCGTTTAGTTAACTTCTCCAGGTCTCCTATCATCTTTTTCAGATTTTTGACCTCCTGCTCTAGACAGGCGATTTTGTCCTCCGAGGTATGGGCCGTGCTAGTCTCCTCAGCTTCCTCGTTCTTCTTCATTTTCTTCTCCATATGCTTCTCTAAAGACCCTTCAAAAGGTCTTTTGCCCTTGTCTTTGCCCAGATTTAAGTTTAAGTCGAGCTCTTCTCTCTTGGCATCCACTGTGAGATCAATGTACTTCCTTGTGGCCATGATTTGGAAAAATTTAGAAATTTATGTGGGAGTATGAGAATAGAGGAATGCTGGGAAGTTGTAGACTAAGAGATGATTACTCTTTGTGGTGTGGTAACTGAGAATGTTGAGACAGTTTTTATAGAGGAAAAATTTGAACTTAGAGACAAAGAAAATATCTCTTCGCCGCACCCTACACGCTTAACCTATGGATTTCTGCAAGCTGGAAGCTAGAAGTCTAGGGTAGGCATGCACACCAACAACGCGTCGCATTAATGGCAAAACCACGAAAGTCAATATTCGGTGGATTTGCGGCCGATTTACACTTGTTTATTTTTCATTTCTCTCATTGGCATTTTCTGAAATTGAAGGAAGTCGACAATGTAGCCATTACATAGTGTCTTGGATGTTTTCACGATGAACTAAAATGTATTTCTATGCTTTCTTGTATTGTTCTTGAAAGCCTTCAGTTAAGTATAATATACATGATTGATTGAATTATATTGTGATTATATGTATTTAAATACATATGACATGTATGTATGTTATTCATGCATAGAGAGTGAAGGCTATTTGTTATGGCCAGTAATAATATGTAATGATTCTACATACATTCTGAGAATGAGAAGTCTGAAATTTAAAAGAACTTGAATAGATGAAAATATATAGATAATGATGTATCTCCATGTTTATACATATATGCTCGTAGAGGCAAGTGAAAGGTAAAAAAAAAAAAAAATTTCTCACTTTATGGAACGCTTGATGTGTAAATGTGAGAAATTTTTATTTTAATATGTATGTTTGAAAATGTGTAAGCTGAGGGCAAAGCCACGGATTAGAAACCTAGATAAGGTTAATATGAAGCTACCCGTTCATGGAGTAATATCTCGATTTAGAATTATTGGATATGACAAATACAGAGTTAGGAAGTCATAAATTGAAGCGGTGATTAGTTTAATAATGTAATACCCGTTAATTTCAGAATATAATTCGCTTAAGAGTATTTTAAAATTCTACAACGTTACTTTAGTTATTTATTTTGGTCATTTTTAATTTTCATATTTAATTGTTCTCTTTGAATATTATTTATGAAAATTGAGTTAAATGACTGGACTAAATATTTGCACAATGTGGGATATATTCTAAGAATGATGAAATTCATGGAAAAGTGGTTTCAGAATGGTCAATTAGTCCATTTATTGTAAATTGACTGGATGGGTTTGGATGTTGGGTTATGGATACCCATGGGTTATTCAATAACCCATTAGAAATATTTAATATAAAGGTTCAATAGTACCCTCCTCATTTCTCACGCAGAAGTAAAAGCTGGAAACTGAACAGTGGAAGTTTCTCTCGTTTCTTCAGTTTCTTCTCAAATCCTTTCCTTGATCTTCAGAAGTTCGATTATTTGTTCGGTTCAAAAGCTTTGTAAGGATCAAAGGTAAGCTTTAATCCGATTATTTTCCTTAAATTTCAGTTTATGTAGAAGATCAGAGGAGGTTTTGTTCTTGAAGATTTTGATGATAATTCATGAATCTCAGTTGTTTTAGAAGTTATATTTGAGTTATAATCGGTTAAAAGAGTTGAAATTCTGGTTTTGAAACAAGAAAGGAAAGGATGAATTTGTGAGAAATTTCTGCAAAAACTTCTGCAAAACTCGAGTTACTGTAGCGACCAGATTTCGGGAAATTTTCTTCTAGTACTGTAGCAGTACTGTAGTGTCGGCAGTCAACGGTACTGTAGCAGTCAACGTTATTGTAGCAAACCGGCACTGTAGCGAACCGTTACTGTAGCGAACCGACACTATAGCAAACCGTTACTGTAGCAAACCGTACTGTAGTAAACCGCTACTGTAGCAGTCAGAAAATTTTACGTATTTTCGTGATTTTGTTTCCTTTCTTATGTTTCCTTGTAATATATTTTACTAGGAAATTTTCCTACACAAATTCTAGTGTGGAACAAGGTAAACTTGGACAAACATCAAGGTGAGTGAATAACCTTGCTCAGCTAATTTGATATTACTAGTCAAAGTACAATATAAGTCTCATTTACAATATTATTTGGATAATAAGCAATCAATTTTCATATGGGAGTATATGATGATCGGTAGAAATAAGAGTATGTACAAATTATTTTATTTCATGACAATTGTATTATGTGATAAATTCTCACTATTTTGTCAATGAGTAAAGATCTACGGGATCTAATACACGAGTTTGAAAGGGTTAAAGTCTCATACTACTCGGTGTATATCCAAGAAAGCTCATACACGAGTTTGAAAGGGTTAAAGTCCCATACTACTCAGTGCATATCTATGAAACCTATACTCGAGTTGAAAGGGTTAAAGTCCCATACTACTCGGTGTATATCTAAGAAAGCTCATACACGAGTTTGAAAGGGTTAAAGTCCCATACTACTCAGTGCATATCTATGAAACCTATACACGAGTTGAAAGGGTTAGAGTCACATACTACTCGTTGTATACCGATGAGATCTTATTCATGAGTTTGAAAGGGTTAGAGTCCCATACTACTCGATGTATAAGACAATTAATTATATGAGTAAATGTGGTATTTGTACTTTTGATATTTTATATAGTACAGTTATTTACTTACTGATTTTTAAATAAATTCACACTCCCTATGATTATTTTTTTTCAGATACAGAAAATAAAGAACAAGAGTATCCGTTTGAAGATTAGAAGCCCCTTGGGATTATTCTCTATTTCTGTCTGGTGGGACACCAGTACTTATTAATGTGGATATTAGAAACGCTCTGTACTTACTATAGGTCTCCTAGGCTTGCGATGAGATAGAAATATCAGACTATGTATGTCTATATTTGCTTATCAGATGAATATAATTCTGTAGTGTGGAATGAATGATTAAGGTTGAATGTAAAACCTTACAGAATATATGTAAATAACGTATGTTTGAGAATTTTATCAAATGAGTAGTATCTTTTCACATGCTCAATTTTTGGGATGTGACAAATAATTTGAGCAAGAGTCAAAAGTTAGTCGAAATTTTTGAGGAAATCTTTTGTATTTGATTATATTTTGTTATTTTCTGGCATGCTTATCAGAGACCGTTGGCATTGCGTCGGATAAGGTCTGTAGGTCATCTTTAGAGTATGATGTAAAGGTTTTGTAGCCCTAAATTTCGTCTATATATAATGGATGCCCCATTACGCTGCTCACTACACTAAGAGTTTATATCTATAAGCTTTCTAACATCAAACTTCTCCTTCTGTACAACCTTTATAGCTCAGAAAGATATGGCCGGCAATAAATCTTTCAATTTAAACTTTGAGGCTGGCAAGGTAGAGCTAGATCTAAATCTTAGCCTGGAGAATTATAAGAATAAGAGATCCATGGAAGAGTCACCAGAGGCTAAGAAAAGAAAAAGGGATGTAGTAGAGTTAGAGGATGTTAGCACAGCAACATCTTCTAATAATGAGCTTGCGCTTATGAGACAAAAGATGAAGGACTTGGAAAGATTGATAAACCGCCACTTTGAGGAACAGGGGAGATCGATAAATCGTCTCTTTACAGAACAGGAGAAGCTTTTGAACCGTCATTTTAGGGAATTGGCGAATAGAGTTGATAGACATTCGATGTTTGCAACTCAAAATTTTCGTGACCAACAAGCGAGATGTATTGACTGTATGAATGGAGTGACTTCTGCACTTCGCCAAATTTTCTAGACGTTTTCTCCCGAAACTCTTTCTAGGCTGCAACGATTAACTTCCTCCTTAAGGTCTGAAGCACCTTCTTTTTCTAGACCTGGAGCATCTTCTGCATTTCAAAAGCCTCTTCGTTCTTAATTTATCCTTTCTTTTGTTTGTACCTAAAGCTGATGTTTGATCTAATGTTTACGTATTAAAATTATATGTTTTGTAAATCAAGTTCAGCTTGTTGCCTGTAACTTATGTATTAGAAATAAAAATTTTCGTATTTGATTTTTTTTTTGTTGAAGCAATTCTTTTACTGAAGAAACTTGAGAAATAAAAATATGTTGAACTTGTTATATTTTGTACTTGATTGTGAAAATTCTAAGAGAGAGAATGAGATATAGATAAAATATCTGCATTTGTTTCAATCTTGAGGTAAGTTTTGAATTCGAAGGACCGAATTCTTTTAAGGGGGGAAGAATGTAATATCCCAAGAATTTTTATGAATATTTAAAGTCTGATTTGAAGTTTAGTGAAAAATTTAATTATGTGAAAAATTTTCTTTTTGAATTAGTGAAGAAAATGTGGGAATAGAAATTTTTATTTTTAATTTAGGAAATTTTTACAAATTCTCAAGGACTAAAGTGAAAAGAAAAGAAAGTATAGAGGACTTTTGAGAAATGACCAAGTAGGAACCCAAGAAGAAGAATAGAGCTTATGGGAATGAATTATGAGTTCGGTACCGAAAAGATGATGGATTTGAGGTTAAAGTGGAGTTTGAGATATTGAGAGGGACTAAAGTGAATAAGGAAATTTGTGGGGCACCGAGGATTTAGAAACACCTGAGGTGAGATTTTATGAATTTGCTTTTGCTAGTCTTGACTTAGGGTCAATTGCAGAGCAAGTGATAATTTCACCCCGAGCGAGTATATAGGTGGCCTCACCTATTTTTTATTCATTTTTCTCCTTTCCTCTCTCTCTCTTCACTTTCTCTCCTCTCCTTCTCTCTTCCTTCTCTCTAATTTCTCTCTCTACACTCCAACTCTACAACCGGGCTTTGGAGGGTGGATCTCGGGCTACGGGACGAGCCTCTAGGAGCCAAGCAACATAGGGAAAGCAAGGAATCGAGGTAGAAATTTCTATTTCTTAAGCTTTTCTCTATTTTCTAGTTTTAAGAGTATTTGAGGTAAAATCGAGATTCCGGCTTCGTTTCTCGATTAAAATTGGTAATTTTGGTGTCTAAATGCTCCTTAGACATTAAGGGTGAGATCCCATGGAAGAAATCATGAAAAACGGTGAAGATTTGGCCATATTTGGGCTAAAACCGAGAGAAATCGCGAAGGGGTCGCGATCGTGTCGCCCAGGCGCCATGTGTGGCGCCTAGGCGCCAAGGTGAGATGGGAAGAAGAAGGAATTGACGCCCAGGCGCCAGGTGTACCGGAAAATTTTAGTTTATTTTTCAATCGGCCATAACTTCTTCATCCGAACTCCGTTTTGGGCAAACTTTATATCGTTGGAAAGCTCTTTAAGTCTAGTTTCCAATGGTATAAGTTTAATTTGAATATTCATTACCAATTAGGAGTTATGATTCGAGAAGTAAGTAAAGGTCGAGAGTAGTGGTAGGAAATTTCTCTATTTCGTAACTCTGATGGTTTTTGTCTGGTTACAATAGGAATGGTCAAAGTGCAAAGTGGGAGTGCCGAGAGCGTGAAATCCAGGTGAGTGGGTTAATACTTGCTATGATTAAATATCTGTTATTGACTTTTTGCATCATAGTGAAAATATGTTGTATATCCAAGTTTGAAGAGGATGATGTGGAACGATGAGGCATAAACAAATGTGAAATGTGTCTGGTAATGTATATAATTATATTTTCTTATTTTCCCATGAATGGAGGTTATATGATAGATTGTGAATGGCATGTGAACCGAATTGAATAATTGTTCTATATTATGGGTTATGTTATATACATGCTATGTTGCTGGAACCACATTGATTATGTTGTGACTTGAATTGTAAATGACTGAGTTGTGTATGTGGCTCAAGATTATGATTGAGGATGTTTTTATATGTGATTGTGATTGTGTTTGACTGGAAAGGAAAGGCATGGTGGTGCACCCCATGGAGAAATTTATGTGAAGTTATAAGGGTGGAGATTATAAACGGAGCGATAAGGGTGGATGCGGCGGGGGCCGCGGGCAACGATCCAGAGGTATTCTAGATGACCCGGTTGGTACGAAAAATGTGTGTGAAATTGATTTCACCGATTGCTATTGTGAATTTTGAATTATGTTGAAATGTATTTGATTTACTTGGATATTGTTGTGAGGTATTATGAATAATATTATATTATATGATGATCGATTTACGTATGATTGCTGCATGTTATCATTATGATGCATGATATTTTTTTGTCATAGTATTGTGTTATCTACTCACTGGGCACGTGATTTGCTCATACCCCTCTTATTGATATTTTTTTTCAGAGTTGACAGCTGAAGGTAAATATCGGAATAAGGAATTATGGATCCTTAGTCCATGATTTCCTTTTCATTTGTTCAGGATAAAGGTATAATAGTTAAGTCTTATTCTAAGTTGTATAAATCTAGAAATCTCTGTAATCGGGTAGGTTCATTCAGTGATGTAATGTGAGTAATTGTAGTATGTATAGAGAACTCGTTTTGGTTGCATGAAAAAGAATTGTATGATTTTTAAGAGAAAGATAGGCTTACGGAGGTGAAATGAAATTCACTTTCCGTGCCGGTCACGTGCTCAAATTTTGGGACGTGACACATTCGATGTTTGCAACTCAAAATTTTCGTGACCAACAAGCGAGGTGTATTGACTGTATGAATGGAGTGACCTCTGCACTTCGCCAAATTTCCCAAACGTTTCCTCCAGAAACTCTTTCTAGGCTGCAACAATTAGCTTCCTCCTTAAGATCTGAAGCACCTTCCTCTTCTAGACTTGGAGCACTTTCTGCATTTCAAAAGCCTCCTCGTCCTTAATTTATTCTTTCTTTTATTTGTACCTTAAGCTAATATTTGATCTG
Source organism: Biancaea sappan (assembly GCA_037074585.1). NCBI lineage: Eukaryota > Viridiplantae > Streptophyta > Magnoliopsida > Fabales > Fabaceae > Biancaea > Biancaea sappan. The sequence continues at coordinate 33,453,044 of CM073494.1, read as the reverse complement.
AGCTTCGCGTATTAAGATTACCTGTTTTGTCAATCAAGTTCAGTTTGTTGCCTGTAACTTATGTACTAGAAATAAGACAATTCTTGTACTGAAGAAGCTCGAGAGATAAAAATATGTTGAACTTGTTATATTTTGTACTTGATTGTGAAAATTCTAAAAGAGAGAACGAGATTTGGACAAAATATCTGCATTTGTTTCAATCTTGAGTTAAGTTTTGAATTCGGAGGACCGAATTCTATTAAGGGGAGAAGAATGTAATATCCCAAGAATTTTCATGAATATTTAAAGTCTATTTGAAGTTTTTTTGAAAAATTTAATTGCATGAGAAATGTTCTTTTTTTTTTTAGTGAAGGAAATTTGGAAATAGAAATTTCAAAAATTTTAATTTGGGACATTTTACAAATTCTCAAGGACTAAAATGGAAAGAAAAGAAAGTATGGAGTACTTTTAAGAAATGACCAAGTAGGAACCTGAGAAGAAGAATAGAGCTTATGGGAATGAATTATGAGTCCGGTACCAAAAGGATGATGGATTCGAGGTTAAAGTGGAGTTTGAGACTCTGAGAGGGACTAAAGTGAAATAAGAAAATTGTGGGGCAATTAGGATTTAGAATCACCCGAGGTGAGATTTTATGAATTTGCTTTTACTAGTCTTGACTGAGGGTCAACTGAAGAGCAAGTGATAATTTCACCCCGGGCGAGTAAATAGGCGGCCTCACCTAATTTTTCTTCATTTTCTCCTTTCCTCTCTCTCTCTTCACTTTCTCTCCTCTCTTTCTCTCTCTACACTCCAACTCCACAACCGGGCTTGGAGGGTGGATCTTGGGCTACGGGGCGAGCCTCTAGGAGCCAAGCAACGTAGGGAAAGCAAGGAATTGAGGTAGAAATTTCTATTTCTCAAGCTTTTCCCTATTTTATAGTTTTCAGAAAGTTTGGGGTAAAAATCGAGATTCCGGCTTCGTTTCTTGATTAAAATTGGTGTTTTTGGTGTCTAAATGCTCCTTATACATTAAGGGTGAGATCCTATGGAAGAAATCATGGAAAACGGTGAAGATTTGGCCGGATCTGAGCCAAAACCGAGAGGAATCGCGAAAGGTCGCGATCCTGGAGCCCAGGCGCCACTCTGGCGCCCAGGCACCAAGGTTCAGGAGATTTTGGGAAGAAAAGGGGCTTGGCACCCAGGCGCTAGGTGTGGCACCCAGGCGCCAGGCTTGTGTTGGCGCCCAGGCGCCATGTGTGGCGCCCAGGCGCCAGGTATGCTGAAAAGCCTTAGCTTATTTTCAATCAGTCATAACTTCTTCATCTGGACTCCGTTTTGGGCAAACTTTATATCGTTGGAAAGCTCTTTGAGTCTAGTTTCCAATGGTATAAATGTCATTTAGAAATTCATTACCGGTTAGGAGTTATGACTTAAGATGTGAGTAAAGGTCGAGAGTAGTGATAGGAAATTTCTCTATTTTGTAACCCTAATGGTTTTTACCTGGTTACAATAGGGATGTTTGGGGCGCAAGGTGGGAGCGCTGAGAGCGTGGAATCCAGGTGAGTAGGCAACCTTGCAAAATTAATTTAATAAATTAGTCAAAGCACAATATAAATCCCATTTGCGTTATTTGTGAAATTGAGAAGATTATCAGTGTGTGTTCAGGTTGAGAAAAAGTACAATATCATTGGAAGGTATTTTATTACCTTTGAAAATTGATTTCTCTAGTTGAATAAAGAACTAGATGTGATTGTTCCTTGAATAAATTGGAACATTTTGTAAGTGAATAACCTTACTAAACTAATGTGATCTTATTAGATAAAGTACAATACAAGTCTTGTTTATAACATTATTGAAGTGAGAAATAATCAATCTCGCTGTTGATAATATATGATGATTGTTATGGTTGATGATAGACATTCAAGGGAATAAAAGTATGTGTAAATTCATTTATTTCATAGTAATTATATTGTGATAAATTGTCACTATTTTATTGATGAGCAAAAGATCTACGAGATCTAATACACGAGTTTGAAAGGGTTAGAGTCCCATACTACTCGGTGTATAACTGTGAAAACCTATGCACGAGTTTGAAAGGATTAGAGTCCCATACTACTCGGTGTATAAATGTGAAGACCTATGCACGAGTTTGAAAGGGTTAGAGTCCCATACCACTCAGTGTATAACTGTGAAAACTTATGCACCAAGAGTTTGAGGGTTAAATTCCCATGTCACTCAGTGCAAGTATCTATGGCATATAATGCAAAGTGATTGAGGGATTGATCACCCAAGAAATCATACGCAAATTCAGACAAGTGTAATACTATAATTATTTATAATAAATGATAGATTGATTGTATTAGTAAATGTGGTGTTTGTGCTTATGATATTTTCATGTACAGTTGTTTACTCACTGAGTTATGAAAAACTCACACTCTCTATGATTATCTTTTCAGATACAGTGGTTGAGGAGAAGAATTTATAGCCTTTAAGGATATACTCCACTTTTGTCTGGTAAACAATTGGTAAGGATTAGGAAACGCTCTGTAATCTAGTAGGTCACCTAGGCTTGGGAGGTTGTATAGTACTGTATAGTGTTTGAAGGTTGAACATTTTCTGAATATGTATACAAAATATCTTTCTTGGAATATTTATGATTTACATAATTATGGATATTAAGAATGTTCACAGAGATTATGGGGTACCACGGAGGTACACCCTAGGTATTTTATGTTTATATCACATGTAAGTTTTGGGATGTGACATGCCTGGTGATGTATATAACTATATTTCCTTATTTTCTCATGAATGAAGATTATATGATGGATTGTGAATGGTATGTGAACTGAGTTGAAATGTGGTATACTCTAATTGTTGAATTCATTCAATTGCGAATAGTTGAAGTATGCTATTGTTAAATGATTGTTCTATAATATGAGTTATGTTGTGATAGAATTGGTGAATGTGTTTACCTGTGGATGGTTAATGCATAATTGTGTATAAGTAATTGTTTATGAATTGTAATCTTGAATTGTGATTGTGCTTGTGTTTGAGAAAGAAAAGAAAGGCATGACGGTGCACCCCATGGAGAAATCTATAGGAGCCATAAGGGTCGAGATTTATAAATGGAGCAATAAGGGTAGATGCGGCGAGGGCAGCAGGTAACGATCCAGAGGTACCCTGGACGATCAGGTTGGTACAGGAAATGTGTGAAATTAATTTCATTGTTTGCTGTTGTGAATTACTTGAGTTATGTTGAAATGTATTTGATTTGCTTGGATATTGTTATGAATTATTATGGATTATATTATATTATGTTATAATTGATTATGTGTGATTGCTGCATGTTATCATTATGATGCATGATATTCATTTTTTTTTTGTCATAGTATTGTGTTGTCCCCTCATTGGGCATGTGGTTTGCTCATACCCCTCTCATTAACATTTTTCAGAGTTGACAATCGAAGGTAAATATTCATGCAAAGAGTTATGAATCTTTAGCCCAAGACCCCACTTGAGTCTGGGGATGATTTATTATTTGTTATTACTCTAGAGTCGCTCTGTAATCGCATAGGTAGCCTAGAGTTTGGTTTATTGTCATTATGATATTTGTCCTTTTAAGGACAGAGTGAAATAAGGTTAGATTACAGATTTGTCCATTTGAGGATAGGGGTGAAATAAGGGAGGGTGCAGCAGGGGCCGTGGGGCAACGATCACTTATTGTGGACAAGACCCGAAAAATATCTGGGAACATAAATTGAAATTGTATGAATTATTTGAAATGTAATTTGACTTGATCTTGAATGTGTTTGTTAATAATTGCGAGGTGATTTTAATGTGTATGTCTTGATAAATATCTTGTACACCAAAATTTAGATGATTGTACTGTTAGATCAATTATGTATATCTGCATGTATATATATACCTATATTTTGTGTGAATATGCTAGAATTTTCTCAAGTAGAAGCTGTCTTCAATTTCAGGTATGGAGAACTCAGTTTAGCCGTATTTTCTTATCTTTTGTGGAAAGAAGAATAGTTCTCTCATTATAATTCTTAAGTTGTGTAATTTAAATTAATTACATTTAAAAAATAACCAAAATAAGGATTAGTATTATACTTAAAAGAAAGATAGGCTTACAGAGGTGAAATGAAATTCGCCTTCTGTGCCGGTCACGTGCTCAGATTTTGGGACATGACAAAGCACCTATTCTTGAAATTTTCTTGGGGTTTTAGTTCTATATTGACCCTAGAATATTAGAAAAGGAGTTCCATTGAAGGAATCACCAAAAATGGTGAGAAATGAAATTTTGAGACTGAAAACGCTGAAATCACGACTTGCTGTCGAAGCTTTGCAGCTTGGAGCCCCAGGAGCCAAGCAAACAAAAAGTTAGAGGGATGACGCCTCCTGTCATGTGGCTAATTGGGGATTTTTGACCTTTTTGTCATGTTTTCTTAATTCCTAGATGTGAGAGCATGTTATGGGACTTCTTGGGGCACTTTACACATTATAACTACCTTGAAGAGTTAGAAACTCAATTGTGAAGTTAAATACGAGGTGAGGGAACCTTTCATATATCAAGTATTTATTTGTGTTAATGCTATTGAAATTGTTCATATTTGTAATTTCTTCATGAACAAGTTAGGTCATCACGAATTAGATATGAGTTAAGTTCCTCAAAACTACATATGTTATAAATGTGATAAATAAGAGACAAATTCAAACTCTCTCATGTATATCTCCTTGCGACTATTAAGAATCCTTGTGGTATGCATACTGGGGAAGTAGTACATGTATTATCGATTAATGTTGTCAACATGGGAATGTCTAGGTAGGTAAATTTTCCTGCATGCATTTGTTGTATGATTAAGTTGAAGGAAGACCTTGAAAAAGGCCAATATGACTTCATTCATATAAGGTATATATATATATATATATATATATATATATATATATATATAAGTAGCAACTGCTTAAATTATTGTCAAATGGATATGAATGTACTAACTCTTACATGTATGAAATAAAAGTAGATAACTAAGATGTGTTTGGATATGTGGATTTCTTCACTTATGGTTATGAAAGGGGTGGAACAAATTCCCTAAGACTAGTCTCGATGACTATTGATGTTGGGAGTAATTTAACGTAAGTCAATCTGAATTGCCCATAGGAACTAATTGTACATGTGAAATGTCAAACCATTAATATGAATGAGTATATATATGTCTTACAGTTTATATAAGGTGTTTTCACTTGATATTAATGACCAAAGAACCCCTTATTAAGAAAGGGGGCTTCCCTTAATAAATGTGATGCGTGTCTTACCAATATGAGTCATGTGTAAACTATGTTATTATGTCATATGTGACTATGTGTATTTTTTTTTTATATTAAATTGTGTAAATTAGTATGATGGGAACACTATGGTTATTTCGAAAATGTGAATGAGGTAAATGTAGTTACGAGAATGTGAAAGCACTAGTGTTATGCGTCATGTGCCCTTGAAATGTAATGTAAAAGATTTTATGAATATCATGAATTGTGATTGTATAGCATGTCATGGGAAAGCGTGGGCTGTGTATTGTACATTATATGTATGTGTACAGTGTATACAGTCGAGCTTTGGTATCCCCAATCTCGCATTGCTGCATGCATAATATGGGCCCGTGTGTTGTGGTCGTGAGTTGCTTGGGAATCAATTGGCTTCTGACTTCTGTGTGATTGTGATATGGTTGGGCTTTGGCTTTCTTGGTTTCACATTGCTACATGCACATGGCTGGTGCGTTGTTGTCTTTGAGTTATTGAGGAGTCGATTAGCTTTTGAACTGTGAGTGTACCTGGTTTTAATGGATTGTGTAATTACATTTTCTTGTATCTACAATTATTTTTCCTTTGATAGCTAAACGATGTGCATGACTAAGATAAGTAATATATATGACCTCTTTGTATCGAATAGTATGAAAATGCAATAAATGTATGCAACTGGTAAAAGTAAATTTGACTATATATTGAATTGGTTTACATAAATTTGTATCTTAAATTATCATTTTCTTTAGTATATTAGTGTACTTGTCTTGTGTTTGTAGATAGGTAGGGTTTTATGATGAGTCCCGTGGTTTGAACTCACCCCTTCACGGTTTTAGGTTTGGTGGTTCTCGTTATCCAGAGGGGTTGTGACAGACAAACACTCATCAATCATTGAACTTGTGGACAAAGTGATATGGATTAAGGGGAATTAGGCTTGCAGTGGTGTGGTCAAGGCATCGTCCGTGCCAGTTATATACCTGGTGGGGTTGTGACAGATAAACACTCATCAATCATTGAACCAGTGGACAAAGCAAAGAATAACTAGCAACCACCGCTAGGATACCACGCTCGTTACATGTGACACTTGGCAAGCAATCTGAACACGAAGTTCAAAAACAAGCAATTGAAGCAACTCTTTGTAAACATAGGCATGCGATACTTGGCAAGCAATCTAAACGTGAAGTAATAGAGCACTCACCAACTGGCAAGTGAAATGTGTGCGTGTCAAGTGTCCAGTGCTCCACTAATGCAAAAACCAATCTGTTGGCCCTATTGCATACAAAGTTATTATTGAATTTTAATGATTAACAAACAAATTCAAATGATATTTTCCTATGTGTATTATTGTCTATTTTATCAGGAATATCTCTCAGGACAAAAAGGGATTGTAAGAGCTTAAAGAGAAGTCTTTTATTTTTGTTTTAAGAATTATTGTAAAAGCGTTTGAATGGCTAGAGAAATTTCTTTTGTTTGTTTTAACCAAGTTGGAAATAGGTTAGTGACACTTAGAAGATGCAAAGCTTTTGAAAAATCATAATCAGGAACTATCAGTCGACTGATGCACCTGTAACATTTGACTGATCAATCTCTGGTAGAATTTCAGCTAAGGATCAATATCTTATCAGTCGACTAATTAGCATCAAATGGTCGACTGATTGGTTTTTGTCTAAAAATCAAAAAGACCTCTAGTAACTATCAGTCAACTGATCCAATTGTATCAGTCGACTGATCAACTCTGGAATAATTGTAATCTTCGAGACAGAGGATTATCAGTCGACTAATAGTTCTCCATCAGTCAACTGGCACCTCATTAAAGTGCATCAGTCAACTGTCATGGTTCTATCAGTCCATTGTTGACATGATGATATCAGTTTCAACGGCTATTTCATGAAGATTTTAGCTAATATCATCATGGATCCTTTTCCAACGAATTTCTGACTTCTTGGATTATGTATATTGACTTCAGAAGTTGTCAAATCAACAAGAAAACAAATATTTTACTTCTAAATCTTCAATAGTCATCTCTTGCCAATCATTAGCTTATAGAGAGCTTACAACTTGTGTATTTACTTTGTTTTGAGAGTTTCAGTTGTTCATCTCTTTTCTTCTAAGTGTATTAATCAAGAAATGTTTCCTTGAGGCTACAGTTGAGTGTAATCATAATATGAGGGGGAAAGACACCCTTAGGTAACAAAGTTCTCTATTGTAGTGGCTCACAAGTATCCTTTTTCATAAACTTATGGTTGATAATAGAAAACTCAAGAGGTTGTCTTGAGAACTGGATATAGGCTTATTTAAAAGCTGAACCAGTATAATCACTTGTGTCAACTTCTCTATCCCTTATCTTTTTAATTGCTTATTATCTTATCTTTGATTATTTGCACTCTCTCTTCTTTCATCTTGGCATTGCTCTGTTTTACTGTCATAAACTGTTTGACTTTGTTTTCAAAACCTCTTAAACTTCCAACAAGCTTTCAAGAAAATTTTATAAACTCTTTACCTTCTTGGAAGCTAGCCATTACTATCACAATTCATAATCAACTTCAAAATTCTCCATCTACGATACTCTATAGAATCCTGCCTGCTAAATGTAGGGAATAAGAAGTAGCAGTGGGTAAAAACTTCGGATATGGATATAATAACGTCGCACTTTGTCAAATACACGGTTAGCCTATTACCACAATGTTAATCAACTTAATATTATTTGTAGTAATAAAAACTAAATGAACAAATTAATTTTATATACATTACCCCGTCCCACACAGCCTCAAATATGTTTTTATTTTGCAAGTATAAAACTGATGGATCATCAGGGTCGAGTTTTGGCAGCACTAAGCTTATGATGTTTTGTGCCATTTCACTTTTACTATGCAAAACATGAATAAAAAATTATATATATGTAATTAATATACAAAAGTTACAAAGAAAAAAATTAAAAATATTCTCAGTAAGCGCTCATGTTAATTATATCCAAATGATAATATATTAATTAATTATCCTTTCTTAACTTACAATTAATATTATCCAAATGAAATAATTAATTTTTTAAAAATAATCTAACTACAAAATAATGAATAATAAACACATGAAAGAAAAAACAAATACTACATTTAAACCTGAGGAGACCAATAATAACTAAAAATAAAAAATTTTTAAACAAATAAATAATTAAAAAATCTAAATATTAATACTTATCTAACTCCAAAAAAAAAGAATCAGAAAAAAATAAAGTTTAACCTCATAAAAATAGCCTATTTATTTTAAAAACAATTATTTCAATCTAAAAAAATTATTACTACAATTTATACAAATACATTACAATTAAAAAATTAATAAGATTACATATCTAATTCCACAAAAAGAAAACAAACAAAAAAAATAAAAAAATTTAAATGTAATTAAAAATAACCTAATTATTTTAAAAATATATTTTCAGGGGAAGAACACTTAAAATTTAATTTAAAAAAATTATTACTACAATCAAGTAAAAAACAAACTATCTAACGCTACCACAAACAAAAAGTTAAAATTGTTACTCAACAGAAATTTAAAAAAAATAAAAAGATTAGTAAAACAACCAAAAAGGGAAAGAAAATGGGCCATAGTAAAGTTAAAATTACCTTAAACTAAGGCAAAAATGAAAGGAAGCTATCGGGCGACACACAAACCAGAAGAAGATGGAGGAGAAAAAATGGAGCAACCATGAGCGAGAAAGAAAGGGAAGAAGACGGCGGGTGGATAATATGGGACATGTGTCACACTCTCATTAGACTGTCGAGATTACAATCCGTGTTTCGCCCTTCTGGCATGCACCACAAGAGGACGCAAGGTGCACCTCAGAGGTGCGCCTTGTGTGTACGCAACACGCACAAAAGGAGTGATGCTTTATGTGTCAAATCACGCCTATCAAAGGTACGTTTTGTGATCTACAGTAAATTTGGGTTATATCAGGAGTTTAAATTGAAAATAGGACAGACAGATAAATTAAATCAAAAAGTAGTTTACCCCAGTAAAAATGTCAGAGAATCTACCACTTGTTTTTAAAGAGAAAGATAGACAGCGTGATTTTTTTTTTGTAGATATGATGTTCATATTTTGAGTAAAGATTTTTTAAAAAAAACTACTAAAATTTAAATTATTAAATTTCAAATCTAACGATAAAAAAAGCTAACAAATATGTTGACCATAAGATTTCTCTTACACAATAGTGAATTGGATTTCAGGGTTGTAAGATTTTGAAATCTCCCGCTGAAATAAGAGGGAGTGAACTTTTATACATTAAATATATTGTAATAAATTCATAAAATAGATAGAAGAAGCCTATTCATGCATTCAAAGTTCAAACTATCAATTCAGTGCAACTGCAAACTGTGAATTTGTCTCCCCTATGGTCAAATAAAGTTAGGTTTTCCTACGATATAATTGTAATTTTTTAAAAATTAAATTCGTAATTTACTTTATTTATTATACAAAAAGTGATTTTAGATGTAGTGTGTGTTGTCTTATATTTAATTATTGACATGATATCTTTTTATGATTTTACATGTTTTTAAAATTTGACCGGTAATTTAACCAGTAAAAGTACTAGTTTAAGATTCAATGATTAGATCGGAATCACACTGCAGTCAAACTGGTGGTATTTAAAAAATATTAAAAAATAAAATATATAATTTAAAATATTAAAATACTTTACATAATTACAAAAATATGTAAAAAAATACTTATTTATATAATTTTAAGTAAATATTATAAAATATTTTTATATTTTTATTTTTTAAAATATATAATTTTTTATAATTATAAAAAAAAAGAGTTTCCATCATTATTGATTACACTTCTTTTTCCTTCCCAATGTTACAGCCACAGCCACAGCCACAGTACCATTTCACAATTTCCCATTTCTCCATACGGCTTTAGTGCTTTGCTTCATTCTTTCTCCTTTTCCACTTTGTCTTCACTCTACCTCACCCCTCATTTCTCACGAGTCACGCCTTCCTCTTTTCCTTTTGCACATCTTTCCCAAATGCATAGCAATACCAACACCACACACACACACACTAACATAGACAACGGAGAAGAGAAGCACTGACATCCACAACAGCCGAGTTGCCCAAGGTTGGCCAGCTACTTCGAAGCTTCGAAAGTTTGACTTTCGCGATAAACAGCTCCAATCTTTCGTTCTTCTTTGTCTTCCTTTCTTCTTCTTCTTCTTCTTCTCCTTCTTCTTTCCATTCTCTCTTCTTCTTCTTCTGTAAATCGACACCATTTTTGGGGGGTTTGAGGCTTTTAAAAAAAACCATGTGGTACCCCTCATTTCTCATGAGTTACACCTTCCTTTTTTTTCCCTTTCACGCATCTTTCACAAATGCTTAAAGTACCTGCACCACACGCACACAAACACAGGCGACAGAGAAGAGAAACACTGACATCCACATTGGCCAAGTCGCCTAGGAGTTCATTGCTGGTCAGCCACTTCAAAGCTTCAAAAGTTTGACTTCCACGATAAACAGCTCCGATCTTTCATTCTTCTTTGTCTTCCATTCTTCTTCTGTAAACAGACACCATTTTTGGGGGGTTTGAGGCTTTGAAAAAAAAAAAGAATTATGTGGAATCAGCCACCCGACCTGTTCACCTGATTTTGTTGATTTGGAACTAGTTTAATCGATTTCATACCGATTTGATAATAAAACGATTTTTAAATATGAACGGAGTAGACCCCCTGTCGGTTACTGGTTCAACTGATCCGATCTAATTTTAGAATTTTTGGTTTTATTACATCTTTTTTTATATTTATTAACAATAATATGTTATATATATATATATTGTATATACGAGTCAATAAATAAAAAATAGACTGTCCGATTCGACTTAGCTTAAAAATCTATTTTGGCTCAAATTGGTACAATTGGCCAAGTTACCAGTTCCATCTTTTTTTTTTTCTCTTTTTTAAATTTTGCCCCACATATCTCAAACGATGTCGTATTTATATTGAACTTTTAAAATAACAATAATTCTAGAGCTACTGTGAGAAGACACTATCAAATTCAGCCCTTCAGTACCAAAAATAAAACCAAATCCCTAATCCTTGGGTTCTGCCGTGTGTTGGTTAAGTGGGTGGTTGTCGTTGTCGCTAAAGAAGAAGAAGAAGAAGAGAAAGGTGATAAACGGCGAAATGAGTTTTGCTTTTCGTTATAACATCTCATCTCCTGACTTCAGCCACCAATACGAACCTCGATATTCCAAAAGGCAAGGAAAATGGGAGAATGTTGATATGAAATCAGTGAAAAAGTTGAAAATGGAGCTTGTCATGTGCCAGTGGAGAAAAGAAAGTGAATTGCAATTTTTTTAAAAAAAAATTATTATTTTTTATATTTAAAAGTTTGTGTTTTATTAGAAATCAAGATTAAGTATTATTATATTAATATAAAATTAATATATATGTATATTTATAATCGTTAATTATTTAAATTTTTTTATAATCATTGATACTTAAATTGGTATTTCTACCGATTCAATAATCGATTTGATTTTTAAAATATTAATGTAAGTATTAATTTTGAAAGTATTTTAATTTTATTTTTTTAATTTATTTTTTATATGGCTAATGCTATTCTAAATCGCAACATAACAAATTTTGTTCAATCTGTTATCTTGAGGGACAATACAAATCAAAATTTACCGTGTGTACTTATAAATCATTTTAGCATATATTGTCATTTTGATGTTACGATTACTTTCTAAAAAATTATTTCTTAAAATGATGAACTATGTTATGATTTTTGTGAGTCTATCACCATTCTGAAGAGACATACTCTAGAGTTTTCAAGGTGTGTTGCCTTTCAAAATAATGACATATTAAAAGAATTTGTTATACTGTAATTTAGAACGATGACCTATGAAGGAATGAATTTAAAAGTAATAATAATACCCGTCGCCAAAACTGAACCCACATGTAAATAAAAACAATTGATATTGAAAAAAAAATTAAAAAGATATATATATATATATATATATGTTCCTGTATATATATGTGTGTGTGTGTGTGTGTGTGTCAAAAAAAATTTTGGTACAACAAAAAATCTGTTACTTATTTTATGATACTATAATTTGTGTAAATAGTATATGTTACTTTAAATATTAATATATTAAATATAAATATTGTTTATATCACTTTTGTATTTCTATCGTGGAGTGGTGTCTTCTCAAAAAGTTTATTTTCAATACTCATATATTTCTAGTATTCATTTGGTATTAAATAATTTAGTATTATTTTTATTTATATTTTTTACATATATTTTATTGTATTTTTTATAAAATTGACATAATTAAATTTTAAATTATGATCAAATTAGACCTTTGATTTTAAGTGAAAATTATTTATTTATTAAAATATAATAAAAATAATAATAAATTCTTTAGTACTTTAAAAATTGTCTTCTCAAGAACTTGGCAAAGTCAAAAGGTGCATTGAATAAGAATTTGATTTAAATGCAGGAAGTTTGTTTTGAATTTTTTTTTTTTGTTATTAGTCAAAGTTTGGTTTGGTTGCTTTTCTCTTGCCTGTTGTTTTGTTCTTGTTTCTATGTTTTCGATTTGTTGAAATGTAGACTTTTTTCTTTTTAGATAATAATAGATCGTAGTAGCAATTTCAAAACAAAAGAAAATGAGTAAATAAATAACGGAGTCAGAACTGTTGTTGTCCAATAAACAAGGGAATTACAGGAAAATAGGATAGTTGTACGAACAAAAGAGAAATAAATAAAAAGTCCTCCTCTAGAGGCGTTTTCAAAACTACCTTTCAATTTTAATATATTTTAATTTATTTTTTTAAACAAGATGGAAATCATTTTTATTGAAATGGCACCAAACCAAAAATATATAAGATTAAAATCATGATTTAAAGATCGTCAAATACATTACAAGTCTGAATTTATGAAAAAAGATATATAATTTAAGATAGTATACCATAAAAATCAATACCAAAAAGAAGACAAAACATAGGCAACACACCCGTGAACCTTAAATCAAACGAGACTAAAAAGAGGTAACACACCCCTAATCTTGGACCTGGGGCCTCTACTTTGCAGAGCAGATATTTAGCAACAGTTTTTACTTTTAGCAACAATTAAAATTGTTGTTAAAAATATATAATACTTTTAGCAACGGTTTTAACTGTTACTAAAAGTGAAAAATTGTTGCTAAAGTGAAAAGCACTTTGCTCTGCAGAGCAAAGGCCTCGAGTCCAACCCTAAATTAGAGCTAATCTGCTGGTTGCCCCAAAACACACAAGCTAATGTCCTCGGTCAGACCAGATCTAAGCATTAACGAATGAAATCATCACAACATCTTCCCTATCATATCTGAGCTAATATCCTCAGTCAATTCATTTTTGTTTCTTTTTTGGTAAACAGCAACCATGGCCTCGAATATGTTTTCCAGCCACTGCAAAAGCCAAAGTTTCTCCACCCCTGAATCTAGTTTCCACTGTAGAGATCAAGAAAAGAGCAGGGAAGAAGATGAATGTAGACTGGATCTAATAACAAAAAACCTCTTACAAAGAAGAGAAGAGATTTTCTACAAAAAGAAAGAGGAAAAGAAAACTCTCACATAAGAGAGGGGAAGGAAAAAAGACGAAAATAGAAGGAGAGAGGGTAGCCCCCACAGGCGGTGTTGCATAGGTGAAGATGCAGAAGATGTAAAGGCGAACAGGCGCCGTAGAAAGCTTCTTACAATAATATATTTCAAAATTTTTTGTGTAAACATTATAGAGGGCTTCTTGTTTTTTGTTTTTCCAATTTAAAGATCTAACCCAAAAAGGACAAGGGTTCTCTTCTTATAGAACCTCTTCCTTAGCCTACTCTCACCATTGGAGCTGTAGCCCTACTCATTTAAGGGTGGGGATGAGTTAAGAAGGAAGAACTCTAAGGAGATAACCTACTCCTTCCTTTTAATTTCCAAAGTCAATTTAAAAAATTCCTTATCAGATTTTATTTGTCTTTCTCTCAATATTCATTTTAAGTCCAAAAAAAAAAGATCACATCACTTTCTTCCTTTTTTTTTTTGAGAAAATCATTTCATAAATGTGTTTCTTTAAAAAAAATCGTTTTCTGGTAAAAATTTCATTTCTTTTTTGCAAGATTCTTCACAAAAAAAATTCAAAAGACTTAAAAAATCATTTTCAAAACAAATCATTTCATCATCTCAACCTTAAAAAAAAATTTGAGTTACGTTAATTTTGATTCTCCTTAGTGAAGTATGTAGGACCTTGGATAATCATTCGAGATCAAGTCTATTAAATTTAAAACCTATTCTATTTTATTTTTTAATCATTAAAAGTCACATAAATAAATTATAAATCACCTAAGGTAGCCATTTTAGACGGAGATGATAAGATGCCTAACACCTTTTCCACTATCTAAATAAACTCTTGAATCTTTAGAATTTGTATAAACATTAGAATTCGTGAGACTTTATATCTCTTTAAACTCTTTTTTTTTTTTGGTTTGGTCGAAATCTTTGAACTCTATTTAGTTACACGTTTTCAATAAAATAGTTGTATGAGATCAAATGTGTTCCCAAGCATATTGAGTACTAGCCAATGATACCATCTGAGGTTTTATACCTCCTCAGGGTCATCTCACACTTGTTTAAACATCTTTTTTTAAAAAGTATAAATGAATGTCTAAGGTTCTAACAACCCCATATCTTTCTTTCCAAAAATTAGCCAAAAAAAAAATTCAAAAATTCAAAATATAAAATATTTTATTTGATCGTCTAAAATATCAAAAATTTAAAAATATCCTTTCTATTAATTTGATTCCCGAAATAATTCCAAAATTCATGAAACATTTTCTTTTCAATTTCATTTTCATAATTTTTGAAAGATCGAAAAATATATGTATTTTCCTTTTGATTTCTCATCCAAAATGAAAGCAAAAAATTTGATAGAGATTTCTTAGAATTTTGTTTTCATTTTTAAATATTTTATTTTATTTTCCAAAGTACGTAGCACATCGCATTTTTGGGTGTGCAAACGGGCTGGTTTTTTAGTTCAGGCCCAAATTTTTACATGTTAAACTTTATAATAGAAATCTTACTTTTTGTTGAATAAGGAATCCTAATAATAATGTCATACAATTGAAAGAGTTATTTAGAAAAATGTGATACAATTAAAACATAACTTAAATTATATCAACTCTACATTTGCATCATAATTTTCTAGAATATATCATAACTCATAAATTCATTAGTGATACATATTAAAATGGTAATTTAATTATATAACATAAAATACATAAAAAAAATTGAACTTTAATCCAAACATCAAAATTATATATAAATTATATATTATTTATTAATACATTTTAATATTACTTATTTATATTTTATATATACATATAAAATATTCTAAATAATATGATACATAATTTATTCATATATGTATATATAATATGTCATTAAGAAATTTATTATATATATATATATATATATATAAAACTTATTATGCTCAAGCTAAGCTCTGGTCAGGTTTAAAAAAAGCTCAAGCCCCCTTTTTTTTAATGTTTTTATTTAGGCCCATCTTTCACTTTTTTACGAGTCAAACTTATAAGATTCGATAAGCTTTCTAGTCTATAGCCAGATCTAGAGCAAAGTCACTCATACTTCAAGCCTCGAGCCAAGAAAATTAATAACTTTAATTTCTTGGTGGCCCAATGTCTTGTATCACGTTTTTGGCAAAGATATCATATCATATATATCGAAAGCATCTTGTTTTGATTCTTATAGTACTCCACTTTAGCTAGTACACCTTCCAAGCTCAAAGTATATGTTTGAAAAGTCAGTCAGAAACTTCAAAATTAAGATTTTGCAACAATTAAATGATTTTTTATTTATAATTTAAAACTAAGGTTTATAGAATTGATTCTATTTAAAATTTGGTGTGTTATGAAACAACTCCAATTTTTTTCTATCTAAACTTGAATAAACTATAATTTGTCTAACATCTATGTTTCTCCAACTACTTTTCAAACAAGCACTAAATGAAGAAAAATATGCAAACCAAAATCTCTCAATAGCTAAATAAAATAAAGCCCATACTAGTAAAGACCTTTTGGCGACTGTATGAGAAGCTTAATTGTCTGTTTAGTCGCACACAAAAACAAATACCTGGTAACTTCAAATGTCCATTAACAACATCTGCTTTTTGAGATAGCATATTTCATAGCGAAGGTTGCATTAGTCCTTACTTGCACTAGGTTCTTAAATTTGGAACTTCAATCAAGCTTGGTGGTCGTGCTACCCATTCCAAGACATATTCAAATAGTTCATGACCTTATCGATAACTATAACAAGTGCTGGAATCTAGAGGCAATCAAAACAATCTATTTTTACACCTTTACCAAGGAAATTACTAGTTGGCCCATCTTAGAACTAGATCTCCAAGATATTCTTTATTGGACAAAACTTGGCTCAATACCTAATCTTTTAGGTCTGGTTATAAAATATTTTTGGCTACAAATGCTACCACAAATTCAACTAAGACACACATTATCTTTTATATCATCCAACAAAGTACACATTATTCTTCATATCATCTAACAAAGCAACAATAGTCAACAATAGATTGTACTACTATAAGCAAAATTAATTCATTTCAAAATCCAACATTATAAACCCAAATTCCAACAAATACATAACACATAAATATTTATTAATAAATAATGAGTATAACAAAAAATTTTAAGTGGTTAAGTCCCAAAAAAAATAATTATATATCTGTTGTATAAGTGGATTGGATTAGATTGAGTTGGAAATTAGACTTAACTCCTCAACCCAACTCAACCTAAACTTGTAGTTTGGGTTAGGTTGATGCCCATCTCTTACGAGGATTTCCTATGAATAAAATTGTGAAAAATGCATATTTCATGTAAATTTATCCTCTTTAAATGGAAGATTATACAAAATCTTCTTCCTCTATGACATATTCTTAAAACACACCATTTGCCAATAGAGGATATAAATTCATTTGGCTATAATGAGTCTAAGACTACTAATCAACTTTTTATTCGCTACCAGTTAGCTCGTGCAACTTGGTTTAGCTGTAAGTATTTTGTGCAGATTGAAAGAATGCAACTTCAGTCTATTCAACGTTGGATTAAAATTCTTGTTATGTCATAGATTACATCTGCATCTTTCATTAAAAAAAAAAGAGATTATATCTGCATCAAGAGAGACTGAGTTTATGCTCCACTTCCACTAAACTATCTTCATTTGTTAGGGTTCGACTTGTCTGTTGGCCAACATCGTGCTAGACTAACAGAAATTATCCTATCGAGATGGGATCCACATAAGATCTCACTTGACACTCTATCAAACGCCTTATAATAATTCAACACAATGTTGATTGATCTATGTTCATACATTACAATGATGTTATATTTAATGGTCGGTTAACTATATTTTCATATCATATACTTCCAACTACAATAAATACTTCAACGATTCACTCGTCAACTCGTTAAAGATTCATGCATTAATTATTTGAGTTGGACAAGAATATACTATATAGCTCTATTTTAGTTCATTAGAATTATGTTGCCTATAACAATTTATTTATTATCTTCTTATATATATATATATATATATATATATATATATATATATTGTATTATTGTTTATATTCATCTAGAATTAAATTTATGCTCAAATAAATGTATAATTGAAACACATTAATAATGCTTACAAAATAAAATAACTACCAATATTAAAGATTCTCAAGTATTTGATGTCAGAAACCTCCTATGTATAAAAGCAATAAAATTCATTTAATTAGTGAATTATTATATATATATTTACAAGATAATTTTATTTGTCGTAAAACTATATGTGTCTCGTAAAATTTGGGTATCAAATAAAAAATGTTCTAAAAGAAATTTGACAAACCTAGTTATCATTTTACCCATCAATTTCATCAGTAGTCTCAAATAAATCGCCAACGAGAAAAACAATAATCTCCAATGAGATCCAAAGCTAACTGCGATGTCTTGTACAGTCTTAACAGCTTCAACTCATATTCATGATATCATTTTACTCGTATTTTCTTCACTAATAATTAATTTCGAATAAATGCCCAACAAGAAAAAACACCTATTTGCAATCAAACGTAAGTAGTAATTATAATTAGCGGTGTTTAAAATCAAATTAAACTGACCAAGTTAAATCAAATTAATTAGAAACCAACTAAAACCAAAATAAAGATGTTTAAATTATTTAAAATATGAGTTTTAATTAATTTAATTTGATAGTTTATTTGGTTTAATTTGATCGGATTCAGTTAAAATTGAATAGAACTAACTTTATATATATATATATATATTTTTTTTATATCAACAAAATTATATATATATATATGTAATCAATTTGATTTTTTTTATATTTATATATATTTCATTGAAATTAAAAATCATAAATTATTATAAACAAAAATATCTAAAATTTTAATAAACTAACAAACTAAAACCCAACCGAACTACTTAAAAATTAAAACAAAATAAATCTATAATTTTACAATACAAAAAAGTTCAATTTAATTCAATTAAGACTCAAAATCAAATTAAACTAAATCTATGAACGCCCTAACTACAATGTCTTATACAATCCTGACAGCTTTAGATCATATGCATGAAATCGTTAGTCAAACGGTTCAAAGAAGAGTAGGAAGATCCACCCTCTTCCAATGTCTTCTTACTAATTTCACTCATATGCTTCACCTTCTTTCTTATCTCACTTCCTTCCTCCATTACTTCCTTTATTCCTCTTTCTATTCTCTCAGCACTTACAATAGTGTTTCCTCCGTCTGCCCAATAATCCAAAGCAATCTCCGCAGCCATCTTCAGCTCACGCACTAGTTGAAATGCATTGACTTGTTGCTCCGCGTAAAGTGGCCATGCGGCAATGGGTACACCAAAATATATGCTTTCTATAGTAGAATTCCACCCACAATGGGATATAAATCCTCCCGTCGCTTTGTGGGCCAAGATTTGGGCCTGTGGGGCCCATCCAATCACTCTTCCAACCTCAGCCGTCCGATCTGAGAATCCTTTTGGTAAGGCCTCCTCAGGATTAGAGTAATCACTAGGTGCTTCTCCTGAACCCTTTGGAGGCGGCTTCCGTAGAGCCCACAAGAAGCGGACCCCACTATTCTCGAGAGCACTTGCAATTTCCTTCACTTGATCTTCATCAAAACTACCCCAACTCCCAAAGCACAAAAATATTACCGATGAAGGCGGTTGGTCATCAAGCCACTTGATGATGTCTGAGACTTGTTGGACCCGGTCATTAACATCCGCATTTGCGCTTAAGATCGGTCCGACCGGGTAAATCGGAATATCAGTGATGTTGGAGAATGAGTGAACCGCATCGGGCTCGAGCTCCTCGAATGTATTTACTATAATACCCTTAGCTTTCTTAATACCATTCACATAATTGAACACAAATGACTCCCACTTCTTCTCTAGCAGTATTGTAGGCAAAGCATTAGCCGGAACCGGATTCGCAAAACTGGGGATCGCTAGCTCGGTGCCTGAGTCCTTGAAGTTAAACGCAAACGTATCGACGATGCCCTGTTCTTTGAGCTCGTGAAGATGAAGCATCAGACCAAGAAATGCAAGGCCTGAGGTGTAAAATACCATGCCGGGAACCCCGAACTCGTTGGCCACGTCGATCATGCCGGTGCAGAACATGTCGACGACAAACCCGGCGAGTCGCGGCGAGTCAGGGCTCGAATTGGACTCCTCAATGAGCCTGGACACAGCTTCTCTGACTTGAGGTTTCTGATTTTCAACGAGATTGTGTAAATCCGAACCTGGATGAGGTTCAGAATTGGGGAGATGAATCAATCGGAGGCGTTTGGGGAAATTGGGGGCGGAAGCGAGGGATTCTGTGTAAGAATCGACGGCAGTCTGAGACCGGGCCTTGATGATGAAGACGACGATGGAAACGTGGGGATCGTGGTTGATCAGAAGCTTCGCGAACTCCACCGTGGCCACCAGATGACTGATGCCAGGACTAGGCACGAACACTAGCTGCGAGTTCTTCATGATCGATATGAATCAATTTGCTCGGATTTGATTTGGCGAAGATGATGAGGATTTTATAATAAGAGCAATGTGGTTTACTGGTGATGTCATGGCTTTGCTGGTTTAGCATTAGAGGTGAACTTCAATTGAATTTTCTTATATTATTATAAGTAATTTTTTATTATTTTAAATAATTTTTTATTTTAATGATAAAATTTTTAAAAATTTATAATAAGTCTCATAATTAATTATTTATTATTTTAATATTTATCACTTTTTATTAATTTTATTATTATTTATTATAAATTAATTATTTTATTATTATTTTTATATAAAAATTAATTTTTATATAAATTTTATTTTTATGCATGACAATAAATATAATGGATTATAACAATATATTAAAATAAGAATAATTTTAAAATTTAATAATTGGTTAAAAATTACCACCATACATGTTCTATGATTTGTCTTGGTGTGTTGATATTTCTTGCGAAAGTGGAGACAAAAATACGGTCCACCAGATCCTCTAGAAGGCCAATTTTCAAGGCGGGCTATAGGGATTAAAAGCGAGAAATTCCAAGGGCGGCTATGGCCTTTGGGGCATCGGATTGATTGATTTTAGCTACTGATATTTTTGTCATAAGATGATAAATATATACGTGTTATAATTCAATACATTTTTTAATACGTTTTTATTTAGTCAAATTTTATAAAAAGTCTTTAAAACTTTCACATATTTTTTGGCTTCCCAATTTTTATAAAAATTCTTTCCTTGAGGTAATTTTATTCGAGTTATTATTGGATACTAAATGTAAGTATTTCTTTTAGCAGGGATTCGAACTCATAGTTGTCAGACCTGATCTAGTTATTAACTTAGACAGATTTTTAGGTCACTGGGATACTGGTTCAACTGCTAGGTTATCGAATTAATTACTGATTTGGATAAATAAATTAAAAAATTAAAAATTATATATACCTATATATTTTTACAAATAAATTTAAAAACAAATAAAATAAATAATGTATATACAAATTTCACACTTTAAAGTCTTAAAATCATCGTTATTAGTCATAAATAATTAAAATACAAATATTCATAAATAATGTTATTAGTCATAAAATTAAAAATAATTTTTTAAAATATTTGATTGTTATTTTTTATATTAGATGATTATATAAATTTTTTTGTTTATATTCTTCAATTTTTTTGATTTAATTTTTTTACGTTAAATAATTATATAAATATAATTATTTTTTATATCTTAATTAATTAATAATAATATACTTATTTTTTTGTTAAATTAAATGTCTTTTCTATTTTAGTTTTTGTCATCTTGCCACATGCACATTTTAGTTTTTAGGTTAGAATAATTTTAGCATCTTATATATATATATATATATATATATATATATATACATAATATTTCACCCTATAAATTAAGAAAAAATTGATAGTAAAATGGTAAGACACACAACCTATAGGGGTGGAATAAATTTTGATTCTTGATAAGTGTATATTTTTCTAAATTTTCATACAAATTTAAACATTAAATTAAAAAACACCCTGGGTTCAATCGAGTCAAAGCCTGTATCAACATTGATCCGATCGAGTCACTTACAACCCAATCCGAATCCTTGACCAGGATCGGTCCCTGTCTTGAATCATCAGGTCCCAGGTCGACTCGACAATCCCGACCGAGTCATACAACAATGTTTAAACTTGAGTTCATCACCTTGTAAAAAATTAACCTCTTATACTATATCCAACATTTGATGGTAAAAAAAACTTTCATATATTAATTGTACTAAATATATCTTTTATTGATATACATTTAATGAGTACATATATTAAAAATCAATAAATTTTAATTATTTAGTATTCATATTTAAAGATAAAATTTTAATAATCAAATATGTATTTAGATCTAAACCTTTTAATCTTTAAGAAAACATTTATGTCCTAAATGGACTATTTTGCAATGTCTATACTCTATATTCATCCTTTGTAACCTAAATGGATGATCTTGTGAGCCACTTCTTTATATATAAATTAATTAAATATTAAAAGACAATTTTTACTTATAAAATATTGTCTTTTTAGTATTTCTTTTAAATTACCAATAATCTTAACTTTTTATAATATATTTTTAAATAACTATATAATATATAATTTTGAAATTTTTATATTCATTTTAAAAATTATAAAATTTTATACCTAATTTGCTATATTTATTAAATATAATTGTAATACCCATGAAAAAATAAAATATAAATATTTATTTACAAACTATTGTTACTATTTCAGTATACGGTACTGTTCACCTATATAATACTATTTACGTATATGATACTGTTCACTTATACAATTGAAATATCAAGTACTAGATGTGGTTTGGTCATAAGAGAAAACTAGAAAGAAGTTCGTGGGAGAAAATGACGTTTTATGTGTAAAAATACCATCAGGGATTAAAGTGAAAGGACTGAATTGAAAAGAAACTTAAAGGTTTAAGCTGAAATGATAGTTTTTCCCTTAAGTTTTGTTTTTAAATGATTAACGTGGATTATTTTATTAGAAATGTCATTTTTATGAATAGTAAATTGAATATACATAGTGTCAAATAGTACCCTTGACTTTTGCTATAAATAGGCCCTTCCATTTCACTTCTAAACTCACACCTTCAACTTCTCTTCATCTCTCCTTAAGTTTCTCTTACTCCAATGTTAGGCTTATGAGATTTTGGGCCTTTCCTTTTCAGCTTAGGTAAGGATACTATACCCTTTCTATGTCTTTCAAATTTTAGAAGTTAATTTCTTAAGTATGCTCTGTGGTTGCGGTTTTGGCCGATCTTCTACATCAGAAAAACTGTCCTTAGCTGTTTATATGTTATTTTGATTCTCTGATTACCGAAATAGAATGTAAACTGTGAAGAATACATGTCTAGGAAAGTTCTGGCTAAGGAAAGACCTGGTTTTTAAGTGTGTCCAGTGTGACCCTCCACTCTTTCCTGGAAACTTACCTGGTGTACTCTTTTACAGATTGTATTCTCTATTTCTGGTATGAATAGTACCCGTACATATGAATAGTAACCGTACATATAAATAGTATCCGTATGTAAAATAGTATTCATACGTATGAATAGTGACCATATGTACGAATATTATTCGTATGTATAAATAGTATCCATACGTATAAATAGCGACCGTATATATGAATAGTAACCGTATATATATATATGAATAGTAACCGTATATATATGAATAGTACCGTATGTATGAACAGTATCTGTATAAAACAATCCTAACTTGTTTTCTCTAATCTTTCATGAAAATATCTGTAGCGGAATACTGAAATTCATCTGTGTACTCTTGTCTGTAACGACTTAGAGAAGCGATATTCGTACGGAATCCAAGTGAGTGAAACGACCCCGTTTTAATAGAGTTTTAGCATTACTGGTGATAAAAAGTATGTCGTAGGACACTCCCAAGATTCATAGGGGGAAATTGGATTCAGAATGGCGAATATAATGAGATAATTAATCCAGAAGTATGGATAAGAAAAAGCAAGTATCTCATGATGATGTGAAGATTGAATCTCTTGAATTGTGGTTTATAAAGCTATAATATAGTTATATACTATACCTGTTATATGGATGAATATTATATTGAGCTTCTGATTATGATATGAAATGCTATTGATTGTGATTGAGCGGGACAGTACCCCCTCTCACGGCAAGGCGGAAAACCCGGTTGACAGGGTGTCTTGACCAATGAGTGTGGAGACAACGATTCCCTCAGTAGGGATATAGCCCGGATTGGTGATAAATCCGTGAGGCGCCCTAGCTAAGAGGATGAGGTTGTGCCTCATGGCGGAAATATACATAATTGGTGAGCCGGCCTGTGTGCGCTCTCCGGGATATATTGCCATTGACGAGTACTAGTAACGTTTGTTGAATTGGATGAATTTTTATCTTCTTGTATGTAAAAGGATGATGTTGTGCGTCATGGCGGAAATATACATAATTGGTGAGCCGGCCTGTGTGCGCTCTCTGGGATATATTGCCATTGACGAGTACTAGTAACGTTTGTTGAATTGGATGAATTTTTATTGTCACATCCCAAAAATTGAGCATGTGAAAAGATACTGCTCATTTGATAAAATTCCCAAACATACGTTATTTACATATATTCTGTAAGGTTTTACATTCAACCTTAATCATTCATTCCATACTACAGAATTATACTCATCTGATAAGCAAATATAGACATACATAGTCTGATATTTCTTTCTCATCGCAAGCCTAGGAGACCTATAGTAAGTACAGAGCGTTCCTAGTGTCCACATTAATAAGTACTGGTATCCCACCAGACAAGAATAGAGGATAATTCCAAGGGGCTTCTATTCTTCAAACGGATACTCTTGTTCTTTGTTTTCTGTATCTGAAAAATAATCATAGGGAGTGTGAGTTTATTTAAAAACTCAGTAAGTAAATAACTGTACTATATAGAATATCAAAAGTACAAATACCACATTTACTCATATAATTAATTGTCTTATACATCGAGTAGTATGGGACTCTAACCCTTTCACACTCATGAATAAGATTTCTTAGATATACAACGAGTAGTATGGGACTCTAACCCTTTCAAACTCGTGAATAAGATCTCATCGGTATACACCGAGTAGTATGGGACTCTAACCCTTTCAACTCGTGTATAAGCTTTCTTAGATATACACCGAGTAGTATGGGACTTTAACCCTTTCAACTCGTGTATGGGTTTCATAGATATGCACTGAGTAGTATGGGACTTTAACCCTTTCAAACTCGTGTATTAGATCCCGTAGATCTCTACTCATTGACAAGATAGTGAGAATTTATCACATAGCACAATTGTCATGAAATAAAATAATTTCTACATACTCTTATTTCTACCGATCATCATATACTCCCATATGAAAATTGATTGCTCATTACCCAAATAATATTGTAAATGGGACTTATATTGTACTTTGACTAGTAATATCAAATTAGCTGAGCAAGGTTATTCACTCACCTTGATGTTTGTCCAAGTTTACCTTGTTCCACACTAGAATTTGTGTAGGAAAATTTCCTAGTAAAATATATTACAAGGAAACATAAGAAAGGAAACAAAATCACGAAAATACGTAAAATTTTCTGACTGCTACAGTAACGGGTTCGCTACAGTACGGTTCGCTACAGTAACGGTTCGCTACAGTGCCGGTTCGCTACAGTAACGTTGACTGCTACAGCACCGTTGACTGCCGACACTACAGTACTACTACAGTACCCGAAGAAAATTTTCCAGAATTTTTCGAAATCTCTGGTCGCTACAGTAACTCGGTTTTTGCAGAAATTTCTAACAATTTCATTCTTTCCTTTCTTGTTTCAAAACCAGAATTTCAACTCTTTTAACCGATTATAACTCAAATATAACTTCTAAAACAACTGAGATTCATGAATTATCATCAAAATCTTCAAGAACAAAACCTTCTTTGATCTTCTACATAAACTGAAATTTAACGAAAATAATCGGATTAAAGCTTACCTTTGATCCTTACAAAGCTTTTGAACCGAACAGATAATCGAAATTCTGAAGATCAAGGAAAGGATTTGAGAAGAGAATGAAGAAAGGAGAGAAAACTTCCTCAGGCTTCGGTTGCGTGAGAAAAAATGAGGGGGTACTATTGAAACTTTATATTAAATATTTCTAATGGGTTATTCAATAACCCATGGGTATCCATAACCCAACATCCAAACCCATCCAGTCAATTTACAATAAATGGACTAATTGACCATTCTGAAACCACTTTTCCATGAATTTCACCATTCTTAGAATATATCCCTCATTGTGCAAATATTTAGTCCAGTCATTTAACTCAATTTTCATAAATAATATTCCAAGAGAACAATTAAATATGAAAATTAAAAATGACCAAAATAAATAACTAAAGTAACGTTGTAGAATTCTAAAATACTCTTAAGCGAATTATATTCTGAAATTAACGGGTATTACATTCTACCCCCCTTAAAAGAATTCGGTCCTCCGAATTAAAATCTTACCTCAAGTTTCAAATAAATGTGGATAGTTTTTCCACATCTCATCTTCTGCTTCCCACGTAGCTTCCTCGCGAGAATGATTTCTCCAAAGAACCTTGACAGTAGGAATTTCTTTGGTACGCAATTTTTTGACTTTTCTATCAAGGATAGCTACTGGTACCTCTTCGTAGGTGAGAGTTTCATCAAAATGAACTTCTTGGGGTTGAATGACATGAGAAGGATCAGGAAGATACTTCCGTAGCATGGACACATGAAATATTGGATGAACTCCCTCTAGGTTGGAAGGTAGGTCTAGGCGATATGCTACATTACCCACTCTGTCTACAACCTCATATGGGCCAACATACCTCGGACTAAGCTTGCCTTTCTTCCCGAATCTCATTACTCCTTTCATAGGTGAGATTCATAAGAAAACCATATCACCTATTGCAAATTCAAGGTCACGTCGTCGGTTGTCCGCATAAGACTTCCGTCTACTCTGAGCAGTTAACAACTTATCTCTGATCAGTTTAACTTTATTTATATCTTCCTGTATCATCTCAGGTCCAAATATTTTGGTTTCACCAAGTTCAAACCAACCTATAGGAGATCGACACCGTCTCCCATATAATGCCTCAAAAGGTGCCATCTGAATACTGGCTTGGTAACTGTTGTTATAAGCAAATTTAATAAGAGACAAATGATCTTCCCAACTTCCACTGAAATCCATCACACAAGCTCTTAGCATATCCTCTAAAGTCTGAATTGTCCTTTCGGACTGTCCATCAGTCTGAGGATGGAATGCTGTGCTAAGAGTACCCAAAGCCTCTTGAAAGACTTTCCAGAACCGAGAAGTAAACTGAGGTCCTCGATCTGATATAATGGATATTGGTACACCATGAAGTTTCACTATTTCTTTAACATAAATTCGAGCAAGTTTTGCTACACTGAAAGTGGTATGAACAGGAAGAAAATGTGCTGACTTAGTAAGTCGATCCACTATGACCCATATTGAGTCATTTCCTTTTGTTGACCGAGGTAAACCTACTACAAAATCCATAGTGATCCTTTCCCACTTCCATTCGGGAATATCTAGTTTTTGCATCAATCTAGATGGTCGTCGATGTTCAGCTTTAACTTGCTGACAAGTCAAACATCGAGCTACAAAGTCAGTCACGTCTTGCTTCATGCCCTCCCACCAGTAAACTTGTTTCAAGTCCTGATACATTTTCACAGCACCAGGATGTACAACGTAGGGTGAACCATGAGCTTCCATTAAGATTTCATGTTTCAAAGATTCAATGTTGGGGACACAGAGTCTCCCATTAAACCATAAGACTCCTTCTTCATCTACCAAGAAACTTGGTGCTAGACCTTGCCTTGCCTTATCTCTGACTTTGACCATATCAATGTCACCTTCTAAAGTTGCTTTTACTTTTTCAACAAGGGATGATCTAACTGTTAAATGAGCCAGAAATGTACCTGACTCAGTGATCTCGAAGAATACTCCATCAGCTTCCAATTCTTGTAGTTCATGTATTAGAGACCTCCTTATAGTGGCAATGTGAGCTAAACTTCCCATAGACTTTCGACTTAGAGCATCAGCCACTACATTTGCTTTACCTGGATGGTAAAGGATGGTACAATCATAATCTTTCAGAAGTTCCATCCACCTTCGTTGCCTTAGATTGAGATCTCTCTGCTCAAAAATGTACTTAAGGCTTTTGTGATCTGTAAAAATTTGATAAGTCTCCCCATACAAGTAATGTCTCCAAATCTTTAGGGCAAACACTACAGCTGCCATTTCCAAATCATGAGTGGGGTAATTCAATTCATGCTTTTTAAGCTGACGTGAGCCATAAGCTATGACTTTACCATGTTGCATCAACACACATCCTAAGCCTATCTTTGAGGCATCACAGAATACAGAGTAACCCCTTGGTCCTGATAGTAGGATTAAGACTGGTGCAGAAGTTAAACACTCTTTCAATTGGGTGAAACTTTGCTCACATGAATCATCCCAAATGTATTTAACATTCTTTCGGGTTAACTTATTTAATGGGAGAGCTGTCTTAGAGAAATCTTTGACAAAGCGACGGTAATACCCTGCTAAGCCAAGAAAACTACGTACTTCAGACACAGTTGTTGGTCGAGGCCATTGTTTTACTGCTTCAGTTTTACTTGGATCTACATGAATACCTTCTTGGGAAATAACATGTCCCAAAAATGTTACCTGACTCATCCAGAATTCACATTTTGAGAGCTTTGCGTACAACTGATGCTCTCTCAAAGTCTGAAGCACTATTCTCAAATGTTCAGTATGTTCTTCATGACTCTTTGAATACACCAAAATATCATCAATAAATACAATTACAAACTTATCAAGGAATGATGTGAACACTCTGTTCATTAAATCCATAAATGCTGCTGGTGCATTTGTCAACCCAAAAGACATCACAAGAAACTCATAATGTCCATACCGTGTACGAAAAGCAGTCTTAGGTATATCATCACTCTTAATTCGTAACTGATGATATCCAGACCTTAGATCAATCTTTGAGAAGTATTTTGCTCCTTGAAGCTGATCAAACAAATCATCTATCCTTGGTAAAGGATACTTATTCTTCACTGTGACTTTATTCAGCTGACGATAATCTATACATAATCTCATAGAACCATCTTTCTTTTTCACAAAAAGAACAGGAGCACCCCAAGGTGAAAAACTTGGGTGAATGAACCCTTTGTTTAACAAATCTTCCAATTGTTCTTTGAGTTCTTTTAGCTCAACAGGAGCCATACGATAAGGTGGAATAGAAATTGGTCTTGTGTCTGGGATCAAATCAATACTAACTCAATATCTCTTTCTGGCGGTAATCCAGGTAAATCTTCTAGGAACACATCTGGGAATTCATTAACCACATGAATGTCTTCTAACTTCTGTTCTTTCTTTTCTAAATCTTTGATAAAAGCTAGAAATCCCTGACATCCCTTTCGCAACATACGCTGGGCACTTAACATAGATATCATGTTGCAAGGTACATCACTTCGATCTCCTTGAAACACAAAATTACTCCTCCCCGGCATATTAAAGGAAATAACTTTGTCACGACAATTTATAGTAGCATGACAAGAAGATAGCCAGTCCATCCCTAAAATCACATCAAAATCTAACATATTGAGAACCATAAGATCTATCTTAGTTTCCGTGCCTCCAACGATTATTTTACAAGAACGATAACATGTTTTAACCATCAAAGTCTCTCTCATCGGTGTGGAAACCAAGAATGGTTCTTTAAGAATAATCGAATCAAATGCAAATCTCTTGGCAAATAGGGGCGACACATATGAGTGAGTAGAACCGGGGTCAAACAAAATACGTGCAGCAAAAGTATTAACAGATAATATACCTGTAACTACAGCATTGGATGTTTGAGCATCCTGTCGGGTTAGAGCATATACTCTTGCATTTCCTCTGCCAGCAGCTTGTTTTCCACGGTCACCTTGGCCTCTTCCAGAACCTCTTCCCATACTACCCCCTGTTGAAGGGGTTGGTGTTTGAGTAATAGATTGTGGTCGAGGTGGCAAAGTAGACCCTTGACCTGGTCTTGTCATGAGCTGAGGGCACTCCCTTATAAAATGTCCTTTTTGTCCACAGTGAAAACAGCCTGTACCAACAGTGTTTAACCTGCATTCTCCGAAGTGAAACTTTCCACATTCAGGACATTGAGGTTTTTCCCTTCTACCTTGAGTACCTCCTCTACTAGAAGAGCTAAAACCACCCCTGCTCTCTGAACGAGGCTTAGCCACACTGGCTGTAGAATAAGTTGACTTAGTAGGAGTGGCTGGAGCATTTTGTGACGCAGTAAAGGGTTTCAAAGTCCCTGAGTCTTCCCCTTGATCAAAAGATCTTCTATATCTAGCTTTCTTCTTTTGACGATATTCTTCTTTATTCTTTGACCTCTTTTCCATTCTTCAGGCCACATCAACAGCCTCTGAGTACGAAGAGTAATCGTTCATATTAGAACCCACTTGATCATATAGGGCATCACGAAGCCCTTCCACAAACTTTTCTATTTTCTTCCTTTCAGAAGGAATGATTTCAGGGGCATATTCAGATAATTTAACAAACTGAGCTGAATACTCGTCAACAGTCATGGTTCCCTGCCGTAGATACAGAAAATCTCTAGCCCTGGATGATCGTTCACTTGCCGGAAGAAATTCATCCATAACCAATCTGTAAAATTCTGTCCACATAACTGGCGGTGCGCCTTGAATTCTAGCTTTCTTCCAGTTCCTCCACCATTTACCAGCCCTACCTTTTAACTGAAAGGAAGTGAATTCTACCTTTTGAGTAGGAGAACACCCTATAGCATCACAGATTGCTTCACAATCTTCAAGGAAACATTGTGGGTCCTCTTTGGGATCTTCCCCTGAAAAAGTAGGAGGCCTCATTTTCTGGAATTCAGACATTCTTACCTCCCTTACGTTATCTCCTCCAGCTAACTGAGCTGGTGGTACAATTTCAGCTTCAACAATAGGAGGATCCACTGGCAAGTTAGCTTGTGCAGCTTGACCTCTCATTTCAGCCTCAAATCGGTCAAATCGTTCATTCACCAAATTAATCACATGTGCAATAGTTGCATTGCCAACGTGAGCATCAGGTTCGACTCTCCTTGCTTGCTCACTAGTTGCGCCCTCAGTACTTTGAGCATGTAAACTATCACCACGGTTATGATCATCTTGCACATGTACTGGTGGATTTATGGCCCTCCTTGGACCCATATGCTCATTATTATTAGAAGATCCTTCTGACATTGTACTGTCACAGATCTACACACATAACAAACAATTTTCAGATATAAACAAAATATCACTTACTAGCCCCACTGAGAAGTTATCTATAAGATGACGTTATACTCTACAAGGTCTTTTATGGAACCTAATCCTATGGTCATGCCGCGGCTCATGACAATAGGGAAGGGCCCACAAAGATCACTTTGCTCTGTACTCTATAGGGGACCTATAAAACCTTTCCTCTGATACCAAATTTGTCACATCCCAAAAATTGAGCATGTGAAAAGATACTACTCATTTGATAAAATTCCCAAACATACGTTATTTACATATATTCTGTAAGGTTTTACATTCAACCTTAATCATTCATTCCATACTACAGAATTATACTCATCTGATAAGCAAATATAGACATACATAGTCTGATATTTCTTTCTCATCGCAAGCCTAGGAGACCTATAGTAAGTACAGAGCGTTCCTAGTGTCCACATTAATAAGTACTGGTATCCCACCAGACAAGAATAGAGGATAATTCCAAGGGGCTTCTATTCTTCAAACGGATACTCTTGTTCTTTGTTTTCTGTATCTGAAAAATAATCATAGGGAGTGTGAGTTTATTTAAAAACTCAGTAAGTAAATAACTGTACTATATAGAATATCAAAAGTACAAATACCACATTTACTCATATAATTAATTGTCTTATACATCGAGTAGTATGGGACTCTAACCCTTTCACACTCATGAATAAGATTTCTTAGATATACAACGAGTAGTATGGGACTCTAACCCTTTCAAACTCGTGAATAAGATCTCATCGGTATACACCGAGTAGTATGGGACTCTAACCCTTTCAACTCGTGTATAAGCTTTCTTAGATATACACCGAGTAGTATGGGACTTTAACCCTTTCAACTCGTGTATGGGTTTCATAGATATGCACTGAGTAGTATGGGACTTTAACCCTTTCAAACTCGTGTATTAGATCCCGTAGATCTCTACTCATTGACAAGATAGTGAGAATTTATCACATAGCACAATTGTCATGAAATAAAATAATTTCTACATACTCTTATTTCTACCGATCATCATATACTCCCATATGAAAATTGATTGCTCATTACCCAAATAATATTGTAAATGGGACTTATATTGTACTTTGACTAGTAATATCAAATTAGCTGAGCAAGGTTATTCACTCACCTTGATGTTTGTCCAAGTTTACCTTGTTCCACACTAGAATTTGTGTAGGAAAATTTCCTAGTAAAATATATTACAAGGAAACATAAGAAAGGAAACAAAATCACGAAAATACGCAAAATTTTCTGACTGCTACAGTAACGGGTTCGCTACAGTACGGTTCGCTACAGTAACGGTTCGCTACAGTGCCGGTTCGCTACAGTAACATTGACTGCTACAGCACCGTTGACTGCCGACACTACAGTACTGCTACAGTAACCCGAAGAAAATTTTCCAGAATTTTTCGAAATCTCTGGTCGCTACAGTAACTCGGTTTTTGCAGAAATTTCTAACAATTTCATTCTTTCCTTTCTTGTTTCAAAACCAGAATTTCAACTCTTTTAACTGATTATAACTCAAATATAACTTCTAAAACAACTGAGATTCATGAATTATCATCAAAATCTTCAAGAACAAAACCTCCTTTGATCTTCTACATAAACTGAAATTTAACGAAAATAATCGGATTAAAGCTTACCTTTGATCCTTACAAAGCTTTTGAACCGAACAGATAATCGAAATTCTGAAGATCAAGGAAAGGATTTGAGAAGAGAATGAAGAAAGGAGAGAAAACTTCCTCAGGCTTCGGTTGCGTGAGAAAAAATGAGGGGGTACTATTAAAACTTTATATTAAATATTTCTAATGGGTTATTCAATAACCCATGGGTATCCATAACCCAACATCCAAACCCATCCAGTCAATTTACAATAAATGGACTAATTGACCATTCTGAAACCACTTTTCCATGAATTTCACCATTCTTAGAATATATCCCTCATTGTGCAAATATTTAGTCCAGTCATTTAACTCAATTTTCATAAATAATATTCCAAGAGAACAATTAAATATGAAAATTAAAAATGACCAAAATAAATAACTAAAGTAACGTTGTAGAATTCTAAAATACTCTTAAGCGAATTATATTCTGAAATTAACGGGTATTACATTTATCTTCTGTCTATTGGTTGAGTATGAGCCTTTGGATATGCTTGCATGACTGGTAATGTATTTGAATTTTATTAACGCGAGGCCGATTCGCTCATTGAGTTTAAAAGCTCACACTGTTTGTACAACCTTTTTGTTCAGATCAGGTTGCCAGCGAAGAATATCTGCTAGAGGAGTAGATCACTTTGGACCTTCCCGTTATCGGGTAGACCCCTCTTTTGTTATAGATTATGTTGCTCTGTAATCGTCTAGGACATCTAGGTCAGGGGTTTGGTATTTGGTTTGTATGTCAGCATAATAATGTATTTTATGTTGAGGATCTATTATTATATGCAAATAATCTCTATGAATTTCAAATAAAGAAAATTTGATATATTTTCTTCAGGAATGGTTATTTTGATAATATAGAGATAATGACTAAACTCATGGGTAGAATTTATCGAAAGGCTTACAGTGATGGGATATTCATCATTGTGCCGGTCATGTGCCCAAAAAACGGGTCGTGACAATAATGTTATAGAATAAAAGATATAATAAAAGTTAGAATTTGTATCTCAAAATAAATTAAATTTTGTAGAAAAAAATAGGCCAAACTATAGGCTAAATAAGCTAAATTATTTAGCTCTATTTTTAAACAAGCCAAATTTTAATGTCCAAAAACTTAATTTGCGAGTTAAACAGGTTGATCAATGGACTACCACGTCTTTTGACATTTAAGTATATATAATCTTTACAATTATGTGTGGTATATTATAATATCATTTAAAATGATATTTTTTATGGATTTTTCGCACATATCTTTGTTATTTTTATTAACAATTATATATATTTTATATTTATAAGCAAGTATTAATTTTGGTGGCATTTTTATTTTCTTAATTTTTTTATATAGTGCTATTCTAAATTACAACATAACAAATTTTGTTTAACTGGTTATCTCTCCAAATTAAAATTTTTGCGTATGTACTTATAAATCATTTTAGCATATATTGTCATCTTAATGTAATAATTAATCTATTAAAATTATTTTTAAAAATGACGACACATATGTTAGAAAGACATTTACTAAATATTTTTAACATGTATTATCTTTCAAAATAATGATACATATTTTAAAAAATTGTTATATTATAATTTAGAATGATGAGACATGAAGGAATCAATTAAAAAAATAAAATAATCATCGTCGAGTTGAACCTCCAAATATAAAAATTGATATTAAATAAAAAAAAGATGTCTTATTTTATGATACTATAATTTGTGTAAATTGCATGTTTTATTTTAAATATTCATATATATTAAATGTAAATATTTTTTTAATATCGCTTTTGTATTTCTCTGGTGCATACTCCAAATTTTTTGGCTTAAAAGGGTGCCTCCTCAGGAATTTTGCAATGGGATTGCTTCAAGTCAAAAGTAACTTTCGTAATAACAAGTTTTAATTGTTAAAATATATGAGCAATGAGTTGGTAAAAATGTACAACTATTTTGGTTCCAAAAAAAGTTATTTTTCTGTTTTCCATTGTGCCTTCCTTATGTATCTATTTTTTGATTCAATTAAATTCATTTCATTTATTCCGCCTAAAATTCGGTTCACATGTTCCTCATGTAATACAGATATGGCAATATATGCCAATAAAAAGAACACCCCACATGTCAAAGCCCTATACTCACCCCCCACTATCCCTTGTCCTTTTAGAAAAATGTATTCCAAGTACTCTGCAGCTTGATGAATTCATAGCGTTTGCTGCCTTGCAGGTTGAGTTGTGAATTGTGAAAGTACCAAAATGATGAAATGTCTGTCAGTTGTGAAGTGCAGGCGAGGACTTTCTATAACCATCCAAGAGATCCAATGCTCTTTAAATGGGAGTGAAATCTCTGCCCATGCATGATCAAATCGTCCAGCAAATATATCCACTCAGATGGTACTACCAACAGATATTCAGTCACTGATTTATTTGTGATATTGCAACTGTTGCTGTCAGTGTTGTATTCACATACTTTTTCTTTTCAACATGTACACCATATACAGCATGAAGCCTCAGAACTCAAGATCTTTCAAAGTGAGGGGCACCGTATTTACAGAGGATGAATAAGAGGTTATTGCCTTGTATAGGACCCATCATATTTACACAAAATGAGGAGCTTACTGCCTGAGACTAGGAGAAATTCTTAGCTACAATGCAGTGTTTTGTATAGGAACTTGTCCAGATTGAATCCTAACCATCAAATATGCTACACCATATTGTACCTAAAAATTTCTTGGCAACTGGAGAGGATGTTGAATTCAATAAATAGTCTATGTTGATCTACTTTCAAATTTTAGAAATCGGACATACTCCTGCTGCAACATCTCTCCCCCATTCACTGAATCAAAGCTGCAACTGTAGAAACTGATAACATAGGAAAGAGAGAGAGAGAGCAGCATGTGAGAATGAGGACAAACATGAGAAGTATAATAATCTCCTTAAAGTGACTATGAAAGAGGCAAGAGAAGTAAATAATAGAGTATTACATACGGAAAGCTCTACTGAAACTGTCCTTAATGTTCCTAATGTTCCTTTTACGGCTAATTAAAACTGTAAGAACATACGGAAAGCTCTATTGACAGGGGAAAAGAGAGTACAAGAATTTATAAGATCCTATTTTACCCCACGAATGATATGAAATAAGATATTGAAGCTTTTTCTGCCTCGATATTTTCTTATGGGCACTGCTGGCTTCAGATAAATATTTACCTCAACTTTATTTGAACATTTTAAACATCGAGGATTTTTGAATGGGAAAATGCAAAATTAAGGTGAAACTCACAAGTGAACAAAACAGTAAGATAGGCATAAGATAGGCATACCTTCCATCCATGCCAACAATTATGACAGTGTTCTTCTGAGATCCAAATGCCACAATAAATTGCATGTTTTCTGGCAAGTGGAACTGCGCAAATGACCATTCTGAGCTAAAATATTTTGGTAAAACCCCTACAAAGTTGTCAAAGAGATTAAGTAATTGGAAGAATCAAAACAAACAATGTCTACCTTGGGATTATGCAATATCTTAGCTTAAAAGCAAGTATTAGAAGCATGGAGCTGGTGATGAAAAGGAAAAATCACACTATTAAATAAAAAGCAATAAATTAATGGGGAAAGTTATAAACAGTAGTTCTGTTAGAGAAGGTAATGTTAATGGATTGAAATGATTTGATTTGAAAAGAAAGGACATAGGAGATAGAAACATTAATCAATGGGCTTTCGGGGAAATTTCAGACTTAATTAAATGTAAATCAAGCAATGCCATCATGTTTTCTAAATTTCAGAAGTTTAATCAGTTCAGGTTAATAAATGTAAATAAGAGATGCCATCATGTTCTCTAAACTTTCAGAAGTTTGATCAATTCAGGTCAACAAAAGTGGCATCTTAAACAGATCAGTACTTAGACCAAAATAATTATTCAAAGAAATAAGTTAGGCAAAATTCCTTAGGTATTTGCTAACATGTTCTATAACAAGAACTTTCTTTATTGAAACACCCAATCATGTAGTGCTGAATTGTAAAAAATAATAATAAATAAAATAAAAAAACCACTTGTCATGATTTTATTGAAGAAAATGACTCTAAACACCCTAAACTTTTTTGAACACCTATAGTCTGTACCGAAGTTTTCTCCTTACTCAAAATTAATTCCAAAGTGCTAAGCATTATATTTAAGAAAATCTCTTTTACCTCTCATAAATGACAATGAAGAACTGGGATTGGCACCAGTATTTGGAGATATCAAGGCATCTAAAGAGGTTGAAGAATTCTGATGAAGCAGTGCAGCTCCATGAGCAGCATTTGGATGAGTCAATGTCTCTTCCCCAACTCCTCTTCTGACTCTCAGGCTGAATAAATGAACGGTACCTTTGTCACTTGATGCTGCCAACCACTGGACATTTGGAGATAGAGCAATACTATAGATTTCAGCTCTATCCACCCCTCTTCTTACCTACATGGAAGATTATCACACGGAAAGTTAAAGAAAGTTGAAAAGTGTAGAACAAACTAAAGCTTAATTTTTACTTTTAAGAGCTCTAGAGACACTTCATGATTCTTGAGGTGTAAAAAGAATTCTCTTCTCAGGAATGATGTCAAAAAGCACAATCACGACATTTCCTGGAAAACTATATAAACTGCTAAAAGTGTTACAACTATTTAAGGGATTTTCAATATGACACTTGTGTTATCAAAACATAGAAGATAATTTTGTCATATTTTTTCCCTTTATAGAAAACACTAATGGAAACTTAACCCTGGAAAGTTCCTGGCTCGATTAGAACTTGCAGTTTGTTTCCATACAGTACATTAATTATAAGAAAAAAAATGAAAAAAATTATAGATAAACTAGAGGAAAAGTGCAACTAAAAATATGATTTTCCCGCCAAACCATCTTATTCAAGAAAATCTGAAGAAACAGTTTGTGAAAGTCCACGTTAAATTCACAGCAATAACTTAGAGATAATAAAGATTATCACAATAATTAAATCCATAGTCCAGTAACCTACTTCCTGTAGCCGAGTGCCATCCATTGTGTTGAAGATTCTAATCAAAGTGCCCTTTACACTGGCAGTTGCAAGAAGGAGCCCGTCCATTGTCAAAGTAAGGCATGCAATTTGAGAATCATGAGCATTGATAAATTTTGTCATATTGAGACCAAAGTGTTCAACCCGAACCTGTCCTCTATGAAGACTTGGACAAGCCAAAACAAATGTATTTGGATGGTACGAAAGACAGCACAATCCCCTAGCATTAGCCAAAGTCTCAATCTGGTGAAGAAGCTTCAAATCCATGAAGTTATAGACGTAAATCTTGTGCTCTAGAACTACTACTATTCGATCACGTCTTAATTTCACAGCACGAACTTCAGACCTAAATGTGAATTCACCAATGCACCTGCTCTGATGATCATCCCAGATCATAACTTTATTAGGTGGATAATAAGGATTAGTTACAGCACCAACAAGCGCTAGAATGTTACAGCGGAATAGCATCTCTACAATTTTAAAACCACCACTTTTTAAGTCCCGTCTAAAAGTTTCCTTGAAAGGAACACAATTATAAATACGAAAGCCATGGCTTGTGCCAGCAGCAAAGCAGCCATAGTCCTGATTCCAAGATATAGAGAGTAACTCTGTTTCATCTTTTACATTAATATCTGCATTTTTCCGAGGCAAATGAGCAGAGGACCCAACACTGGAGGGTTCAGAGTTGCCTACCCATGAAATTGGACTTAATCCTCGAGGTGTTGAAGATGAGCTTGTATGAGATGAGGGGGTAGGTGTGAGCACTTGCTGCATTTGATGACTATGGATGACCAAAACATAGAAAGTGAAGTGCCCCCCAAGTTGATTTCTGTCATACCAGACAAGACATTTTTTATTCATATTGCATAAACAAATTAATAATCAGCATGGGGATGAAAGAAACGAGAAGACGGATGTGTAGCAAGCTAAAGTAGTCATTTAGGAGCCACTAGGCATGTGCGATCCTAAGTCTTCATGTTTTTTAAATGCCTAAGTACAAGATATCTAGATATGAGAGGTTTTTTAAAACTCAAGATCTCTTTGTTATGTATGACAATTAAAAAGTTATTCAAAATTCTCTGCAGTGCCTGAATCTGTTGTCACATACAAAGGGCAGTACCTGAATCTGCCTTGCATATCCTATAATCTGTCAATATACATAAGAACCCAAGATAGCTGAAAATGCTGAGCATCCTAGATACACTATAAACATTCTTAGCTATCTTGGGTTCTCATTTACATTGACAGATATAGGATATGCAAGAAGGTGGAGAGTGCAGACATAATGCTTGACAGACATCTAGTATTCTCATGTTTAAATATGGGGCAGAATGGCATACAGAATACAAGATACTGAATGCCAACATAACTAATGCAACCAAAAAGCTGAAACAAAAACATATTTCAATTTTACTTATGCATTCTCCTCACTGCTGTAATTGTGTCCAAAATTCCTATATCCCTCTAATGCTAGCATCCATGCCATGTTTCTATGTATTAATACAAAGAAGATTCAGAATAATGATCTCCACAAGGTCAGATAGCTTTAAAGTGATTAAACATACGCTACATTATGAAGAACTCAAATTTCAAAAAGCAAACCAAAATTTCCCAAAGGATGAATGATCCTATCTATGCATGAGGATTAACTTTGAGGTGGTGGGACAGCAAGGAAGATAAATGATGAATAGACCACAAAGAAGTGCCACATTACAGGAAACAAAAAACACTAAGCTTCTAGGCATGGATAATAGGAAAATTTTCAATCAACAAGAGAAAGGATAGCAAATCTCTTAAGAAACTATAAATTTAAAAGCATTGGAATTATTTAGATCTATATGACACAGTCACAAGATATTAACAGTCTACCAGGTGGCCACGCCCAGCCTTGAACCTTGACACAATTTTTAACTGGAATAACAAATATTATATTCCTGGAAGATATTCTGTTTCAACCAGAAAGTCAAATGACAAGAACAATAAGCCCTCTTCCTACTCCTTTTGTAGCTTTGTCCTCTCCAGTCCGATTTTCTTGGTTTTTCATTTACAGTAATACCAGCTGATTTCGTCTTCATCACCCCACAATTGGATTTTTTTTTTTTTTATAGCAGAATCAGAGACTCATTGCTCAGGTCATTATTTCATAGTTCATACTTAAATTGACAAGCTAAAAATTCCAAACTGATCTGAATTCTCTGGGCAACTATGTCTGTAATATACCTAAACCAACTGAATCATTCAAGTGATAGAGAAAAAAACAATCTGAAGGAGACTTGTTTGCTGTTTCCAAAGTTCCAGAGTCAACATGCTCATATGATGTATCAATGTAAACGACCCTGTGACGTAGAAAATCAAAATCGTTACTTCAATCATAATGTAGATTTTATTTTTTATCATTTTTTAACTACTATGAGTTCCCCATGGATACAGGGTTTGTAGGAAAGTAACACTAGTATTTGCGAAGTAACCAAAGCTCTTGATCACACGGCAATTATTCCAACATAAAAGTGATACCGATTAAACAAGTTTCTGTCAACAAAAGAGACCACATGTGCATATTTGTATGTCTGCAAGTGCAACCAAGTGTGGGATAAAATTACCAGAAGGCGAAATTACACAAATGTTTTTCAGGATGAAGGGTATCTGGATTGAAGCTATCACTCAGCAACTTAATCACAAGTAGCAAATTCTCACCTCTCAGAAACAAATTTTCTATTTACCATGCCCGCATCAATCCCATTAGAGGTT
This sequence comes from Biancaea sappan, assembly GCA_037074585.1. Classification (NCBI taxonomy): domain Eukaryota; kingdom Viridiplantae; phylum Streptophyta; class Magnoliopsida; order Fabales; family Fabaceae; genus Biancaea; species Biancaea sappan. Next base: position 33,412,342 of record CM073494.1, on the reverse strand, counting down.
CCCCCCCCCCCCCCACACACACACACCTCAACACCCAAAAAAATAGAAAACTTCAAGTTTGAAGACAGAAAGCCCGAGCAGAGAACTGAGATGACAAGTGAAATATGAAACAAAAGTATTCAATTCAGGTGAAAAAAAATTTAAAGGAAAACCCAGTAAACGAAATATTCACCTTTTAGGTGTGTGCGAAAATAGACATCATAAAAATCAAACAAAAAGAAATGTAAAGTTATCGTAGAAAACTTCGAGAATCAAACATAGTGACAAACCTTTAAGAATCGTGTTTGACCTCTTGCCGACGACGACGTACTTCAGATTGCAATGTTTTTTCGAGGGCAACAATAAGATCTGACTCCACCATAGAATTAGAGGGAGACGGGAAGGAGAAGGAGACGTCTTCCTAATGAACTCCTATATCTTTATTTTTGGTTTTTGCTTGTGTTTTTTTATTCTATTAGCTGGCTCTATTTGTTTCGTTGTTTTTTATTTTTATTTGTTTTAATCAGCATATTTGTCTTCATCCTCTTAATGATTAATTTCCATTTTTCTTTTTCCACGAGACCTAATTGAGTGGCCTCGTCCCATTTCCCAAGTTAACTATTTATGTTTCAAATCCCAACACAAAGATGACCAAATGGCTTGCCAATAAATAAATAATTAAGTAATACTTTTAAAAAAATTTTCCTGATTATACATTATTCCTATCTTATTTTAAAACTTAAGTTTTCGCTCTACTCCAACTTATTTTATGTTATTAAAGTTAATCTTCTACACAAAATTTTCATTTATTAAAAAATAAAGCCAAAAATGCATTTATCCCCATGAAGTTTAAAATTAAGCAAAAGACCTCTATAAACTTTTATATTGTTCCATAAACTATCTGTTGGTTAGTTAACTGTTAGTCAACTAATGGTCAATACTGACATAGACACTGAAATATCACGTCAGTAAATGATTCATGTGTCACATCAACACTCTTCCATTCAATTGTCATATCCAATAAACTTGTGACACATGGTATATACTTAACTTTGAAAAAAAATTAAAGTAGCGCATGCACAATAAGATTTAAACTTGAGTTTGAATAAAAGAAGGAAGAGCTTTCTACCATCTAGCCATTGATACACATTCAACATATATTTTCAAAATTTAATATACAAAAAAACCTCTGTTATTATATTCAAAATTCAAAATATTATATACCAATTATTATATTTTATAAAAAATAACAAATCATACAATAAGAAAATATGCTATTATTTTACATAACACATTTTAAATTATATAAAAATTTAAAATTTTTAATAAAAAATCTTATAATATAAATTTAATTATTATTTATACTTAATAAAAAAATAAAATTTATAATAAAAAATAATTAATACTATACATATTAAAATTATTTTTTCATATAAGATTTGAAAATTATATTTTTTATAATAATTAATTTTTAATATAATTTAAAATGATTTGACATTATAATATAAAATTTGATATTATAAAATTTGATTATTACTAAAAATTATAATATCAAATCTTATATTAAAAAATAATTTTAATATGCATAGTATATTTTTATAATTATTTTACTTAATAAAAATAAAATTTATATTATAAGATCATCTACAATAGTGGTTTTTAATAGGATTTAAATTTAAGAACTGGTTCTTATTTCGGTTCACTATTATAGTTCGTCACCTTAGCTGCCACGTGTAAGACGGTTCTTATATAAGAACCAGTTTTTATACAAAAAATAATAATAAAATAATTAATTCACAATAAATATTAGTAGAATTAGAGGAGAGTAATAAATGTTAAAGTAGTGGAGAGTTAATTGTGGGACCAATTTGTAGATTTTTAAGAGGTTTACCACTAGAGTAGAGAGTTGTTTAAAGTAATAAGAAGTTACTTAAACTGATGTGGTACTGTGAAACCCACAATAAGAACCAAATTGAGGTTCACCACTGTAGATGTTTTAAGATTTGTTATTAAATATTTTTAATTTTTATATAATTTAAAATGAGTTATGTAAAATAATAGCATATTTTCTTATTATAAGATTTGTTATTATTTTATAAGATATAATAATTGGTGGATACTGTTTTGAATTTATAATACAATAATAGAGGTTCTTATATATATTAAATTTTATAAATATATGTTGAATGTATATTAGTTGCTAGATGGTAGAGAGTTCTTCTTTCTTTTATTTAAGTCAAAGTTCGATGCAACGTGTCACAATTCTATTGGGTACAATAATTGAGTAAAAGAGAGCTGATGTGGCACATAAATCATCTGTTGACATGGTGCTTCATTTTTTATATCAATATTGATCGTCAGTTGACTAATGGTCAACTAACCGACATGTGATTTTTGGCACAATATGAAAGTTCATAGGGGTCTTTTGCTTAGTTTTAAACTTCATAGGGGTTTTCTGCACGTTGAGCAAACTTTATGGGGATAAAATGCATTTTTCCCAAAAATAAATTATTTAACAAATTTTATTGCCATAGTAAAAATAAAATTATAATATTATGTTGGTGGTTAACGTCAAATTAAATACCTCAGTTACTTGTCAAACATAAATGTTATTATCTGATGTTGAATTTGCCTGATATTTATTTTCATTTTTTTAAAATATATGATTATCCATTAATAACATGCAAATCAAAGGATTACTTGGTTTCTATTTCCAAAAATATTTTTTAAAAAATAAAAAATACAATTTATTTGTTAAGTATTTCTAAAGGTGTATTTAAGAAAAATTTTGAAAATTCAATAGCGTTATTATAATTATGTACGTTTCATGAAATTTGTGTAAATATATTCATAATAAAAAATGTATTTTTTAGCGACCGCACTAAAATCAAAACAGAATTTTTCTCATAAATACAACGCTTAATGACTGCCATTACATGTAATTTCTTTTTGCATGCCTATAAATAAACTTGTATCTAACATCTATCTTTTGTGAAGTAATCATTTTCAGCATCTATATTTTCAAATTTTATAGCTATTTTTTTTTATCTAATTTGTATCAACCTATTTGATCTTCTTTTAAAATGTAATTGTTTTAAATCATTATATAAAGATATTCTTAATAATTTTTATGTACTTAAATTATATAATAGACTTAACCAATTTATCAAAATGTAGCTTAAGATGAATTGATATGTTTGACTTGTATTTGTTTCTATTCTTTTACTAAAATATCATTATTAACTATTTTATTGTATTAATTAATCACAAAATTATGTGTAAAACTTTTATATCAAATGATTTTAAATTTTTTAAAAATAAATCTTCCAAACATATTTTCTTTTTGTTTGATAAGTTTTTTAAAATTATTTTCACAACAATTTATCCAAACAAATGTTCTTTTTTTTTCCTCTTTTCATATTTAGCATAAAAAACAATTTTAAAAAAATTATTTTCAAAATAAAAAATCAACTACCCAACCAAGAACACCCTAATGCTTCATTTGGTTTGCACAACTGGCAAGAAAAGGAAAATGGAATCCTGTGTATAGTACTTCTTCCTATGTTTGGTTGGTCTGCTAGATGGAAGGGAAACTTTCTATAATGGAAAGAAATGAGTTTTTTTTTTCATTGCATTTTTTCCACTGCTCTCATGATGGAAATGTGCATTCCTGAATGGAAACTGAGGTATTAGACAATTTTGTCCTTCACTCTGCTCTGATCACTCTCCTTCCTCACTCTCCCCTCTCTCTCTCTCTCCTCAATAGTTTCGCTGGGAAGTTCCCGGAAGTGGTTTTGAAGGGACAGTGCCCAGAGAGCCCTTTGACAAAGATCTAGACGCGATCTTTATCAATCACAATTGATTTGTGTTTGATATTCTAGACTATTTCAGGAACACTTCAGTGGCGTTGGATTTGACGATCTAAGAGGGTGGCGCTTCAAGAAGTAAAAATTTTCAAATCTAATGTGAGAACTATATGGTGGTGCTGGATCTAATGTAGATTTTAGGAAGCAAAAAAAAAAATTTAGATCAATGGAAAGGTAAGGAGAAGCAGAGATGTATGAGAGAGAGAGAATGAGAGAAGACAAGATGTATGAGAGAGAGAGAAAGAGAGATCACTGAAGAGTGAGAGAGAGAGAAGGATGAATTGAAAATGATCAAAGTGAATAAATTAAAAAGTTTATAAGAGCTGATTTTAACAAAGTGAAAAATATATTATCAAATTAGGGATCTAGATGAAATAATAGAAGAATTTATATCAAACAAAAGATAAAAACAATTTTTTTGCTAGGGACCTAAGTGAATAACAAAATTTTTTTGGGATAAATGGTAAAATTAAAACAAAATTTGTAGTACTTGTGATAGAATTGGGGGTTTATGTAGTAAAACGAGAAAAATATATCAAATGATAAAATAATAAATTTACTCATTCATTTTTTTATATTACACAGTATATTCCATTATAAACCAAATAACTTTTTTTCATTTTCATTTTCTTTTTTTATTCTCCTTTCCATTTTATTCATCATTTCTTTTTCATTTCTACTCCGTATTGCGAACTAAAAGTGTAAAATTTCTTATAATTGGCATTGACAAAGACAACAGATATAGTGCAAAAACGACATAGTTAACACATTTGCACAAGCCTGTGAATGAATTTACACAGTGAAAGAAAAGATAAAAAGGACAGAGAGAGGATGAATTTAAGAAGCATCTCACTTATGAACACAATTTGTGTTCACCATATCTTTTCTATTACACAATATATTCCATTACAAACCAAACAACTATTTTTCTTTTCATTTTCCTTTCCTCTTTTCTATTCTATTCATCATTTCCTTTCCATTCGTACTCCGTGTTGCGAATCAAATAAAGTGTAAAATTTCTTGTAATTGGCACTGGCAGAAACGACTGATACAGTGCAAGTACGACTTAGTTAACACATTGGCACAAACCTGTGAACGAAATTACACAATAAAAGAAAAGATAAAAAGGATGGAGAGAGGAGATGAATTAAAGAAGCATCTCACTTATGAACACAATTTGTGTTCACCATAATGTTTGACATTTCAGGAATATGAGGTTAGTAGATTCTCCAGTATCTGAATATCTGGCAGCCGAGTAAAATACTTTGTACATCTGATAGACAGCATAGAAACGTGTGCTCGAGCCATCAATGTATAATGCTTTCCTTGATCTGATTTTTCTGAGAAAACGTTGGTTTAAAGTGTTTGGATCAATCCCACGAACTTGGACTTAAAATAACTGAAAAAACAGACTTGTTGATCCATCCCCAAATGTCCGCATATCAGCAGGTTTCACCAATGCTCGGCATAATGGACAAGTTCTTTCTCTCTCAAACCTGAAAGAACAAGTTTCTCATTAGTAAAGAGAAGTAATAATTAAGATTATGAGCAAACCAGAATACAATTTAGCAACATCTCTTGTATGAGTCAAACACATGTAAACAAATGCTTGATTTTCCTTATCATAGTTTTAGACGTTTGAAATATTTCTCACTGGCGAGAATTAAACTTGTCATGTCAAGGTTCCTTAGTTAAGAGGAAACCAGTTCTTCTGGTCATTAGGTGTACAGTACTTGGATGCATAATAACCCAAAGGCTTTCAATTTTTTTTTTTTTTTTGATATGGAGTCATGTGAAAAAAAGTTGAGCAAGATCAAGGACACTTGGAGAAGTCATTGAATGAAATCTTTTGATAAATTAGATACCTAAAGAGTGGGTCATTAATAGAGCTTAAAGGCGTTATGTGATTCATGTAGCCGATATCACCTAGTGAGATAAGGCTTTGTTGTTGTTGTTGTTGAAAGTTGCACTTTACCCCCATGAACTTTCTTTCATGTGCAGAAAACACCCATAAACTTTTAAACTCAACAAAGAACTCCTATAAACTTTCTACTTTGTGCAAAATGCCCCTTCTGTCCAGTTGACCGTTAGTTAACTAACAATCAGTGCTGACATGAACCCTGAACTGCCACATCAGCTTTATTTTTTACACTTCATATGTCATGTCAGCATTATATTCACTGCACACGTCAGTTTTCTTTCCCCTCACACCACACTAGCTTTCATTCTCATGTATGCGTCTCCCACCCCCACCATCATCTTCGCCGAACTCATTCTGGGCATTCTCTGCTTCATCCTCCTTCATCACGCCCACCTTCATCCTCCACAACCCCCTGCCTCCTCCTCTCTCTGCCTCCCTTCTCCAACCTCTTCCGCCTTCCCCCACCCCATCCATTCAATCTTCTATACCCTCTTCTTCTCCAATATGCCTTCCAACCCCTCCTTGATATACCTTCCATGTCTTTTCTCCCAACCCCAAAGATCACGCTGTCAGCCCACAGTTTCTGCATAATTGCTCTGTTTCACATTTTATCTCGGTTAAAAACCTTCCAACCACCCAGACCAGATTAAACTCCACCCCTGACACACCTATGGTTCAACAACCAGTTTGAAAAAGAAAAAAATGACCAAATTTTGCAGAAAGAACACCCAAAATCACTCCCTCGGTTCACGATTCCCACAATGCAGAAGGTACCTTGTCTCTGCTACCCAAAATTCAAAATTTCATCTCACCATCACTCGAATATCTGCTTAATCAGACCAGAACAAATTCTTTAGGAGGAGCTCAACCCAAAAGATAAAATACACACACATGGGAGCTTCTTGTAGAGGAGAAAAGGAAAGGAAGAATTTTCATTTGCATCATTAAATGCCTCATCTTGGATGCCATGGTGGCTAGAGTTTCAGTGACCAATCTGGAAGGTTAATGAAAAGTGTTATAGATGGAAGGATTAAGCTTTTGAAGTGTGCAAATTAAGTCAATCAAACACAAATGTTATAAGCATTGAAAGAAGAAACAAAATATTCTGACAGAACTTTAGAAGATGAAATCATAGGTAGGAATAGCAACTCCATGGGGTTGGGGCAAAGATGGAATCATAGGTAAGGTTGAAAATGTGAAACAGAGCAATTATGCAGAAACTGTGAGCTAACAGCTTGAACTTTGGGGTTGGGAGAAAAGACATGGAAGGTATATCAAGGAGGGGTTGGAAGGCATACTAGAGAAGAAGAGGGTACAGAAGATTGAATGGATGGGGTGGGGGAAGGCAGAAGAGGGCAGAGAGCGGAGGAGGTGGGGGGTTGTGAAGGATGAAGGTGAGGCCCAAGATCCGAATGCCCAGTTCGAAGAAGAAGATGATGGTGTGGGTGAGACGCATACATGAGAATGAAAGCTGACGTGGGTGTGAGGGGAAAGAAAGCTGACATAGGCAGTGAATATAATGCTGACATGGCATATGAAGGTAAAAAATAAAACTGATGTGGCAGTTCAAGGTCCATATCACGTTGATTGTAGTTTGACGAATGGGCATTTTGCACAAAATAGAAAGTTGATAGGGATCCTTTACTGAGTTTCAAAGTTAATGAGGGTTTTCTGCACATAGAGTAAAATTTATAGGAATAAATTGCAATTTTTCTTTTTTTTTAAGAAAGGCATCTTCAAGTTTCATAGAGTGCACTTTCCCTGATCCATTTATTCTAATAATATTATTTTGCTCCCTCGCTATTCAAGGGTAAACCTTTCCTCTCTGATACATTCTCATATTCCATTGAGTTATCTGCCAAAATAACAAATGTAATGGCGTAATACTCATGATTTTAAAAAGCATACAGAAAGAAACCAAGAAACAGAAAGGTTTTTTTTTTTTTCTCAAGAATATAAAGCTATTAATTATTTTCTTGCAAACTTATAGCTTTTTCAATTATTATAAACTTTGGCATGGAAGATCAACATAGTTACTTCTAATCCAACGGTTCAACCATTGAAAATCACTTCGTATGTTAAAATTTTTAAAAGTACAGAGTGTCAAATCTGAGACTGATGTCAATTGATTCCTGCTCATATATAAAGGCAAGTCCATAACAAGCAAGGGTTTCCATGGAAAATATAATATACTACCGAAAAAATGAGCAAATGTATGCCTCTTTCCTCAAGCAAGACAGGCAACCAAAAATTCAACAAAAAATTAGCTGAGATTAACAATTCTGAACTATTAATAGTGAGAACTCAAGCTAAATACTTTCGAGCTCATTTCCTGCCTATGCTAACCAATTCTATTTTGAAAATTGGCTTTATAAAGCTATGGCCTACGAGTTTACTTCTCTTTAATATCTTGTGAACCTCCCATTAAATTTCCAAATGAAGATTAAAGTTATGAAACTGACCATTCTGACACACACTCCTCGCAGAAAATGTGTTTACAGCGTAACAGGATAGGAGCATGCATCTTCTCCTGGCATATAGCACATAGGTCACCTGCAGCATTTACCTGCATTCAAAAGCACATAATTTAGAATCATAGATAAAAGGTTTTGTGTACAACAATTGTATTCAATCAATATATTATATCTTTCTCTCTCTTCCGGAAAAAAAAAAAAAGATTTACTTCCTCTAAGAAATATCTGTATAAAACAGCCTAGGGTTTCCCTTTCGCAACAACATCCAAATCCAAAAACTAAGCACATGAATAAGTTCATATACAATATCTTTTGGGACCCAGAGAACTTTAAATTATAAGTTGTATAAGAAGATAAATTTTAGCTTCATGTAATTTCTCGTCCTGCTTTGCTATTAACGGAGTTTAGACTTCAGAAGAATTATAAGAAGCAGGATCAGTGGGTTCTTATAGAATCAACGATTTCAACAGAAAGTTTCTTGGTTTATTGGACTCTTATTGGGCTTTAGAATTAAATAACCATCAAATGCAAAACGACTCAATCCAATTGAAGTCATATATCAATCTGGCAGGATCAGTAGGATCCCCTTGAACCAATGAATCCACTGACCCTCGAATCCCATAACAATTCAACACTGATCCTAAATAAAAACAATTTCATATGTGCGTTAAATGATTTTGATATGGTTGTATGAATATACAAACCAGGTTTTCATATTAATAACAATAATAATATCCTTCTCAGCGGAAATCATCCTTAGCCTGCTTTGACAAAATAATTGTAGGAAATTTAAGATTGAACTAAATTATTGAAGAAATAAAACATCTTTTTAATCTGCACAAACACCAAAATGTCACCATTGGGTTAGATTTAAACTAATCATATTCATCCCACATTCCCACTATCAACTTTGTCTTTTCCCATGTATGAAACTCTTATTTTAATATTTGTTAATTTCATAATATATTACATAGATTAGCCATGATATCTAATACTTCATGTTGATACATGCATACTTGCTTTACAATGCATAATCCATAACTATAGCTAATATTTCAAGAATTATTATAGATAATAGTCACATCAACTAACATAGCATTATACTTGGACTGCAACTTAATATTTGGAAAAGGGCGAATAGCTAACTAACAAAATTGATCTTATTTATTTTGGGAAAGAATTGAGGGGCCCACGTCAGTTTCTTACGTATCTATAGTTTGTACAAGCAACTTTGAATATATTTTATATATTTGTATGCATTGAAAAGTTTTTTAAACTAAAATTTCCAAACATAATGGCATAACAAAGGTTCTCCAATTTCTAGTTTCTCCTCTGATGGATGAATTAACAAAATAAAAACATTGTGACAAAGCAGAGAGAGGTGTGTTGCAACTATACAGCTTCAAACATAACTAACTAAAAATTTTACACAAAAGTTGGATATTTACCTGCTCCATTGAAGCATAAACCCCATAGTGAATATCCTTTCTTGACAATGCTTTCAAGGCAGAAAAGAAGTATTGAACCTATTAAGCAAAGACAAGATTGAAGATAACAGAATAATTTAGCATCATAAAAAATATCTTCAGATACAGAACCAGAAATCCTGATCTCAATAAATTAAACAAATACCTTCTCAATGACAGAAGTTAGCTTGAAAGTTAAATACAACCCTGTGGTCAGTGATGAAAAGAGACTTCCATAATCCTTGTTTAAGAAAAATCGGTACCAAACCGGTGTAGGCAACAAGGCACGATACAACAGTAGTGTGTACTCAACCAGAGTTAATATTTGACCCTTCAAAAAGTAGCTGACTTTCAAAACATTGTTGGAGGGTAAATAAACTTGAATATAACATACTTGCTAAAATAGGAAGGAAGCTACCAATTACCTGCTGACGGAAGCTATGACCTCTTCCGTTTTTAAAATATATAAGTAGCAAACACTTGAAAGACATTGCTGCTTGCCGCACCAATGTGTCTGAAAGTCATTATAAATGGTGAGTCAGTGACCGTGAATACCAACAGAAATTTTCATAATTAAGACCATAATAATTGAAAGAAATGACACAGAAAAAAGAAACAGCCAGGAAAAAAATAAAGCATGTTAATATACAAAGAGATTCATAAAGATATTGCTCATTATCACACAGTTGAACAAAATTTTAAAGGTGTCTGAATAAGATCATCTTTACAACAATCATAACAAAAATATTTAGAAAAAAAAAAGAAAGGAAAATGATGCTTTTACAAATAAAGAGTCTCTGTAACTTTTGAGATTTCCCATGATGCATTTTAACTCATGAATACATAAGTCAAGTATTCAACATTTCACCTAGACAGCACACTTTTTGTTTGTTTACTAGAAAGCTGAGTTTCAATCTCAATGACGTACTTTATACATACATTTCATGCCAATTCCTTACAGCAAATAATAATGTCTAACACAACTTTGCTAAAATCATGTAATAACATTGTGCTAATAATATAGAAATCCATACCATTAACCAAAATGATGAATACTGCATGCCAGAAACGAGGTCTTGCTTTTGGAGGAAGCATGACCAGTGGGTATAAAAGATCATCATTTTGATACCACCAGTAAATGCATATTACATGAAGCAGGAAGACAATAGAGATACTGACAAGAAAAAAGACTTTCCTATCTCCCTGGAAAAAAAATGGTGATTGAGCCTCTTCAAAAATCTGGTTCAGAAATGGAAAATGACTTGCAAAAATCTGAGTTCTGAGAATAGCACCTTTAGAGCTGTCTGCTTCTTAACAATTTCATTTGACTTGAACATCACAGCTGAAATCCAAATTGTGACAAAGAAACCTGCAACTTCACAAAATTAACATTACAAACTTATGTGGCAAGAACCAAGAGTGCATAAACAGAGGGAACAGAATGGATGCATGAGAAGCAGCTCATCAAGTACCAAGATTCCAAAATTTATCAATTGCAAAATTACAACAAAAAAAATTGTAACCACATTGTTTGATTTTCTATTCAGAGTGAAACAATATGATGCAAAGGCAAAGACAAAAGACAACCTCAGAAGGAAGGAAGTAAGAGAACAGCATATTGATCTACATTAAGTAAGGATTATTTTTATCCATTAAGAGTTAATAAAGAAGTACAAGACAAGAAAGTCATTGCTAAATTAAATTTACCGATTTCTCTTTTTCTTTTCTTTTTACAATAAATGCAATTTCCTTGTTAAGGTTGGACACCTTTGAGCCGGAGAAACAATTAACATGTAAGTGTTGCATTTTTTCCCTCTTCCCCCCTTCCTTCAGGATAAGATGCTGTGTTGTAAGCAAACCAACATTGTTTAGTTGCAAATGTGTCTAAGGAAAAATTTAACAGGGTAGGAAAACCAAAAATAAATCTAAATATAGTATGATGAGTAAAACAGATATTAGTCAACACTAATTTTATAGCTTCCGTCACTTCAAAAGCTTGCATCCTCTCTTTGTCCTGAAATTATTACACCAATAACATCCCTTAAAGCGTAAGAACAAAGAAGTCAGAGCTTCCAACACATCAGATGGCCAAGTTATTTGAATGAAAAATTATCAAGAACCTCACGCCAAAAAGCATAACCACACTGAATTAACGAGGATCTTGTTTAGCTGTATCATCGAATCAACCATGTACTATCAGTCAGTCACTACTTGTATTATAATTGGACAAGGCAAATACTAATAACAAGTAAAGCGAAAACAAGGAAAGTACACATTGTTCATAATCTCACTGGACCAAACAGGAGACTTTGAAGCCAAAAGCAACATTAGAGGAATATAAAGGATGAGCTAGAAATATCACCTTGCAAATGCTGACGAATGAACACAACCAACAACAATAGCGAGAAAGGAAGAATCTGCTCAATCCATTTTGCAACCTGCTGAATATCATACCTCTGGTGAGATGATGAATCCCTAGTGTTACTTTCCAAGCCATTCCCAACCTGTCCACTACTGGCCAAAGATGATGAAGAAGACACTAGGGGAACTCTCTCGCCAACACTGATTCCACTGCTACCCTCTTCATCGTCATCCAATGCGGCCATTCCACCTCTATTTCCCATCAATTCATCATCTCCAAGCTGATTTTGTGACGGTGAAGAAACAGAACCTAACCCCCCATTGTGATCCTGTTCTCCTGCTCCAATAATCCGTATCGCAACTTCCTCTGTACTACTGCTTCTGCTGCCACTGCAGGCAGTTGCAGCAGTAGGACCAAGAGATGGAATTTGAAGGTGGGGTTGTAATTCAGAAGCGGCAACTTCGTTGTTGGCAATCACAGCCTCAGAATCATGTGTTGACGAGCTTGAGCGGAGAATGCCAGAGTAATCCAGTAGAAAAGAGAGTGGGTAACGGAAGGGGCTGCCAGAGGGTAAACGCATTCCATACCACGTTACACTGCTGGCACTGCTATCACTGTTGGCGGTATTTACACCTCCGGCAGACGATGATGATGAAGAAAAGGCGTATTGATCTGTATTAGGCCCCGATGTTTCCATCTTAGACCCAAAATTTAAAACCTAATATTCACCTTACTTCGTAATTGATCTTTGTTATTTTCCCGCGGTTTTTCTCCTGGATGATCACACAAATACAAAAAAAATACTTTTTTTACTCTGAAAGGAGAATAGAATTTACTGTGAGAGACAGAGAAAACTAAAATTCAAAATACACACACACAAACGAAACCGAAAACATGGAAGCAATAAATGAGAAAGGGATGCATTACCTAACGGATTAAGCAAAAGAATTGAAGAATACAAAGCAGCTGTGATGCATTGAAACAATGGAGCTGAGTTAGAGTTTAAGCCGAAGCAGCGAAAGTGGCCGAAGAAGAAGAGGAGAAAAGTTATAGTCAGGGAGCTGAAACCTTCGCTTTCCTGTTCTCTTTTTCTGGCTTATATCTGTTTCGAAGAGCGTGTTTGTGCGCGTGATAGAAAGATTGAACAAGAAGAAGAATTGAAAGAAGGAAGGAAACAATCAATGTGCGATGCAAGGTGGATGATAAGGAAACGCGTTTACACGGACATTATCAGAGGTTCCTTTCTTCACTTCGCCATTCCAGCGGATGAAAGCCCCCTTGCGCTCTACCCCTCTTGCCCTCTACCTTCCTTCTTCTCTCCCTCTCTCTATCTCCTTTTCTTTTTTGGGTTTGTTTGCTTGGTTGTTACGTTTAGACTATAGGTTATTCAGACATTCTTAACAAATTAAGAATTGATTAACTGTGATGTTAATGTAAAGTATAACTCTATATTTAATGAGGGCAATGCATGGGTTAGGTAGAGTTCAATAATTCATATTTAAATTTTTTTTAAAAAAATCTTGTAAGAGTTGTAAAGATATTTTGTTTGTTAATTTGGGCTAAACTACCATTTTGATCCTTTAAAGTCTTAAAATTTGTTTTTGTCACCTAACTTATTTTAACTTAGTTCTTTAATTTTATTTTAGATATTACTTTAGCCCTTTAATTTGATTTTGTTTCAAAATTTGATACCAAATTGTTAGTTAAGGTGGCAAATGACTTCACCCTCGTAAATAAAAAAAACATAAGTTCAAATTTCAAGAAATACACTTATTGAAATAACTTTAACCTTAAATGCTCCTGGTTGAATAAGAATTACTCTTTTAGCTTTACTTCAGGGTTTAGGATAAGATTCTCAAATTTTGAATTGTAAAGTTATATAATTATTAAAACTAGAGAGCTGCAATACTATTGTTACACATGTTGGGGTCTATATTGGCTTCAACTCTCAATATTGACCGTTGGATTAATCCAAAGTCTGATATTTAGGGTTTATTTTTTTGCTTTTTAAAAATATGCGATTAATTTTATATTGTTTGATCAAAATCAGTGGTAATCACATCCAACTGAATATTGTATTTTTATTATAATATTCAATAAAAATATTTTTATAAATTAAATTTTATATTTATTGTAATTTATAAAAATATATTCCAAGTCGTTAGATCCTATTATCGCTAACTTTGATTGAACAGTCAAGGATTAATCACGCAATTTAAAAACAAAAAAAGCACCCCAAATATCGATCAGTCTAAAATTATCAGTTGGATATGATTATCATTGACTCTAATCAAACGGTTTAAAATTAATCGCATAAAAAAAAAGCAAAAAGGAACCCTAAATATCAACCGTTGGATTAATCCAACAATGACGCTCCCTTGGATTTTTTTTTAGACAAATGGATATTAATTCCATTAAAGTGGCACCAAACCATGGTTACATAAGATAGACCATGTCTAAAAATCGTCAAATTTATTACAAGCTTGAACTTGTGGGAGAGCGATAGACGATTTAAAATAAAATATCCTAAAAATTAGTACCAGACATACATAGCAGAACTATGAAACTAAATAGAGGCAACACACTTTTAACCTTAAAACTAGTGAATTAAAAAGAGGCAACACACCCATAACCCTATATTAAAGCTAAGTCTTCTAAAAATTCAAAGAAAATACAAGCTGACACATATGCTCAACATCAAAATGGTCTAGTAAAACCACAAAAAAAAAAAAAACTCAACAGAAGAGACAAGAGAGGGAAAAAAACTGAGCTGTAGCGCTGGAGAAAGAAGAGCCGCTTACACTGATGATGACGACTTCAAGCTATTCGAACAGATTCACATTGGAACAGGCTGCAAAGATTATTTGTTTTGGCCCAATCCAGAGCCCACCAAAACTCGATTGTTGACAACAAAGCATGTTTCAGTGCTCCAACATCCTCCTCCTCTTCTTTCCCACGAGGCCTCTGTATTAACTAGAGCTGTCAGCTTGTTTAACCCACTTTTTAAAAGGGCAAGGTTTTGTAAAATCAGGCCCATAAAAAAAGGTTTTTCTGGCCCGAGCCGAGCCAAACCCAGCTAACCTGCAGGTTACCCATTTTTACTATTTATTTTTTTAAAAAATAGTAAAATGAAGCTTCAGTATCAATACACATACTTGTCTTCACTTCATTCAAAGACAACATACATCGCTTAAACCTAGAGGTCACTTGCTCCAGCAATCGCAGCCACCCAACAACATACATACTTAGCTTAAATGCACGGTACCTCACTGTCGCAGCCACGACCATCCTGCAGCGAGCTTGACACTAGCGAAGTCCTCGATTCTCGCACTCGCAGCGGTGCGGCAGTAACAGTCGTTCTCCTTCCAACGTTCTTCTTCACATACGTAGCAGTTCTTCTCCCTCCGATATTCTTCTTCGCACAGGCAGCAGTAGCACTCGCAGTCTCACAGTCTTGTCTCCTCGGCCCTTGGCTCACACTCACATTCTTGCCTCCTCTCACTCTCATTGTCTCATAGTCTCGGTTTGGGAGCTTTTTAATTTTGTTTTATATATTCTAAAATTTTATTTGGATGAAGGAACAATTTTGGTGAAATTGGAATAATTCTCATAATCCTCAACCTTAACTAATTTTTTGTTTTAATTGGAATTATTTTGTTGTTGATATGATATGTGGTTGTTGATTTCTATTTACACTATGTTGATTTACGTATTATCTTTAAATGTTTCCCTTGGGCTTGTATTGATGAAAAAAAAACCAAAAAGGAATAGAAGAAAACTAAAAAGAATAAAAATAAAAAAGAACAAAAAAATAAAAGTAGGTTAGCAGGCTAACTCATTTAGCCCGCCAACCTGATAAAAAGAGGGCCAGACCCTCAAAATTTAGGCATGCACTAGCCCGGCCCACTTTTCCTCTGGCCTGTGACAAGCCAGCCCAAACTAGTTAGGCTAGCCCACTTTGACAGCTCTAGTATTAACGCCGCCCACTTGGTTTGTCCACCAACGGTCATCATCTTGACCGGAACTACCTTCGTCTGAGCCAACCAGATTGCCTTTGTTAAATCCAGGTTCAGGTTGGGTCGGTCCTCACAGCATGACTTCGGATCCCCTAAACCGTTGCAAAACCACAGAGATGCCTTGTCAGACTCCCACTAGACCGAATCAAAGGGAGAAAACTTCTACAAGGAGAAGAGGAGATGCTCTCACAGAGGAGAGAGGAAAAGAAACAACAAAAAATAGAGGAGGAGAAAGTGGGTGAAGGGCTGCTGCGCCTCTGTTAAAGATAAAAAAACCCTCGTGCCACGTCCTAAAAAGGAGAGGAACGTTAACGTGTTACGTTACGTTTGCTGCATTGCTGTCCTTACCCTTAGATTTTAGAAGCAATGTGTTGTAATTTCTTTGTGTGCTTTTTGCTTCATTCTTTTTAGGCTTTTTTTTTGAGATCTTTTTCTGGGCTTTCCTTCATCTATTTTGTCAAGTTTGGCTCTTCTTTTCCTACTCAACATACCAAAACATAAGATCTTTTAAAATTATCAATTAAAGTTCAAAAATAGATAAACTACTATGAAAATCTCCTAAATTTAGTTTAGGACTTAGTTTTGATTTAAAACTAGAATTTGGACAAATTTACTTAGATTTCATCTTGAAATTAATTGTTTTATTTAATTTTTGAGTCTAATCAAAGCTCAAAATAACTTTATAAAATACAATTATCAAATATACAACTCTCTACTCAAGACTGCTTTGGCCAAGCTCATTGAAGTTTCAGGTACGCTATACATTTATTTGCCCTAATCATTGTCCAATTTTAAGAATCTTATATTCCTCAACATCTGCAAGAACTTCATTTCCAGCATGATTCTGGTGAGCTTGGGTAAATTTTACAATTTCATAACCTTAGACCTCATCTTCAATCAACAAACAAGGATAAAAACTTGTCTTAAAAATCTCTAATAATTTGGTTCTTGAATTTTTTTTATTGTAAAAATGGACTTTACCCCCATCAACTTCTCCAATATGCAAAAAAACCCTCCATGTCAACAAAAAAACCCCATCAACTTTCCTTTTTGTGCGGTTTACCCCTTCTGTTAAAAAACTCGTTAAGTTGACTAACGATCAATGTTATGTCAACTCCCATCATGACCCACAAAAATAACCTAAACCCATAACCCATGAACTACCCGACCCAGATTGATTTTCTCTTTTCATTCTCCTCAATTTATATGTTTAGGGTACCATTGACTATGGTCTCTAGTGTCGCCCACTCTCTGCTTTTTCTCATGGCTCATACTCCTTCTTTGTCACTCTCAGTCTTTGTTTTTGTTTTTGCTCCCGCATTGAGTTTCTCACTCTATTCTCATCTTCATCTCTATGTTTTTTATAAATGGATCCATACCTAAACTGAAGCTAGAAATGAACCTATTGGTTGGTGCATCACCAGAGAAATGTAATCCTTCTGTCCCCTCATGCAATTCATGTGTGTGTGTATATATATATATATATAATCAAACATTTGCTTTTTGAAAGGTTTCTAGTTATAGATGATACATGAACAAGTGATATTGGATCCGTATCCAAAAAGCATGAGGCAGGTCAAGAGAAAATGACTACAGGGGCAGGAAAATCTATCAAAATGAAGCCACATACAAATGACTCTGTTCTTTTGAGTCCCAGACACGAGAACTTGAGTAATGTGAATGAGTTCCCTGTCACAACTAAGGGAAGAGACGTAGGCGGTTTTGCCAAAGAAAATCCAAGTCCAAATGAAGTTAATGGAGACAACAAAGAAAAAGAAGTTATCACCATCACAAAATTCTTTTTCCCATGGATCTAATATGTCATCAGTTGTTTCCACTAATCATGCTAATCACCCTGAGATACAAACCAATGCTTCAAGTTCCAATGCAACTGAGGAACTTCTAAACTCAGCCTCGGTGGAGTCTTATCTTGAATCTTTAAGTAACATCAGTGAAATTGAAAGGGAGACACATATTAATTGATTAAAGTAATAGATTGAGCAGCTATTCAAGGAACTGGAGGAAGAAAGAAATGTTGCTGCAATTGCTGTAAATGAATCGATGGCTATGATTACCAAGTTATAGGAGGAGAAGGAAATACTCTATATAGAAGCCCTTTAATATTTACAAATGATGGAAGAGCAAGAAAAATATGATGGAGAAGCACTGGATAAAGCTAATGATCTACTAGTAGAAAAGAAGAAAGAAATACAAGAATTAGAAACAGAGCTAGACTTCTATAGATTAAACTTGGAAGATGACCCTTTGGGCTAGAATATGCACAAGGAAAATAGTGATTTGAAAGGTGGACTCATCACAATACAACATTTCAGTGTACCTCTTCCCATCATCCTTAAGGGAGAAAACATCATAGTACAAAATTTTAGTGTGCCTTCTTCCATCGCCCTTACTTCCTCTTCAAAGTGTCAGCCCTAATGTATTATGCTATAAGTTTTGATGATGACAAATATGTGGGAATTATAGTATGATTTAATCTTCTTGGCCCAAATGCATGATTCAATTTTTTTTGGTCCAAATATATTTAATGCTTTATATATTTATATATAGTAATATAAATTGATTTTTGATAAAGTTTATTGATTATTTTAATATAATTTGAAAAAGAATACTTTTTACTGTAGCACTTTTGGAAAACAAATTTGATTGTGGAAAAAGTATGATAAAGTTTATTGGTTGTTGAGAAAGTATGATAAAGTTTATTGGTTGTTGTAATATAACTTGAAAAAGAATACTTTTTACTGTAGCACTTTTGAAAAAGAAATTTGATTGTTGAAAAAGTATGATAAAGTTTATTTGTTGTTGAAAAAGTATGATAAAGTTTATTGGGTATTGTAATAAAATTTGAAAAAAAATGCTTTTTACTGTAGCAAATTTGAAAAAGAATATTGATTATTGAAAAAAGTTGATAAAGTTTTTTGGTTGTTGTAGAAAAGTTGAAAAATGATGATGAAGCTTACTGTAACAATTATGACTAAAGCAGTCACTGTAGCAGCAAGGTTTCACTATATAAAGGGGACTTCACAACACCATTTGTATCAAGCTTCAATTGTTTATTTGTCATATTATCTTGAGTTTCATTCTCTCTAAATTGCTAGAGAAAAATTCTGAGCTTAATTTCTGCGTTATCTACACTTTGGGAGTGTCCACCATTATTTTCCTTAAGCCTTCAAATTTAGTTGCTCAAGGATTGGTTTCTTGAGTTAGTGTTTGAGAGAAAACACATTGTAAGGGGGAGAGACACCCTTGAGGGGGAAAAGATATATGTTGTAGTGGTTTGCAAGTACCCGGATTAAACTTGTAATTATAGTGGAAATACTCAAGTGGTTTCTTGAGGACTGGATGTAGGCTTGGGATTAGCCGAACAAGTATAAATCTCCGAGTTTGCTTTCTCTATCCCTACTCTATTTACATTTGAAGTTAATTAATTAATGCTTTGCGTTTATATTTGATTTCTACCTCAAGTATTAATTAATTTGTGTAGATTTATATTTGCACATTAATTTCTTGCACTATAAAATTGTTCATCTTGATAACACTTTGATTTTCTGAATTAAATTATTATCTTTAGCATTGTCCAATTTCAAAAAATCATTTTAACTTCGAATTAAGTTTTGTGAAAATTTTTATAAAACCCAATTCACCCCCCTCTTGGGATCCAACCATTTCTTTCACAAAGATGATTGAGTTATTGTTAAACAAATTGGCAAGCACACCAGTCGCACAAGTAATACAGTGAAAAGAGTTCAGATTATCATTCTCACGAGAACTAACTAGCTAACTACTCAAGAAACTTAAAATGTATTAATCAGACAACCCAATTTGGATTAAAAGTAGCTCTAAATTGAAAATTAAAAAGTAATATTCAAAAGATAAAAATATTTTTTATACTTTTTCCACAATTAAACAGAACAAACGCAAATTCAGATGAAATTAAATTAATAAAAGGCCTAGGGTAACTAATCCCC
Organism: Biancaea sappan; assembly: GCA_037074585.1. Classification (NCBI taxonomy): domain Eukaryota; kingdom Viridiplantae; phylum Streptophyta; class Magnoliopsida; order Fabales; family Fabaceae; genus Biancaea; species Biancaea sappan. Next base: position 33,392,272 of record CM073494.1, on the reverse strand, counting down.
TTATCTCGTCCTAAGAATTGGTAACTCTCTAACGCTTGTGATTCTAATCATTCATACACTTTAATCTTAGATTTTCTAATAGCTTAAAGTGATTCTCCAGACCTAAATTAAGCTACTTAACTCCAACATAATCCCTTATGTGAGTTTAAGTTGAATAAACGTCAACCTAATTTGATTAAGCGAGGTTAATTAATATTCCTATTAATTAACAAGCAAAACCCCTAAGTTTAACCACTCGCCTTAAACACTTAGTGTTCTACAGCTACCTTCCTCATCAAAGTTTAGTGGAAGCAACAAGCAAACCATGAAGTGATCAATTTCAAAGCAAGCACAGCAAAAACGAGTGAAAGGAATGCATATATTGAATAAAAATCACAAGATTAGAGAGAAAACAACTCTTAATCAGATATTAGGCTCATAATAACCCTAGAATAGAAATTTAGCTACTCATAGTTCTAAAAATGCAGAAAACAATAGAAAATGAAGAAATCTCCATGAAACTAAGTTCGAGTTGACGAAGATCGGGCTTGAAATGCTTGAAAGATAGATTCCTCCTTTTCCTCTTGCAGAACTCGGCACCCTCTGTTATATCTCGAACTCAAAATGACTTAAAGGAACTGCCTTTTAACTATTTAAACCTCCAGAGAAAAACTATAGAAATACAATCTGCTGCTATAATGGCACCGTCCCATCGCTAGAGTGGCAGCTCTTCACTTAATAATACTAGAGTCTGGATCTACCGTTATAGCGGTGGAAGGCAAAGAGTAAAGTCCTTGGGGTATCAGGTTCTAGTGGCCACTGCTATAGCTGTACTGGTTCACTGCTATAGCGATAAAAAGTAGACAGGCATGCTTCAACTTCTTCAACTCTAGCAGTGATCGCTATAGCGGCACATGTCCACTGCTATAGTGGTGGATGACAAAAGATCGGTCTTCAGGGCTTCAGAAATGCAATATTCGCATCTGTATCCTCCTCACTAACTCAACCTACATCAAGCAATAAATAATACTATTAAACCATAGGTTGGAGACATGAAATTACTCAAACTAATCAAAATTCAAATAAAACAAAAATTAACCTAAAACATTCAAAACACATGGTTCAAGAACATAAGTCAAGACAAGTAAAAGATAAAAAGATAAGGAATTTAGCACCAAAACGGTGCTAAATCCATAGTTTAACACTCCTCTAAATTCAAACCTTTGCTTGTCTTTAAGCAGAACAACCCACACAACAGACAAGAGTGTAAAGTAGAAGTTAGGAAAACAGATTCACAAATAAAATCTGGGACTAACCGGACTAAGCAAGGGAAAAACATGATTTTCTTAGATAAAAACAGAACCATCCCTTAAAATTTAAATTTAGGAATTGCCCTTAACAAAGGAAAAGCAATATTTGCAATAACAACAAGGGATTTAATTCAAAATTCAAGTAAACAACTTGAGAACTCAGGAGTTTCAAAAAGCAAAAATACAGTCACCTAAATTAAACTTTCCTTTTTAAACACTCTCAAAGGTGCTCATTTCAAATTCTAGTGATCTATACAATAAACCAAATTAAAGGAGTTATAGCCAGTGAGAAGCTGAGTTCGTGCGCCCAACCCATACAACTCTTCCTTCCCCTTCACACTCCCGGAGAAAAGTACAGAGTAAGAGAAATGCCTGTGCGCCTAATCCACACAGCACTTCCCTATCTTTTCATTCTCTCAAACCACCAAAAGCATGGTTCATTGGTTGAAACAGTGTCTGTGTACCTAATTCACACAACATTACCCCAATATAAACCACATCTTCAAAACAACAATTATTCTTATTTAAATAACCATAACTTTTTTTAATATATATATATATATAATCTGAAATTGACACCCCTTATTGAGCTTATTTGTGAGTTTAGGAAAGGTTAACTTAAATAACAATATTCACTCTCAGAATTCCTAAATTTCAATTAGTCTAACGAGAGTTTGAAGAAAAATCTCCTAAAATTACAGAAAATAAGACTAATTCTTTATTAAAAACAATTCCAAAAATTTAAATCTTAACAAAATATTTCAAGTTTTCCCATCACAAACCATCATTTCTCCTTACAAAGACCAAAAGACTAGATTAAAAGTGTAATGAAAATTTGAAAAATGATTTCAGTTACTCTGCTCAAATACTTTGCTCTACACAATTATTTGTGATACAAACAAAGCAAAAGGATTCCTCTCCCCTAAACATGAAATTGACAGTGTCCCCATTATCCCAAATCAGCCCAATAGAGGGAAAGGTACATAAAACCAAAATGAAAACACAAACCACACAATACAACTCAGCCGCCTTCGCAAACATAACAATTGCCATTCATACATAATCAACCACACATAATGTTCACATAGTTTAGATTAGAAGCACATAGCAGGTATATACATTCATAAGTAGTTCCCAACATAAATGCACACAAAAGCAGAAAAATAAAAGATTGAAATAAAATGGTGTTGCCTGATGTTGATCCTGCATCTGATCCTTATCTACAGCTACCTCTTCCTCATCTTCACCACCAACGCTTAATGCTTTGCCTCTAACTAGAAGTTGAGGCGTGTCGAGGCTGAACTTCTCAGCCAGCAATGAGTCCAAAGCAATCACGTAGTCCATGGTATAACGCACGTCCTTCTAAGTCACTCCCAATTCTGCTCTAAATCTTGCCATTGACTACTTCACCTCTCTGTACAAATGTCTTCAAGAGTCACATTGTTAACCTGAGCTCGAGGTACTATTCGACAAGGACGGCTAACTGGGTGAAGTGGTGCTGGTCTATCAGCAACAGGAAACAAGCTATCAATATAGTCTTTGTTTATTCTAGGAGGCCTCTTTAGCTTCATGTCATCGATAGGAACATTTTTTTTTACCAAAAAACCCGACAGAATAAAGGGGTAAGCAATAATTCCCGTCTTTGCCTGTGTCAATTCATCAATTTTCTTAGCTATAATCTTTCCCAAGTTTATGGTAATACCCCTTATAAGGCAATAAATCAACAAGACTCTCTCGGCAAAGACATCAGAGAAGTTTGACGACATCATCAGTGTGTATTACACAAAGCTGAACCACACTTTGGCAATTAGTAAAAGATTCATCCTTCTTACCTTGTAGGGCTTTCCCTTCAAGTTGAGCTCCCAAATTGCCTCAGGTTTATAGATTGTTTGACACATATCTTTGGGATCCCAAGTTTTTTATTTTTCCAAATCAGGATAATCTTGTTCTCTCAGGTTCTACATTTCAAAGGCCTCATCAATCGCTCCCTCTGAGAAGCTAATCAGCTTTCCCATGACTTCAATAGTGTATCTTTTCAGAGGATCATCAGGGATTCTGAATGAACTTGCATAAAGTTCTTTTACCATGTCTACATACACAAATTCAGGCAAATCACATATTTTCTCCCAACCCCTATCAATTATCTGATCTTGAATCTCAATGTACTCATTCTCCTCTAAACTAAAGACTTTTTCAAGCACAACTTTTCTTCTACTTATCTCCTTGTCGTATCTGACTCCATGGTCTGGAGTTTTGAAAGTGAGAAATTGTGTTGATGACGATGAAGCTCCAGGGGTTTCCTTTCTTTTAGTGGGTAGCTTCTTCCTCTTAGGAGCCGGTGAGGCCATGAGGAATGCTAGAATAATAAAAAACCCTGCAATCATAGACATATAGTTCAGCCCCAATAACCAAGTTCATTTAAAGTTTAGTTTAATTCACTCAAAATACGTGCATCCTCTATTTCTAACATGGCAAATGGTTATTACCTAAACTTAAAAGACAACATTACTAACTTGGACTCAACTACAAGCAACATGAATAACACCTTTAATGCACAAAGGGGCAGCGTCAAACACATTCATTCACAATAGCATTTAATCAAACACAAAAGGCATATATGAATTTCTCAATTTCTTTGTTTAACAACCACCAAAACTCAATAATATACTCAATAATAAATTATTTGGCAGCCAATTCATCCTCTCCATGCACAAAATTCAAATGCATATTCATTGATACATTTCATCATACATCTTGTGGTCATAAGTTTTCTTTATTGTGTTGATTACAAACTAAACATTAAAGTCTCCCTCAAACATCTAATCCATAAGAAGCAATAAAATAATGGAGGAATTCATTAAATTAGCCCTCAAAGCATAAAGAAAAGACAAATCTAAAATTAAAACTAATCTACACTAGACTCAAAACAAAACCAGAAGAAAAGTCAAATACATCGTAAACCAAAGAGGCATGAAATCAAAAAGAGACTACTGAAAAATTAAAAGAAAAGGAGAGGAAACCACTTACCAAACATGGTGAAGATCAATAGAGCACACACACATAGAGTTGGAGATCAAAAGCTCGCTAAACCAACTTTTAATTAGTGAAGAACACCCAAAAGCACACAACAATCAAAGGGAATGAAGAATAGTGGGTATATTGAGGTGGGGATGGGAAAAATGCACCCTAAGAGGTCAGTCGCATAAGAAGAAGCACCGGGAAGGGGGTGTCAACAGTAGGGAGAATGAGGAATTAGGGTTTAGAACCCTTTTATAGCACGATGTGCCACTATAACGGTAAGAACACACTGCTATAGCGGTGCGTGATAGAGAGTTCCCTTTCTATTTTTTTTTAATTTCTAGACCTACCTCTATAGCGGTGCAAGGCAGAGAGTTAAGCCTTTTTTTTTTCAAATTTTCCAGGCCCTCACTGCTATAGTAAGAGGAAACTACCATTATAGAGGTGTATGGCAGAATCAAATCTTAAGTCCTAGGCATCACCATTATAGCAGAACAGTCCTACTGCTATAGCGCCACTTGACAGAATAAACCTCTCATAATACAGAAATCAAGATAGAAAAACTCCTTTATGCATCCTTAACCCTCACAAGTAAAAATCTCACTTCTTTTCAATCATATGCCCCATAAATCACTCAAACCAATCCCCTCAACACAATCCCTCATATTCAATCAAACTTTAACCATATTTAAACATTCAATCCAATAGCAGATATCACAGCAGATCAAAATACTGATTTTAGACCAATTAAACACATTGCCAACCCTTAATCAACCATCCAACAATTACAAATACGAGATTAGACAGGTTACAAACATAATCAGCATTTTCAGCAATCAAACAATATAAATCATATATCAACAGCAGTATCAGCACACCATCAGCCAATTACAATTAAAAACTAAACTAAGAAGGCTAGAAACTTGGGTTACTTTCCAAGAGTACTAAGTTTGTAGTCTTTAGCCAGACTTTATCAGGGTGCCTATGCTCAAGGTGGATCTTCCAATGTTGGCCACTTCGTAAATGTTTTCAAATGAATGGCAACCATATTTACAATGTCAGGAGGTTTGAATTTAATGAGATCATCAAAAAATTTGGCATAAACCTCTGAAATTTCAAAAACTCCCCTTGTTCTTTTTCCCACGTCTTTAGTGTCCTTTAAAAAATCTTTATGCAGATCTCATTATGAAAATACCTATGAGAATTCTCATCGATCATCTTCAAGAAGTAGCATTTCTCTGGGTCATTAGGAGCTTTCATTGCCTTGTTCATGTTAAAGGTGACTTCTTGATTACTGACCCACAAAATTAATTCACTTTTATGAACATCCTTGACAAATACATCCTTAGTAACTCCTTTCGAATAACATAATGAACAGTCAGCCAGTTGAAGAGTTACTATGGTAGGCCAAGCATTTCCCAAACCTAATTTCTTGATGATAGACCACGACATTAGATTCACACTTGCTCCTAGATCACATAGTGCCTTACCAGCAAAATTTTTTCCAATGTTACATGGGATCATAAAGCTATGCAGATCTTTCATTTTGCTAGGAAACTTCTTTTGAAGAATTGCACTGCATTCTTAAGTCATAGCAATAGTTGCAAACTCACCCAAGCACCTTTTTTTCTTGATCAAACATCCTTCATGAACTTTGCATAACTGGACATTTGTTCCAATGCCTCCACGAATGGCATGTTAATGTGAAGTTACTTTAGGATCTCCAAGAAATTTTTATATTGCTTGTCTAGATTGATTTTTTTATGCCTCTGAGGATATGGTAATGGTGGAACAAAATTTTTAGCCTTCATATCTTTTATCATATTTCCAGATTTACCTTTAGCCTTTGAAGCATCAATTTTTCCAGTTACAGTCTCTTGCAATTTAGCAACCTTGTCTTTTTCTTCTTCAATAACCATTTCTTTAGGCGGCTCATGTGGCCTAAAAACCTCAGAAAGTTCCTTGCCACTCTTTAATGTAATGGTCTTATAGTGCTCATTACCCTCCCTTCTTGGGTTGTTTTCAGTATTATTAGGAAGATTACCATGTGGCTTATTATTCAGAGTAAGTGCCATTTGTCCCATCTGAGTCTCTAAATTCTTGATGGCCACATTTTGAGTCTGATACATTAACTCATTTCTCTCCATAAACATCATAAACATTTCCTCTATTGAAGGTTTCTTCTCCACTTGAGGTGGTGGAGCTTTATTTTGAGGAGGGTAGTTATTCTGATTAATAAATCCAGGAGGTTGAGATGGCCTACCAGAAGATGATGAAGCTGTCAGATTTAGACAGTGATTGTTGCTCCATGAAAAATTTGGATAATTCCCATTCCCTGAATGATATACATTGGAATAAGAATTACTTTGATTCCTCTGAGTATTTTCCATGTAATTTAATTGTTCCATAGTAGAAACTTCCTCACAACAGCCATTAATGTGAGCATCTCCATAAAAATTACACTAGGGTTTCAGGTTGCTTATCGCATTTACTCTTTGCTCTTGTTGTTTAGCACACAACATATCAACCTTTTTAGTTAAGGCCTCATTTTGTGCTAGAAGAGCATTAAGAGTATCCAATCCCAGTATTCCTTTCTTAAGATTACTCCTGGCTCTGATGGAAGCATTTTGATTAGCTGCCATAGTTTCAATTATTTCCTGAGCTTGTTCAATGGATCTAGCCATCAATGTACCGCCAGTTGTGGTGTCCAGTCTATCCCTACTTTCATATGCCAATCCACTGTAGAAGATCAAAATTTGTTGCCACTCCTAAATACCATGGTTGGGGCATATTCTCAGCATCTCTTTAAATCTCTCCCAAGCAGCATATAAACTTTCACCCTCTTGTTGATAAAAAGCTGTAATTTCATTATGCAATTTCACTAACCTTGAAGGAGGGAAGAATTTTTCTAGAAATTTCTTTTGAAGCTCAGCCTAAGTAGTAATGCTTCCTGGCGGTAGAGTTATCAACCAACTTTTTGCACTATCCTTAAGGAGAAAAGGAATAGTCTGAGGCGAATGGCATAATCAGTGACTCCGTTAAGCTTGACCAGATCACAAATATCAAGAAAATTCATAATATGGTTGTTTGGATCCTCTATGAGGCTTCCCCCAAATTGACTTTGTTGGACAAGGTTTAGCATCATAGCCTTCATCTTGAAGTTATGAGCACCAATAACAGGCTTCACTATGCTCGAGGTGTTTCTAGCGTTATGCGGTGAAGCATAGTCCCAGATTGCTCTATATCCTTCCTGAGGCTCATTGCCCGCACCATTACCAACATTAAATTTAACATTCCGATGATTCTGGTTATCTTCAGCCATTTCTTCTTGTATAACTTGGCTTACTTGCATTTTTCTAGCTCCACTTCCTTTATAGTTCTCCTTGCAAGTCTTTTAATCTCAGGCTCGAAAAGAAGATCAGAAGGATCAAGGGTACCTCAATATACAACAAGAAACACCAGTTAATAATGAAAAATACAGCAGCCAAAAAAATTCAACACAAGAAAAGCTAAAATGACTAAATAAAAAAATAGAACAGAAAAGAAAGAAAACAAAACAAAACACAAAGCAAAGAAGTGTCTAAACTAGCATGTTTAAATTCCTTTGAATATTAGCACAACAATTAGTCCCCGACAACGGCACCAAAAACTTGTTAAACGAATTGGCAAGCGCACTAGTCGCACAAGTAATATAGTGAAAAGAGTTCAGATTATCGTTCTCACAAAGACTAACTAGCTAACTACCCAAAAAACTTAAAATGTATTAGTCAGACAACCCAATTTAGATTAAAGTTAGCTCTAAATTGAAAATTAAGGTAACATTCAAAAGATAAAAATATTTTTTATACTTTTTCCGCAATTAAATAGAACACATGCAAATTCATATGAAATTAAATTAATAAAAGGTCTAGGGTAACTAATCCCCCTCTCTCGTCCTAAGAATTGGTAAGTCTCTCTAATACTTATGATTCTAATCAATCATACACTTTAATCTTAGGTTTTTTAATGGCTTAAAGTGATTCTCCAAAACCTAAATTAAGCTATTCAACTCCAACATAATCCCTTATGTGAGTTTAAGCTAAATAAACGTCAACCTAATTTGATTAAACGAGGTTAATTAATATTCCTATTAATTAACAAGCAAAACCCCTAAGTTTAACCACTCGCCCTAAACACTTAGTGTTCTACAGCCACCTCCCTCACCAAAGTTTAGTGGAAGCAACAAGCAAATTGTGAAGTAATCAATTTTAGAGCAAGCACAACAAAAATGAGTGAAAGGAATGCATATATTGAATAAAAATCACAAGATTAGAGAAAAAACAATTCCTAATTAGAGATTAGGTTCATAGTGACCATAGAATAGAAATTTAGCTACTCATAGTTCTAAAAATGCATAAAACAACAGAAAATGAAGAAATCTCCATGAAACCAAGGTTGAGTTGATGAAGATCGGGCTTGAAATGCTTGAAAGATGGATTCCTCCTCTTCTTCTAGTAGAACTCGACGCCCTTCCTTGTATCTCGAACTCAGAATGACCTAAAGAAGTTGCCTTTTCACTATTTAAACTTCCAGAGAAAAATTGCAAAAATATGATCCGTCGCTATAGCGATATTGTCCCACCGCTAAAGCGGTACCTCTTTACTTAATAATACTGGAGTCAGGATCCACCGCTATAGTGGTGGGAGGCAAAGAGTAAAGTCCCTATGTTATCAAGTTCCAGTGACCACCACTATAGCGGTACTAATTCACCGCTATAGTGGTAGAAGACAGACAGGCATGCTTCAACTTCTTCGGCTCCAGCAGTGGCCACTATAGCGGCATATGTCTACCGCTATAGTGGTGGATGACAAAATATCAGTCTTCAGGGCTTCAGAAATGCCATATTCGTATGTGTATCCTCCTCACCAACTCAAACTACATCAAGTAATAAATAATACCATTAAACCACAGGTTGGAGACATGAAATTACTCAAACTAATCAAAATTCAAATAAAACAAAAACTAACCTAAAACATTCAAAACACAGGGTTCAAGAACACAAGTCAAGGTAAGTAAGAGATAAAAAGATAGGGCATTTAGCACCAATACGGTGATAAATCTAGAGCTTAACAGTTATCCAAAGTCGGTTATGAAACTGTGGTTAAAGAAACCTCGTTAAAATTTGAAGAGGACAAGCACAGAAAAAAGAGAGATGAAGATGAGAACAAACTCAGTGTGAGAGCGAATACAAAAACATAGACTAAAAGCGACAGAGAGGGAGCACAAGCGACAAGAGAAGAAGCAGAGAGCGGGTGACATCGGAGACATAGTCACTGTCTTCAGAAGATAGAAACAAAGGAGAACAAAAGGAGAAGATCAATCTGGGTCGGGTAGTTCATTGGTTATGGGTTTGGGTTATGTTTTTGGGTCATGGTGGAAGTTGACATGACATTATTTCTTTCATGTCAACTGCTGACATGACAAACTTGAGCTTACATGGCATTGACCGTTAGTCAACTTAACCGTTTTTTTAATGGAAGAGGTAAACCGCACAAAAGGAAAAGTTGATGGGGGGTTTTCTGTTGAGTTTCAAACTTAATGGGGTTTTTTTGCACATTGGCAAAAGTTGATAGGAGTAAAGTGCATTTTTCCCTTTTTTTTAACAACTTGGTCTATGAAAGTTCCTTTTTGTGAACAAAATAGTCCATACATGTCAACAAATAAAATAGTGCCTATATGCCATGTCACTATCATGTCAATATATCATGGTGCACATCAGCAAATAATAGTGACAGTTATGGCAAAAATGTACAGAGAGACCATTTATTGTAGAAGTTTCAAATTTAGGAACTAAAGTGGTTAGCGACCATATTTTAGAGACTAAATCGTTATCGAAATACACTTTTAGGGATCAAAAAGTATGTTTACTCAAAATTTTATGAGTATATTTTTGTCTTTTTTTTTGTTAAGCATCTTGGTGATATTAAAAAGAAAAATAAATATTTGATTGGTTTTTTTTTAAGTTAAATGATCATATCAAAACAAATAAAGTTAAGAGAGCAAAGAGAATCATAAGGTAAAGTTAATAGACTATATTAGAGCAAAATAATATTAAGGAACCAAAATAAATTTGAAGGTAAGCCTACGGGACCAAATTGAAATATGAGATAAAAGTTAAGGTTTCAAATTAAAACAATTAAACTTAGGAGTAAAGTAAAATGAAAAGCGAAGTTAAAGAATTGAATTAAAATAAGATTCAGTTAATGAACTGAAATAAAATTTAAGAAAAACAAAAAAAACGAAATAATATTTTAGCCATTATTTTTAGGCTAAAATACATTATAGTCCCATGAACTTTAGTCTAGGTGCATTTTACCCCTTCAAATTTTGAAATTTGGCAAATGACCCCTTAAACTTTACAACCCTTGCAACAAACCCCCATCTGTTAGTTTCTGTTGAAATTGACCAACACTGAAAGCCAAGTTAGCAGTTGACCTACAAATCACAGAAAAAAATCCAAGTGGCTGCCATATGCCAAGTGAGTCATCTCAAAACTCTCCTCCCTCATCTCTCCCATTCTCCCTCTCCCCTCTGTTACATTTGAAACCCACAATGCAAAAATTCTAGATTGAAGACTGGAAATATGAAGCAAGCTCCACCATAATCGAGATGCTCAACTGATGCCTTGGTTCGTCAACGTTATTTGCCGTTCTATTCGCCGATTTTCGAAACCCACAATGCAATTCGTTGTTTGCCGATTTTCATTTTGTAGGTTCCCGACTCAGTTTCATGGCATTTTCTCTGGTCAGAAATATTTATTTGACACTTTTCTAGTTTGAGCATTTTCTGTTTTGAGATTCTTCAGGTTTGTGATTTGATTTGAGAATTTTTTTGGTTTGGCAATTTTGAGGTTCGTGTTTTATTGACGGTTTAGAAAATCGTACTGATCACTAAATCGGTTGAGGAACCAGTTCAATAATTAATCGATAATCGAACAGTACCGTTGATACTTAAAATATATAATTAATGTATACATTACAAAAATTAAAATATATAATATATAATATTAAACTATTTTAAACATGTTAATATTTATATGATTCCTAAACCTTATCTTAATAGTTAAATTTTTAGATATTTTTTAAAAATACATAATAATATTCAGTAAAAATTTAAAAAATTTCAAAATTAAAAAAAAGATTAAACCAATTAAATTGGTTAATTTTACTAGTTCGATTGATTTTTTACGAGTTAGAATACTCACTGTTTCACTAGTCTAAATCAAACTAGTTCTCTAACCAATTTATTAATTTTTTTGGTTTAATTGACTGATTGAGTCTGGTTATCTTAATACTGATTTTACTGTGTTCATATGCACCTTTGTCCAATTTGTTGTTGGAGAATTTTAGCGCAACTGAGTCGCAAAAAGAAAGAAATTAGAGGTCTGCATATGGCAGTATCATTGGTCTACACAATACATATGGTTTTCGATTTCCATTTTCCAATATAGTAGAAGGGAAGACAACATTGATTTTCAAACTGTAGGTTGCACATCGGAGAGACGAAGGGGGAGAGCTTGGGTTAACTTGACACATGGCAGCCACTTGGAATTTTTTTCTTGACTTGGAGGTCAATTGCTGACTAGGCTTTGAGTATTCTGTAACAAATGAGAGTTCCTTGCAAAAGGTTGTAAAGTTTAAGGGAATCATTTGAGCTTTAAAGTTTAGAAAAGTAAAGTAAGGCTTTTTTTTGTTTTTAAAGACGAAGACATCTTAATAGAATACACATTTGATTATTAAAATGTTTTTTTTGAATTTAAATACTAAATGATTTTGGGACTGTTTTTTTTAACATTTAAAAATATATAAATAATTTATAAAAAATTATATTCAAATAATTTTCAAATAAAATAGTGATTAACATTTGTTATTAATTATTGTATGTATTATAAAATTTATTGTTAATATTTTTCAAAAAATTGTATTATATGAATAAAAATATAATTTATATTTTTATATTATATATAAAAATTCACTTTTATATAGTAGTAGTAAGATTCGATTTAAATAAATTAAAATAATCACTTACATTCAACGTAAAACAGATTCAATTTCTTTAAGAATTCTTTTTAATATTTAAATAAAATAATTAATACTCAGCGATGCAGCTTTGAAAAGTTTTTAAATTTGTCTTAAGATCTAATTTATTAACATCTATTTAAATCTATTAAAAATTAATAAAAATGAAAAGTAAACCCTCTTAATGATTTAAAATTTAAACCAAATCATACCCCTAGACATAGACTAAAGTAGATAAGAATAAAAATGTATTTTATCCTTATTTTTATTGTAATAATATTAATCACCATTGGCCACGACTTGTCATTTGTCGCTGTCTCTTCCTTATTATCATCAATTTTTTCTTTTTTAATGTCTTGGATGAAGGTCATCGGTATAATAAATATTACCACTTATCAGTTCAGAAGCAAACTAAAAAGAAATAGACACAATTAAATAAATAAAATAGGCCATTATTATGCATTCCTTCCCAGGAGTCAGAATCATATAACGAAACGATAATAATGGAGATCCAATTCATTTATACAATACGAGGGAAGTGAAACTCTCAAATTATTAAATAATTTTTGATAATGAAATGATTAGATGATTTACAGAAAATTTTAATTTTTTTTTTGCTCACGATGTATTAAAAAAATTGTGTAAGGTTTATAATATAGTAACACATTGTTTGCATGACTGTAATATTTTAATGAGTATATTATATTTAACAGTACACTTACTTTGTTTCTAGAATATTATTTGACTTTCTGATATTTAATATATAATGTAAAAAATGGCCTTTATTTATTTTTCTAATAACAAAGTTTATGTTTCGCATAATATGTATTCTTCGAAAAATAAAATCATTCTAATTATTTTTGCTGTCATATTTAGAATAAATTCATATATGTTAGAAATTTTAATATCAATTAATTATTACATTAAAAGTAAAATTCTTGTCTCATGTTGTGCATAAAATTAATTTTATTAATAAAAATAAATGAAAAGAAATTTTTTTGTAATATATATCAAATGTTAGTAATTTTGAAATATATTTAGCAAACGTTAATAATAATTTCAAATTATACAAGATAAAATATATTAAATGTATTCTATTCAAATATCACAAGAGGTTGGATTAGTAATCAATGTTAGTTAGTTGGGGTGATTGAATCACAAAATTAGATTAAGAATCGTAAGACACTATGAATTTTTAAAAAATAAGTATAAAAAAGATTATATAATTCACTAAAATTTTTAAATAAATTACAATTTTTTTTAAATCTCAGCATACTTCTGTAAAATATATTATATATTGCAAGATTCATGTCATACATAACCACATCTTCGAAGTAGTAACAGAACAATAAAATCAAATAAAATAACAAAAAACTTGGTTTTGGAAGACTAAATTTATATAATAGACTAAAACAATTCAACTCTAAGGCATTAATTGTTAGTAAGTCATTAAATTATGTATAATAGAATAAATTCAAATTTAATAAATTAGGTAAATTAATAAATTTGATAAATTAATCACATCACATTAAATGAATTTGAAGAAATCAGGGTAAATTACTATATAATTGGTATATAATTATTATATAATCACATTAAATGAATTTGAAAAAATTAAGGTAAATTAATAATTGTGATAATTAATATATAATTGCTATACATTTGATAAATCAAGTAAACTTTTCGTTTGAAATATAATATGTTATTCTTTGGTAAATTATTATTTATTATATACGAATAATCAAATAATTAATTGCTATACATCTATCTTTAGAAGCGATAAACTATAGAATTCTATTCTACATCATGCTTGTCCATTTTCCTTCTTTGAATATACTGTTGTAACTCGACAACTCTCTTTCTCCCAACTAAGTTCTCTCTGCTCATCTTTTGTCATTTGATCACCTCCTCATGTCAATCGGGAACCCAATCGACACTTGGTGATATGGCTTTTTAATACTCCAACCTTTTTTCCCTTTAGGTACGTTTTTTCAATTTTTTTTCGTCCATATATATATATATATATATATATATATATATATATCTCAAAGAACAAGATCATGATACAATGGACTGGCACTATTTTCCTGCCATCATTTTTCTGAATCGAAGAAGAAAGTCATGATCCAATGAACTAGCACTATTTCCCTGGCGCCGTGTTCCTCCGTAGCTTTGGTAGACTATCTGCTCAATTTTCATGCCTATTACTGCAACAATTTGTTTTCTCTAAGAGGTGCAAATTTTCTTGCAAAAAGAAGCTCAAAGGAATTAACTTTTCTATAATTCTCATGCTGATAAGTTCTTTTGGTTTGTATTGTAAGTATATTATCACTTCTTTTACACGTTTTGTAAAATTTATATTTTTAACATGTATCCTTACTCTATGAACTTTTTTTTTTCACATCTGCATGGGCTTTAATATTCTCAGAAACTCACCTATTCTTCTAAATCATAGTAATTCTTATCACAAAATTCAAACCTATTTTTCCATATATCTCAAATACAGGTGTTTTCAGGTTAGCAATAATAAAAAAAATGTTGTCTATCATTGAGGCAGACCATTTGAAATTTTCAAGCTATGTAAACTTTCATTTTCATCAAATCTTAATATTTTTTTTAATTTGACTTTCGGAGTAGATTCTTCTTGTACAATTAATCTCATATAAACTTGAATCTCCTACTATACTGGTACACAAAATATCTCTAAAATTATGTTTTGTAATTGCATTGTCTAAACTGTGAGGTAGTAAAAAACCTTGAATTAGAAACTGATACACGTGTCATGATTTCTTTCTTTAGGTAAATTAATAAATTTGGTAAATTAATAACATCGCATAATGTTAATTATTTGATTTGAATTTATTGAAATGATTTGAATTGAAATTAAAAAAAATTACCTTTATTATTTGACCATTGTAGGATAATTAATGATATCACATTAAATGAATTATTTGATTTGAATTGAAATTAAAAAATAATTACCTTTATTATTTGATTTGAATTGAAATTAAAAAATAATTACCTTTATTATTTGATTTGAATTGAAATATATACATAATAAATTGTTGAAATATACATACATAAGGATCAAGACATATTGACATCAATTCTTGATCAAATATATAAAATTTCTTTACAGTTGATTATCCTAGAACATTTTTAATTTGATTATTATTTTTTGTAAAAAATTAAATTAAAAACTTTTTATTGATTACACATACGTCTCATTATTTTATTTCATTTGATAGCCTATTTTATATCATAATATAATGTAGTCATTTATTATCATAAATTTTATATTAAAAATTATAATTTATATTTGTATAAATAATCAAAATTTATATCATAATATTTATGTTTAAAAATTATATGTCATAACTCATAAATCTTATAAGTTTCACAAATTTATAAATTATAGTATTATTATCATATTATATGAGTCCCAATGTATTTAATATATTATGTGGTTATTATTAAAGTGAATAACAAAATATATTATCATAATTATTAATTAGTGAAATTGATAATGATAATTAGTCTATTTTATTATTTTATTTGATTTGAATGAATAAATAAATAAGGTAAATTAATAAATTTGGTAAATTAATAAAATCACATAATATTAATTATTTGATTTGAATTGATTTAAATGATTTGAATTAAAATTGAAAAATAATTACCTTTATTATTTGACCACTGTAATGTCTTAAAAAAATTTTTAGTAGGTAAAATAAACTTGATTGTGGAATTTATATGTGAATTAAAAAAAATTGTTTTATTTGACTTTATTTTGATTTGTTTCTAAAATAATTCTTCATTTAATATAAATCAAAGTTTAAGATATGAATTTTTAAATCATAACCCCTTGATTGAAGAAAGAGATGAAAGTCAAATTCTTGAAAGACAAAATCTGAGATTTGGAGATTCAAACGTAGCAACAACCTTCAATGTTTTTCTTCTTTGGATCTTTTTAAAACAAAAAAAAAAGATGCATTTAGAAGTAAAGATGAAATCAATATTTAATCAATCATCAATCTGTGTAACAAATAATTTATAACAAATAAAAAATAATCCGTAAACTAACAAATTTACGTATTTTATTCATTTAAATTTATTCTATTAAATAAATAAATCAATTCAAATCAAAATTTAAGTAAGTAAAATAAATTTGATTATAGAATTGATAAATTAATTCAAAATATTTATATTTAAAAAATATATGTCATGACTCATAAATTTTATATAAATAAATTGTAATTATTATTATTTTTATAAATTACAAAAATTTTTAGAGTTCTGATTTACCCGTGCATCTCACGGGTCACAACACTAGTTTAATACTAAAATATATAGCAATAGAACAGTTACTATACAATGGCGGATCTTGAACAAAATTATTGAAGGGGCTTAAACATTTTATTATTTTTTTTGAGGGGGCTATATAAAAGAAAATTGAATTGGTAAATATTTTTTTAAGAAAATTGATTAAGAAATTTTTTTGGGGGACGGTCATCCCTGCCTGTCTAAATGAAGATCCATCCCTGCTACTATAACAACAATAGAACAATGCCACATAAATAAGAAAACAACACTACAACGGCAAAATCAAATAAAAAACCAGCACCAATTTGACCATGTAAAGAGAAACAACCCAGATTGGTGAAGACTCGGCCAAACTAGGGAGGCACCAAACTAGGGAGGCAGAATGAAGCAAAAAAGCCACGAAACACGTAGCAATTTTGGCTTAGGAATCAAAGAACAATGTGATAAGGAGATGGGCGTGTAGGTTTTGTATGCTAAACTGTTTTATGCTTAAAAAAATCAGTGTGGTAAGGATAGTCTAAAGTTGTACAATCTTATGATCCTACAATCACAGAATCTCATGCGATTCTAAAGTAAAAATAATCCTATGTGCAATCCTATAAAGAAAGGCAAGATATGATCATGATTTTGATCAATCTTTATAGTCAAGATCGTGATATTAATAACTATGCCAATGAGCTTTTAAATACTTATGATTCCAGAAAAAAAAAATCACTAAGTTTTTTTTTAATTTTCTGTTTCTAAATTCATTCAATTGTTAATAACTATGTTATTACATATATATATATATATATATATATATATATATATGTTACATTGAAGTATCACCCGAAAAAACAAAAAAGGGAGAATATTGATTTGAAGTTAGGGAGGAAATGACATGAATAAAATAGAGCATCTCATAATTTAGACTAACCAACATAATAACATGACAAGCATATATATCCGAGGCTGCTATTTCAGCAACACAAAGAATACTGTTACATGACAATACACAAACTCCTCCTTCTTTATTACGTATGGAAAAGGAAAGACACATGAGTTACAGCAATGGCCTTTCTGCTTTACTTGCCTCTGACGCTTGCACACCTCCCAAAAAGGTTAGTCTATGTGAAAGCAGGGTTTTTAGTTAAAGTTAAACCACGAAAAGGGACTACGAATCTTATCACATTGCTAAATGAATCTATGTGGTATCTAATCTCATTTTGTACATAGAGTGCGTTTGGAAGAGTTTATTTTGAGTTTTTTTAGCTTATTTTATGGCATAAGCGCTTATGCACATATTTGGGAGAGCTTATAGAAATAGCTTATGACATGTCTATAAACTGTTTTCAACTTATTTTCATAGGCTATTCAGAATAGCTTATGAAAATAAACTGAAAACAGCTTATGTGAAGTTTGCTCTCATAAATTCTTCAATTGTAAAAATAACTTATATATAAGTGCTTATTCTATAAGTACTTAAATAAGTTGTTTATCCAAACAAGATCATAGTTGAATATTGATTTATGAACATTAATATGCTTCATTGCTTTAGGTCTAAATGTTTAATTTAATTGAAATTAATTGTTAGAAGTTACATTAAATTGTAAGATATTACAATTAATTTTCATTAAATTGGATAGGATTGGTCTCATGTAGTTAGTTAATTTTAATTTTAATAAAAAATTTAATATAATTTTGTTACATCTTTACATTTGTGTATCAAATTTCTTATTAAACTAATAAATAACTCGTGCAATGCACAAATTGTATAAATAATAATTGAATATATAAAAATAAATATTAAATAATTTATAGCTTTTGAAATTATATAGTAGGAGTAAGAATTTTTTTAAAAAGTAATTTAACTATCCCAGACCATAGATTTAGGTAAATGTTTTTATAATTGTTAAAGTTGAGTCAAGATTGTTTAACATGAACTTGATTCACGTTACTCCAATGTAAAGATCTAATCGTTTGTTTTGATGATCTGACTTATTCATATGTGAGAATAGATTTATTGTTTATCTCTAAAGACAAGTAGAATGCATATCTCTCAGTGAACCATTGGATATGAGATTCAACGACCTAAATTTCAAGTGGTGATTTTTTTTTTTTAAAAAAGATACTAAAATTTGGACCGTTAGATTTCATATCTAACAATTTACAAAGAGAAAAAACATGCTGTTTGTCTTTGAACACTACAAGAAAAACCAGAATCAAAGATGAAATTTTTGTCTCTAATTGCATAGAAGTTTGTCTCTGATGGATCAGAGACAGATTTAGAGACAGAAAAAATTTCATCTCTAAAGGGGGCATCACAAAGAAATAGAGATGGAAAATATTCTGTCTCAATATCAGAGACGAAAATTATTCCGTCTCAAATCTGTAGCGGACATTTTGGTCCCTAATTTCGTCTCCAATTAGAAACAAAAATTCTATCTCTAATTCTGCCTCTAATGTTTAGGTTCAAAAAATTAAAAAATGCATGCATAATCAAATAATTTAAATAGATTATACCATGCAAATTTTCAAGAAAATATTTAGCGAACAAGAATGAAATTGTAAGTATTAGAGTTAGTGGGAAGATGAAGAGAACTTCGCCTAATATAACTTGTTTAAACTACTTGATTATGCATGCATCTTTTAAATTTTTGAACCAAAAAAAATTAAATTAATACCTTAATTACAGATGATGTGCACAAATCTACTTTATCTTTCTCCCATATGTATTGTTTAAATTGTTCACGTGTGTTAAAATGTGCATAAAACAGGCTTCAGTCAAGTAGAGGGGAATAACTGTAATCAGTGACTTAATTAATAATAAGAATAAATGCTACTGATTACAATCATCTCCCCTCCACTTGATGAAGCCTGTGTTATGTGCAATTTAACACATATAAACAATTTAAAGAAGTGGTGCAACTTAACATAGGCATCCTAGACATGAATACTGGCAATCACAAAAAAAACATAAAAAATGAGAAACATCAACATGATTGTCACAAAGAACATAAAAAATCATCAAATTGCCCCTAAATTGATGAAGACTTTAAAATAGCTCCACTAATAACATTATCCCTACACTTGGCACAAAGACACCTTTAGGGTCCGTTTGATTTGTAAAAATATTTCTTGTTTTCATTTTCAGTTTTTATTTCTTGAAATGCATTTTCATTTTCAGTTTTTATTATTTTAAGAAACTTGTTTGGTTTGTAAAGTTGAAATCTGTTTCCAAAAAATGAAAACAATGAAAACATGCTTGGTATGAATATTTCTGAAAATGAAAATTTTAAAAACATGTTTGGTTAATGTGTTTTCGATTCTTTTCTTATCAATTTTCAACTAAGGTTTCAAATAATTTTTTATCATATTTGCACATACACACATATAAAGAAATCAAAAAACAAATCTGTTTAACTTTACAGATCACTTTATAGATTGCCAAATAAGATAATATATTTAATTAAACTTAACCAAATCATATCAAATACATAAAATTAGCTCTACTAATTAGAGTCATTTTTATGTAAAAATAATACTAATGAGTTCTATTTGCCCACATTTTATTGGCAATATTTTCTCTAATTTGTGCCATTTGAGCAGTCTGAGCAACATCAACAGTAATGCCCTCTTAGTGTCATAATCCATGTTCTCATGGTATTGTTGCACCTTCTTGAGAATAATCTTCAAACAGTCTATCAGTAGCATATTGCATCCTAATGAAGTTATGAATAGTGCAACATGCTGTAGGAATTTGTCTTTGTCTTCGTATTGGATAATTTGGCATTAATTTTAAAATGGAAAATCTTGCCTTCAATACTCCAAAACACCTTTCAATGACATTCCTTAATGAAGAATGTCTATGATTAAACAATTCATACTTGCCCCTAGGTCGACTTTGTCCATGATAATCTCGTAAATGGTATCTCTGGCCACGATATGGAGCAAGATATCCAGGCATATTAGGATAACCAGAATCAACAAGATAAAATTGATCTGTTAAAAGAAAAACAAATGATTTCATGAGATAACTCAAATGTTCATAAAATATTAATTTAACTACTAATATTTTAATATGTTGATATACCTCCATGAGGTTTCGGAAAATTGTTTTCGGGTTTCAAGGCATCTAAAAACACCCTTGAATCATTTGCTATCCCTTCCCATCCAGTATACACAAAGGTGAACAATATATCAAAATTGCATACTGCCATGACGTTTTGTGTCACTAAAACTTTTCTTCCACGAAAGGCAGTTTGTTTTGTTGTAGGAGCCCAAGTAGCAACATGTGTGCCATCAATAGCACCAATGCAATTCTATAATTGAAACAAAAATTAACTATTATAACTTAAAAAAACTCATTATCTAAAATACAATAACAACATAAGTAATAGTTTACCTTAAAATAGGGAAAGTATTTTCAATTCTCCAAAATGCGTCTGTGAGTACTCCCTTGATTTCTAGGTCTTATGATTGTTGTGCCCAACACGCAAACAGCTCGAAGTACTCTTCTAAACCATTTGCTTACTGTATGAAGAGAATGTTGAAAACGCTCTGCAATAATTCTGTGGCGCAAGCTATGACAAACTATGATCAAGAATATTGCCACTGCTTCCTCTACACTTACTTTTTTACCATCCCTGAAATTCGCCACATTTTTTAAAACATCACAAAAGTCTAGAAATACATGTTTGTCCATTCGAAAACTTTCATAACATCTAGCTTCATGGCCAACCAAAAATTCAAGAGTATACATCTTTCCCGTCAACATGGAAGTTCTACAAGGCACCTTGTCAATAAAAGACTTGTTGGTACTCCATGATTAATTGAATCATAATTAAGTCTCCTAAATCATCATCCAAGTCACTTGAGTCCGTACTACTCTCAATGAGTAAATTATCTCTATTTTCATCCATGGACATACTGATCTGTTCAAAAGTTTAACATAAATTAATACTAAACTATTAAAACATGTAAAACTAGCATAACTTAGACATAATTGTAGTAAGCATAATCACTTCAAATATATCAATTACGTATAATAAAGTTATACAATTTATAAGTACTAAATAATGTGTTAAAAGCCAAAATGATAAGAAATAACAATAATATTGATAAGTTCTACAATCAAGTAAAGCATCCTACTCAAAGGATTCTAGGGATAGCAAATGATTCAAGGGTGTTTTTAGATGCCTTGAAACCCGAAAACAATTTTCCGAAACCTCATGGAGGTATATCAACATATTAAAATATTAGTAGTTAAATTAATATTTTATGAAGAGAATGTTGAAAATGCTCTGCAATAATTCTGTGGCGCAAGCTATGACAAACTATGATCAAGAATATTGCCACTGCTTCCTCTACACTTACTTTTTTACCATCCCTGAAATTCGCCACATTTTTTAAAACATCACAAAAGTCTAGAAATACATGTTTGTCCATTCGAAAACTTTCATAACATCTAGCTTCATGGCCAACCAAAAATTCAAGAGTATACATCTTTCCCGTCAACATGGAAGTTCTACAAGGCACCTTGTCAATAAAAGACTTGTTGGTACTCCATGATTAATTGAATCATAATTAAGTCTCCTAAATCATCATCCAAGTCACTTGAGTCCGTACTACTCTCAATGAGTAAATTATCTCTATTTTCATCCATGGACATACTGATCTGTTCAAAAGTTTAACATAAATTAATACTAAACTATTAAAACATGTAAAACTAGCATAACTTAGACATAATTGTAGTAAGCATAATCACTTCAAATATATCAATTACGTATAATAAAGTTATACAATTTATAAGTACTAAATAATGTGTTAAAAGCCAAAATGATAAGAAATAACAATAATATTGATAAGTTCTACAATCAAGTAAAGCATCCTACTCAAAGGATTCTAGCCAACCCTTTCGTCTACAAGCTGACATCTTAATGAACATGCATCTCCAATCTGGATCCTTGAATATTTTTGTTGCCTTGTTGTACAAAAAATTTGAAACGTCATCCATAGAGTCTAATAACTCTATGCACCTATCAATAGAATATGGATCAACTACAGGAGTTTCTTGTGCTTTATATCATTCTGCCCTTGCCTTACTCGCCTCTGTCCTTGCACTCATTGTTTCAGACCATTGTTCCAAGCATGCTTCAAGTATTTCTAACTTCGATATCTTGGGCTCTTTTCGTCGACGTTCACTTGATGAACTAATTGCCTTATTTTTTTTTACTACTCTCCTTAAAACCTTCATCCTCAACATCAACAACATGCACACCTTTTGAAAGAAAATCTTCCTCTAGCTCTCGCTCCTCATCTGAATTTGGTGGCTCTTGAGTGGAGGCATGACTTAACGCACCAGTTGCAGTGCTAGTATTGAATATCTCATCTAAGATTTCACAGTTGTGCTCAAAACCATGCCTCTTGAATTACCGGTAGAGTCGTCCTTTCTATATAAAAAAATGAAATAAATTTTATTAAAATGCATTTGCAAATATAATAAAAATAATCAATAAATTTTGCACGCACCGGAATAAGGTCTTGCCAAACTTCTTCATTAGCATTTACACGATTTGATTCCGTATCCCATGTAACTCCAGTGTGACCCAACAAAGTTGAAAACTCTCGATATTGAATCCGAAGACGGTTAAACTTTCCTTTCAATCTCTCAACACCATAATTTTGTCCAATGATTTTTGTCAATTCATCATTTACTTCATTCCAAATCTTCAACTTAAATGTTGATGATTGTAATTTATTGTTCTTCACTTGATCATATATTAGTTGAATGAAAGCTTTCGTATTTTGAACTGACCATTCCATAGTATCTCCTTTTTCACTTTTTTCTCCCATTTTGTTCTAATTACATAATATGAAATTTCAATTTATCAAGTAAATTTTCATGGGATATTAAGTACTAAATAGGGAAAATGGGATACAAACAATATATCTATTAACAATGATAAAAAATCAACAAACAAATTTGATTTAAATTTGAAGAGAGTAAGTACTATCAGCAACTTGTTGTCCAAATACAAATTAGAGCCTTTAACAAAAAAAATAATCATAAGCCCATATATTAAGGCATTCTATTCTTAATTTCTCCTTTTTTTTTAAATACTATCATTTAACAGCAACAACTTTCTAATCCAACAAGTCTATATTACATCATCTTTCTCGGGAACCCATAAGTCTACAAGGATCAAATGTACAAGAGAAGTCTCAGCCAAATTTATTCTTTCAATAAATCCCTACCTATAGAATTGATACATAAGGCAACAAAACTTCTATGAACACTTGCAGCACATGGCATTAAACAAAAAAGGTTAAGACATTAAAAAATTTCAATTGATACAGAAACCCACAAATATAGTCCATCCTTCAAACTCGACAATAACATAAATCTAGAGGAGCAAATGTTAAGGGGAAAATAGAACAACAAAAGGAACAAGGGGAAAAGGGAAGGAAGAGAAAGGTTGTTCAAAACAAACAACTCATTATATTTGCAAGAAAGACTAAACCTCATTCCAGTAGAAATTTTTATCGATATGTTCATAAACTGATTGCTTATAAAAGGGAATGATTGACTATTTAAAAAGAAATTTTCTCCTTTTTTTTAAATACTATCATTTAATAATATTTTTATAATATATTTATAAAAAATTAAAATAAATAAAGTTACAATGATGATAACATTAAGAGAATATACATATGTTATTCAAACCTCAATTTAAAAGACAATTATAGATCAAACAAAAAAACATTTTGAATACCCAAGGTTCATACTCTCATATTAAAAAGAAGTAATGTAATTGATTTATTGATAGATGATGGGGTGTACGCACAGTGGATGAAGGAGAGAAAGTAGGATTACATTAAAATAGCAACATTGGTTAAGAGTTATACAATAATGTGGGCTCATGGTGTCTGGTTTTGATCTTCTTGGCTGCGAAATTCCCACTACAACACTGGCCTCAGAGATACACCCAACAGAGAATGGAAGAATCACAAGCCTTTCCATTCTGTCTCTCATTGTAGAAATATGTATGATGCACCAGGATCTATATATATATATATATATATGGAGCTTGCTAGCTAACAAGAGAAATGCAATGATAGAGAAAAAAGGCAAGCTTGAAGAATTGGACAGTACATAGCTTAGGAATATAGCAGTCTAGCTAGAAGGAGGCTTCATATATATATATATATATATCAATCCACACTAGCTTTGTTATGAAGACACAATTATGCTACATATGCAGAGTGTGGCCACACTTAAAACCATTTGGTAGGTGATCGATATGTTTGGAGGATTCACCAATTAGTGAATTATTCAAATACAAGTGATAATGATCAATGTCAATATGGACAAGTTTAACCTAAACACACTATCAATTCACGTATATGTCTCTAACGAACTGATTTATTGAAAAAAGTGACTAAAGCTGACTTATGACTGTGATCAGGCCTATCCTTTTCCACTCCTAAATTCCCTTCACTTACCTCTCTTGTAGAATAAGCATCACAGAAAAATTTCTTTATGAGTGGATTTACCAACTGCCCCACCACTTCTCTTTCCCAGAAAATCAAGTAGAATGGAAAAGATAGGTAATCTGATAGTAGTGTCACGACAGATAGGAAAAAACAACACTTGCATTCCTATTTAAAAAAATATCTCATTTGCTTGACTACACCAACTCCAACGTCTCAAATTCTCATTGACTTTTGCCTCACTCTATACATACTCTTTCACAGTCAGGTTTCCACAATCGGTGAAGGTCACAATTCAATCAATTAAAAAAAACAGAGGCAATACTGACCCAATTTTAAAATGTAGAGACAATACAAGAACTAATGTTAAAATAAAAGAATATGTAAATACCCTAGGTTCAAGCGAAGCCATATCAAGAAGCAAGCTTAAAATCAAGAGTATATTCTTACCTCGCCGGATTTCAGAGATGAAGGCTCCGGAAAAGACTGAATGTCGTTGCGCCGATGAGTAGATAGCAAAATGGTGACTGCGCCTAGAAGCAGCAAGAGCACACCGAAAGAAAGAGCACACTAGAAGCGGCGAACTGGACTTGAACGGCGGCAAGAGAGGGAGGAGCACAGCAGAACTGGATGAAGTAGGGTGGACGAATGAACAGAAGCGTCGTCTTGATCTTCACTGATTTGGTTTTCAATTTATTTACAAAAATACCACCGCATTTCCAATGTTTTCAAGTTATTTACAAAAATATCACCTTGTTTTCACTTTTTCATTTATTTATTTTCAAAATTTAAAAAGAAAACACTGAAAACATCTTTTTTGATGTTTTTAGTTTTGGACCTATTTTCAAAAATGTTTTTAAAAAAATATTTTTATTAAATTCAACCAAACGCATTTTCAAGCCCGTTTTCTATTTTCAGTGAAAATGAAAACAGAAAATGTCCAAATCAAATGGGTCCTTATATTTCCATTTCTCCTTCTTTCATTTTTGGAATACTACAATTAGATGTTTAAGTTAGTTAGATGCTGAAATACTACATTTCTCCTTCTTTCAAGTACTGTAAGTCTCAAGCATGAACTTGGGTGTATGTTTTCCCATATATAGCCTACTCTCATGGAATTTTCTATTTTTAATATGTGGCTTGTCTTGAATATGTGTCGTAATGACCAGCCCCAACTGTAACCTTTTCGACGTGGGCGAAAACCAAAAGCACAAATGAAAAAAGACTAGAGGATACGTCTAGAATATATATGGTCATTCACAACAATTATATTTCATAAGAAGTTGTTCCAGTATATTTATTTATCAATTATATTTCCTATTCAACTCAGTTACGCGGCCTAAAATATTCCTTCTTGTCCTCACTTTATTCCTCAGGCTAAAATATTAAGCAGAAGCAGCCCCTTACAAACTAGGATTTTGTGAAAAAAAATATATATGTAAGAACAGAACCAACAAGAAAAAAAAAGGGAACAAAGCAAAAGCAATTCCTAGTAATAAATATTACTCTAAAATGTAGTATCTAAAGTGCAGTAAATATGCTCTTAAAATGCAGTACCTCAAAGGGGCAGTACATATGCCCTTAAAATCTAGAAAATAGAACCTCAAAAGTGCAAAAAAAAAAGAACCTCCATAGTGAGAATAACCGACACAAGCACAATTCCAGTATATTTCTACACTTCAAATTTTTCCAATACTATTCATTTGAAACTATCTTTTATACCTTCTTATGATTACTTTTTTTTATTAACCATTATTTAAAATAATTATGTTGATTGATTGTAAAAGCTAATAAGAAGAAATTGAAGCGCAAGTTTTATTTTCAGCAAAATCAAAGTCCAAAGAGCATGGAATTAAATATCTCCGAAAGCATCTCAAAGTGTTTACAATATAATTATGCATGGTTATATCAGAAGATTAATTGAGGATTTGTTAGATGGTCTATGATTCTCTACATTTTGTGAATATATAGAAAAAAAATAACATTAAGAGCATTTTTGTATGACCCTATTTGAACTAGATAAATTAGCTTTTAATGTATTTTTAAATATTGGTTGTTGAAACTTCAAACCTATCAGCAAGAACCTAGCAAACACGAAGAGGCCATCAAACATATAACCTAGTAGAGAGAAAAATAACTAGAACCCAACAATAAAAGAAAGAGAGAAAGAGAGAGAGATGATATAGACAGAGATGGTAGTGAGAGAGAGAGAGAGAGAGAGAGAGAGAGAGAGAGAGAGAGAGAGAGAGAGAGGCAAAGGGCATGATGGAGCTCGGAGACTACGATGGTGGAGCATACTAGAAGCACTCATGCAGCCGCGGAAGAGAGACGCGATGGGTATGAGTGGAAATGGGATTGGGAAGTGAAATCAAGAAGGGAGATTAGGTTTAAGCTAATATCCAAAACGGTGTCATTTGGATCAGAGGCAGATTCATGAGACAAAATTCATCTTTAATCCAAGACGATGTCGTTTTGCATCTAATTTTTTTTAAAATGATAGCCAAAACAACGTCATTTTGATTAGACACAAAATTCTGAAAAGGAACAAATTCATCTCTAATTTTTTTAAATATATAAAAAATGTGAAAAATATTAGGGATGAATTTGTGACACAGAAAAGTCCATCTCTAATGGATTAGAGATAGAAATTCAATTAGAAATGAAACATTTCCAAGCCAAAATTCGTCTTTGGTTCACTGTTTAACAATTTGAAATCAAGCACAAAATTTGTAACAAATTAGGGATGAATTTTGAGACGAAATATTTCCGTCTCTAAATTTGGGTTTTCTTGTAGTAGAAGACAAACAACAAATCCGCTCTCTTCATATGTTGCCATATGTGTATCATCACACCTGAGCAACTTAACACTATTTTTCTGAAACATCTTTGTTCCTTTCTTGCTACAATGCCCTTGGCCTAATGCCCACCTCATGATGCCTACCAATCACCCCAAAATATCCTTTGACCTTCACATATTTAATGAGAAATTGTATATTTTTTTTCACTGTCTACATTTTAAATATGTATATATATATATATATATATATATATATATATATATATATATATAATTCACTTTTTTTAAAACAAAACTATGAATAAATTATTTGATTTAGTCTTAAAAAATTATAGTTATCTCAATTAAATTCTTGAAGCCTCATTTTTTTTGTTACTAAATCACTACATTTACTATCATTGACTCTTAATTTTTCTTATTGAAAGCCACTTAAAAAATTAAAAGACAAAATTGAGACAAATAAAATTATCTAAGAATTAAATTGAAATGCTTAATTTTTTGAAAAAATAAATAAATTAATTATTATGTTTTAAAAAATTAAGTTAATAATTTACTCAAAAACGTACTATGTTTACATATTTTAATGATAAATGTGAGTGAATCAATTTTTTTTTTGAAAAAGTAATTCATGTATTTAAGAATTAAATATATTACTGTATTATATTAAACAAAAATTAAAATACAAGTATTAAGTAAATATTGAAAATTCAAAACTCATTTTCTAAAACAAATAATTAAAAGTTAACCTAGAAAATTTTGCCTTACTATTTTTGATAAGTACGTATCAATATATTCAAGCGAAATTTTTGGAAAAAATTATACTTTGACATCATCTTAAAAAATATATGTTTTGGAAAACCTATAAAAATGGCTTCTTTTGTTTTGAAAAAAATTATACTTTGACATCATGTTAAATTTTTTTTTTGGTTCATTTCAATCCTTTTTTATTTGGGTTTTGCTAAAGGGAGATTAAACTCCCAACGGTCGACTTCCTCTATCACTAGCATGCATTGCTTTTCGTGTTGGTCAATTTTTTTTCCAAACACAAGTCTCCAAAAAAAATAGAGGAGAGGAAGTCGATCGCTGGAAAGGTCGACTTTCTCATAACAAAACCCTTTTTATTTTTACCTTTGTCCCTATGACGTGCTCTCTCTTTATCTCTTACCCCTCTTTTACTTTTTGTGAGTGATATGCATTAGATGATTCTCATTCTTGTTAATGACCGGCAGGTATTAGTTTCTAATCAGTGCACTAGATAAAAATGTTAAATTATTTTTTTAATTTCTATATTTTTACTTTATTTTTATTTGAATTTTATATTTCTAAAGTATAATATATCTTAAAATTGATAAAGTAGATTCTTATCACTTTAGATTCAATTATTTTTAAAAATTCACATCAATTTATTTAAAAATAATATATTGGTCATTACTAATTTCTCTTATTTTTTTTATAACAATCTATGATTAGTATTTTAATGATTAATTAGTGATTAATTAAAAATAATTAATAATATAATTAGCTATCAGTAATTGAAAATTAATTAGATAGTCACTTAACTAAGAAAATTAGTCAATAATTCATTACATTAGACTTAAATGAGTGACAATAAATAATAAGGATAAATAAAAAATCAAATATAAAATTCATGCCCTTTCTAGTAATTACACATATAAAATCACGTTTGTATACCAACATCTAAATATTATAGTGTGTGTTTAGAAACCCAATGGGAGAAACATGGTCTGGTAAACTAGGTTTAAGTGAACATGGTTAGACTTAGATTTAAGTTAATGAGTTTTATTTAAGGAGAAAATTGGACAAACGTGGTCTGAAGCAGTAAAACTTGGTTTGAGGCAGAATAAGATGTTTAAATATTAGTTTGTAAATATGGTTTCAGGATGTATAATTACCAGAAGATATGAATTTTTTATTTGATTTTTTGATGTAATTATTTATTGTCATTTATTTAAAGCAAACTTAATTTTTTTGTTTATTTGTCTAATATTATAAATTAATCACTAATGACTCATTTTTAATTAATAGATTAATTTTTTTATTTTGTAATTACTAATTAAAAATTTAATTAATCACTAATTACTCACAATAAATTAAAGATCTCTAATTAAATATATATATATATATATATACACATACAATCACACACATATATCTATTTAGGTAAAATACGTAAAAATATATATATAAAAGAAAGAAAATAAATGCATGCAGATTTATATATATTCATACCTTTCTATTTGTTCATATAAGTCTCTAGGTGAACTTGTTTCTTTTATTATTTGCTTGATATGAGATCATATTTGTCTTCATTTCAGTCCCGTGATCCAGAATATATTTTATTTTGAAATTAAATCGACCCCTGTAAACTTTTTAATTTTCTCAGTTTGGTCCCTATTTTGCATGTTACACATCCAACTCTGGGTTTTGCTTTCCAAATCAGTCTAGAACTTCATCTATGATGTGTTTGGGTCATTTTTGGTCCATTCCAATCCATAGCAAGGGAAAAAATGAATTAAAACCAAGTTTTGAAATTTTTTGTATTTCTCCGTGTCATGCTTCGTTTTTTGCTGAGCAAGATAAGGGAGTGAGTCTGAGTGTGTGCTTTGGGAAGGTGATGGCGGCCGAGAGTGGGTGATGGTGTGTGTATCATGTTGGCTTTTGATAACGGAGGAAAAGGCATGAGTTCTTTGGTTCACTTTCTCACTGCATGAGGAAAAGGCATGGGTTATTAGTTATTACCTTATTCTATGGCAAGAAAAGAGCAGGTCAACATCCTCCTCCTCTTAACTTCTTTGTTTCACTTTCTCACTGCTTCTCGGTGTTCCCTTAAAGCTCGCTCCCTCTCTTCTCTCACATTATTGCAGCAAGCAAAGAATGTTGCAGACTCGGGTAAAATGTGATGGCACCCAGCACAGCAGCAAATGACACACACACCAAATGACACACAACAACACGAACAACAGGGGTAAAATGTGGACTAGCAGTAATGATCCACACCAGCCACATTAACTCCACCGTAAAAGCTTTGCTGCCTCACGTTGGTTTTACTAAGGGTATGTGCTGCCAAAACCATGTTTGCATTCAACCTCGATTTTCCTGTCATGTTGCCAAACATCCCAAAATGGTGAAACGTGGTTTAAATTCTCTCTTAAATGTGGTTGGAGGAAACACAACGTGCTACCAAACATACCCATAGTCACGATCTGTCCCAAACCATGTTTGCTTAATTGTTTTCCAAACATAAATCACGTTCATTTAAATCTAGGTTTATCCAAACCACGGTTTGCCCAAACCACATTTACCCACTAATTTCTAAACACACTAGTAGTGGGGTTAGGCGTAGGTGATTGTAGCAAGAAAAGAAAGAGTGATGTTTCAGAAAAACAGTGCTAAGTTACTCAGGTGCAGTGATTGATACATGATGCCATATGAACAAGCCAAATCTTCACAGACAGATAGTTAGATCTTTATGTTAGAGTAACATGGATAAGCTTTATGTTAGACAATCCCAACTTGTTAAAATTAGATCATTGGATGAACTAATGAAAATAGTTGTCTCCGCACTCTATTTGTGACTCATTCCCTTATAATTAGGGATCTATTATGCAAATTCTTTAATTTCATCATTAATGACAATTGGCTTGAAAAATTTAATTTAAAGGATGAAATATATTGTTAGATGTAGAGACTAAATATAGTAGAAAAAAATTGATAAGCTCCCTTTCAAAAAAAGATTAACATCCAAAATTTCTAAGGTAAATTTTACTAAATTTTTGCAAAGTTTTAATAAATTACATTTAATACATTTCTAGTTCCAAACATTATATTTAACTCTCTTTACATTTTAATATGTATTATAAAAACCTTTCTTACACTTTTCTTTTTATTAAATCACATAAATTTTTACATAGTATAAGACTCTTAATTTTATATTTAATAGAGCACTAAAGACAATTAACTTAATATTAATATCTACTATGAAATTGTGGCTTCACAAAAAAATAAATTAGCAGAGAGCAAAACATAATATTTAAAACTAAAAAAATGCTAAATATAATCTAACCTTATTTAAAAAAAATATTAAAGTAATTTAACCAAATTTGTATGGGATATCGGCTTACATAAAAGCACGGCGCCATAAGCTTTCATAGGAAGGAAAGTAACAAAAGCAAAGTATCATAACCGACACATCATAATAGAAAGGAAATATCTGAAGGAACCTACCGGCCCATTATGTCCATTTTTCAATCAGCATTTAACTCCTCGTATCATTGCCCCAACGTCGAGTAATTTACCACTTTACCCTTAGTATGTTATCCTCATCTCATATGTAACATGTACGGGTGGAATGGGCATCCTTTGAGTTAATGGATAATGTATGTGGGTGCAGATGGGGCGTTGTTGTTTCTTTAGCGCTGTATGCTAAGGAGCTGTCATGCGCTAAGAACTCTTTCTTACAGGAGAGAATTTGTACTTGGTGTAGATCATCTGATCAGTAAAAATGAACGGCATTCTATGCACTCAAATTTTTTTTTTTGAAGTCATAACCCAATCAACGGGTGACACTAATTATTTAATTAGAAATTTAAGGCAACGTCTTCACCAGAATTTGATCCCCCGACCTTCGTGTGTCCCTTTTCTTTTCCAACAGAACCTCCAATTAGCGTGTGATACGTGATACCATTTGGAGGAAAAAAAAGCTCTACTTATGAATAAGCTACCAATGCGAATCAAACCCACGACTTGCAACTCACCTCTGCTTAAGCTTTTTTTTCCCCGAAAGCCCACCCTATTAGTGACTAACACGGGGGCATTTGCTTCCAATTGAACTCCAACACCTCCAAAAACGTGAGAAAGCCATAGAAACAACTGTTGAGGGCATGGAAACTTATTCTATGTTAAGAAAACTTCATCTTCATCCTTCTTCATTACTAGTGTGGTTTTTTTTTTTTTGGGGTGAAATGTGAGTATGTTTTGTTTCTTTAGTGATTTTTTTCCTTCCCTTTGCCTTTATTTATGTTGACTTTCTTGGTTTTTTTTTTCTAGATTTTTACTGTGTTTTACTTAAATGGAAAGAAGAGGGAAAAATTAAAAATATGGAGCTTCAAGTAAGAATATTGTTCATTGTTTAAATTTGTTCTATTGTTGGCTAAATCTTTTGCTTCTTATTTTGCTGAAATATTTTTGCTTTGTTGCTAAAAAAGTTTGTTTTATTTCATTGGGGTCCTTCTAATATTTTTTACAAATGCTTTGAAATTCTTCATTATTGTCATATCAAGCAAGGAGAAAAACACCATCTCACAAATACATACATAACAAGTAATTAAAAATAAATAAGCCTCTCAGATATATTTTTTCAAAGTGCAGATGAATGCAGAAAAAACCCAAGAGCTTCAGTACAAAATTTTTAATAAGTTCATGCCTAGGAATTATATTTGACAAATTTAGAACAAATGATTATATTTTTAAGTTTTACCACTAAGCACACAACAATTCTCCTTCCACAATAAATAGTCTATAAATTGATTCTAAATCTGAAATATTGGAAATAAATAAAAAATTAAATTTATGTCTACTTGACACTATTATAGGTTGTGAAACTACTTGACACTATTATTTTTATAATTTTATAATTGAATATTATTTTCATGTATTAGTTTTGAAAAAGGCAACAGAACTTGACAATAATTAGAAGTCCAAAGTCGACACAGTGTTTGACAATCACTACAAAAAAAAAAATAACATTTAGTATCGGTTAAAAACATTCTTTAGTGTCGGTTTTGACCCGTGTTAAACTATTTAACATCAATTTCCAAAACTGACATTAAGTGCTCCGTGACGATGTCATCTAAAGTTGGTTTTAACAATCATGGGAATAACCGACACTAGATGACTATAATTTAGCATCGATTTTGACCAACACTAATTTTGTATTCTAATGTCTGTTTCAACTGGTGTTAGATGGCTGTCTTTTAGCATTGATCAAAACTAATGCTAATTTTGTAATCTAACGTCAGCCAAAATAGTCATTAGATGGATTTGGCGGATGGTAATTTTATGATCTAATGTCGGTTTTGACCAATGTTAGATGGCAACCGACACTACTTGTATTATTTAACGTAGGTTATAACCAATGTTAGATGACTTTGGCCTATATTAATTTTATAATCTAATGTCGATTTTGATTGACGTTAGATGGCTTTGACTGACGGTAATTTTATGTTCTAACATCAGTCAAAACCAATATTATGTAGTCAAAATTTAGCATTTGTTTCGACCTACACTATATCTATAATCTAACATCAGTTTTAATCGATACTAGAAGCCAAACTAAATCTTTATTTAAATTTGAACGTAAACTCATTAATTATAAAAAGACATATATTGTTATTAAACATATAAGTTTTACATCAAATCCAAAGTCTGAAAAAAAAAAACAAAGTTAACACATCCTAAAAGCCATGCTCTCTGCTTCTCGCTTCACAAATTCAAATAGCACAGATGACAAATAACGCTCTCTAAAGCTCGGGAAGACCACCTGCAATGGGTTTCAATGAGTAAATTAGGCTGCAATATGGCAAACATGATATGTGGAACAATACTGATGATGAGGTTTTTATTTTTTTTCCCCTCCCTTTCAAATGCTAGCTATGTGCAAAATAAAGGAGACAACTTCCAGACAATCAGATTAAAAAAAATCATATAAAACTGTAGTAGTAGCGTACACCTATCATAAAAAATGGTGAAATAAAAAAAGGTTTCTTCTAAGCAAAGGAAAAAAAAATGATGTATGGTTGGAAGATTGGTTGCATAGCCAGAATAAATAATACTACTAATAACAAAAGTATAAATTTTTAAAAAGTAATTATTTTTTTCAATCTAAGCTTACAGTTATCAAGCTAGAACAGCTCTAGCAGAGCCATCAACAAGATTGATAACAAGCAAATGACATCATCATATTTAGCTAATGTCAGAAGCTTACCATTTGACTCTAATTTTGGCCAGAGGTAATTCCTCTTAGTGCCGCATAAGAACGTAGAAATTGCACCAAAAGTAGTTCTTATAACAACAAACAGAGGAGAATCAAATATCATATAAATAGAACACAAACTTACAACAATGAGCTTTCTAGCCTTTTCTGACCTCTTAGCAATCTTAATAACAGCTGCTGCGATGACACCCCATGATATCCCCACCTGTTTATCATGGTAATAAAAAAATAAAAATTTAAAAATGCACCTTTTTTTCTCCCTCATGTTCTTTCAAAACACACAAAATGGAAGGGACAATAGGAGCCATATGAAACATTAGCAGCCATATGAGGAAATTCTATAGAGTTACATTTAATTGGCACATGATTACAGACCATAAGACACGTATAAAATGAAAGTCAAAGAGTGAAATTTGAACCACAATATGACTCAAAAAGGACTTAACTAGACTGGTAAAATGTAACTAAAGTCTCTGAAAATGCCCCCTTCTTTTAATTAACACAACGCAGGGTAAGAGGAAATCCCAAACACAGATGAAGCCGTTGGAATTCATGTATAGTGTACAAAGACTAGGTTATGAATGTAGCAATAGCTATACATATGTTGTATGATGACTGTACCTAGGTCTATAACTAGGGGCTGAAATTAGCAGTGTTTAATGCCTTGCCTTATATTATTAGTCTATAAATACAATGTTCCATGCAGATCAAAACTCACTGACTACATTTCCCACAAAGGGTTTTTCTTTTCTCGCTCATTTCTCAGTAACACCCATGCATCAGCCAGGCTCTATGGCATCACCCAAGCATCCAATGTCATATAATACAATCAAGGGTGTAATTCAACAAGATATCACCAAGTTTGAAAAATAGATGTAACAATTAAAGAAATATGGTTTTAAATATAAAAGGACTTACTAGGTTTCCTTCCGACAGTACTAGACTTTCAACTGATTCAATGCCATATAGCTAATAACAAAAAAAGAAGTGATAAGGAAAACTAGAAGGAAAATAGAAAAACAAAATTGGCAAAAAGAAAAAAAAATCTAGATAATCATGCAGCAAATTAAAAAAACTAAAATTAAAGGTCCCACCTTAATATTAGGGCTATGCTCTTTTAGATATTTCCCAGCACATGTTATTGTTCTAGTAGTCCCTATCCCAGAAACAAGAGCATCGACTTTCCCACCAGAACCCTTCCAGATCTCTGGTCTAGTGGTCTCATAATGGATCTAAGAAAAACGGGTATAAGAGTACTAAGTGCATATCATAGGCCAAATTATTTTTGATCCACTTATCCTCCAAGCACAACACATTGACACATTTAATACCTTTGAGTTAGCAGGATTTTCAAACTGCTGAAGCATATAGGCATTGAGATTCTTTTCCAGTATTTCTTCCGCCTTTTGAACATCTCATTTCATACCCTTGGCTGGATTTATGACAAATAATTCAGCTCCAAAATCTCAAAGAATTGTTCTTATTTCTGGACTCATTGAAGAAGGCATGGTTATAATAAGTTTATAACCCTTAGTTGCAGCCATGAATGCGAAACCTATGTCGATGTTTCTATTGTTAGGCTCAATCAGAACACTCTACAACATGAACAATATTAAATATCATATATTCACCACATATTGACTAAAGTATACAAAATTTCTATGCGACTGTCACAAAATATCCTGTAGAACATTTGAGTGGTTATAATTTTTGCATCTTAAGACAAAACATTCTTTGCTAAATGTTGGGAGCCTTTACTGTAGAATGTTATTTTTAGAGACTTTTGGATTACTAGGGAAACCACAAGATACAGAGGGTGCTTGAAGCATTCTCTGAGAGATACTACGAGTAGTCACCACATATCCTAGCCAACAAGGATGTTGCTCTCTTATTGTCTTATTCACTCAGTATGCTTAATACAGACCAGCATAATGTACAGGTCAAAAAGAAGATGACAGAAGAGGATTTTATTTGAAAGTAAAGCAACAAAAAACATTCCACTCACCCCAATATACAGTTATCAAATACTCTTCAATGTACAATATCAATCTACTTGAATATCCTTTAATTTCAACCAATGCCATCATCTTTTTTCCTTTTTAATTAGTAATTTCCCTAAATTCCTAGACAAGTTGGATGTAATGAAAAAACCCAATTAAGAGAAATCCCATCAATAGATTCAATATTTGCCATAATAAGACACTAAAAATAAATAGAAGGAACAAGAGGAGGCATGTCTTCTGAACTACAAACCTCAAAAGAAGAAAATAGAAGTTCAGAGAACTAATTGAAGAAAGAGAATTACAATATCAAAATCTAAAGCTAGGTGCTAGTGGTGCGACGACAGTGCTCCAATGGTGTGACAACAGTGCTCTGATGGTGACAACATGGTGTGCTGGTGAAAGGTTTTGATATGGTTTCAGACTTTGGAAGGTTTTTGAGAGGGAGGGAATGTTTCAATGAAGGGAGGGAATGCTGTTGACCTTAAGGCTTTATGCCATAAGTTTTGATGATGACAAATATATTTGAAATGTAGCATTGATATATATATAAAAGTTAATTATCATATATATGCTACAAGTATTTAAGCATGACTGTGTTATTTAATGTGCAATGTCTTATACATTAATCACGCTATTTATCATGAATTGAACTAACTATTTGGTTTGCAAGTAAGATATATTTTATAGGTTGGTTCAAAACAAGAAGAGTGAGCATTGGATTGAAGAACAAGGAAAAACAACATCTTGCCTCACTCAAGGAAAGCAACATGCAAGGATAAAGCTCCAAGAAATGAAGAACTAGAAGATTTGAAGTCTTGGAAGCTTGGATGCATCAAGATAGCCTATGTGTTTACATTAGGTATATTTTATATAGGCTAGTATACTTGTGCAACTCAATGATTTAGATTTGCATACATTGGCTCAATCATTTTGAACAAAAAGATAGTGGGATATGAAGTTTTACAAAAGTTAATTTTTGATCTTTGGTCACTATTTATATCATATCTCATAAATGAAAAATCAGTTTTTCAAGTATCTTAATCTCATTTGATAGTAGACTCAAAGATATTTCCAACAGTATATTATTTATTTAAATTGGAGTCCAAATGAGAAAGATATGACCATTTAAACTAAACTTTGAAAAACTGAAAGTTGACTTGGCTGTACTCAAGAATTATTTTATCCTGACCTTCAGTCAGTATTTTGATCATATCTTTTAAATGAAAAATAATTTTTGAGTGAAACTTGCCTCATTTGAAACTAGACTCCAAGAGCTTTCCAATGATATATTATTTGTTTAAAACAGAGTTCAAATGAGAGAGTTATGAATTTCTTAAAGTGACTTAAAAGTTCCAAGTTAACAGGATTTTTGACAGAGAGCAATCAGTCGACTGATAGCCCAGAAACACTCTCTAACGATCATATTTTTGTGTCTAATGGATATTGAGCTATCAGTCTACTGATGGCCTTACGACAGTCGACTGATTACACTTGGACTGCATTTTTAAGTGTAGTAACGGCTATAAACAGTATATTTCAATAGAGCCTATATATGACCTTAGATACACATTTTTAAGAGAGAACTCAGTACTACAATGATATATTAACATGTTCTATCATCTTTGAGAGAAATCAAAACATTCTTGAGCTAAATCTTGCATATTCTCTATCATTAGAGTTATTAGAGATTCATTTATATTCGTCTACTCTTTAGAGAGAGTTTCTTTGTATTGTTGATTTTGATCAACACATATATTATTATGAGTTGAAGTTCGCATGTACTGGTGATGGAAGAACTTGCTTTGGGTTGAGGAAGAGCCCGGATTCATAAATTCTCCATTGTGGTTTCGCAAATACCCGAATTGAATTTGCGTGGTTGTAGTGGTTTGCAAGTACCCGGATTAAACTTGAAATTATAGTGGAAATACTCAAGTGGTCTCTTGAGAACTGGATTAGGCTTGGGATTAGCCGAACCAATATAAATCTCCGAGTTTGCTTTCTCTATCCCTACTCTATTTACATTTGAAGTTAATTAATTAATGCTTTGCATTTATATTTGATTTCTACCTCAAGCATTAATTAATTTGTGTAGATTTATATTTGCTCCTTAATTCCTTGCACTATAAACTTATTCATCTTGATAACACTTTGATTTTCTGAATTAAATTATTATCTTTAGCATTGTCTAATTTCATAAAATCATTTTAACTTCAAATTAAGTTTTGTGAAAATTTTTATAAAACCCAATTTACTCCTCTCTTGAGATCCAACCATTACTTTCAAATGTTTCACAAAAAGGAGGGAATGAATTTTACAAACTTTTTCACTCTTTTTTTTTTAAAGAAGATAGTGTCAGTTTAGGTGTCATCTAATGCTGGTTAAAAGAAACCATGCTGAAATTTATAAAATGTGAATGCTAAATCATCATTTTCTTGTAGTGAATCTAGAAGTGGCATGAAATTTTTAGCGATAATATGGTAGGAGAAATGGATTTGGAGTGAGGAAGTGGTTTACCAATCTAGGAAAAAAGGAAGTAAAGACATTGGCACGCTTTGTTTGTTCCAAAGAGGGTGTTAAACAACTAGACAAAAGAGATGCACAAACTAAAAAGCCTTAACTTTAAACTAGAACTAATTACATGGAAAGACTTATATTGAAACTTATGAATGGCAAGTATGAGGTGTGTGGATTTGTGGAACAACATAATCAAGAACTCCACATCCTAGAAACTAGCCACTTCTTCATGTCACAACATAAAATACATAAGGGTCAAGCTTATGAGCTTGAGCTGGCAAAGGATTCCGGTATTTGGTAGAAAATATTGTTTGAGCTTATGGGTATGCATGCATGGGAAAAGAGAAAATCTTGAATATACTCATTTGGATGTAAAAAATTATCTCAAAGCAAGAGATAGAGAAATATACAATTTAGGGATGCGAGTGTTTTGTTCCAATACCTTTAGAAACAATTGGTGGAAAATCCTACCTTTTTCTATCCTTAATAAATGGATTTGGAGGAACAAATCACAAATACCTTTTAGGCTGATGTGAGAATGTTGATCAATTATGGATATTTCGGTGATATGGTATCACTTGATACAACCCCACTTTACTAAAAAAAGGGAACATACTACTTGTGATTTTTTGTGGGTTTCAATAATTTCAAAGGCATAGTGGTATTCATAGCAACATTGGTATATGATGAGATGATAAACTCATTTAAATGACTATTTGAAACTTTCTTGGAGGCTCGTAGATTAAAAAAAAGACATAGACAATGTTTACTGATCAATATATAGCAATGTCAAAAGCATTGTATGAAGTAATGCCAGATACAACGCATGGTCTATGCACGTGGCACTTGCTACAAAATGCCACTAAACACTTGAGCAATGTGAGATGAAGTGGAAAGAGTATTCTTAGTGACTTCACTCAATGCTTGTATAAATATTGATGTCGAGCAATTTAAGGCCGCATGGTAGCTTGCCTCAACTTATGATATTAAGGAAAAATAGGCAGTGCATTACATGAAAAAAGTTTTCATTCTTGGCATATAGAGTACACAATTGAGTGAGAGTTTCAACTCAGACATTAAGAATTTTTGAAGTCTAACTAAGACATAATATAATTCTTCAAGCATTTTGAGAGGGTTGTTGATGACAAGCGTTACAAAGAATTGAACATCAATTTGATGCTAGGAAAAAATACCAAGATTGAGAATGCCACATTCACCTATGTTGTGACAACTTTCTACAATCTATACTCCCCCATTTTTGAGCTGTTCGAAGAGGAGTATGATCAGTATGTAGTTGCATGTATGAAGGAAAAAAAATGAAAGTCAGACATTATGGGAATATGTCGTCTTTTTTGTTTAACAAAGAGGATGATTACAATGTGACATTTGATCTATGTGAAAAATAGATTACATGTAGCTATAGAAAGTTTCAGAGTACAGGTATACTTTGTTGCCATACTTTGAATGTATATGACATGAATGGTGTAAAGTTGTTTCTCGATAAATATATTCTAAATCACTTGACACAAAAGATAATAGAAAGTGTGATATATGATTTAAAAGGAAAAACAATTAAAGAAGATATAAGGTTAGAAAGCATTGAACAATTCAAACTTATTAGTCATAAGAATATAAATTTAGCATTTTAGGCATCTTATCAGATTTGGCAAGTGACTTCTTATATAATTTTGTGCCTGATTTGAATAAGAAAGTGAATGAGCTTAATTTGGAGAAAAAAGATTCAGATAGCAATATCGATACTATGATCTCAACGAGCCAACCAAGTCATTGTCTTTCGCTTGTAGTGCGATTGAAGAAGAAGGTCAGTGTAAAGGACTAGGAGACGTTTTAAGAGCTGTCTTGAGCTTCGAGGAAATAAGAAAGGAGCCTTAAGAGCTAAAATAGGTATAAATAATAATGTTAACATATCTTTTATGCATTAATATAGTTTATTACAATATCATAATGTTGTTTGCAAGGAAAAACCCAATAACATCTATATTAATCTTGTAGAGGAATGAAGCTCAGAATCAAATGTCATCTAGAACATCATGCTCAACATCTCTAGAACCCTATGATCACACCCACTCTCATTTCAATGCATTAGGTTTCACTGGTTTCAATGGTAAGGATTCTCAACAATGTGTGATTTTGCTTTTTACAATTGTGTTTTATGATTGAAATTGTGCTACGACGTGTTAGGCTCCCTTTGATGATTCTACACTATCACTTAAAGAAATGGAGTCCAAATTCCTCAAATGACATGTAATACCACAGGTATTACAGAGTAATTATGAAATTTTTTTCTCAAATTAATGGGTACTTGAGAGGGAACAAGAGGCTCCAAAAGCTTAATGAGTATTTAAGACACTATGCGGCCAAGTGAAATCATGTCGAATAAGGAAATGCAAGGTTACAAGTGGAGAATACCCAACTAGGGACCAAAGTGAAAATAAAGGAAAGCATCAATTTACTCTTGAGAAAGGGTCAAATAGGAATCCTTGATAAGGATTAGACTTAATGAGGTTGATTTATCACATCAATGCCACAAAAATGATGGAAGTGGAGCCATAATGATGTATGAGACACAAAGAGGGACTAAAGTGAACAAATGTAAGATTTTTAAATTTTAATATAAAATATGTTGTGGGTGCATATTGGCTTATATGCAATAATTTTGCTGAGGTGTGGTGTAGGTACCTACATGGATCATTTTAAAAGAAATTTTGAGACTCCTTTCGAATTCTTCAAGATTTCCTAGAGGGACATTTTGGTCCTTTTGGGTATATTATAAACACTTAAGCTCCTTCTCCCTTTTCATTCTTCATGTATGCATATGTCTCTCTTCCTCCTAATAGCTGTTCATGCCTCGTACTTCGGTCCCTCCTTCCCGCACCACCTTTATCTTTTCTTGGTGCCCTTAAGTTAAGATAGGCTCTCTTCTTCTTCTTTTCTATCCTTCTTCTTGTTCTTGTAAAGAAAAAAAAACCTAGATGGTGGTCTTTGGGGAAACTCTTAGAAGAGGCATCTTTATGATCAAAATGGGATAGAGATCTTAATGTGTTGAAGTGTTGATCTCTATTTTAGCTAGGGAATTCTTCTATCAAATAGTGATTTGAGTTGATGGAAATTTGCAAGCATGTTAAGGAGAACTTAATGATTTCTTATGAATTATTTTGTTGGTGTTTTGTCTTCAAATTTGATTAATTTGGGTTTATTTTAAAGTGATTTGGGACCACCATTTCAACCATGAATGAACCTTTGAGGCTAGGGAACCAAAGAGGAAAAGACTGGAGTATTTTTAGGTTGTTGGACGTTGTTGTTGCTACAGCCTGAGGCTGCCTAGCCTTGGTGCCTTGGTCTGGGTAGTAAAATGAGATTTGCATGCTTGGCACCCTAGGCACTATTATGGTCGTCCAAGGTGCCATGTCTTGTCTTGAGTCCGAAAACACGTATAAGGTGGCACCACCACCTATAGCTAGTAATTGTGATGTTAAATTGTGGAATTGTATTATGAGTATGAATGCAATGTGGGTTGTGATGCCGAGTGAATACATGTGTTTCGCAAATGATGTGTAGAATGTGTGATGGAAGTGACCTAAAGGTACTTCTGTATTTCTTCTGTTGTCAATGTGTTCCCTTATGTACTCCTTACAAGTGACATACCATATATTTGTACATAGACCTAATTATACAATGTTCATTTATGCTCAAGCCATGCATGTTGCTGTATGGGTGACTAATCGCCCCATGGTCTGACAATCATGTAAGGAAGCATTTGAACTGGAGATATTTGATCTCAGATGCTTATGTATAACTATATACAATTATGTACACAAAAACACACACACACACATGTATAAATATATATATATATATATATATATATATATATATATATATATATCAGTTTATTATTGTCTGTGATTTTGTTAGTGTGGAACTTTTCTCACTAGGTCTTTAAACTCATACCTTAAGAATTTTAGGTACCTTCAAAGAAAGTGTAATTGATCTAGCTCCACCATCCCTCCCTTTCTTTCAAAGTTTAGCAACAGGATCTATAGAGCATTCGATAGAGGTGTAATACCTGTGATTTTATTTATTTAATTTTTTTTAAGGTTCAATTGATATAGATGAATACGATCTTGGTGGATAAAATATTTTTTTTAGTTCATGGTATGGTGCCATAATGGATTTGTGTTTGGGTTTAAACCTTATGCATATGGGAGTTGTGATGTTTTAAACATTGGAAAATAATCCATAGGATATGTGTGATGAGTCAGAGAAGTTTGATTTTCATTGAGGAATCAAAGGGAGAGACCTATGTGAAATAATCTAAAGTTTTAGGGCAAAGTTGGAATTTTTCAAAAATGGGATGTTGGGTGAGTGATTAGGGTGTTGGGAATGATAACTGCTAAGTTTGGGGAGTAATTGGTAAGGAGGATGATTTAATTGGTATTGAGGTGAAATACTTAAAATTTCACTTAAACTCACTCAATATTTGAGAAAGGAATGAGTGAGGGGCCAAAATGAAATTTCTAAAAATTTACTCCTGCCACACTTAAGCAAAATCTGAACCCTCACTCCCATTCTCTCATCTCTCACGACATGACAGAAAGAGTTTTGAAATAGAAAGAGTTTTGGGGAAACTTTGGTTGATTCTTGAAATTTGTTGTAAAAAACAAGTTGATAAATGCGGTTTTGTGGATTGAATGCTCATTTGGGTGGCCAAAACATTGTAGAAATGTTTGATTTTGGTTTTGAGGTGAAGAAGGAAGGCTAGAGGTTGAGAAAGTCCTAAAAATTGTGAAAACAGGGGTCTAATTCTGCAATCCACCGTTATAGTAGTAAAAACCGTCCTTATAGCAGTGGAAGGCAGAACCTTCGCAACTTTCTGGCCCGATTTTCAAACAGTTATAACTCTCTCATCCAAACTCTGTTTTAAGAAAATTTTATATCATTGGAAAGATTTTTTTAGTCTAGTTTCTAATGAAATAAGAATAAATTGAAAATTCCTTATATTTTAGGAGTTATAACCAAAAGAGTGACCAAAGGTCAGAGTTGGTTTCAAGTATTTTCATCCCTTGTTTCCTTGATGTGTTTTTGGCATGGTTTTCTCATAGGATTGGACTCTTTAATGCATCTTCCATACATTTTGGGATGGAATAGATATCTTGGAGTTGAGGTGAGGGATTTCTCTACCTTGATCCTTTGTTCTTTCTTTCAAAGGATGTACTTTTATACTTGTAATGATATGTATGAACTTAATTGCTATGGCAAATGTAAATGTGTGTG
Source organism: Biancaea sappan (assembly GCA_037074585.1). Lineage (NCBI taxonomy): Eukaryota > Viridiplantae > Streptophyta > Magnoliopsida > Fabales > Fabaceae > Biancaea > Biancaea sappan. The sequence continues at coordinate 33,347,492 of CM073494.1, read as the reverse complement.
TATACATATGAAATACCTCATGCATGAGATTTGTTATGTAAATTAATTACCATGGGGATATGTATACATGTGTGGAAGTATATGGAACCCCTCATGCATGAGATAGGTTGGATGAGTCCAAATTTTAATTGTGGAATTGGAGTTATAATGGAATATATATCAAGGGAATTTGGAGAAACTGGCTATAATGAAGAATAATATTTCTTTCCTACTTGGTCATATGTTGACTTTCCACTTTAATTCTCATCAAAACAATGATGAATTGTGATAAACTATTGGCATAACTAGAAGATAGAAATAGTGGTCATGAGATGAAATAACACTGGTACTGAATTAATGTAATTATATCATGGTTCATGTGGTATTCCTTGTTCTTTGGATTGTGATTATTAAGTTGTGGAGTTAGTGTGACTTTATTCTTGTGTACTTAATATATGGTTTCGTGATAAATTTATGATGGAAGGTACTCAAAGGTTTTGATATGCTTTTGAAGCCAATTAAAGTGAGGGACCAATTTCATCTATTATGTCATAATAATTTTAAATCGTTGACATGCTCTTATAATTCTTCAAGTTATCAGCTTAATAATTCCTATCAGTGATATTCTTATCATTGTACTTTGTTGGCCTTATGTAGTGGAAACCCTAGTGGTTGTGGAAATGGAAATGGATTATTTTCGCTTTGGATGTATGTGAAATATTACATCTAATTTAGTGAATAGTTGGATGGTGCCACTTGACCCTTTTTTGGGAATTCTTATAAATATCTTGGAATGGTGGGCAATATTAAAATTATAAATGTCCTAAAACGGTGGGCAACGTTATTATTATTATAAATATCCTAGAACAATGGATAATATTAAAATTGTAAATGTCCTGGAAGGATGGATAGTATTAAAATTATAAATGTCCTAGAACGGTAAACAATATTATTATTATAAATGTTTTGGACCAGTTGACAGTATTAAAATTATAAATGTCCTGAAACGGTGGATAACATTATTATTTTAAATGTCTTAGAACGGTGGACAATATGAAAATCATAAATCTGTGTGCTTATCTATAGGTGTTCTTCTTGTAGGGACTCTAGCCTTGATTATATATATATATATATATATATATATCTGTGTGTGTGTGTGCCTCCTAATAGTCTATTCTGGACACAATTGAGTGAGTTGTGGGTTACAGTATGACTTAATGGTACTTGTGTATATGTGGTAGGACTTCTCTACTTGACCATGTAGGTTGTGTTGGATGAGACTTTGGTCTAATGTTGGTGGATGAGATTTCATTCTATGTCCCGTCATTGCGAACAGTGGACAGTGATAAACTCTATGATTAAATTATCTTGTAACTTGTGTTAGCAGTGTTATTTAAGTTTCGATTGTAGGTTTCGTGTTGGCCACGAGCATAATGCGATTTAATAAGGATGTGTAGGATCTTCCCATGGTCCTACTTTTGCAAGAGTGCCTGGTTTGCAAATCCTTTTTTACATTTTATTTCCCCTTACTGAGTTTTATGCTCATTCCCTCTCTTTTGCATCCCTTCCAATACTGGTTGTAAAAAAGGATCATAACAATCATATTCATTATTAAATTTCTATTCATATATTAAATTATTACATTATGATTGGATAGGGACCTTATATGTTATATTTATTCCACATGTTAATGACAACTTACAGGGGTGGATTTAGTCCACCTACGTGCTGGTTATGTGTCAAATTTGGGGCATGATAGGAGAAGTAGCAGGTACTATTTTCATGGCTCTTTGTTTTGGGTTGGTTGTTATGTAAATGTTTATGTTTGTGTTGTCTCTAAAAGGCTTTGTAGTCATATAGATCACCTAGGTCTTAGGAAATGTTAGTAAGATCGTTGTCAAATAAATGACATATTTCTTGGAAACTATAAGTTTCGTAAATATGTAATGATTATGGGGTTATGTAATGTACTTATAATGGCTATGGAATTCTCATAAGTAAAATGAAGATTATTATGTTTTGAAAATTAAGTGTGATTATGAATACCTTATTTTGCTGTAAATGAAGTTGTGTAACCTTTAAGACTGTATTTTAATGAGTTTAAGTCCATTCACATCCCCAACAATACAGTACATAAGGTTCTCACATGTCAATCATTAGAAAGGTTCTCTAAAGGCAATCACCTTTAGCATCAGACGTACAAACTCAATTATTAATTCAAAGAGGTTTTCTTCATTATTTATGTTCAAATTAAAAAACTTGAGATTAGATCGTTAAATAAGTAATAACGTCCATAACACAAAACATAGCATGAAGGAAATTATGATGTCGATTATATTGTGAAATTCCTATAATGTGTAATTATGTATGTATCTAAACTATCCCTAGTCTTAGGATCACCTGAGACTGGACATCAGTGATTCGGATAGGCTAGCATATGTTATGCTTCTTGATTTGATCAAGCAGCTATCCTCATAAGCTGTAAGCATGAGATGTTTTGATTAAATATGTGAATGCTTGTTAAGGTAACAAGTACATTGGATGACTTACACGAGACATCATATAGATAGCTATTTAAATGTCAGTGATAGGTTTCATAGCAGCTAACAGTGCAAGTATCTTTAAACTTGAGGAACCCAAGTTATCTTGGATATGGATCCTGTGTTTTGACTCTATTCCCTGTTACCCAATATGGGTCACTCTTAAGGTGGTGATTGGGCACAACATGAAGTATTTGAAGATATTTAAGTAGTCAACAAAGGATTTATCACTTCTTATAGAAGGAAGTATACCCATGGCCACTTGTCGGGATAATTGCTAAGAAGTCTTTGGCCAAAGCAAACTTGTCATGGAGATGGTCTTCAGTGACATAGTCTAAAGTGATTGATCCCACAAGACAAGGAACTGACTACTTCGACTGGACGTGACGTTATCAAGTCTAGTGAGAGTTGACACATAGGCCATAATTTGAACCAAGTGAGTATAAGACGGGAAAGGACACATTGCATAGATACTCTTTAGCTGCAGAAAGTTTAAAGTCAAATAGTTGACTTTTTGATCAATTGGGGTCACGATGGGTTACTAGATACAGCTTGTGATCTATTTACAATCAAGTGTTGATTGTGAATGGCCAACATAGCTAGAAATCTAATGGATCACACGCATAGAAATTCATTAGGAATGTGAAACGGGCTTGAGGATTTGATCCTTAATTGGAGAATTAATTAAAAGGAGATAAAAGAATAAAAGGAATAGGAATATGTTCTTATTCTTACCCAAACAAGGAAAAGCTCAAGTGAGAAAACTTCTTGACTACCCCTCTTTCAGAGAGATTGGGCTTCTTAAGGTGCTATCTTAAGAAGCCCAATAAGGGAACGATGCCCACTAAGAGAATTAGGGCTTTAGGTTTTGGGTTATAGCAATTATCACTTTAAGAGTGATAGTGAGAGCCACATGCCAATGACACACTCTCTCAATTGTTGCGAATTTTGTCTAAGAAACACTCTTGTTTTCTTCTGCTTCATCCAAGAGGGTTTTCTCTATAACTTTTTCGTGCTTGCTAGCACAAGTACGAGAATGAATCCCATTACCTAAAGAGGTTTTTCCTTAGCGTATTTTCATGTGGATTACTATTAGAGGTATCCCACTTTGGATACTTGCTTTGACTTGGAGAGGTTGTTGCACTACAAGAGCTATTTATCTTCGTCTTGATTACTTGGGTAATGTAATGGTAATATAGGTTGATCCATTGGTGAATAGGTTTTAGAAAAAGTTTTATATTCCGCTGCGTGTATGTTTATCATTTTTCTTTTCTATGATCTCTAAAATCCAACAGTGGTATCAGAGCTCGCCTATAGTTACCATTACTTTAAAACGAAGAATGTATGAGTATAATAGAAATTGGCATGTTCAAGTTGTGTTTTTGAAACATGAACATGGCATATGCTTTTTTTTTTTTTTCTGAAAGAGCATGAGATATTCTTATGAATTTTGTTGAGAAATATGCTTTGATTTTCACTCTGTTAAAGGACATGTTTTGATGCCAAATATGAACATTTTTTTAAAAAAATAAAATTTTTTTGAATTCAAGACTGAATTAGGTTTTGAATTTTGGTCAAGATCAAATCAATTAGTGGAATTGCCCAATTAATTGATTGATTGTTTTCAGCACCTTAAATTAATAAATTAATTTGATTGATTTAGATCCTGATTAGTTTTCAAATATGATTTAGGAAACAAAGTAATTAGATTAATTGATTCAAGATGTGATTTTTTTCTTAATTTGATTAGGAAATAAATTAATTAAATTGATTGACTGATTTATGAGAAATCAATGAAATAATGAATCTTAATCAATATAAGATCAATTAATTTAATAGTCAAATAAATTGATTAGGTTGGATCAAGATTTATTTCCTAATATGATTTAGGAAATAATTTAATTAATTGATTAGATTGTATCTTGATTGATTTCCTAATATGATATAGGAAATTAATTAATTAATTAATTATTTATTTTAAATCTCGATTATTTTCTTATCTTAAATTAGGAAAGTAATTGAGATTTGCCTAATTAGATTAGGAAACTAGAATTAAAGGCATTTAATTCTAAACAAGAAAACAAGCAATTTTAATTTAGATTAAAATGAAAGTAGAAATAATTCATATGATGAAATTATTCTAACGCCATATAGACCTTAAATGCCGACTTCCATTATTCATTTATTTTGATAGACAATGCATGATAGGATGTATATATGACATGATGGCTGGTTATGGACTTTTACCAAGTATGAATTGTTCATGCATGTTTTTTAAATTATAGTTTTGGTAAATAGGGTCTGTGTACCCTGCCTCTTTTTATTTCTCTATTGTAATTCTCTTCTCACCTAACTCACCTTAAATGTAAATTGAGGTTTCTCATTAAACAATGTAATTAGATTACATAGGATTAGTATAGGAACGAGATGCAAGAAAGAAACCGTGGAGACGGAGCCGAGACCATATGAAGAGTAGAAATAGAATTTCTATGTCTTCAATGGAAAATCATGCATATACCTAGGTTTGACCTAGTCATCTCTTTTGGCTCAAAGAGTTGATTATAGATAAGTCCATAACCATGCCATATAGTTTACAATATAAATATACGTAATGAGATCATACATATGATGTATGTCTAATTTAAAATCTAATGAAACTAATTAAGAAAACTCTCGAATAATATTAAAGCTAAAGTCTTCTATTAATATGGGGCGAACCAGAGATCTTCTTAAAGCTTGGGTTGTTGGACTCTCTCCAAGCCTGGTTTTAAGTTGAACATGTTCAAACCATTGAGATATGATCTTACGATTAATAGGCCAGCTTTAACTAGAAGCATTGATTTATTGGACTTTTTCCAAGGTCAATGTGGATAAAGACTAAGTTGGGTTATATACATATGATGTGTATGAGTCAAGAGTTGAGAATGTAATACCCGGCAATTTTGAAATCACGTAATTGGTGGTATTACGGTTATAGTAATGAAAATTTCCATTTATTTTAATGGAATTATTTGGTTAATTCTAATTTTTTATATTTAATTTATTCTTTTTGAATATTATTAATGGAAATAGAGATAAATAATTGGACTAAGTATTTCATGGCAAATGATATTTTTAAGATTTGAGGAAAGATAAAAGAAGAGGAAATTTTGTAGAGATAGAGTTGAGAGACAAGGAATAGAGAGAAAGCAATCATGAGGCATAGAGGGAGTTGAGTATCTATGAGGTCTAAAAAGGGACAAAAGTGAAATGAAGAACTAGGTGGCACTTAGAATATAGAAAATAACCAAATTGGAGAAATTAAGGATTTGCCGCTATCAATGTTAACCGAGAGTTATCTAGGGGCAAAGTAGTAATTTCACCTTGGGCGGATATATATAGGCGGCCCCATGCCTTTTTCCTCATTTCTCACTTTTCTCTCACTATTCACTTTTTCTTTCTCTTTTTTCTCTTCCTTCTCTCTACCTCACCCACTCCACTCCAAATCCTCCAACGCTCTTCGGAGAGCCTTTTTCCAGTGGTAAGACAAGTCAGCAGTGACCTAACAACGTAGGGAAAGCAAGGAATCGAGGTAAGAACTCCAGTTTCTCGAACATTTTCCCTATTTTTGAGTTTTAAAGGTATTTGAGATAAAATTGAGATTCTAGCTTCATTTGCCAATGAAAATTAGGGCTTTTGGTGTCTAAACGCTCCTTAGACACCAAGGATGAGATTCCATGGAAGAAATCATGGAAAACGATGAAGATTTAGCCAAATCTGGGCCAAATCTCATAAAGTCACGATCATGGGGCCTAGGTGCCAAGTGTGGTGCCTAGGCACCATACTTCAAGTAAAAAGGAAGGGCCTTGGAGCCCAGGCGCCAAGTATGTGTGTGGTGCCCAGACACCAACCATTCAGGAATCTTTGGTCTTTCTTCAAACGACTATAACTCTTTCATTCGGAGTTCGTTTTAACAAACTTTATATCGTTGGAAAACTCTTTGAGTTTACTTTGCAATGATATAAGTTTCATTTAAAAATTATTTACCATATAAGAGTTATGACCAAATGAGTGACCAAAGGTAGGGGTTAGTGGTAAGGATTTTCCTTGTTTTATTTAGTTATTGATTTAGGTTGGTCCCAGGTGACTTAGGAGCTTTTTTGGCTTTGCCTCCTGGGACTATTTATGTGGTAAACTTTATCGGCATCGAGGTGAGTGAATGACCTTGCCATTTAAGTTTTTAATAAATTATTTGGCCAAGTTCAATATAAATCCTATTCACACCATAGTTAGAATTAAATCAATGAAATTTCTTAGTTAATGGTAATAACTAGCTCAAGGAATTTCATTGAATGATTATGGGATTTATTTGGTGGGATTACGAGTTTTATGTTATGTTTCTAATTAATTATATTAATTAGGTAGTGGAATTCTTACTGTTATTGTAATGTGGGAATAATGGATTAGTTATGGTGAATTGATGTGGTAGATGCTGTGAGATGTTTGTGTGGGAAATACATTGCATATCATAATTTACATATTTATATTATAAGAAGTGGAAAGTGTAGAAATAGAGCAGGAAACTATCCATTGTGTAATACCGCTGAGTGGTGTCAATGGGTATGCATATATATTGAGGCTTAGTCTTCAATGTGGTGTGAAAAATAGTGGGTAAACATTGCATATTGTATTCGTCTATATCGCGAGAGGGAACAGAGGGATGGACCTCTGAATAAACCTATTGAGGATTAGTCTTCAATATGGTAAATGCGGAAAGGATGTGGAAAATGCATTATATATCATGCATTGCATAATACATTTTAGAGTAGTTGTTTACTTATGTTTTTATTTGGTTGAGGATTGTTTTACAGATTGTTTGTGAGATTGTAGACTCACATTGAACCACAGGTTTTGGTTGCTTAGAAAGATACATTATATATATTATATTTTGTACTGATATATGTTAGTGGTTTTTATTCTGATTATGGTAGTGAAGCTGGTATTTGTACTTGTACTACGTTTTATTGCACAGTCACCTACTCACTGAGTTTTCATAAACTCATGATCTCTATTGTTATTTTCAGATTTAGTAGTTGAGGAGGATGGGAAAACCGTTGGAGGTTAGCAGCTTAGAGATATACTCTATTTAGTCAGAGGGTTCTAAATGAACCAATTAGAAATGCTCTGTAATCCTATAGGCCACCTAGGTCCTACAGTGTTTTAGGAATTTTATTAATTTGGCTACAATTTGCTTTGCAAATTATGTAATTTACAATTTATATAGTTGTAAATATTAAGACTTTTCAGGGAAATTATGGGCTACCACTGAGGTATACCTTATAAATATATGTATATTTATATGCCCATTTTCCTGGGTGTTACAGAATGGTATCAGAGACAAGTTTGAGTTTAGGTTTTCTATAGATTACAGAGCAAAGTGTTTTTTGTAGGCCCTTCCCAATTGTCATGAACTGCGCAACATGACCATGGGTTTAGGTTCCATAAAAAGGCATTATAGGATGTTGAGTTTTTCTTTTGTGACTTATTCCTCGGTGGAGTGAGTTGAATAATTTTATTAATTGGAAAAGTGTTTACTCTTATGTGTGGGTTGTTGGCTCTGTATGGAGGAGAAATCCTCAAAGCACAAAGAACTCATAAGCTCAGTTCAAATGTAGCTTTGCTACATTACCATTGAGGTGGTTGTAGATTATTTGGAAAGGGATATGGGAGTATGTGTGGTTATGTACTGTGGAAATATGTAATTTTCATGTGACGTGTGGTTATTTGTTATAATTTATTTTTGATTTGGTATGTTGTGATATGTAAACTTAATTATTCACTGGAAAGGTATGTACATGTTTATATATATATATATATGTATATATTATCTATATTGTTAATTGGGAATATGGTTGTAAGTGGTAAGTGAGAAACCGAGATATCGGTTACTATTTTGAAAGGGTATGATAAGACTTGTCTTATCAATACGTAGTGGTTTTATGAATACATTTATATATTAGCAAATTGGAGAAAACTTGCTGGGATTTCTTGTGGTGGGTTCCCGTGTATATATTTTGCACAAATTTCTATTAATATCTTTTAATGAATTGTGAAAACTGGGTTGTTAGAAGAATGAGTGCAAGAATAGAGTTTTTGGGAAATTTCTCTCCAAAATCTGTAAGGAACACGTGAAGGGTAGAAAATTTGGTTCTAGTACCCCAGGCACCAGACCATATGTTAAAGGCTTAAGCTTGGCTACGTGGGCAGTGAGCATGGCACTTGGCGCCCCAGGCGCCACACATGGCACCTTAGGCACTATGAGGGGTAGTGCCCCAAGCGCCATTTGGGCTAGGAGGGAGACTATAGTGTATGTTTGAAGGGAAAATTGAAGGATCTTAGATGCGTAATTATTGGAGCTTCTTTTAGGTGCTTTTGTGAGATTACTTGGGATTTTGTGAATCAACACCTATGTGGATGGGTGTATAGTCCATACTCTTGAGTATTGATGGTGTTTTAGATGGGCCACGTGTAAGCAGGTACTTCAACCAAGTTATTTTGAGTTAAAGTTCAATGGTAAAGGTTGAAGAATTTAGGTGTTGTTAGAAAGAAAAAGAGCATAAGAGGGGATAATGGTTATGTGAAATGGGCTGAGGGCTAGGATGTAAGTTATAATGTAGGAGTTGGATGCTGAAGTGGTTATGTTAGTCAAGATGGGGATGTGTACTTGAGTATGTATCCTAGAGAAAATTGGCAGTGTGAGGTTTGGTTGAGGGAATCGATATAGGTTATATAGTTTTCCTGAGGGAGACACCTTAGTGAGGTGGAAGGCAACGTAGAAGAGGGTTGAGTGAGTTGTAAGTCTTTAGGGGCAACTTGATTAAGTTGCGTCTGTATAGTTGGGGGTTCGTAGGTGGTGATATCATATGGTAAGTGTGTTTAGGTATGTGGAATTAGTTTAGGAAAGAAGAAAAGACTTACGAGATAAGCTCTCGATAGTCATTGAGTGAGGATACAGTAGACATAGGGTGTGAGGATGCATGAGGTCCTTACACTGAGGAGGCTGGATGAGGTAAAGAGTAGTTTACGAGAGTTTTTATCATGGTAAGGGAGTGGAAACCTCATGACCTTAGAATGGTTTGAGTGTACTATAGGTAGGCTTTTGGCATGAATGTCATCTTAGCTAATTGGAAGTGGTGGTGTATGCGTGATGTCGGAGGTTAATGGGAGGTTTGGCCCACTTTTCTTTGATAAGAGGGCCTATTAGTCTATAGTCTGTACATATCAACAGATACATAAGATGCCTATTTGTGTACAACCAAGTAAGGTGGAGAATGTAAGTTAGTAGAGTAAGTATCGAGGGTGGTTTATGTTGAGGGTAAAGAAGTTGTGACATGAAAATGGCTTGGGATGAGTTTAGGGTAAGCCTAAGCTCATTAGCGTTAGAGTGAGTACCTTAGGAGTGTATGCGTTAGTTTGAGAAGGAATACGTTTAGGGTGTGTATGGAAACGCAATGACTCATATATGAACATATATGGAGTGTGTATATATGTATAGTTATGTAAGGATCCCGAATGGAGGTTTATTTAGGCAGAATGACCTTTTTAGGACTTGTAGTCTTGAAGGACTGAATCGAGGGATGGTGGTGTATAATGGGGAATCCTGGAATATGATAGTCCCATGGTGTAGTTATAGGTACACCTTCTTTTGCAAAAAAAGTCTATGAACTTCAGAGGAGACTATACCTATAAATAGGCTTATGGGGCTTAGCTAATTGGTGGTCTAAGTGTTAGTTTAATGAGGAGTACGAGAAAGTGGGTGTTGGAGCATAATTACTTATAAATGAATATGCATGGAATGTATATACAAATGTAATTATGTATAGGCCCCAAATATGAATTTATCTAGAAGAAGATGATATCCTTGAGGCTTCTAGTTCTGAGGGAGGAATTCCTATTGGAATTAGTGGTTAAGACCTTGGCCTGTAGGTTATTCTGTTGTAGTTATGAGCATGTTACTATTGACATGATGTTAGTCACAAACATGACTCAAAAGACTGAGAGATGGGATAAACTTAATGCATATAAGAGTTTGATGAGACTTATTATGAGGATTTGCACTAGAAAGTTAGTGGAATAATTCGTCTCATAACTCGATTTTCCAAATGGGCCTCCTGTAACTATAGCCAACTAATGTCATTGAGACTCAGAGGCTAATGTCTAGGGAAAAGTAGGAATTCAGGACCAGTCTGTAGTAAGACTTAAGCTGGTCAAGTAATTAGTAGATAGAGATGGGGAAATGGAATGGTGTACTCCTGAGATCCGAAACTGGTAGCTACCCAGTATAGGGAACGTGGTTTGGGTCAAGAAGGATGCACCTGAAAATTAAAGGGGTTAAGGGATAGAAATATGAGGATATATATCTTCACAAGGAAGTCCCTGTGGGGATATCCAGTCCATGAGAATGCAGACTCATGTGACAGGATTCTTGAGTAGGAATCCTATGGGATCGTAGATCTATGGGAAGATTATTTGTATGGTATATGTATAGCTTCAAGTATATGATAGCGTAGGTTTCAGTTTGAGTAATTTATTTTTATTGTTATGATTGTGGATAGTGGATATGATGGCAATAAGGAAGCCCGGATTGAGCTTGACTCTTAAAAGGGCAACCTGCCAATCATGTGGTGACACCTATGGGTGAGGCATCACCTTTAAGAGGGACATCGCCTATGGCCAGGGTACATATATTTTATATTATTGTAACATATGCGTGTGGTTTATATTTGTGGTACATTTAATATAAAATGTGGGACTGATGAGGTTAATGAATGAGAGATAGTACACAATGGTATCAAAATACGCTCTGCGTGAGTCATAAATGAGATGCCATGTTATGCATATGCTTCCGAGACGATCGGATATCGTATGAGATAATTGTCCTGAGGGCATTTTTATATTAATTCATTTGTATGTGGATGCTTTGGGGTTGAGTGGTAGAGGAACTTATATGTGGTAGGTACTTAAGCCACCCTAAGTTCCTTAAGTTTGCTTGTGGTAATAATTACCAGAATAGCACAAATATGATGCCTTTTGAGGCTTCACTTGAGAGGCCCTGTTCTTTAGGTTTTGATCATTGGAGCAAATTATACTTATTCCTGGGTGAGGAAAGTTATAGAGCTCCACGGTATATCGGAGTTGTATAACAACTGGGGATTTTAGTTTTCACTTTGGTTCTAGAGAACGCAGAGTTTTATGAGTGGTAATGAATATGCTTCGGTTTCCAATAGAAATGGGAGAAAGCTGCTTCTCATCGATTGTAGTAGTGCCTTTCAAGGTTTGTGGTGAGTTTTGAATTCGGGGGACTGAATTCTTTCAAGGGGTGGAATGTAATATTTGCCAATTTTGAAATCACGTAATTTGTGGTATTATGGTTGTGGTAATGAAAATTTTCATTTATTTTAATGAAATTATTTGGTTAATTCTAATTTTTCATATTTAATTTATTCTTTTTGAATATTATTTATGGAAATCCAGATAAATAATTGGATCGAGTATTTATAGCTGATGGTATTTTTAAGATTTGAAGAAAGATAAGAAAAAGAAGAAATTTTGTGAAGATAGAGTTGAGAGACAAGGAACAGAGAGAAAGCAATCATGCGGCATAAAAGGAGTTGAGTATCTATGAGGTCCAAAGAGAGACTAAAGTAAAATAAGAAACTAGATGGCACTTAGAATATAGAAAATAACCAAATTGGAGAAATTACGAATTTGCCGCTATCAAGGTTAACCGAGAGTTACCTAGGGGAATAGTAATAATTTCACCTTGGACAGATATATATAGGCGGCTTCACACCTTTTTCCTCATTTCTCACTTTTCTCTCTCTTTCCTCACTTTTTCTTTCTCTTTTCTCTCTTCCTTTTCTCTACCTCACCCTTTCCACTCCAAATCCTCCAATGAGCTTCAGAAAGCCTTTCTCCAGTGGTGAGGCAAGTTAGTGATGGCCTAACAATGTAGGAAAAGCAAAAAATCGAGGTAAGAACTCCAATTTCTCAAACGTTTTCCCTATTTTTGAGTTTTAAGGGTATGTGAGGTAAAATTGAGATTCTAGCTTCGTTTTTCTGATGAAAATTGGGGCTTTTGGTGTCTAAATGCTCCTTAGATACCAAGGATGAGATTCCATGGAAGAAATCATGAAAAACGGTGAAGATTTGGCCAGATCTAGGCTAAATCCAAGCCAGATCACGTAAAGTTGTGATTCGTAGCGCCCAGGTGCCACACTTTAGGTAGAATGGAAGGGCCTTAATGCCCAGGCACCAAGTATGTGTGTAGCGCCTAGGCACCAGCCATCCAGAAATCTATAGTCTTTCTTCAAACGGCCATAACTCTTTCATTCGGGGTCCATTTTTAACCAATTTTATATCGTTGGAAAACTCTTTAAGTCTACTTTCCAATGGTTAATTTAAAAATTATTTACCAGATAAGAGTTATGACCAAATGAGTGACCAAAGGTCGGGGTTAGTGGTAAGGATTTTCCTTGTTTTATTTAGTTATTGATTTGGGTTCATTCCAGGTAACTTGGGAGCTTCTTTGGCTTTGTCTCTTAGGACTATTTATGCGGTAAACTTTATCGGCATCGAAGTGAGTGGATGACCTTACCATTTAAGTTTTTAATAAATTATTTGGCCAAATTCAATATAAATCCTATTCACACCATAGTTAGAATTAAATCAATGAAATTCCCTAGTTAATGGTAATAACTAGCTCAAGGAATTTCATTGAATGATTGTGGGATTTATTTGGTGGGATTAGGAGTTTTATGTTATGTTTCTAATTAATTATATTAATTAGAAAGTGGAATTATTACCGTTATTGTAATGTGGGAATAATGGATTGGTTATGGTGGATTGATGTGGTAGGTGCTATGAGACGTTTGTGTGGGAAATGCATTGCATATCATCATTTACATATTTATATTATAAGAAGTGGAAAGTGTGGAAATAGAACGGGAAGCTACCCATTGTGTAATACCGCTGAGTAGTGTCAATGGGTATGCATATATATTGAGGCTTAGTCTTTAATATGGTGTATAAAAGAGTGGGATAAATATTACATATTGCATTTGTCCACATCGCGAGAGGGAACAAAGGGATGGACCTCTGAATAAACCCATTGAGAATTGGTCTTTAATGTAGTAAGTAGAGAAAGGATGTGGAAAATGTATCATACATCATGCATTGCATAATACATTTTGGAGTGATTGTTTACTTATGCTTTAATTTGGTTGAGGATATTTTTACGAATTATTTGTGAGATTGTAAACTCGCATTGAATCATGGGTTTTGGTTGCATGGAAAGGCATGTTATAGATATTATATTTTGTACTGATATGTGTTAGAGGTTTTTATTCTAATTATGGTAGTGAGGCTGATATTTGTACTTGTGCTACGTTTTATTGTACAGTCACATGCTGATTGAGTTTTCATAAACTCACGCTCTCTATTGCTGTTTTCAAATTTAGCAGCTGAGGAGGATGGGAAAATCACTGAAGGTTAGCGAATTGGAGATATACTCCATTTAATCGTAGGGTTCTAAATGAACTAATTAGAAATGCTCTGTAATCCTATAGGCCACCTAGGTCCTGCGGTGTTTTAGGAATTTTATTAATTTGGCTGTAATTTGCTTTGCAAATTATGTAATTTACAATTTGTATAGTTGTGGATATTATGGCTGTTTAGGGAAATTATGGGCTACCACTAAGGTGTACCTATAAATATATATATATATATATATATATATATATATATATATATATATATATTTATATATATATATATTTATATGCCCATTTTCCCAGGCGTTACAGAGAAGCCCAATAATTAGTGCATACATTAATAGTTAATAGCACTACTCGATGGTTACATACACGATGCAATTGGTATGAGATATCTACCATTTGATCCAAGATGGCATATTGGACTCTCTCCAAGGTCATTTAAGGAGAGTTTTAGACATCAAGCCCACTAGGAGAACTTCCAACAGTTCCCCCAGATTCAAAGTGGGGGTTTTCTGGGTTCATAATAAAATAATGGGAGTAATATTACATTATATTAAAAAAATCATATATCATGCATTCATGTACATATTTTAACATGCTCATATTTTTACATCTAGGTTGATGGAATCATGACATCCACAGTGAATTTAAGATCAATTCTTGAGTCAAATAAGTTGACTGGGACAAATTTCTTAAACTAGCTAAGAAACTTTAGAATTATTCTTAAGACTAAATGCATAGCCTATGTTCTTGTTGAGGCACTCCCTGAACCCCCATGCTGATTAGAGGTGTCAAAACGAGCTAACTCAGTTGTTCCGGTTGGTCTCAAAACGGGCCAAGACAAGTTGGCCGGTTTTTAAAATGGGCCAACAGCCCACATTTTGTGGGCTAACGGGCCAAATGGCTAGCCCGCCAGCCTGTAACTTTGTTTTTTGAAATTTTTTAAAACAAAAATTAGTAAAAATAATTTATTTGCTTAAAAAAATAAAAAAAGATATGAATTTAGAAATTTGAAACTTAAAAAAAGCTTAAAATGTAAACATTAATTAAAACATGTTCATTATAAATTTATAATGAGATGAATTGGCAAAATAGGCTAATTGTTGAGATTATATGTACAATATTTCATTCACTGTATTGGAGGCTTATTAGTTTAGAGTGTTGTGATTCAATTCTACGTCTAACTTGTTTTGAAAGCCATTATGCACTATATTTTATCTAATATGTTGCTACTATTTCATAAACTAGAAAAATTGTTCAATAGTATTTTAAGAAATTATAATTACGAAAATTTCTGGTTTGGTTAAAACATATTGCACATCTCACCATTGTTTTAAAAATCGAACCAGTCAATGAACCGGTGGAGACACCGATTCAAGGTTCAATGGTTAGACTGTGATTGAACCGTAGTCAAACTAGTAATATTTAAAAAATAATATATATAATTAAAAATATAAATAATTAAAATATATATATATATTTTAATATAATAAGAAGATGGTGACTGACAAGACCAAGAATTTGAAATTGGCGAGAAAGAGTAATTAAAAGTCTGCCAACTGTACATGGAGAAAAGTAATTGATTATTTGATTGATTTATATCAATAGCATTGATTGTCATAGGGGCTCCCTTTCTTTCCCTTCCACACCTCTCTCTATTCTACCTATGCCAACCACCGCCCCTTCACTACCCAATTCCCATCACAGCGTATGCATCTTTCTTCTTCATCATCATCTTCTTATTCCACTGACAATGACGACGGGAGATTTCGTTCAGATTTATTCTTCTTCTTCCACCGACAACGGCTATGGGAGATTCCATTCAAGTTTCTTCTTCTTCTTCTTCCATCAACGATGACGACAGGAGATGCAGAGATGAACTCTAAAGCTTTTTTTTTTCTGCCACACTTGAACTGGTCACCGATTTAAGGGTTAGAGGAGGGAAAAAAAAAGGGAACTGGGTGGAACCGACCATCCGCCTAGTTAGCCTGGTTCAAAACTAGTTCCTATAGGTTTAGTAGGGGATGGATTTTTTTGCTCAACCGGACCGAACCCCCGACCGGCCGTCTAGTCCGATTTTTTCATCAATGCATCTTACTAATAGAAAATAAATTAAAATAGATACTTTTGCAATAATTATCAAGTGGTGAGTGAAATATATAATATTTTTTAAAAATAAAAGTTATATTAGGTATAATTATATATATATATATATAATAAATTTTTTTAATAAAAAAGGGTCAACCCGCGAGTTATGTGGGTGACCATTTCGACCCAATTCTAAACAAGCTAAAAAAACATTGGCCCAACCCGCTCCTTAGGCAGGCTAAACGAGCCCAACCTGTCGAGTTGGGCCTGTTTTGATAGCTCTACTGCTGATGACGCTGATGAGAACCAAGTGTTGGCCTATAAAAAGTGCAAGGGTGATGATGAGCTAGCAACATGTATCATATTGGCCTCTATGACACCCAAGCTTCAGAAGCAGCACGAGGCCATGGATGCATGCACCATAATCTTCCATTTGAGAGAGCAATTTCATGAGCAAGTAAGAACTGAAAGGTTCGATGTCTCACATTCACTTTTTCATTCCAAGATGCAAGAAGGGGCATCTGTAGTGCAACACGTACTTAAGATGAATGGCTATATTGAGAAGTTAGCAATACTAAGTTTCATGATGGATCATGAATTAAGTGTTGACTTAATTCTCTAGAGTATACCTGATAATTACGCACCGTTTGTAATGAACTATTAGATGAATCAGATCTTGTCAACTATACCAGAGCTAATCAACCTACACAAGGCAACTGAGCCTTTTATCAAGAAAGAAAAGAAAGTTGTGATGCTAGTGGATTCTTCTAAGATTAAAGGGAAAAGTTCCAAGAAGAAGAAACCCATTAAAGCTAAGGGAGGTATCAAGAAAAAATAGGCCAAGAAGGCATAGAAAGTTGCACCCAAGGAGACTTGCTTCCATTATGGCAAAGATGGCCATTGGAAGAGGAACTGCAAGACCAATCTGGAGTCCCTAAAGAAGACAAAGGCATTCGATGCCAAAATTACTTCAAGTATTTTCGTTATTGAGATAAATATTGTTTCTAGTAAAACTTGGGTATTAGATACTAGTTGTGGTTCACACATATGTATTGATATGCAGGGCATAAAGAACAATAGACAATTGATGAAAGGAGAGGCAGATCTATAAGTCAGAAATAGAGCAAGAGTTGCTGCATTAGTTGTAGGAACTTATGTATTGCATTTACCTAGTGGTTTAATTTTAGAATTAGACAAATGTTATTTCATTCCATCCTTGATTAAAACATTGTTTCAATTTTGGAGTTTGAATAAAAGAGGTTTTCATTTAATATTTAGTAGCAACTGTTGTCACATAATGTCAGATGGTATTCTTTATGGCATTGGAATGTTATGCAATAAGATTTATGTATTATATATATCTAACCTAATTCCTAATGGACTCCACCTTACATGCCACAACATAATGGTGTGGCTGAAAGGAGAGATTGAACCTTGTTAAACATGGTTAGGTCCATGATGAGTCATGTAAAGCTCCCTAAGTCCTTTTGGGGCTATGCACTCAAGACTGTTGTTCACACCCTAAATAGAGTCCAACTAAGGCAGTTGGTGTTACTCCATTTGAGAAATGGTAGAACAAGAACTCATCTTATCTTACTTGAAGATATGGGGTTGTCCAACTTACGTGAAATAGATAATGTTAGATAAACTTGAGGTAAAATTTAACAGATGTCTATTTGTGAGATACTCTAAGGAAACAAGAGGATATCAATTCTACCATACTTTAGAACAAAAGATGTTTGTTTCAAGGCATATTGTCTTCCTAGAGAAAGAGTTTCTCTTAATGAAAAATAGTGGGAGTATGATTGAACTTGAGGAAGTTCAAGATGCTCAAGCAGATATAGAACAATTGCCTACTTAAGAGCCGATAGATACAGAACATCTACCAACACAAGGGCTAGAGTTGTTCACTCATTCAAGAAGAGTAATGGCTAAACCTTCCATACAAATACAAATGCTTTGTAGATCTAGTATGGTACATAAGGCTCATGAGAGATATGGATTTCTTATAAGTGAACCCAAGATGTACTATTTATAGAAGATGAGGAATCTATAAACTACAAAAAAGTTCTGAAGAGTTCAGAGTCTGATAAATGGCACAATGCCATGAAATCAGAAATGGATTTCATGTACGACAACCAAGTATAGACTTTGGTTGATCTGCCTAAGGGGAATAAGCCCATTGGGTGCAAAAGGGTTTTCAAGAAGAAAATTGACATGGAAGGTAACATTGCAACCTATAAAGCAAGGTTGGTTGCAAAGGGATATCGTAAAAAACAAGGTATTGATTATAACAAAACTTTTTTACTAGTAGCCATGCTTAAATCCATTAGGATACTCCTGGAAATAGCAGCTCATTATGATTATGAGATATGGCAAATGGATGTGAAGATAGCTTTCCTCAATGGAAAATTGACCAAGGATGTATATATGATACAACCCAAAGGATTCACATCCAACGAAAGCAACAAATTATGTAAGCTTCAGAGATCTATCTATGGATTGAAGCAAGCAACTATGAGTTAGAACATCCTATTTGATAAGACAATAAAAAAAAATTTAGTTTTTCACAAAATCTGGATGAACCTTGTGTTACAAGAAGGTTAGTAGGAGTGCAGTCATATTCCTTGTGTTGTATGTAGATGACATACTACTCATAGAAAATGACGTTTCTGTCCTTTAGTCTATGAAGATTTGGCTTTCCAAGAATTTCTCCATGAAAGACCTTGGAGAAGCAACCTACATATTAGGGATAAGGACCTATAGAAATAGTTCTAAAAGGTTGCTTGGTCTTTCACAGTCTACATAAATAGACAAGATGCTAAAGAGATTTAGCATGGAAGAGTCCAAGAGAGGATTCATTCCCATGACACATGGGATTACACCCTGAAGGTCTATGTGTTCGAAGATACAAGATGAAAGAACTCGCATTAGTTTGATGCTTTACGCCTCAACTATGGGATCAATCATGTATGCTATGTTATGTATTAGGCCCGACATATCATACGCTCTGAGTATCATGAGTGGATATCAGTCTAACCCTGATGAGGGTCATTGGGTAGCTGTTAAAAATATCCTTAAATACTTAAAAAGGACAAATGAATTATTCTCAATATATGGAGAAGGAGATCTCAAGGTAAACGAGTATACAGATGCCAACTTCTAAACAAACAGGGATGATTCAAGATCCCAGTCAGGTTACATCTTAATATTAAATAGAGGTGCAGTCAGTTGGAAAAGTTCCAAGTAAGAAATGACTGCAAATTCTACCACTGACATAGAGTACATTGGGGCTTCTAAGGTAGCAAAAGAAATGGTTTAGATTAACAAGTTCATCATTGAACTAGGAGTGGTTCCCAGCATTGATAACGTAGTACCAGTCTATTGTGAAAATAATGGACCCATTTCACAAGCAAAGGAGCCATGGTCTCATTAAAAATCCAAACACGTACTTTGACATTACCACTTGATTAAGGAGACCATTGCTAAAAATGATGTGAAAATTGAGAGTTCCCACTAATAGGAATCTAACTGATCCACTAACTAAGCCATTACCCTAGTCTAAGTTTGAGACATACATACACGCCTATGGTATCAGATACAAAGGTGATTGGCTTTAGCACAAATAATAGATTGTTAGAAAGGTTTTGGTGTTAATAATAATATGTGTATATTATAATGATATATATATATATATATATATATATATAACTGGAGAAGGCAACACCTAAACAACACATGAACAGCAATGTGAAGCCTCCATGTTCTCGGCCAAAAAAGAGAAAAGATTACAGTACACAAACTTCAAGCTTTTCGTCCACCCTAGGAAGCAAAATAAAACTCAAACATGTAATCCATATTCCCCCAATTAGATGACCAAATACATGGCAGCAAACTCTCAGCTCAAGTGGATCCATGATAGCAAAATAGAAGCTTCAAACTTTTCAGCCAAGGCAGCAAAAGAGAATTTGGATACGCCTCTCTCAAGTAGGCCTCCATCAACTATTTAGGAGTATAGCTGTATTCTTTTCATAGCCAAGACTGTCAAGAAACATGACAGTTGAATCCTCTAATTTGCAGCTGAAATCCTTGACTCTCGAACATCACCACTTGCCTCTCATTCACCCCTATAAATAGGCTAGCTTCCCTTCTCTTTTTCCTAATATCAATCCAAGATTAAGAGCCCTTTTATGCAGTGAAAAATCGAGACTCTCAACCCATTTTCTGCTGTCAAAATAGAGAGCAAATAAACTTTGTTTTCAGCATAAAAACAAAGCAGAAAAATCGAGAGGAAGAAGAACCATTTTTCCTTAATTTTTTTGGGTATTTTGGGGAGGTGATTGAGCGACTAGCTTACCCAAGAATAGAGGAAGGAGTGGCAACAATCTAGTGCAAAAATCAGAAGCAAAAACCAGTCCAAAATAGCCCAATTTTCACGTGATATCTCATGTCAGAATTCATGAAACGAATTTCAAGATGGATTGAATAGCCATTTCAGCTAAAAAGTCAGACTACAAAGTCCATGTAGTTTAGCAATTCATAAAAGCTTGTTTTACTACTTGAATATTATATATGTCCATGAAGTTTTATTTAAAGTGAAATATGTTTTTTTTATGATGAAATTAGCATGGTATCATCTTGGAAGTTTACTTCCATGTTTAGCTTGGGAGCTACGCTTCCATGTCAGCTTGGAAACTATATTTCCATGTTTTAGCTTGGAATCTTTCTAGCTTGAGTTAAAGGACTGCAGTAGCCTTTCTCTCATGTTCAACTTGGAAAAAGTGGTTCTACAGACTATCTTTTACATGTCGTTGAGTGTGCCACCAACTATTCTTGATTCCATGATTTATTTATATATCAGCTTGCTAATTTTTCATCAACTTATTGCACTGAACTAAGAATGTATATTACATGGACTGTTTTTTATGATATAAGTACTTTTAGGACTGAAATGGTATATTTATAAATGTTCAGAAAATTATGCTAGCTACTGAGATACCCTTATCTCACCTTTTTGTGCTTTTCCAACTGACCATTTCAAGGGCTAAGTATAAGGGGAAAGGTGTAAAGATTGATTGAACACTTTAAGAGCACTCAAGTTTATTAAGTATTAGAATTATAGATCTTTTAAAGTTTAGAAGTCAAATTACTATGTACGGCAGATTTGTAATTTATTTCAAACAAATGTAACATTATCTTATGTTTAGAATTTGAATTATTATGTATGAGAAATTATGATTTGTACTGAGAACAATTGTAGAATATTTTTTTTTCTTGAAAGTACGAGTATTAAGCATTAGAATTTGATTAAGAAAAAATTTCAAATTTTAGTATAGTAAAATAAGGACGTTACAAAATTTGGTATCAGAGAAAAGATTTGGGCGCCTTATGGGTAGAATTAGAATACTTTTGATGATATTTGCTATATGTTTAATTAGCTTATTTCTATGATTTAGAAATACAACCTTTCCAGTATCTTGTAGAAATTGCCTCATCTAAGAGAACCCAAGCCGAGATCTTGGAAACCCTTACTCAGAACATAGAACACTTGGTGGCTAGGGCAAATCGACAAGAAGACAATCAGACTGGCACCACTAAAGTTCTAAAACTCTTTACTGATGAGTTAAAGGGTAAAGGAAAAAGAAAAGAAGGTGAAACTAGTAACTCAATTAACCAAATTCTAGGGGAGTTTTTGAAAGAATAACCCTCCTTCATTTGAGGGATCTCATGACCCATACGTAGCCCAAGGTGGATGGATCAAATCGAGAAAATTTTCAGAGTTGTGGAGTGTAGCTCTCAACAGAAAGTAACCTTAGTTGTGTTCAAATTAGAAGGTGAGGCTGAGCACTGGTAGCGAGGAGCCAAGAAGTTGTTGGAATCTAAAGAAATAGAAATTTCATGGAAGGTATTTCAAAATACTTTCTTTGATAAATACTTTCTAGATTGTGTAAAGATAAAAAGAAGAAACAGCTTTTATCCAAATTAGACAAGGGGAGAAATATGCGGCTGAATATGAAGCAAAGTTTGAAGAATTGGCAAAATTCTCTTCCTACTTAAAGAATAATCATGAGGAAGCCTAGAAGGCTAGTCACTTCGAAAGAGGGCTTAGAACAAACATAAGAGATCGAGTAACCACTCATGAAATAAAGAATTTTGCCCAACTTGTAAACAAATGTAAGTTGGCCAAAAAAAGTATTCATGAGACCAATCTAGAGAGGGAAATGATGTATGAGAGAAAGCAGGAGTCCAGATCAAATAATAAGGGTGGAAGTTCATGGAAGAAAAAGAAAAAGTTTACCCATGAGTAGAATAGGAGTAAATCAACAAGCAACTCCAACCCACCTAAGACTCCTTGCATTAGATGTGGAAAGAACCATGGCAACTCAATGCCTAGCTGGTTTAGGCATGTGCTATAGATTTGGCAAGCCAAGACATATGTCTCGAGATTGCCAAGCCTCAAAGGAAATAATCTCTCATCCAGACCAAAAATTCAGGGACGAGTATTTGCTTTGACTCAACAGGAAGTCGAGAAATCACCTGATTTGATTCAAGGTAACATTTCTATCTGCAATACTCTTGTAAATGCACTATTTGACTCTAGAGCAACACATTCTTTCATATCATATGCATGTGTTAAGAATTTGGGATTGAAAATGAATACTTTGCCATATGATCTATTTGTTTCAACACCCACCTAAGCTTATACTTCTCAAGTTTGCCTAAATTGCATTGTCCAACTCAAAAACCGAATGACTACCTTAGACTTGATTTGCATTACGATGCATTACTTTGATGTCATCATTGGTATGGACTGGTTATCTATAAATAATGCAATACTTGAATGTTCCCGTAAAGTAGTATCCTTACATGCCCATACAACAATCCCAAAATCAAAGACTAAGCTGACCTATCTATATGCTACCAAAGCTATAAAATACCTAAGAAAAGGCTGCCAAGAGTACTTAATTCTTGTCTCTACAGAAGTTAAAGTAAAGGACAGAATAGAAAACATTCCCATAGTAGATGAATTTCTAGAAGTATTCCCTGAAGATGTAAGTGGTTTTGCCCCTAAAAAAGAAGTAGAATTTGCTATTGATTTAGTACCTGGTTCTGGTCCAATATCAATTACCCCCTACAGGATGGGCCCGACTGAGTTAGCTGAACTTAAGAAACAAATAGAAGAACTTTTAGAAAAAGGTTTCATTAGATCTAGTGTTTCACCATGGGGAGCCCCAGTTTTATTTGTTAAAAAGAAAGATGGAACACTTAGACTATTTATCGACTATAGGCAACTAAATAAAATCACCATCAAGAATAAATATCCTTTGCCTAGAATAGATGATATGTTAGATCAACTTGCAGAGCTTCGGTATTTTCAAAATTTGACCTAAGATCAGGATACAATCAATTGATAGTTAAGGAAGAAGATATTCCTAAAACGGCCTTTAGGACTAGGTACGGGCATTATGAATTCCTAGTCATGCTGTTTGGTCTAACAAACGCACCAGCTATTTCCATGGATTACATGAATAGGATTTGTAGGCCTTACTTAGATCAATTTGTAGTTATTTTCATTGATGATATCTTAATCTATTCAAAAACTGCCGAAGAACATGAACTACATCTAAGAATTGTGCTTTAAGTTTTAAAAGAAAAGAAATTGTACGCCAAAACTTAGCAAATGTGAGTTTTGGTTGAAAGAAGTAAAATTCTTAAGACATGTCATCTCTGGAGAAGGAGTATCAGTTGATCCTAGTAAAGTAGAAGCTATCTTACACTGGGAAAGACCAAAAACTGTAACAGAGATTAGGAGTTTCCTAGGATTAGTTGGTTATTATAGAAAGTTTATAAAGGGATTCTCACAAATAGCTCTACCTTTAACCAGGCTAATAAAGAAAAATCTACCATTCATTTGGGACAATAGGTTTGAAGAAAGTTTTCAGGAATTAAAGGTTAGATTAACATCAACCCCAGTATTAATTATACCTGACCCTCAGAAACCTTTTGTGATTTATACAGATGCATCACTTAAAGGTTTAGGTTGTACTAATGCAACTAGAAAGAGTAGTGGCCTATGCATCTAGACAATTAAGACCACATGAACAAAATTACCCTACTCATGATCTAGAATTAGTAATCGTAGTCTTTACCCTTAAAATTTGGAGACATTATCTATACGGTGCAAGTTTTGAAATATTTTCTGACCACAAGAGCCTTAAATACCTTTTTGATCAAAAAAAGCTTAACATGAGGCAGAGGAGATGGATTGAATTCCTAAAGGACTATGATTTCACTCTTAAGTACCACCTAAGTAAAGCCAACATAATAGCCGATGCTTTAAGTAAGAAATCTGTTCACCTAGCTATTATGATGCTTAGAGAGGAACAACTCTTAGAAGAATTCAAAGATATGAGTCTCAAAGTATCTGTTAACCCTAAGAGTCTAAAAATAAGTGCACTAGTGATTAGAAATGAACTAGAGGATTTAATCTTAGAAGCTCTACCTAAAGACCCTTGCATCAAAGAAGTAAAAGAGTTAAAGGCCTTAGGTGAAGCAGAGAATCTTAAATTCACCGATAAAGGGTTACTAAAATTCAGAGATAGAGTGTATGTTCCCAATCAAGGAAACCTTAGGGAAGATATTCTGAGAGCAGCACACCAAAGTAAGTATACTATTCATCTAGGAATAACAAAGATAAACCATGACCTAAAAAGAAACTTTTGGTAGCCCAGAATGAAGAAAGAGGTAACAGAATCTGTTAGTAAATGCCTAACCTGTCAAAAAGTAAAAGCTGAACACCTAAGACTAGGTGGTTTATTACAACCTCTAGAAATCCCAAAAGGGAAATGGGATAGCATCTTAATGGATTTCATTGTAGGACTACCTAGAACTTCTTCTGGTCATGATTCCATGTGGGTAATAGTAGATAGATTGACAAAATCAGCATATTTCTTAACTGTCAATGCTACATATACCCTAGACAAGTATGCTGAGTTATACATAAGAGGGATAGTCAGATTGCATGGTGTTCCATATGACATCATATCAGATAGAGACTCAAGGTTCACCTTTAGATTTTGGAGATCTTTACAAGAAGCCATGGGTATAAAATTGAAGTTTAGCACTGCTTATCATCCTCAAACATATGGTCAAATAGAAAGGACAAACCAGACCTTAGAGGATATGTTAAGGGCTTACATGATTAAGTTCAAGGGGAATTGGGATAGATTCTTGCCATTAGCAGAGTTTGCCTACAATAACAGTTTTCAATCCAGTATTAAGATGGCCCCATATGAATTCTTATATGGAAGGAAGTGTAGGTCACTTATCTATTGGGTTGAACTAGGAGAAAGAGCATTGATAGGCCCAGAAATAGTAGATTAAACTTCAAGGGAAATTGAAATTATAAGGGATAGATTACTTACAGCTCAAAGTAGACAAAAGAGGTATGCCGATGAGAGAAGAAGACCTTTAAGTTTTGAAGAAGGTGATCATATTTTTCTTAAAATATCACCAATTATAGCAGTTGGAAGATCTATGAAGTCAAAGAAACTTAGTCCAAGATACTTAGGCCCATTCCAAATCCTCGAAAAATTTGGCAATATTGCTTACAAATTGGCCTTGCCCCCAAACTTGGCAAATATTCATAATGTTTTTCATGTGTCTCAACTTAAAAAGTACATCTCAGATCCTTCACATGTCATTGAACATGAGAATGTACATTTAAAAGAGAACATGACAGTAGAGATTAGACCAAATAGAATCATTGATACACAACTCAAATCATTGCGAAATAAGTAAATCCCTCTGGTTAAAGTAGTCTGGAGAGGATTATCCCAAGAGGAAGCAACATGGGAAACTAAAGAACACATGAGAAGACACTATCTTGAGTTATTTGACTAAGGTAGTTAAAATTTCTAATGTATGTCTAAATCCTTTTAATTATATGCTTACCGAATTTTGAGGACAAAATTCAAATTTTAGGGGGGATGAGTTGTAACATCCCGATTTATTACTGATTAAATATTTAATATTTTTAAGAATTATGAGAAATTATTACTAAATATTAAGAATTTAATATTTAGGAGGAATTGTTATGGAACAGAAATTTTAGGACAAAAATATTTGACTAAAAAAAAGAAAAATAAAATATTATTAAATATTGAATATTGAATATTACCTTATTTTCAATTTAGTCCTTACTCAAATAATTATTTAAAATAACTATAATATAAAAATTATACTAATCTATATAATTAGTCTTGTGCATAAAATAGTTTTGGTGTTAATAATAATATGTGTATATTATAATGATACATATATAAATATATATATATATATATATATAACTGGAGAAGGCAACAAGTAAACAATACATGAACAGCAAAGTGAAGCCTCCATGTTCTCGGCCAAAGAAGAGAGAATATGACAGCACACAAACTTCAAGCTTTTCGTCCACTCTAGGAAGCAAAATAAAACTCAACACGTAACCCATATTCCCCCAATTAGATGACCAAATACATGGCAGCAAACTCTCAACTCAAGTGGATCCATGACAGCAAAATAGAAGCTTCAAAATTTTTAGCCAAGGCAGCAAAAGAGAATTTGGATATGCCTCTCTCAAGTAGACCTCCATTCCAGCTTGTATCTCAACCATTTAGGAGTACAGCTGTATTCTTTTCACAACCAAGACTGTTGAGAAACATGACAGTTGAATCCTCTAATTTGTAGCTGAAATCCTTAACTCTCAAACATCACCACTTGCCTCCTATTCACCCCTATAAATAGCCTAGCTTCCTTTCTCTTTTTTTCTCATATCAAACCGAGATTAAGAGTCCTTTTATGCAGTGAAAAACTGAGACTCTCACCCCATTTTCTGCTGTCAAAACAGAGAGCAAATTAACTCTATTTTCTACATAAAAACAGAGCAAAAAAACCAAGAGGAAGAAGAGCCATTTTTCCTCAATTTTTTTGGGTATTTTGGGGAGTTGATTGAGTGACTAGCTTACCCAAGAATAGAGGAAGGAGTGGCCATAATCTAGTTCAAAAATCAGAAGCAAAAACCAGTCCAAAACAGCCCCACTTTCACATGATATCTCGGGTCAGAATTCGTGAAATGAATTTCAAGACGGATTAAATAGCCATTTGAGCTAAAAAGTCAGACTACAAAGTCTAGGTAGTTTAGCAATTCATAAAAGTTTGTTTTACTACTTGAATATTATATATGTCCATGAAATTTATTTAAAGTGAAATATGTTTTTCTTTATGATGAAATTAGCATGGTATCAGCTTGGAAGTTTACTTCCATGTTTAGCTTGGGAGCTACGCTTCCATGTCAGCTTGAAAATTATATTTCTATGTTTTAGCTTGGAATATTTCTAGCTTGAGTTAAAGGATTGCAGTAGCCTTTTTCTCATGTTCAGCTTGGAAAAATTGGTTCTGCAGACTATCTTTTCCATGTCGTTGAGTATGCCACCAACTATTCTTGATTCCATGATTTATTTATATATCAGCTTGCTAATTTTTTATCAACTTATTGTACTAAACTGAGAATGTATATTACATGGACTGATTTTTATGATATAAGTACTTTTATGACTGAAATGGTATATTTATAAATGTTTATAAAATTATGCTGGCTACTGAGATACCCTTATCTCACCTTTTTGTGCTTTTCCAACTGACTATTTCAGGGGCTGAGTATAAGGGGAAAGGTGTAAAGATTGATTGAACACTTTAAGAGCACTCAAGTTTATTAAGGATTGGAATTATAGATCTTTTAAAGTTTAGAAGTCAAATTACTATGTACGGTAGATTTGTAATTTATTTCGAATGAATGTAAAATTATCTTGTGTTTAGAATTTGAATTATTATGTATGAGAAATTATGATTTGTACTGAGAATAATTGTAGAATGTTCTTTTTGAAAGTACGAGTATTAAGTATTAGAATTTGATTAAAAAAATTTTCAAATTTTAGTATAGTAAAATAAGGACGCTACAGAAGTATACCCATGGCATACTCGCTAAGAAGTCTTTGGCCAAAGCAAACTTGTTATGGAGATGGTCTTCAGTGACATAGTTTGAAGTGGTTGATCCCACTGGACAAGGAACTAACTACTTAGGCTAGATGTGACTTAAGTCTAGTAGGAGTTGTCATATAGGCCATACTCTGAACCAAGTGGGTATTAGACGGTGAAAAAACATATTGCATAGGTACTCTTTAGCTGCATAAAGGTTTAAAGTCAAACAACTGACTTTTCGGTCAATTGAGGGTCACAATGTGTCGCTAGATACCACTTGTGATCTATTTACAATCAAGTGTTGATTGTGAATAGCCGACATGGCTGGAAACCTAATAGGTCACATGCATAGAAATTCAATAAAAATGTGAAATAGGCTTGAGGATTTGATCTTCAATTGGAGAATTAGTTAAAAGGAGATAAGAGAATAAAAGGAATAGGAATATGTTCATATTTCTACCTAAACATGGAAAAGCACGAATAAGAACACCTCTTGACTGCCTCTCTCTCAGAGAGATTGGGCTTCTTAAGGTGCCATCTTAAACCTTAAGAAGCCCAATAAAGGAACGACGCCCACTAAGGGAATTAGGGCTTTATGTTTTATTGTAGCACCTATCACTTTAAGAGTGATAGTGAGAGCCACATGCCAATGGCACACTCTTTCAATTGTTGAGAATCTTATCTAGGAAACACTCTTGTTTTCTTCTCCTTCATCCAAGAGGGTTTTCTCCATAGCTTTTTTATGCTTGCTAGCACAAGAATAAGAAGGAACCCGGTTACCTGAAGAAGTTTTTCCTAAGCATATTTACGTATGGATTATAATTAGAGGTATCCCACTTTGGATACTTGCTTTGGTTGGGAG
Source organism: Biancaea sappan (assembly GCA_037074585.1). Classification (NCBI taxonomy): domain Eukaryota; kingdom Viridiplantae; phylum Streptophyta; class Magnoliopsida; order Fabales; family Fabaceae; genus Biancaea; species Biancaea sappan. The sequence continues at coordinate 33,318,468 of CM073494.1, read as the reverse complement.
ACATTGCTACGCTACAAGAGGTATTTCTCTTTGTCTTGATTACTTAGCCAATGTAATGGCAATATAGGTTGATCCATTGGTGAATGAGTTTTAGAAAAAAATTTATATTCCACTGTGTGTATGTTTATCATTTTTCTTTTCTATGATCTCTAAAATCCAATAGTTGGCTAGACAAAGATACACCTAACATGACTAAACACAATACTCACATTTGTTTTCACAACATTGGTAAATAATTCACTTGGGTACATACATCTTTATAAGTGTCAGATGCAAAAAATATCAGTGACAAAACAACAATAATGGCAAATGTAGTAGCTGACATCTTGAACACCACAAATTCGGCTTCTAATAGCCTTGTGCCACCATTGTCACCAACTCTATCAATGGCAGGCATGCTGAAGATGTCACCTATTTCACCATCAATTCTTGGATTAACACTTACTCACCGGAAGAAGCGACAATTATCGTTTCCATGTTTCAAGTATAGTCAGCAAGGATTACTTGTAGAGTGTGAAATCTTGATGTAGACTTGTCTATTACAATAACAGTGTTCTCTTCGCAGCCTAATGCCACTTATGTCACTGTTTTCACTCGTGCTAGAGCTGGCCATAACAACTACTGAGAGATTCAAGCAAAAAATCAAAACTCAAGATCAAAACAACACTTCAATTCACAATGGGATTCAATCAAAAATTTAGAAATTTTTGTTCCTAAGTGATACAATGAACAAAAGATACAATTTAATTAATAATCGCAGAGGTTGATTGGAAGATCATCTTTTGGTTTTTCCTTCATAGGTCATACTGAATGTGTTTGATTTTCTATAACTGTGAGAGTTAATCCCCTAATAAGACAAAGGATGCACACTAAAAGGCTTACTTTTAATGTAAATAGAATAGTTACCTAGTGTTTTCATTTCAAAAACTTAAAATTTAATAAGTAAAAGATCCATGGAGATTACTAAGGAATAGTTTATGAAAATATCAGTTATAAAAAGATAAAAATATTAGTCTGAACCATTGAACAACCTCATTATGGCCAATATCAACTATGCAGAAAGATGAAAATCAGTTTCTTGTATATTAAACAATTTTTAAAACAACTAATGTATCTATTTCAGCTGTAATAACTAGGAATAGGTGATTAATCAATTTAGGCCAATCCCAAATAATTGGAATATAATGCAAATAACTAGTCAATGGAATAGCAGATTCTATTCTTTCTCCCCTCATTTTAATTGTTATCAATCATCATTATCATCCTGTTTCATTTTCAGAATTCAAGCTTTTCAAGATTCAAATGCAAATCATGTTTTTCAAAATACTAAGTTCAATGGTTTTTAGATTTCAGAATTCAAGCTTTTTAAGATTCCTTTTTACAATTGGATGAATGTCAATCAAGTTAAATGGTATGTTGAGATTTATGGTTGGACTATCCATGGCCACATTGTTTGATTCTCATGTTTCCAAGGATGTCAATCCCGAGTTTCTTTGAGTTTATATTTGTTGCTGACAATGCAACCATAATTTGACATTTATTGTAATTTTGCAATTGGTATGGATTGTGTTAGAGTTGATTCAAATTTTCTACATTCTAATTGAGATGAGGTCATAATATATTGGCTAACAAGGAATATTCCCTTGGTTACTTTAACATAAACATTAAATGGTCATTCAAGTTTAACTTATTGACAATATTTTAAGATAGAAGCTGGTTATACTGTTTATTGCGTCCTGTGGTAAAATCTTTCCTGACACTACTCAAGCTCAAAGCAAATGCATGGGGTTCTCATTGACAAACTTTTATTTTGATAAAAAGACCAATACAAATAAGATGTTTAAGAGTAAAAAAATCAAACTTTTTCTTTTAATGCTTGCATTTAATTGTCAAAATGTACTATTGAGTTGCTATAATCACAAATTTATCATTGAATCATATCAAGAATATAAGTAATCCTATGACTTGGCAAATCAATAGTTATAAAATTAGAATCTCTTTCTACTCAACAGAACATCAAAAGAAAATATAGAAGAGGGAAAAGTGGAACCAAGCAAACAGAGACTATGAGAGCAAAGTCACAGTAACACAATCAGTTTTTAGAACAAAGAACCATGTTGATTGCTTCCTTGTATTGGTAACTCAAATATAAACTAAATTAAATAAAAAAACTTAGATCCAATAGGCATATGAAAAAAAATTAATTCAAACATTAAACCACAAATTTAACATTGTATAAAGCCATTCATTTACATTCCAGTATATAACCATGAGGAATACAAAGTTCAATCAAATCCTAAAATAAGTATATCCAAGATAAATACAAACTCCTTAGTCATGAAAATCATGATGTTCTTATTGTGTTTATCCTGTTGTAATGAAATTCTATATTTAACAAGGTACTTCTCTAAGGCTCTATTAAAAGTTGTAATTTGCACTTGTCAAGGTGAAGTTCCCATGGCCCTAAAGACTATAATAGAACACAATAGCAAATTAAACTAGAACTTCATATACTAAGTTACTAACCATTTGAAGCATTATTTTTTTTTATTTCCACTACCATTTAGTACGCTCTTATGGTGTATTCCTTTCAAAACTTGATTACAAGATAATAAAATAAACCACAATGGTTGGCAGCACTGTCTAATAATAGCATAATATATTTCAAAGTTGTCTTCTTCATTGAATTGACATTCAATTAGAGAACAATTTACAGTTGAATGGAGATTTGATATTTATTTGCACGCTAAAAACCCTTTGTTAGTCCTTTGTTTAAATTTTAGAATTTAAGCTTTTAAAGATTCAAATGCAAATAAGGTCTTTTTAGAATTCAAGCTTTTAAAGATTCCTAAATCCTAATGACAAATCTCATAAGAGCCTAATATGCACAATTGCATAGGAATGACATACAAGGAGATACATATATCCAAGTCTCAGATTTAGACACACAAAAGTAGAGCTCAAAGAGTGTAATTAACTAGAACAAAGGAATGAGATTAACATGTACCTCTTTGAATCAATCTATTTCAATTATCTCTCTCAATCATCTCTCTTGTCTCTATCATTCTACACTGCCGCACTCGTCAGAAATCTCTTCATTCGCCACTCCTATAACCATCTCCTGCAATCTCTCTATCAATCATGCTGATGCCTTATCGCCAAGCTCTATCAAAGAAGAATGTCTGCAATATGTTAACTAATTGGACGGGGTTTTGAAAAAAAAAAAAAAGGATATGACACGTGTCATAAAAAAACCTATTATGCAAAGGTCATGCATTCGAATCTCGTGGAAGGCACCAACTTACATTTTTAATTAAAGGGTCAAACATGGGTTGTGATTTGGTTGGTCTATGTTTATAAAAAAAATGTCATAGACATAGATGCACGAGATGCTGTTTATTCCGTGTAATCCGATAGTCCAAAATTCATGTTATCGTGACATAAGATCCCACTACGCTAGAAGATCGCTATCCATGTAGGTGATGGGTCTCACTTTTTTTTTTCCAATAGTCCAAAATTCATGTTACTGTGACATAAGATCGTGCTACGTTAGAGGATCACGATTCGTATGGGTGATGGGTCTCACTTTTTTTAATGTAAAATTAATGAAATTGAACATTATGTAATTTTTACACCAACAAATATAATATTGTAATTACTAATAAATAATCATAAATTATATTTTATCATATTTAGTTATGTGACTCTAACTCATTTAAGTCCAATTTCATTTCTATCAAGCTCAATAACAAGTCAAAAAGAATATTTTAAATGTTTTGTCACCATTTTCTATATAGGAAATTGTCCACTCATTAGGAAATGCAAGGCCTTAATCAATCATACATAATGTAGACTAATTTTCTTGTTGCCAATAACCACTTAAAGGCATAACTAGCTACTCACAATCACTATTAAATATTGTCCAAACCCCAGAAAACATAATCGATCATTGTTGGTGTTTGGTGTTATCAAGATGATTGGAGGAGTATGTTGAAGTTGGCAAACAGGATGGTAATAAGCTTCTATGTAAAAGTGATTGACTTGTGACGAAGAGATACATAAATAGAATTTTGTACAAAGGGGACTACTGGTGACAAAAAAAATTGGTGAAGAGTGACAACGAAGATGTTGAGGCAAGATTTCCATTCAAAGGTTTTTTTTATTAATGCCAACTAGCAAGACCCTGAACCTGTGCGTATTTAATGCATGAAGACATAATCAGTATCATTTCTCTAAATTAGGATTCTGATGTCTGAATAAAGGTTTTTTTTTTCTCTATAGGTTTGAGTGGTTCTTCATCGGTTCAATGGCTCTATGATTTTCTATGCTAACCCGAGCTGGACAATTAGTTGGTTCACCGATTTTTCGGTCCTACTATCCAATTCGATCTAGTTTTCTAAAATGGAAATTATAGGTATTCAAAAGGTTTGTATAAATAATTCATTTTAAATAGAAAGTGTTTCTTTGGTTAAAGGATTAAAATATAACCTACTAAGTATAAGTCAACTATGTGATAAAAGTCACAATGTAACATTTACTCCCAAAAAATGTTTTATTAGACTCAAAGATAAAAATAGGACCCTGATTGACAGCTATCGATATGAAAATGTTTATGTTGTAGTTGATAAAGAATATTTTCCTATTAAGTGTCTCTCAACCACTAGTGACTAGAGTTAGTTATGGCACAAGAAATTGGGCCATTTTAATATGAGACTTATTTCAAAACTCACCAACCAGGACATAGTAGTTGGACTTCCCAAGATCATGTACTACCCACAATTCTCGGATATGAGTTTAATTGGATTTTAATAAATAATTTGTTGCGGGGGAAAATTTTTTTCATTTATTTGGGAGGGAAATGTAAGGTTAAGAAAGTGGCAAGGTGTATAAAGTGATGAGCAGCCTAAGGGTGGGGGAGTGTACACGTGATGTATAGGGAAGCAGATAAAAATTCTGTCAGGGGAGGGACCATGATGTAATAATAATAAGAATGTGATACATTTTGGTAAATTGAGAAAGTTAGTGATAGAGTTTGTGTGGTTTCTAATAAGGATAAAAATACCCAAGTTTGGGAAATTACAAGTTTGTCATTACTAAGTTGACCAAGGGTGACCCAGGGGTAAAATTGTAATTCATATGGGTATATATAAAGCACTCATACACTTATACTCCCATTCTCCCTTCCTCCCACTCTCACATGTCTCTCTCTCTCTTAAATGCCTAGACCCCCTTCTTTCTCATCTTCCAACAATCCACCACCAAAGGGCACAAACAAGCTTTTGGCCATCTATCTCCGGTGAAGGTTTGGGTTTTCGGTGACCAACCAACACCGAAAAAGAGAGAAACTAATGTAAGCAATCTACTTTCCTAAATTCTTCTTTATTTTCAGATTTTTGAAGATTTGAGGTGGGAATGGCATGGTGAGTTTTGGAGCTTAAGTTATGTTTTAAAACATTTTTAGATGATTATTGATGAGATTAAAACCAGAAATTGATGGATTAAACATGATTGAGGATGAGATTAAAGAGTATGAAGAGTAAAAAAGAAAAGTAAGGGTTTTGGATAGAGATTTGATGAATGAGGCTTGGATACTTGGTAATAACTTGAGATTTTGGTGTCAAAATATTCCCTAATCATCCATAATGAAAACCCATAGGAAGGATTGAAGGAAATGGTGAGTTTTAGGCTTGAAAGAGACAAAAATCGAGAGCATTCTCGAGTTTACAATGTGAAGGGCCCAAGGCGCCCCAACTCAGCATGAATCCATGAAGAAGAAAGGCAGGCGTCCCAGGGCGCCTAAACCTGAAGCCTTGAGGAAAATTTAGGGAAACTGTGGCGCATGGGCAAGTCCACACTTTTTGTTTCAATGTGCTAAAATGTATGATTTAATATCCCATAGATGTTGTGATGGTTTGAGGCTCGGTTGAGGATTCCAAGAAGGCCAAGAAATGCTTCGAATCTAGGCGAGGGAACCTAGCCTTATCTTGGTTGTTTGCTTTTCGGGATTTATTATTTTTCTTAGCAAACTTATGTTGAGATTGCGTGCCATGAATTGATATGATAGTTGATATGTATGAATATTTGCATGAATGGAAATATTAGAATATGACATTTGTATGTTATATGCCAAGTAATATTCGAGAAAACATGAAATGGGAATTAAAGGTGTTTGGGAAACATAGTTATATAATAATTTGGCACATATTAGGGATTTGACTTGAGTATGAACTTGAGGGGATTCAATACGTAATTTTGCTTGCAACTATTGTAGGATGGTAATGTGGGGTGCAAGTGAAGGATGCCGATATAGGCTATAAAAATCATCTCCAATGGGCGACTTGCCAATGAAGTGCTCCCGTTTATTATGAAAGGCCTGTTTTAGTATTTGACTTATGTTGAGGACTATATAATGAGCATTTGTGATTGATATTATTGATTGTTGAGGTGTGTATATGATTGGGAAGAGATTAGTCTATGGAAATGGAGATCCACGTGACAATTTCTCGGTGACGAATCCGTGAGGATGAAAACTTATGTTGATGAAGCCTTGAGAAACAGAACTAGGGGGATGCAAACCCATGCAATAAGATGGTTGAGCATAACGTCCGTGGGAATGAAGACCCTTGTTGACACAGCTCGTAGTGAGCATCCTGTAGGGGTTTAGACTTATACAAGTGAACAAAAATGTGCATGATATGTTGATTGGTCTTGGATGATGGTATATGCATATGACTGTGTTTATGTAGAACACTTAGGTGTATGTATGTGACTAGGAGAGGTCGAGGTTGGAGAATTAGGTGTGATGGCATTGAATGCATGCTCTATTAGGGGCAAGGGTGTGATGTCACACACATTGTCTGGGACAACTTGATGTCATGCAGGTATGATTATATATATATATATATATTGTTTTTGGTATATATTATCGTATGTTTGTGTAAATTATGGCTATTTTGGGTGGGTCAGTAGATTAAACTCATCCCCTCACAAGTGTAGATAGAGAAGATGGATTAGACCAATGACTTGCAAATTGAGGCTACTTCCCCATTGCTCGGGGTAAGGAAATTTTGTTTGTTTTGAGTTAATTTCTCTAGTATGCTTTGTAATCGGGTAGGACACCTAGGATGTAGTGTATGTTACTTAAGTAAGATTGAGAGAATTTAGCTTTGCAACGGTGTGGGTGTCACATCGTTCGCACCATTTATAGGCATGATTTTTAGGTCGTGACAAATGGTATCAGAGCTTTGGGAATTAAGTCTCTTATCAATTACAGAGCAAGGTAACCTTAGTGGGTCCTCCTTTATCGTTGTAAACCCGGGCAAAACTATTGAGAGACAGCTCTACCAAAAGCCTTGTAGGATGTGTCTTCCTTTCCTTCGCATCATGTTCCTTTCAAAGGACGCGTTTGAGTCTGTGAGTAACTCAAGGATCTACATTTATCATGTGCGGAATTAAAATGCCTCCCAAGTAGTGCGAGGTACATGCATTTCGAGGCCATGAAGGAGAACATGGCAAAATAGTGGACTGAGATTAAGGCAACTATGCTCAAGGAAGGTAAAGTGGGTATACCCTACAGTATGGGGGAAACAGATCATGGAAGTGGCAGAGAGAAAGAAGGGTGTAATACCCCAGGTATTAAGACATCATAAGCAAGCGTGAGTTTGGGCATGTGGTAAAATTTCTCATCTATAGATGGGTGCCTGTGGGTATCAGCTAGATACCCGCTTTTGTTCATGACTAGAGGTAACAAAAATTCGGAGGTTTGAATTTCCTAAAGGGGATAATAATGTGATACTCTTAGTTAAAATTTGTTATGTATATTAAATTTTTTTGTTTGCTTGTGGATTTTCGTCTGGGTGTGCATGTGAAAAGCATGAGTTACACAATTATTTGCAGAAATTCTATGGTATGATGTGGTGTTTACTCTACAAATGAAATGTGATTCGAGCTAGAGGGACTAAAATGAAAAATAAAAATGAGGGACTAAAATGAAAAAAAACTTGGTTAGGGTTGAGACAAAATTACACCAAATGGGACCAATAGGCAGGGATTAATTTAATAAAAATTATGTGGGGCTTTAAAAGTTAATTAAAGGTGTAAAATTTAAGAAAATTAATTTTAGGGGAAATAAAGAAAGGAATTTCCCTTGAATAAATGAAATTTAAGGAAAATTAAATAATGAGAAAAATAATACAATAAATGAAATATATAGGATGATAGTACACCCTCCCTCTTAATAGCCATGTATTTGAATTAAGGATAATAGGGCAAATTGGAAAAAAAAAAAGGGAAGTAAATAAAATAGGCATCTAGATGTTAATAGGAAAAGATGGTAATATAATAATAATGATAAAATAATTACTAGATTAGGATAGATGGAAACTTAATTTAATTTTCAATTAAATGGGTGGGAGATGGCCTTTGGCGTGAAGGAGACTAAGAAGAAAAGGAAGAGGAAAGCTTAATAAAATAAGGTTCAAACCAATTTTAGTTTAGATTAGGGTAAAGCCTACATATAATTAATTAAGATATGGTTAGATTTTAGAAAATATAAATAAGATAAAGATAAGGTGAGTTAGTTTAAATATAAGATATAAATCTAAATTTTAATAAGGGATAAAAATCAAGTCAAAAGATATAGGGAGATTTGGTTACAAATTAAAATGATTCCAATATAAATTTGTTATAATAAGAAAAATCAAATCTAGGAGATATGATTAGATTATGAACTCCAACCAATTCAAATAAAATAAAAGCTAAACAATTCTAGACGTGTGAATGCTCTAATGAAATAGGTATGATTACAAATAATATTAGGAAAAATGGTACTATATGTTTTCAAGGTTTATATTAAGTTTCACCTATGTCTCTAAACTTTTTTTGGGCCGCTTTATGTCTCATATGTTTTAAATTTTGTCATATATATCCTTTTTTTCAAACACTATCAGTCAACTTAACGGAAATGTTAACTGGGTTATTACGTGACAAAAAATATATGCCACATCACAAACTACTTTGCTATGTGGTAGTCATATGGACTGTCGAATTTTTTTAAAAAAATTTAATTTTTATTAAAAAAAGTTTCAGTTTATTCACTTTGGTCATTGGTCAAAATTTCTATAAATTAAAATCTAGTTGTATTGTATTTTAATTGTAATTATAAATTTGTCTAAATTAAATTATAAATTTATTGTATTTTTCTATTTTTTATAAATTAAATTCTTTTTGTATTCTATTTTTTATTTTAAATTTTTATAAATTAAATTCTAGATGGATTGTATTTTTTATTGTAATTTTAATTTTTTATAAATTAAATTCTAGTTGGATTGTATTTTTATTGTAATTTTAATTTTTATTAATTAAATTATTGATGGATTGTATTTTTATTGTAATTTTAATTTTTTATAAATTCTTGTAGTTGTATTGTATTTTTATTGTAATTATAAATTTGTCTAAATTAAAATTTGAATTTATTGTATTTTTTATTTTTTTGAATTTAATCATTTCTTGTATTCTAATTTTTTTGTTATTTTAAATTTTTATAAATTAAATTATAGATGGATTTTATTTTTATTGTAATTTTAATTGTTTATAAATTAAATTCTAGTTGTACTGTATTTTTATTGTAATTATAAATTTGTCTAAATTAAATCCTAAATTCATTGTATTTTTATATTTTTTAATAAATTTAATTATTTTTGTATTCTAATTTTTTTGTTATTTTAAGTTTTTATAAATTAAATTTTAGTTGAATTTTTATTTTTAATGTGATTTTAATATTTATAAATTAAAATTCTAATTGAATTGTATTTTTATTGTAATTTTAATTTTTTATAAATTAAATTCTAGTTGTATTGTATTTTTATTGTAATTATAAATTTGTCTAAATTAAATTCTAAATTTATTTATTTTTATATATTTCATAAATTAAATTCTATTTTACTATATTTTATTGCAATTTTATATATTTATACTCAACTAAATCAACACATGGCGAAGTTTGGTTGGTTGAAGCCTCAACCTATAAAAATGCTGAGTTTAGGTTGAGAGATGTTGATCGTTGAGTCTGATTACCATTAATTTTATTTTGATGGTTTAAGATTAACCTCGTAATTTTTTTTTTAAAAAAAAAGGATGGTAGAGCGAAAGTGGCCGTTGGATTGAATTCAATCTAACGGCCCTGGACAGGCTGGAGGTGATCCGATCCCTAAGCGGCTGCCTATATATATACGCACTGTCCAATTAGGGTTTTTAGGTTAGCTCCGTGCAGCAAGGTTCCGGAGAGAGAGGCGTAGCCATGGGGAGGAGTAAGCATCTGTCCCTATCTTCAAATTTGATATTTCTCATGAGTTTCATCTTGAGTTTATCTAAGCTATATGGATTGCCATGAGCTGTTTCTCTTCATTGTTTTTTTTTTTCCTATTGTGTTTTTTGTTATAAATGGTTTAAACGAATATGTAGTTGCGGTTGGCTTTGCCTACTTTCAAGATTTGTAGTCATGCCTGTTTCTGTGGTATTTCTGCAACTGAATCTAGGAATGTTTACGAGTATGACGGTTGCCCAGAGTGGTATGCTTTCTGTGATTATTTTCGATAGTCATGTGTTCTCTGCAGGAGATAACGTGAGATTTTATTTGAAGTGAAAACGAGGATGGATTTCGTTTAAGTGAGAATAATTTAAATAAGTTGCTTATTGCATCCTTTATTGGAAATAATTTAATAATAAAACCTGATGACATCGAAAATAATTTAGTCGTTGATTATATACTAATCTTAGTGTGGGGTTGTTCAGTCGCTAACTTAGCTGTCTCAATAACTATGTAAATTGAGGTATTCTCCACGATTGTTTTAATTGATGTATTAGGTTTTTTTTTGTTTGGTTACTTTGTCGAGACTTGATTTGAGGAAATAGACAGAAAATGGATTATGTTGAACACTATCTACTCCCGAGATGTTATATACAATAGATTTGTCCAAAATTCAGTTACTTTCTTCTTTCAACGTTTCAAATGTTTTTTAGGTGCTTTAAAATTCTAATAAGAAGTAATCTGCCGGTGACAAAGCCAGAAAATTTTTAGGTTGCTACTGGAGGAGTTGCAATAAGTATCTGTCATTGTATCACTCGTGTTTTCATGGTTTGTTAATATGTCCCTTTGCTTAAATTTCTGAACTACATGATTGGTTTTCCGTTGAATAATGCTTCAATTAATTGTCATAGTTCAGTTCATTATACTGTTATCATGGTCATAGGGAGTATTTTTTTTTTCCAGTGGCTTTTTTAAACTAATCCTAGTATAATCATTATATTTTGTTATGCAATGTTTGGTTTTTTTTTTTGTGTGAATTCTTGGTTTCAATATTAATTTCAATAGTCCTTTTATGATAATATTGTTCTGGCTGCAATTACAACTGGGTGATTTTAAGGTCTAATTCTATAGTTATATCATGTGTATGTGACTGTGTTGTAACTAATGGAGATAATTTTGAATGAAACTAAATCAATATTTGATTTTAATGACAAATGTAGGACCTGCAAGGTGCTATAGGCAAATAAAAAACAAGCCATACCCAAAATCACGGTATTGCCGTGGTGTTCCTGATCCAAAGATCAGAATTTATGATGTTGGGATGAAGAAGAAAGGTGTTGATGAGTTTCCTTTCTGTGTCCATCTCGTTAGTTGGGAGAAAGAAAATGTTTCAAGTGAGGCACTGGAAGCTGCTCGGATTGCTTGTAATAAATATATGGCTAAATTTGCTGGAAAGGATGCATTCCACTTGAGAGTTAGGGTACACCCATTCCATGTTCTTAGGATTAACAAGATGCTCTCATGTGCTGGAGCTGATAGGCTTCAGACAGGGATGAGAGGTGCATTTGGAAAGCCACAAGGAACATGTGCTAGGGTGGCCATTGGACAGGTCCTCCTTTCTGTCCGTTGCAAGGACAGCAACAGCCATCATGCTCAGGAAGCCCTACGTCGTGCTAAGTTCAAGTTCCCTGGCCGCCAAAAGATCATTGTTAGCAGAAAATGGTATGTTTCTTGCGTTAGGTGATTTCTTAGTTGATGGGTTGAATGAGGCTTGCTTTCATTGAGATTTTTATTATATGAAAAACTTGTGTTTGATTAACATCAATCATTATTGTACTCAGGGGCTTCACCAAGTTTAGCCGCACTGACTATCTGAAGTTCAAATCAGAGAACAGGATTACTCCAGATGGTGTAAATGCCAAGGTAATGTAAAATATGTTCATTTTCCATGCTGAGGAGTGAGAAGATCTACCATGCTGCTCTGATCTCGGTCTATCTTCCTAAAAAAAATTTTGTAAAATGAGCTGCAACTTCCAAGTCAAGAATATAGTGGATAGGAGCATATTCTCCCTTGATTTTAATTTTTTTTTCTATTAGTGAGACTTCATATATGTAGTTTAATGGATGTTGTAGCTTACCATTTCCTTTTGGATTTTGCAGCTTCTTGGATGCCATGGACCATTGGCTCAGCGTCAGCCTGGAAGAGCCTTTCTGTCTGCTGCGACGAGTGCTTAGGTCGTCAACCTTTGGACCAGAATAGTTTTGAAAAGACTGAATTTATGATTGTTATTTATTCTTCGTTTTGTAGTAAACTATGTTGGGAGTTTAATTTTGTTTTGCGGACCTTGTAGTGGAATCAATTTTGTTATATTTTTGTTCCATCATTTCGTTCTATTTGATGGATTTGTTACCCGAAATATTATGCTAAATCGCAGATTTATTTGCTAAATTTTCAACGAATGACTAGTATCGTGAAATTGAATCCTTTGTTTTTTGGCTTGATTATGATGTATGAATAGAGCTTGAAGTGTTTTGACACTGCAGCACGAAAATGCAGGTCATTAATTACAAGAAAAATATGATCATTAATGTATTACGATTGAGTTAACCTTCTTGGTTTGACAAATATCAGGAAAATGCAAGGGTGATAAAATAGAATAAAGTTTGACCATTGGTCGGTAATCCTTATTTTACATGCAAGCCTGTTAAGTTTCTAGTCTTATGTGAGTTGACAAAAATTGTTCAAGACAAGCTAGAATGTAATACCATGGCGGGATATGCAGCATTCCTTGTGATCTCACTCGTTGTTTGTCAGTGTTGAGCGATTAGTTCTTTCTCCAAATAATGAGCTTCCCTTGCAGTGTGACACTAACGACATCTAATGTGTGCAAACTGCTTGTGATTTCTCCAAGTTCTTAGTGTACTAACAACCTTGTACGTTCGTTCAGTGAAAGCGAAACAAGAACCATCATATTTTGACCGCCTGGGGAGGCATCAGAGTAAATTACATCATCTTATTTCCACTCATGCAACTTAATGAAATGTGGAAGATGACATATTTATTATAGAAATAATAATAAATAAACAGCCAAGTACCGTCGTTGAAGTTTCACAGGCACAATTGAAGGACTTGTCCCCGAAGGGAAGGACGAATACTATATTTCTATTTCCACCGCTCTTCTCTCCCATCTAAGTGGTGGTCGGCGGCGGAGTTCCAAATCCAATGTCAAGAGTTATCCATGGTCTGCTCCGGCGACGCGACGGGATCAATCACCATCTTCAACGGTTGAGTTCTCCGTCCCCAGTTTGCAGCCCAGCTCCTCAGGATCCATTCGCTACCGCTTTCTCTTCTTCAAGTTTGCTCTACCCCTCACATGTCTCCAATTTGGTCCTCCGGACGCAATCGAAGTTTTTCTCCTCTTACTCAAATGGGACATTTTCCCGATTATTTTCTTCATCGGAGCAGAATCCCCTTTCTTCAATGGTTTGCGCTTCGAGGAAATTCTATGCGTCTGCTGGCCGTACACCTCAGACATTCTCTTCCAGGAGGTTGCTTACTCCTAAACAGGGCAAGAATAATGCTGGGTTTCGCTCCTTTTCTTTTAAATCTGCAGATTTCGGTAAAGTCAATGGAAATTTTGCGAAAAAGATCATCGACAAACCAGTAACTGCAATGCGCTCTGCTTTCTCGCGATACAGTGAGGCTATTGGTCTGCAAATTGAGGCTTTCTTTAAAAGGAATTCCCTGTTTCTGTTGGGGGCTGCAGGAGTTTTGGTTTGTGCTGTTCTCTGGAGGATCATGTTTGGAATTGCAAATACCTTCATTGGGTTTTCTGAAGGCATGGCTAAGTATGGGTTTCTTGCCCTTTCATCTGCTATCGTTGCTTTTGCTGTAAGTTCTTTTATATGACCTATATGCTGTATTTTCTTGAGTTTGTGTTTGCTGAGCAGTACTGGCTTTTCTGATAGAATCTGTTCCATTGCTTAACACTTGTCTACCCCCTCGATAGCTTTGCATTCTCAACATAGATAAGCATTCCTCCTGCATATGTAGTTGAGGAGCAAATAAACGTATGTAAAAATAAAAACCGATAACTAAGTCAATCCTATGTTGCGAGATGTCTACGGGTTTTTCCTGAATATATTTCTCTATTAGTTTAATTTCTCCGATGAACAAACTGGAGCTTCAGACCATGAGTCATTTAACTGAGGAATAACAGCCGATGGGAGAGGTAGCATGCATCACCACCTGTTATGTTACTTATTGGTTCTCACTCCAAATTTTCGCTCAAAAAAGTTTTTCCTGTGGGCCTTCGTTAGTTGATGGTTGCAATGCTGCTTTTGTTTGTTGTATACCTGTATTGTGCATATTAAATATACTGTAATATCTGTTTTCCAGGCTCTTCAACTATAAGACATTTAAGTCTAGTCTACAATACACTACATCTTTACCTTTTGGTTAGGGGTGCTTGTTTATAACTAATAAATAGAAAATCATGGAATGCATGCGAGTAATTGTTAAGCAGTTCTGCATTATATATACCTTTTGTACGACCTTGTTGACCCAATTGTTTCAGAGTCAAACTACTAGTTATTTTCCCACGCTCCCCTTTTGAACTATAAAACAAAAGCATATTCCTTGGGCTTTTTAAATTGTCACTATGCGGTAGGCTGTGACTAGTCCTGGTTGTAAATTCTGGTGCATTGTGATAGTAAACTCCTCAGTGATGTTTCTCAGAAAAATCAGAGCAGTTTTTATTTTTTTGGTGACACAAACTGTGTGTTTTCCTTTTCTTTTAAATGTAGACTACTGCTGATACGCGTATCTACTTATTAAAAAATATGCATTAACACATGGATTGTTATCTAATTATTTTTAGCACTCTGAATCTTTAAGGGCTTGTACATTCGCTCAAGATTCACAATCAACCCTGATAAAGTTTATAGAATGGCCATGACGAGACTTAACACATCTGCTGGGATTCTTGAAGTAATGGGTGCCCCCCTTACAGGAACTGATATAAGAGCCTATGTGATGTCAGGAGGTGGGCTTACACTAAAGAAGTTCAAGCCAAGTTTTAGGAGTAGACGATGTTTTCTCATTTTCCCTATAAGAGGTTCTGAGAGGAGGGGTCTTGTCAGCGTTGCAGTTAAGAAAAAGAAGGGCCAGGTAAGTCAAAGTGTCCTTCGATTATATCATGAGATTACTGCATTGAATCTCATAGTCTGGTTTACACAGAAAAGAATCATATCTCTAGTACTGTCTATTCATTGACTTTCAACATCAAATTCTACATTTATTTTGTTGTTTCATGTCCTTGAAGCTTGATATTTGTTAACACTGTGAGTAGTTTCTTGAAAAATTCATATCTGGTAATTGGTAAATCCCCTCCATTTGTAGATGCAGCCAAATAAAATTGTACCTGATATTTTGTTTTGAGCATATGCCTAGAAGCAGAGACACAAACATTTCCTGATCAATGTATAGGTAGTACTACTGTATGTATAGAAGGTTCTTTTACATATGTGCCCATAGGAAGAGATATTTTTGTGTTCGAATTAGAGGTTTCTTCTTTTGCAAGACTAGCAGTGATGTGCAGAGTGGATCCCTGATCAGCGCCAAGCAAGGAGCTTGGCACACCCTCACTGATCTAACGGCGTGGGTGCTCCAAGCTCTTTGCTTAGCGTGCCAAGCAGAGAAACTCCTCTCCAATGATGTGGATGACCCTGTATGGCACTGCAATTCGTTGTTATATATGCCTTCGTGATCATAAAAGTAATGGGTTGAGAATAAATGTTTACTGCAAACTTGCTCAGAGTATGGCAGGGTACTGACTGTGCAAATAAGCTATTGGGGACTGGTTTACTAGTGCTTGAATTAGCATGAAGGCATGAAAAGAGAGACCTGGAAATCATGAAATATTGGCCAGGAATTAGACATGGTTTAAATATGACAGCAAAATATTGGCCATGAATTAGACATGGGTTTAAATATGATGATGCACGTCATCCTGGGTGGCAAATTTACTTGAATGCTCCATTCTTCTCTTAGGCATATATTAGGATATATCTGAGAGGTGATTGAGCAAAAGATTAATGTGAAGGACAGCCTTTGAAAGTGATAGAGGAAAATACAAGTAGATTTCTGTTTTAAAATGTTTTCAAAACAAGTTTCCAAAATTGTAATTAACTTAGTTATTTCAATTGGTAATTTTGTTGTGTTGAAATACATGACTTTTTATTTCAATTGATCTTTTGTATTTTTGAAATACATTACTTCTTACCCATTGTTAGTAATAGCATGCTGTACTTGTAGCGCCAAGGATCCAAAATGCTATAGCATGCAGTGCTTAGCATTGTGCGAGCTATGTGAATATGTAGTGCATGATTTAAAAAATTCAAAATATAATTGATCATCAGTTCATGACTAATATATATAGGAAACCAAACTCACATCAAAAGAAGGCTCACAAATCATAACAACATGATAGTCATACATAAGTCACAAAATCAAGTACTTAAATAATAAAATACATTGTTTAACAAAGCTTTCGAGTCTTAACCTTGTCTTAAGATTTCCAACCTGATTCTTCTTCTCGATCATATGCAACATCATCATTAAGAATTGCCTCAATTTCCTGTCCATCATCTGAGGTCTCAGTTCTTTATCAACCATGTCAAGAGCATGAGAAGATGTGGATGACATCGTCCCCTTCTTGTGCTATGGATATGTTTAATAAATGGTAGATCATTCAATCATGATCGTCCAAGGAGAGGTAAGTGAGTATTAGGGTTGTTGTAGCCCTATATATATGTATGTAGTACCTATGGTGCGAGCTACAGCCACACAAAAATAGCTCCTAAAGCACAAACCATAACGGAGCTGTATGAAAGTTGCATTGATACACGTGTGCAGCACCAAAAGCCATACAAACTATAGCGTGCTACTAATAGCTATATTCTTACCTTAGAAGAACTGATCCCATGGTCAGTGTTCTACAGCTGATCAATGCTATGCCTATCTAACACATCCCTCCCCCCATCTCCCTTTCACTTTCTCTCCCCCATTTCCCAAACAAAATGGTCTAACGAGATACTTATGAAATTGAATTAAGCAATCTTTATTAGATTTTTATGTTGGAAATAGATCTTCTATCAAGTTGGATATATTGAAATGGATAAAAACCGTGGGTTCTCATGAAAAACTGGTAGCTGATGGTGTCATTTGTGATCTTAGATCTACATATATGCTCAAGATCTTACCCCAGTTTGGGTTAAAAGACTTTGATACCATCCGTGGTCATCATAAAAAAGTTGTTACATAAAGATGTCTTGTGTTCTTTGGACTCGCATCTGTGTTCATGGTTTCCCATTTTGCTTTGCCTGAAAATATTAACTGAAGGTGAAGAATTTATTGGCAGTTCTGAATATATTGGAACAGGACTGGTAATGGGAATAGATGGACTTTTGCAACCTCCCCCCCTTCCCTCCACCACCACCAAAAAAAAAAAAACTGACTGACCATCCTATGAAACATGATTTCGTCTTTTTTTTGTTTTTGTTTTTGTTTTTGGTTTTTTTGGGGAATAATGAAACCAACTTCTCTCTCACAAGTCATACCTACTCACTGGCACAATCTTCCCTCCACCACCACCAAAAAGAAAAAAAACTGACTGACCATCCTATGAAACATGATTTCGTCTTTTTTTTTTTTTGGTTTTTTTGGGGAATAAGGAAACCTACTTCTCTCTCACAAGTCATACGTACTCACTGGCACAATCTTTCATGCACGTAAACTGTACAAGGAGGCAGGTATTGGTAGTGAGAACTGAGAAGTAACTGAGATGATGGTCTCAATAGTTAGTACTCTTCTATGTATATACTTATTTAGTTTTCTTGCCCCTCTTATTTAGATAATGCAAGCTGATTTTTTGTCTGACTGCGTGTGTTTGTTTCTTTGCATTTTTTTTTAATTTCAATAAATGTCTCTCTCTCTCCTCTCTCTCTCTCTCTCAAGTGTGAAGTGCAAAACTTATGTAGCCTTTGCCGTAATCTTTAAATGCAGTATGATATGAAGCTATTGGCTGTCGATATTCCCATGGCTTCAGGCACAGACCAGCGGTTGTTTCTGCTTGGGGATGCAGAAGAGTACAGAGTTGGCGGGGGACTGATATCTGAGCTAAGAGACCCTCTAGTGAAAGCAATGGCCGCAACCGAGGAATTCGATGAACTCGACCAGATTGAAGAAGAGGAGGATGCTGAAAGAGAACGTCAGGAGGCTGAAAGAGAACGTCAGGAGGCTGAAAGAAAGCACCGTGAAGAAATTGAGAAGCTCGAGAGCAGTGGCACCCATTAACAGTGGCATGTAACATTTCTGTTTTCTAATCTCTTGGCTACCTAGATTTGTTTGAAGAATGCTGAGGCTTTTGTTGTCTCAGTTGAATGAATGTGGTTTAGAAAATATTTTTGTGCCGTTTGAGTTTTACCTGGGTTCACAACATCTTGTACCCTAAATTGCCAATTTTATCCGAACCAAAGTTGATAAAAAATAAAGCAGAAAGGGATTCACTTGCATAGCAAAGGAAACCTTGTAGCTTTTGAATTGTCTGTACCGTTTTAAAACCATAACCACCGCCCCCAAAAAAAAAAAAAGAAGTCCTGAAATTTTGGAAGGCATGATTTATTGTTGTTCCATTCAGCTCTACCCTCTGTCAATCCATGTAGAAGTTTCCATGTCATTAATATAACTTTGTTAGTCCATACAGGAGTTTCAATGTCAGAAATAATTGATTTCGACCAAAGAAGGTAAGACGGTTGTTGACACAACCGAGTTATGACAATGAAATCCCGCCTTTGCCAATGCCGTTGGGATTCTCTCTGTATGGAGCATGAGAGTTCCAGTTTATAGATTTGAGTTGTCGGTTGCAAAGATCGACGGTTTAGATTTTTTATCCTTTTTTCTTTCCAAAATTTTATTTTTAAATTAAATTTTAATCTTGAGTTGTCAATTTTTATAATTGACAGCTCAAATCTAGACCAGAGGCTTTTGCTCCTCAAGAAATAGGGGATAATCCAAATCCTAGCCATGCAAGTTTTACATAATGGTAATAGTTCGATTTCTTAAAAACATTATTTTATCATTTTCACTCTAATTAGTTTAGAAGAGATTATTCCTACATTTTGTTAGACGAGAATTCTTTGATTAAAAATAAAAAAAAGGCCTGATAAATGGTCATCTTCCCATTCCTCTCAAGTAGAAGTGTGGAACCTCATGGAACACAGTACAAATAGGACAACTAAGTAAGCATCCTTTTTTTTTTGATGAATGAAAATATTTTTCACTAAATGCAAAAGATATTAAGTCTTAGATACATGAGATAATACATAACTTTAAGATAAATAATTAAAATTCAAACCTGAAACTCATAAAATAATAAGTATATAAATTTAAACAATAAACTTTAAAAAGTACATATATCAGAAGCAATACACTCTTCATTCGACAGTTAAAAACCCAACAAGCTTTTTTTTTTTTAAATTAAACAATTTGGATCAGCGATGGAAGGTCCGAGAGACCGGGTCCATCTACCCGACTGGGACCATGAGGGGCCTCCAACGCCAGCCCCAACTTCGTGCCTGCTGGAGCCCTAAGGAGGTTGTTCGGCGGCGGAAGGGAGCCTTCGTCTGACGAAGGAGCATGCGATGGACAGACCTCCGGAACATCACGGGGCAGGCGGCGATCAACAACAGGGGTATCAGGGTAGAGGAGGAGGCTTCAGCGGTGGAGGAGTGAAGAGAATAAGCCAATAAGCCAATATCGAATGGACTGTATTAGATATTGGATTTTGGTAATCAGGGCAGTTGTCAGTCCATTCCTTCACAAACTTCAAATTGATGGTTTTTATAATAAAAGAATTGATCACACGAACAATTTAGTTTAACTTAACAATTCAGTCACTGAAAATATTGGTAAAAATTGATTAAACTAATAAAAAAAACTAAAAACATTGGATGGTTCAATAGTTGAACTAAAGGTGTTTATAACCTTGATTCAGTTTAGTTTTGAGTTTTAATTAAATTAAACTAAATTTATTGTATTAGATTTAAATTTTTAGACTATTTAGTTTGGTTTAAATTAGACAGTTTGGTATAGTTTTGGATGATTTTGTTTACAATAATTTGTGATTTTTAATTTTAATGAAATGTATATAAATATAAAAAGAAAGAGACTAAATTAATTAAAAAAAGAGGCCAAATTAATTAAAATATATATAAAAAAAATTTTAAACATAAAAATATATAAATATAATAATATATATTTAATATAATTTATATATATATATATATATATATAAAGTTGGTTCGGTCAAACCAAACCGACAACCAAACCAAATTAAACAAATTAAAATTCATATTTTAAAAATCAATTTAAATCTCATTTTTTATTTTAGTTTATTTTTAATCGATTTAATTTGACTTGATCAGTTTAATTTAGTTTTGAACACCTTTAAGTTAAATTGATTTTAGTTTATTTTTTATATTTTTTTTAATTTTCATACATTTTATGAGTATTAATGAATTATTTTAAATAGGTACTGTTGATATAATATTTTGTAACTAATTTTAAGTTTTTTTCCATGTTCATATATTATTTATATTAGGAATTATTATTGTTACATTGTGCAAAAATAGTTAATAGCTTGTCTAAGTCTTCTATAAATTTATTAAACATAAACATGAAAAGACATATTAATTTATTATATTTAATTGTTATAAATATATATACTGGTTTAGGATCAATAAATTTTAAATTAGTGCTCTAACAGATTCGATTGATTTTTTGAACCTTGGCTAAGTTAGATGAATGCTTATGTGCGCGCCATGTCATACTGATAGCATGTCCCATTTTAATCCTCATGCGAACCATTAGTCCGTTATTATGGGTTTTGATATTGAATGCGAAGTCAAAACAAACAATTATGTCGGTATCTTTTATCTTTTGAATCTGAAATTACTCTTTTACAAAAGTTTCCAAATTCATCATTACCCATTTGGCTTCTTTTGCAGCATCATTCCATATATGCTTTGAGGATTTTTGGTTTAGTATCCAATATCTAAAAATTTATTAGACTTACTAATCTTATTCCAATTGAGTCAAACTAAGAAATGAAAAAAAAATTATTTACATAACTCAAACTCAAAATTTTACTTTAAAAAATAAATATTAAACTACCTGAACTAACTTATTTTGCCAACACTTACAATTTTTTAGAAACCACTCATTATAACTCTTTTAAGTAGGCTTATCAATACTTTGGTCGCTTTAATTACTTGAGGGAGTTGGAGTGCCAATTTCAAATTAGGAAAAAAATGAACTAAAAAATTTTAAATTAATTCAGCGTACTTTTAGAAAAATTCTTACATATGTAATAAAAATAAAAACTTGTCAAGGTAAAATATTTAAGGTGGTGATATTAAAGTGCATACTATTAATTAATAGAGTTAGATATATAGTGGAAGAAGTTAATTTTACAAAATAATGAATTAATATTTAAAATTTTTGAGAGATATGTCTATATTTAATATTCAATTGTACTTCGAACAGAATTATCTTTAATGAAAAATATTTATAAAAACTAAATATATATATATATACTCATTTTATTTAATTTTAATAAAGAAGTGCAGGAATAGTAAATCTTAAAAAAAAAATCGAGATAAGATCATGGATGGTGGGCACTTAGAGTCACCTCAATGACATGTCAACCACACCCATTTATGCTTTTGTGCTCATGACTCAAGAGTTTGTGCCTGTGAAAATGACTTCCTTGTACTTGAGACATGTTTGGTTTATTTATTTCACATGATATTGTCATTAGTCAATGGAGTAACTGGAAAAATAACAAGAATTTCTCCAAATTACTATTTTTAAAAATAATATTTTTTTTGAAGTTAGGATATTTTAATAAAATACCAAATTTTTATTTTTATTCTTATTCTCTTTTTCTTTTTCTTTCTTCCTACTAAATATTCCCTTAGATATGAACATATTAGGAAGATATTGTAGGTCTTTATAAACTTTAACCCCTTTTCATTCTTCAAAAGCAAGAGGTGGCCAGATGGGCTGTACTTGTAACTAAAAGCCTTTGCTGCTAAACTTCTTGATTCCTCATTATTGCTGACTGTTACTGTTGTTATGAAGGACCATGTTTTTCCGGTTCATCATAACTAATGTTCACTTCTTTCTCACTCTTTCTTTCCAGCTCTGTCTCAACTGTCATTTTTTTAATTATTAATATTTAAAAACTCACTCACCTCTACTCAATTTAATTTGAGACTAATTAAATAATAAAAATATAAAATTCTTTCAATTTTAATTTTTTTATTCACAAAATTTAAAATTCAAAACACAAATAAATATGGAACTGTATTCACTGACTGTAAATCTTTTGACAGTAGAAGTTACATTCTTTAGGGGTGTTTGGTAGGTGTCTGGACGCTGGAGAGAAAAGGCGCTTTCTATTACTGTAGTCTTTTTTTTAGTGTTTGGTAGCTCATACTATATATATTGAAAACGGAAGCGGGAAATCTCTCTTCCTTCAAAATCAATTTTTTGGCTTACATCGCATTTTGGATGGAAAACCGGTTATTTTGATGGAAAGCAAAGTAAAATTCCTTATTTGTCCACGTTATGCTCAGTCGCCGTTAGAACTCT
Organism: Biancaea sappan; assembly: GCA_037074585.1. Classification (NCBI taxonomy): domain Eukaryota; kingdom Viridiplantae; phylum Streptophyta; class Magnoliopsida; order Fabales; family Fabaceae; genus Biancaea; species Biancaea sappan. Next base: position 33,295,447 of record CM073494.1, on the reverse strand, counting down.
CAAAATGTGTGCCACTCGTCGCGTTAGTCGTCGATCGACCAGAGGCTACCAGGCGCCTAACAAAAGCTTGGCAGCCGCATGTCGACTGGTTGCCAAGCGCGACTACCAAACGCATAGCAGCCCCGACCGGTGGTTGCCAAGCGCCTGGCAGCCATGGCTGTTAGGACCTATAGTCGGTTGACTGGCTGTCGAGAGCTAGTCGACCGGCTGCTACCAAAGCATGCAGTTGGTCGACCGGCCCTGCCAGGCGCTGGCAGCCGGTCGACCGACTCTGTTGAGACTATTATATTGTTAAGGGCAAAATAGTAAATTATTTTTATATTTATTTTCTATTATCTTTTAAAAAATATAATAATTTTATTTTTTCTTTCTTTTTCATTGTATACCAAACAAGTTTTTTTTTTCCTTTTCTTTCTCTTTTTTTTCATTCTTTCTTCATTTCTATTTTCCTATTTCCTTTTCATTCCTACTCTTTCTTAGATACCAAACAGCCTCTTAGTAAAATTGTAATTGTCAGTCTAATTCTGATCTCACCAACCCCAACCATGCCTAGCCGCTTTAGGTAATTATAGAGAAATCACCACGTATGTTAAGTGTGTGTTTGGAAAAGATTAATTTGGTCAAACGTTACAAATTGGTCGGTGGATCAAGGTAATAGTTAGATAAACATGATTTAAGTAACATTCATCCGTAATTTCATAGTCCGAAAAATGTTTAAATACATGTATTGCACTAATTATTTAGAAAATAAATTAAAATCACTAAACTAAAATTTTAAATTCTTTTTATGAACAAAGAATTCTATTGATAGAAAAGAAAATATAAAAACAGAGGATAAGAGATTCTCTTCAAAAGAATCTTTCAGTCTTTTTGAAATTTTATCAACTAACCTTCTAAACAAGCCATTAGTTGAGGGTAACGGATTTTCTCCTGTGCGTTTATAACAGTGGATGAAGGCTTATCGTGCCGTTTGGACAGTTGATGTTTTCAACAGAGAGGGGTCAAGTTGTAAATAAAGCAAGGGTTAAATTGAAAAGAAAATTTTCAACTTGGGAGAGTGAGATAAGCGAACAAGAGAGTTAGAGAGAGAGCTAGACCGACAACCTGAGAGAGAGTGAGCCAAGCGGAAGAGAAACAGTGAGAGGGAAGAAGAGTGAGTGAGAAAGACAAATGAAAAGAGAAGAAGGAAAAAGAAAAGGCAAAAGTAGTGAGTTTTGGTGCTCAAAATGGTGCAAAAACGGAGGAAAGAAACTTGGGATAAATTACAGTTTTTAGCCCAACCTTTTTGCCATATTGTACTTGGACCCCAGGTTAAAAAATTTATTTTGGTTTTAGTCTTTACTTTATTTACAACTTGACCCCTCTAATGAAAAAAACAACTGCCTAAAATCGCATGAACGCATAGAAGGGAATCCATTCCGTGTCTTTTAATGTTTCATATGGGTCTCAACTAAAGGATCCATTCCCATCTACTGCAGAAGTACGTAAGAATTGCACATCATTAAAGCTACTTGCATTTCATTCTAAACAAATTCATCACAAGCATGTAAGACTTGCACACTACCAAAGAATTGTATGTTTTTTTTGTCTCCTAAACTCAGCAAGTTTTTATTAAATCTAACCGACATCTAACAACAATAATAACAACAAAATTTTATTTCATTAGGTGAAGTCGGCTAATTAACACAATATCATCGTTGATCTATGTTCATGAGAGTTTCGACAAAGTTTTACGTTGACTGTCGATGACTTAACATAATACTCCTCCTTTACCTAGACTTAGGACTGACTATAAAATACAGGTGGAGTTATTAAATCTACTCGACATCCACTTTGATAAATTTCTATATTAACTTACTGTACTGGCTATGATTTTGAAAGATTTCGTTTGTCAATAATTGCATGCTCAGCACCCATCTGATTTAACCTTTAATTCTTGGAAACCGGGGATTTTTCATGTTAAGCTAACACAAACAAGAAATCAGCAGTGATGATTTGTGTTGATATAAAGAAGGCTACTTTTGGCAAAGAATGCTTTTTCTTTAAAAAGAAGAAAGCAGAATCAAACTTTAGCTTTTTCTTTATAAGTTGTATATTTTCTTGTATTCCCTGTAATACCCATGCTTTTTTAAATGGACTGCTTTTAGTCTTCTCCCTACTTACTAATTTTTTAAATACTCTACTTACTAATTTTTTAAATACATATTGAACCAATTTTATGTGGGAATTTCTTTACTCTGTAAAAGGAGGACCTTAGCAACACATTGCCTTTTTGCTTTTTCTTTTCAATTGGAAGGGTCATATTAACAATCTTGTCACTGAAAGGATGAACTTGCCACGATTGATGCGTCTGAAAGAAGGAAGTCTCTTTCCTCCCAACTTCAAATCCTGCCTGATGGTAAGCATGTGCAAGACTTCCTCGTGTTCTTTTTCCTTCTTTGCACTCGTGATGTTGCTGCATCAACAAAATTTACAGAACCAACCTCATTAAAATTCAAGTTTTCAGAAACTAGACTTAGTTCAGTTTAATTGAACTCATTTATTCACAATTTCATACTCCTCAGTCAGTTCTTCCTACACTTTCAATCCAGCAAACCGTCATTTTTAGTTGAAAATGAAAATTAGGCATGTAGTTTCTTCTTCTTCACTTTCAGAAAGGAAAATCATTGTTGTTCATAGAGGGTTCTAGCTTAGCACTGAAATATTTCTGCTTTCCTAATCCTGGCTATATGATAATATCCAGGAAAGCATGAAGAAGAGATAAAGTCAGAACTTGGAGATACCGATTGCTCACTTTTTCACCAACCAAGCATCCATGAAGTTCCAGTCCTCAATTTTTGCACTTGTTCTACTAAGTTTCTCACTAGGCTTGGTAATAGCTGATCTGAACTCTGACAGACAAGCCCTCATTGAGTTTGCTTCTAGCATCCCACATGCCCGAAGACTCAACTGGAATGATTCTGCTCCAGTTTGCACCTCATGGGTGGGTGTGACTTGCAACTCGAACAGAACTCGGGTCATGGCTGTCCATCTTCCAGGGGTTGGTTTCAAAGGCCACATTCCAGAAAACAGCATAGGAAAACTAGATGCCCTTATGGTCCTGAGCCTTCACAACAATGGCCTTAATGGGCATCTTCCATCTGACATTCTCTCCATTCCTTCACTTCAATATGTACACCTCCAGCACAATAACTTCTCCGGACCAATCCCTTTCTTTGTCTCTCCTAAACTCATTGCATTGGATATTGCCTTTAACTCCTTTTCTGGCACTATCCCACCTACATTTGTGAATCTCAGAAGACTCACCTGGTTGTATTTACAGAACAATTCCATCTCTGGACCTATCCCTGACTTCAACCTCCCAAGTCTTAAATTCCTTAATTTGAGCTATAATAACTTGAGAGGCTCAATACCAAACTCCATCCAAAAATTCCCTCACACTTCTTTTGCTGGAAACTCTCTCCTATGTGGACCACCTCTTAATCATTGCTCTGCAATCACCTCTTCTCAATCTCCATCGCCTCCCCCTGCTTACCAGCCACACTCTCCAGCACATACCCACAATGAAAAAGCTACTACCCCAAAGAAAAGATTTGGATTAGTTTCTATACTTGCTCTAGCAATTGGAGGCTGTGCAGTCCTCTTACTTTTACTTTTGGTAATCTGCTTGTGCTGTTGTAAGAGGAAAAACGGTGAAAGCAGCGGCATACTGAAGGCAAAGGCGGCTTGTGCAGGAAAGACTGAAATTTCCAAGAGTTTTGGGAGTGGGGTACAAGAGTCTGAGAAGAACAAGTTGTTCTTCTTTAGAGGTTGCTCTTATAGCTTCGACCTTGAGGATTTGCTAAAGGCCTCAGCTGAGGTTCTTGGAAAAGGAAGTTATGGAACAGCTTACAAGGCTGTTTTGGAGGAGGGAACAACAGTGGTAGTTAAGAGGTTGAGGGAAGTTGTGGTTGGGAAGAAGGAATTTGAGCAGCATATGGATATTGTGGGGAGAATAAGGCACCCCAATGTCATGCCCCTTCAAGCTTACTACTATTCCAAAGATGAGAAACTACTTGTTTGCAGCTACATGCCTGGCAGCAGCTTATTTGCCTCGTTGCATGGTATGTTTTGCTTTGACCTAATGATCCTGCTTGCTTCATTCGTCCATGCACTGACTCATCAATTAGTCAAGAGATGGACCAACTTTGCTCTCCTTTGCTGCATTTTTCCAGTTAAAAATGAAGCATCGCCCACGTCCCATACATAAATTAAGCTGAACAAAGTATCACCCTTCTTGAGCAAAAATAGCTTCTACTAGCTAAAATACCTTAACCCATGAAAACTAAGATTATGAAGTATGACACTTCAAAAAATAGTTACATCTGTGCCAAACACTCAAAAATATACAATGAATTACAAGTTAGCACTTGAGATTTTGTTGTATTGTAATATCTGCGTGAATGTTGTGTTTTATGTCAAATACCAGTTTCCATACTTCCTAGCTAAAAGATACCATAAAGAGAGAAGCCTCTTGATTATCAGCCGGTTAAAGAAAAAGAATTCTTGGCTTTCATTGACAACTGAAACATAAATTCAAAAACATCAAACATTTTGGAACAAAATTAAGTTCATTGTTGTTCATTCTGCCACTGCGTTTGATTTATTTATCTTCTTGATGTGAGTAACAATAGGTGGAGTGTACATCAGTTTAAGCCTTTGAAGGAGGAGTGAAATGACTCACTATCATGGCAAAACTCTGCTCAGCCTGTTCGAACCTAGAACTTCACAGAGTTAATCATCAAATTCAATTAAGAACTAGAACTGATGGAATAATCAAGTTCCTCAGCACTCTTAACTAGGGTCACGTGCAACTAACCTGTAGTTTCCGAATGATCATTTATAAGCTTAATGTATCTTCTTATAACCCAAGTGCTAATCAAATGGTTGCATAAGCTGACACAACATATGCAAAATGAAGCATTTAGCTTCTAAAAAGAATCTTCTCTTGGATTTGTCTTAACAGACCTCTATCTATATACCATTGTCAATTACAATAATGCTAATATATCTATCTGCCTCATTCTACTATCCCAAACAACAACAGGAAACAGGGGTACCGGAAGAACTCCATTAGACTGGGATTCAAGAATGAAGATCTTACTTGGTGTTGCCAAGGGAATCGCTTTAGTCCACTCCGAGGGGGGTCCAAAATTCACACACGGTAACATAAAATCTTCCAATGTCCTCCTAACCCCAGACCTCGATGCCTGCGTCTCCGACGTCGGATTGACTCCCCTGATGAACACTCCAGCAACTATGTCCAAATCCAACGGCTACCGCGCTCCAGAGGTGACTGACTCCCGAAAAATCACCCACAAATCTGACGTTTACAGCTTTGGAGTGCTCCTTCTTGAAATGCTGACGGGGAAATCCCCAATGAGATATTCTGGTCATGACGACGTGGTGGATCTCCCGAGGTGGGTCAGGTCCGTCGTTCGCGAGGAATGGACGGCCGAAGTTTTTGACGAGGAGCTACTGAGAGGACGATATGTGGAAGAGGAAATGGTACAGATGCTTCAGATTGCGCTGGCGTGCGTGGTGAAGGTGCCGGATGCGAGGCCCAGGATGGATGAAGCAATGAGAATGATAGAGGAAATCAGGCAGCCGGAGTTGAAGAACAGGCCATCCTCTGAGTCTGAGTCCAATTTGCAAACGCCATGAACGTTGTTGCAGATTGAGAGAGAGAGCATTTTCACCTTCCTGGGGACAATGTGGATGGAGGCTTCCCTGAAATCTTGTCCCCTGGCAATAAAGTACTGTATTTCATTGTAAAACAGTGTTCACTGTTTATTTTCTACCTGTTGGAATTTCTGCTAATTTTTATCCGATTAAGTCCGTATTTTTGTTTATATATAGGTGAATTTTTTTTTAATGGCTAAAATTCTCGTTGTTAACCGTTTAATTCCCACAATTGATGGATAAATGACAAAAGATTGTTTTTTTAAAACCTAGAAACTTATCTAAAGTCAACATAATTAATTATAAAATGCATTACTTTGATTCTTAATAAGGTAGTATTTACTATTTAATAATATGAAATTCAAATGAATTTTTAAGTAAAATTAATTTTATATGTTTTTTTTTTAATGGGAAGAGAAAAGAGGGGGAGGGTTAGAAGGTATACCAACCAATATTACATATACTACCTTGGAGGGGGAAAATATACTGGGAGGGATGATAAGTAAAGAGAATGGTCAAGGACTTTTGAAGCTTAAGAATTCAGCAACAATAATGACCTCCAATTCTTTGTTCAGTTTGCCTCTACTTCTAAAGGTATGGAAGAAAGCTTTATTGGGGATTTGTATCACAATCCTTCCTTGTGTCATTACTTTGAGGATCACAACGCCTCTTCTTAACCAGAAAGAAGGCCTTTTCAATGCTTTGATTGGCTCCAGACTGCTGATGATCACAGGGAGGGTTTGCTAGGCTGCAGCAGTGAAGAAACCAACCATCCGTTCGCTTTTATTTCTTTTCCTTTTCTGCGATGAGAGAACATGCATGGCAAGCGCTACTAGAAAACTTAAATTTAGTGACAGATTGAAATTTGTCACTAAAATCTATCACAAAATGATAGAATTAGTGACGAATTTCAATCCGTCACTAATTTTGTAAAGCTCTGGAATTTAGTGACACTATAATCTATCACAAAATGTGAGATTTAGTGATAGAAAAATCTATTTAATTTGTGACGAAATCAAATCCATCACTAAAATTTCTGTCATTAAAGTAAAAATTAGTGACATATTTGTTGTTTTAGTGAAAGATTTTTTCGTCACTAAAACAGTTTTTTCTTGTTGTGAAGCTCATGGCTTTGCATTACTTCATCAGGGCATCCTCTAGCGTTGTTTGGGATCCAACACTGCAAATATGCGTAAGTTTCCTGTAAAACATTAAGAACACCATAAACATTTGGATTAATGTTGGAAAAAAGCACTCTATTCATGTGATTGTAGATTGCCCAATAAGTGATTAACACATCAGTTAGAAGATAGATACGGTGTTGTCTCACTTGGTTAGAATTTCTTCCTAGAACTGCGATGTTAGCAAGGCTTTGCACCCATCCAATGATGGATTGAGGGATAATAGCTTTAGATGGTATGCTTTGACCTAAACCAAATGGCCTTGGCAAAGGTGCAAGTCATAAAAAGATAATTGTCATCTTCAAGACCATTTTTGCAAAAAGGGCAAAAGCCTTGAGTATAATTCCTATTTTATTTAGAGTGTCTCAAATGGGAAGTGATTTATGGAGGAGTTTCCATGTGAAGACAATGATTTTCTTAGGGAATTTAAGCTTCCAAATTAATATCTAGTTTAGATTTGGTTTTGGGAGTTGTTGTCCTATCTAGTAAGAAGCTTGTAACCATCTTTCACAGCAACAGATCAGGAATGTTTAGCTTTCCACATTAATAGGGATGTTTATAAGTTCGGTTTGATTCGATTTTGAACTTAACCAAACTGAACCGAGTTTATCGATTTTGTAAAATTATGGACATATTCGATTTTAACTTTTAGACGGTTTAATTTGGTTGTGATTGATTTAGTTCAATTTTGTTTAAGTGGTTTGGTTCAATTTTGGACAGTTTTATTTATAATAATTTGTAATTTTAAATTTCAATGAAATATATATAAATATAAAAAGAAAGAGACTAAATTAATTAAAAGAAAGAGGCCAAATTAATTAATATATATATATATATATATATAAATAATTTTGTTGACATAAATATATATAAATATAATATTATATATAATATAATTATATATATATATATATATATATATATATATATATATATATATATAAAGAACTGACCAAACCAAATTAAACTGCCAATTAAACTTAACCAATTAAAGTTCATATTTTAAAAATTGATTTGGACCTCCTTTTTTGGATTTTAATCAATTTTTGGTAGGTTTGGTTTGGTTTGGTTTTGAACATTCTTGCACATTCTACAATTTTCCTAGCAATTTTTCTATCGTAGAGGAGGTAGAGTATATTAGCATTCCAGTTGATGCCCTGTTGTGTGAGGTCACTAGCTTTAAGGATAGAATTTTGAGAGTTGAGGCTAATGTTAGGAGTATAACATCTTTTACTGTTTATGTTGATCTCTTGCCCAGTTCTAATTCTCCATTTCAGGTGGGGGTTTAATGACATGATAAGCAGAGAAAATACCTTTCCAGAGGGGAAATGCGCCAAATGAGCATTTGAGCTATTCTCATTAATACTAGTTCCATATTTAGATTTAAAAGCCTTGTTGTACAAAAAGGATTCATTGTCATAGATTCTCTAGATTTGCTTTGCTAGTAGGGCCTAGTAAAGATAATAGAATTTCCTTAGACCGAGTCCCCCTTCCCTTTTTGGTTTACAAATTTTATCCCAAGAAACCAGGTGCATTTTCTTCTTGCCATCCTGATTAACCCAAAGGAAGTTGACAAGAATTGAATCATATTTGTGGGTTTCTTTCTTAGTGAGCTTGAAGTAAGAAAGTGATGGGTATTGAGGATATGGATAAAGTAAGTTAGCATGCTTGAGATAAATGATTAGCTTTCCAATCTTTTTAAGTTTATCTTGCAACAAATTAATAATGTGATTTGCAAGCTGCCTACTCCTAGTATCGTAGTCAGCAAAGCTGCCCAGATATTTCCCTATAGAGGTTACTTGTTTGCAACCAACACTTTTAGCCATTAATTTGAAAAATCTTTAAGGGGGGGGTTAGGACTAAATCTGATTATAGATTTACTGATGATCATGTTAAGGCCAAAAACACTAGCAAAGTTTTGAAGAATTGATCTAATTTTCCCACATGAATTTAGGTCAACCTGGAAGAACAACATAAGGTCATCAATATAGAGAAGGAGATTGACTAGAAGGGCTTCCTTGCAAACTTTGATTCCTCTTCTAGTGTTCTAGTTCTAAACCTCAGTGAGAAGTCCAAAAAGAACATTCGCGCAAAGTATGAACAAGTAGGGGGATAGCGAATTTCCCTATCTCACTCGAGCTGGGAATGATAGGATTAGTGAACTCCCCATTAATAATAACTTTAAAAGGAGGGTGTAGTGACACACTTCAAAGGCATCTTGATCTAGTGGTTGGAGAAATTCATGTAGGTTAAAGTTCTTTTTAGGAACTGCTAATCAATTTTTTCAAATGCCTTTTGGAGATCAATTTTTAGTGCTGCCCAAAAATTATTTTGCTTATTGTAGTTTTTAATATAGTGAAGCAACTACCTATCCATCAAGATAATTAGTCTCCTTTTTACAAAGGCATTTTAGAAAGGGGAGATTATGTCTACCATTATTGGCTGCAACCTATTAGAGAGGCTTTTTGAAATAATCTTATAGCTAACATTGTAGAGACTAATGGGCTTGAAATCATTTAGAAAGTGGTGGGTTATTCTTTTTTTTGGATGAGAACAATGTTAGTTTGATTAAGCTCTTTAAGGAGATGGCCTCTTTAAAAGAATAAGGCAACCATTCTAGTAAGATCTCCTGCAATATGTTCCCAAAAGTCTTGGTATGACATTGTTGGGATACCATCAATACTAGGAACTTTATCTCCCTTAAGTTGGAAGACTGCATTTTCTACTTCAATTTCAAAGAGGGCCTTATTAAGATCTCTTATGTGCTCATCTATTAACTTAGGAATATTAGCTTTAGTCAAAAGGTCCTCAAGGTCTTGTTGTTGAGCCAAAGAGATGTGGTTGGAGTAGATATTAGAGAAATTTTCTACTAGGTTTTTAATGCTGTGAAAATCCTCAATCCAGTTGCCACTATTATCTTTAAGGCATATGATTCTCGATTTGCTTCTATTATGATTAAATAAGGTGTGGAAATATCTTGTTTTTCTATCTCTATTTATGAGCCATAGTTTATGTGCTCTTTGTGCTTACGGGATTTGTTCATCATCGAGAAGTTTCTCACGATCATCTCTCAGGCTTCTTTATCTTAGGATCTCTTATGTGGTTATGAAGTTAGGATATTTCTGTAAGGAAGCAATTTCTGTTTCAATGTCTCTAGTTCTTTCACCAATAGAACCAAATTAAATTATGTTCCTTTAGTGAGGTCTGATGAGAGGTTTTTAAGTTTCTAAGAGAAATAGAAAGCTTTAGAGCCTTGAACCAGCTTGTTCCAACTATTTTGAACAACATTTGAACACTTAGGGTCCTTTAACCACATCAATTCAAACATGAACCTTCTCTTCGTTTTCTTGATATCTTCGATATTAAGGATGATAGGGGAGTAGTTAGAAGCTACAGTGGGAAGTTTATGGACTACAAGTGCTGGAAAGAGGGAAATCTATTCTACCAATTTTTCTGAAACCATATCTTCAGGTTTTTAATTATTAGTCCATGTATAGAAGTTTCTTTTCGAGGGGATTTCAATAAGACCCAAAATGTTCATAGTGTCAACTAATTCAACAGCACCGAGAGACATTTTGACCTTGTTGAATTTGTTGCCAATGGTCATGATTTTGTTAAAATCTCCAACAATAACCCATGGTACATCTATGGTTCCATTAGATAATAGAAAATCCCAAATAGTCCCTTTCATCGAGCTTTAGGGGTCCATAAACTCCAATGAGAAAGAAAGAACTCATGCCTTTTATCTAAATTGATTTTCGCATGGATCCAATTTTGAGACTTACTTAGGACAGAAACATTATGGTTTTTCCTCCAAAAAAGATAAATGCCCTTACTAAAATTAACTGCATCTACACAAAAGTAACGAACAAAAGTTACATATTTAATTATTCTTGATATCTTCAACTCTTTTTATTTATTTTCATTCACTTTTGAAATTGAAACAACCAAGTGAATAATAGGGGGAAAATTGTTGTTTTAAGAAGACATTTGATATATGGATGTTTAGCTAAACATAATTGGCATTGATCTGTATAATGGAGGAGGCCATATCAATATCTCCCATCAATAGTTTAGACATAGGTTCAAGGATGAATTTGACACTAATTGGAAATATGTGAGATGAAATTGACATAAAAAACTTCTTGGAGAAAATTAAAATTTGGGTCAAATTTTAGAGAAAAAAAAATATTTTGCCTAAAATTACATGAAAAAATTATAACAAAATAAAATAAGTGACCAAAGTGAAACCTAAAGTAAAGTTAAAGGATCAAATTGGAACAAAATAAAATTACGAAACCAAAGTGAAATCTAAAAATTAATTGATTAGACTGAAACAGAATTAAGTTAAAAGATGAAAACGGAACTTGATGTGTATATGGGGAACTAAAATGATATTTTAGCCTATAAAACTAAAATACAATTTTAACAATTTTTAAATTTAATTCTTCCCTTATATTTTTTTACTTGTAAATTAATATAAAATAGTAACTCAAATAAATTATTTTACATTGTAAATTTAATATTTAATTCCTTAAAAATTAATTTCCTTTCAGTTTGGTCTATAATGAGGTCTCTTATTTTAATTGTTGAAAGATTATTCTTCTCTTATTTTGATTTCACAAACAAAGTTTTTAAGTTTCATTATTAATTCTTTAATCAAAATAGTCGTTCTGCTAGCTAAAATTGGAATCCCACATGAACATTAATTAATGATATAAATTTGTCCAAATATTTTTTGGCAAGAATACCTTTTTTTCCCCTTAAACTTTGACACATTTTTCAATTTCATTTCATAATTTTATTTTGTATCAATTTTGTCTCATATTTTTTCAATTAGTTTTAATTATACACCTAAGTCTTATGTCATTTAAATTATTTTCATTAATTAAACAAGTTAAACTTGTAAGCTTAGAGGAATATTAAAAAGTTGTCTTTTATGGTTTTTGCCTTGTCTAACAAATTTATGGTTTTCACCACAATTGTAAACATAATACCCAAATCTTAGTGCGTGCCCCACCTTTCCTTTTGCATATCTCATGCACATAATATAAACACATTTCTCTTTAACAATGATGGCAATCATGAGGAGGATATGTGGATGCTCAACTCATTCATGTGAAGGCTACGCTTTGCCCGAAGGCTATAAACATGAATCACTAGCACTTACACACAAAGTACATAGCATTCCACAATGCTCAAGCCAAACCAGACTAGGTGTTCATAGCCCAAAATGGTTGTCACTTTAGATAAGTTCCTTGATGTAGTATAATGGCTTCTTACATGCACTTATATATATATATATATATATATATATATATATGCAAACACAACTCACCTTATCTTATTCCATACTAGTTATGACCATTAAGGTTTCCTTATAATCACTACTTAGCAAACAATTGCAAGAATGTCATAAACATTCATTCCCATCCATGACTTAAGGAAATCAAGCATGCCATAGACAACAATCAAATATGGGAATGCCATTTCAACTCTTAACCACACATATCATGACATACTTTCTTAATTTAAGTTGATGGAAAAGTAATAATTTAAGAAAAGAAGCAATCAAGACAATGCTAGATCTCTCACCTGGAATGGAGCTCTTTTTGGACTTCTAAGAGTGCCTCAACCAAGCCTCAACCCACACGGGACCTAGAGATCATTGAAACACCACTTTTAACACATAATTTCATGAAGGAGAAGCAAGTCGGGGGTTTGGTCCCATAGCCTTTCCCAACTCCCTTTTTTTTCCACCCTGGGTGCCCACCTTAGTGCCTGGGACACCCTAGTTCCTCTTCCCATATCACACACAATCAAGTGGTGGCGCCAGCACCTTTAAACACCATTCCTTTCTTATATAGTGGTGCCTTGGGTACCCACCACTGGAGCTTTAAGCATGGTCTTGGTTTTTCACACTTTTGGCTCAATTCTTTATCATTTAACTCAATTTCTTCCAAGGGATTTCATTATGGATGATTAGCAAACATTTTGACGCTAAAAACTTGAGTAAAAACCAAGTATTCAAGTTTGAATCATAAATTTTCAATCAAGAATCTAACTTTCCTTCATGCTCTTTTATATTATAAACCCATTTTAATCATGCTTAAATCAATTTGTGGTTCTAATTTCATTATTGGACATCAAGGATGATTTCTAAACACTACCCAAGGTCTAAATCTCATAATCCAACTCATTTCCTACTTACGTCTCCATAAACTAGCCATACCATAATAGGTACATACGACAATGCATGCAATTTACATGATAGATGAATGAACATATGATTCTCATATACAACTATGCACATAAAAACATATATAACATCAAGTTAAAACTCATAACATCCCTAGCACCAATACTAGTGCTAAAGACAAAGTATTCTCAATGCATAATCATCTAATTCCTCGAAGTTATGCATACTCACAACTTTAATAATTCATCGCTATTAATTTAAACAACTTATGCTCTAAGCATCCCATGCCACTACCTTGACCCATTTTAGGTCACAATATGTATGAATAGCATGCACTCAACTCCACTAGTAAGCATAAAAGTACCCCTCGCATAGGGAACATATACATTTAAACAACATATACATAGCTCAGCATAAAACATTACACAACTAGCACATCACTGTGCTCATCAATCTCAAGTCCTCCGTCATCCCACATCTCATCATACTCATCACCTCATCGAACACCCTTATTTTACCACATGTCCTCACTATGTACGTCTACATGTGAGGTGCGAATTATATTCCTTGGCTTTCAAAGGTTGTATGTTATCCTCCCCTTATTTCGCCACATGTGGGTTAACCACAAATTTTCTTATAACCCTTGCCTTTCTTAACAGTGTATCCATCAATACATGTCTACTTGACACAATCTCATCCCACACTCCTCTCATGATTGCTTCGTATATGGAGGAGGCCTCATTTAAACATTATTCCTTTCTAATGTGGTGACGCCCTGGGCACCCACCACTGGAGCTTCGAGCATGGTCTCGATTTTTCACACTTTTGGCTCAATTCTTCATCATTTAAATCAATTCCTTCTATGAGATTTCATTATGGATGATTAGCAAACATTTTGACTTCAAAAAATTCACTTAAAACCAACAATTCAAGCTTGAATTATAAATTTTCAATCAAGAACCATAACTTTCCTTGTTGCTATTTCATATCCTTCTTAACCCATTTTAATCATGTTTAAATGATCAATTCTTGGTTCTAATTTGATAATTGGACATCAAGGATGGTTTCTAAACACCCAAGCTCTAAATCTCATAATCCAACTCATTTCCTACTTACATCTCCATAAATTCAAAAATAGAAGGAACATTGGGAAGGTGAGATTCCTACCTCAACTCCTTGCTTTTCTGGTGGTAGTTGGTCGCTAGAGACCCGTACCTTGCCAGAAATTGGTTGTCGAAAGCTTGGTTAGAGAGAATTGCTTGAAAGATGAAGAGGATTGGGAACTAGGGCTTGACTGGAGAGAGTCATGTGGGAGAGGAGGGGAGAAGGGAAAATGGTGAGCTTGTATGATGTGAGGCTTATATAGCTACAAGGAAAAAATTATCATCTTGCTCTTTGATCAATCCTCGATCAACATTACTTTTGGCAACTTATAATTTTTCCAACTCAGGTATTCCCATCCTCACTAGGAACCGTACACTTCCCATCACTGACTTTTCCACTTTTCTAGAAAGGCCTCTCGTATATCTTTTTATTTCAAACTAGTCTTTCCTCGGACTCGGTATTCATTTGACTCTCCCTATCACGTGTGCACCTTCTTTCCTTAGCCACTCATCACTTCACTTATCATACAACTTTTACTCTTCCATTTCCTCTCCGATAAAACAGAAAAATTTCCCTTGTACTAGTACATCCCATTGGAAAATCCAATAAACTAATACTCTGAAACCGCAGGTATTACACTAATGTGATCACCTCTTCGATAATTTGCACATGTCAATGTCAACTCATTTGCAAAGATGTCTACACTAATATTTCTTTTGAAATGACAAAATTGCTCATCTTCTTCTTCATCTTTTTTAGTACTCTTTCTATATATATATATATATATATATATATATATATAAATATGTAGAATAAAATTAACACAAAAGTAAACTTTTGGAACAAAATTAGAACTTGGGTAAACCTTTAAAGAGGAAATGGTACCTAAATTTTTTTTAAAAATTTAGGTATGATAGTTGAGTCAAACTTTTGGTATTATTTTCGTTTTTAAAGTTTATCCAAATTTCAATTATGTGCCAAAAGTTTTTTTTTTAAATTTGTCTCATTTTCAATCAGTGTCAATTTTATCCTCTCAGTGGGTTGACCAAAGAGAGGAATACTTTTTAATTTTCAAAATCCTCTTTTTTTTCCTTTTTTCTCTTCTTCCACTTTTCTTCTTCTTCTTTCAAATTTTCAAAGGAGAGAGAAAGTGGTTTGTGGAGTGAGAGAGAGAGAGAGAGAGAGAGAGAAAGAGAGAGAGGATTGATTTTTATTTTTTAATAAAGTCTAATAAATCTCCTTTTCTTCATCTTTTTCTTCTTTTTCTTCTTCCTATTTGCAAAGAGAGAAATGAGAGGGATAATTGGTTGACCAAAGAGAGGAACAATTTTTAATTTTCAAAATCCTCTTTTTTTTTCTTCCACTTTTCTGCTTCTTTAGATTTTTAGAGGAGAGAGAAGGTGGGTTCAAGAGAAAGAGATGATTAGTTTTTGTTTTTTAATAAACTCCGGTAAATCTTCCTCCTCCTCGTCCTCCTTTTCCTTCGTCATCTTCAAAGTTTTGTAGATAGAAAGAGAGGAGGGATGAAAGAGAGAAAGGAGAAAAAGATGATGAAAAAATGGACAATTTTACCATTTTAAGAGCAAAACCTAACGTGAACATGTCTATGTGCGCAAATTGGCACTATCGTATATAACATATGTGATCAACGCTTACTATTAATAATTTAAATGACGTTAGATAATTGAAACTAATTGAAAAAATATAGAATAAAATTGTGAAATGAAACTAAAATTTGGGTCAAAATTTGAAGACATGAAAAGTGTTTTGGCTAATATTATTAATCTCTCGAAATAGTATAGTTTTTGGATTCGAACTAACTTGGGAACTGGTGACCCAAAGTCCAATCCGGTTTGGATCACTTCATTGGACCATACGGATCTTTTTTTTTTTTTAAATTTCAACCTAATATCTCATAGATGAAAAATAACATTTTAACCATCAAAGAAGTAAGCTATAATTATCATATAACTGTGTTAAAATATATATATATATATATATATATATATATATATATAATGTTACTATTTTATGTATATTATATCATTATATTATTTTAAATGATTTTAAATAATAAAAGTTAAATAATGTTAGTGACAAATTTTATAATATTATAAAAATTTAAAAATAATTAAATAACCATCAGTTTAATTTTTTATTATTAAATTATCAAATTTATTGTTATTAAATTGTAAATTTTTTACTGTCAAAATTCATATTAACATACAAAATTCAAGCCAAGAGAAATTAATTTACATTTCAATGTACTTTCATTATAGATAGATTCACAAAAAATGCACGCCTCTGTTAGTAACAATCCAAACCAAGTGAAATTGTTAAATAAATTTAGTAAAAATATTTAATCAATTTTTTAATAATATAATTTATGTTTAAAACTATATACATCATCTATTATGTTATTACGGGGGAATTAAATATTAAATATTTAAGATTTATATTAAAAATTTATCTAATTCTTAATTATTTATTTACAGTTCCATAAATAAAATTATCTATTTACACTCTAATTACCAATTTTGGCGAGCCATGAAAATATTTAAAGAATAAACGAAAAAGGGTTACTTGACGAAAAGCCTGGTCTTTTTGTCTTTGCAAGGAAGCAGTTTTTCGTCCATCAACATCGTTAATTTTCTCAATTGTCTTTAGCAATCTAGTTATTGCAATCTTCTCGATGAATTCTAGTTATTGCATTATGAAAAATGTGAGCCCAGAATTATGGCACTTTGATTAGAAGGGAAATTTTGTTTTGAATAAAACCTGGCTGTGCAGAACTGCATATGATCAAAGGTAAACCTTCTGACTCGCCCTTTTATCTTGTGAAAAAATTGATCCGTCCAATATCCTTTGTTTTGTTTTTTTTTTGGTGGGAGAATTATTGTATTTTTCTATTTAATATCGTATTTTGTTTCCTTTTTTCTTACGTAGAGATTTCTGATGTCGCCACCATATTGTGTTTTTCATTTCGGCTTTCGGTAATAGTAAACATAAACGGGATAAGAAATACGGCTTGTTTGCAGCAAAAGACGTCATCCTAATAAATGCAATGAAGATATTCATATTGATAATTTCGCATTGTGGATATTCACGTCCTCTTTTTCTTGCAAAAGGCTCATTACAATATTTTCATAAAAAAAAAGTCCCACTTTTCATGTGTTATGGACCGTTAATTTTGCTGTTTTTAGCTTGCCAATAAAAGGTTTCTTCCGAATTTCTAAACTGATTATTGTTTTCTTTTTTCTGCTTTTTTTTTAATAAGAAATAAGAATGTTGCAAGGCAGTAAAGTCATACGAAGAAATTCTTTTAATCATTACTGTTTCTCTTTGCAAGTATCTCGAGTGCCATAAATCCATTATTCTTTGTATAAGAAATGTGTAAAGATACAAATTGGTACTTAAAGAATATACCATCTTATTGCTTAATCCTAACAAGTTAGTTCTTATAACACTAGTTCTTTTTGGGATCAAATTGTATATTTACTTTATTTTTGAGGGACTCAAGAAATAAGTATAACATGTTACAAAATTTTGAGGACCGATTTGTTTGACACCTGATTTCAGGAACCAAACAAACATTTTGGGGACTGATTTATATATTTGGTCTATAAGGAATCTCTTGGCTCTGAGGTGACAAAAACTAATACTTGAAGGGGAAGAGAGAAGAAAAACATCACTGAGTCTCACAATTATAAGGATAACCCAGCCCAAACCTATGAGGCATTGGTTCATTCTAGAAGGCAGCAAGGGGCAAAAAAGGGAATGAGTTGGAGCATAATTAACTCTGGCCCTAGTGGAGGTTAGAGGGCTAGTGGAGGAAAGAGAGATAGGGCACTTGAGGTATTAGAAGGGCAGTGTACACGGAGGAGGGGTGTGAAGAATCTTGGAGAAAATCCTTGGGAGCGATTCTAGCCTCGCGAAAGCTAGAGACAATCGTTTGCCATTTTATTTCAGTGTGTGTGTGTCGTTTCTGTTGTGCTGTGCTTTGCATTTGTATGTTCATGGTGTTACCCTACTGTGTGGTATTGATGTATGTTCATCAGTGCTGGTTGCTAGTTGATATATATCTATATATATATATACAAATATATACTTAGTGGGAGTTCCTACTGTTAGCTGTTCATTTGTTGTTTTAGTTTTGGGGGTTCTATCAAAATCCTTGTACAAGAAAGCAATCTCTTCTGGCTGTCTTTCTAGTTTCTAGTCATTCTACTATTTGTTCTGATAATACTGAAAATTTTATTTCTCTTAAATGCATATGTAAGACAACAAAGAATGTCCTTTTTCTTGACCTTTTATCCACTTTAGCTCTTCATATAAGTAGGCATTTGGTACAGTGTAATTTTCATACTAGTATGTAGATACCTATTATTTTTAATGCCTATGTTTGATGTGCCAGCATCATATGAAATAGAGGAATGCAGGTTGTATGGCTCTCTGAAGCCTTCCCATTCATGGGTATACTACATAAATATATCATTAATATTTATGAATGTCATATTAAACACAGAATCTTGAATTTCCCTACCAAGCTATGTGACGTGCATGTGAAAATGTCAATGTACAATGCCTTTTAAGAGTATGGGGGAATAGATGAAATTTACTGAAATGCTCTCCTGAATGCTGCTTGAAAAACTGCTTTTATAATATGAATGGTATGCAATTGTCATGATTAATTGACAAGAATAGACATTCCACCCACTGGAGTCACGTTGCTGGTGTATCCTCATTGCAGCAAATAGGGGTGATCAAATCCAATTCCAACTAAACAGATCCAATTCAATTCAACCCAAACCTATCAAAACCAACTAAATCATTGGATTGATTTGGATGGATTTTTGGCAAAACTGATTTAATTGGATTGGTTGTTGGGTGGCTATAGTAGCCATCTTTTCCAGACCGAACTAATTGATTATATGTTAATATATTAATATATTATATACTACATAATATATTATATACTTTGTCTTTTATATAATATATATTTGATAAATTCTTATTTTTAATAAAACACTTAAAAGACCCTAGGTTAATGCATTCCCTAGGTTTGACACATTCTTAATAGATGGACGCCTGTTGATTCAATGTTGTCAACTTGTTAATATAGTGTTCTTTGTTATGATGTATTATGTGATGGATGGCTTATGTTTAATTTATGTTATGATGTTGAATAAGTGTGATTTTTATTGTTGGAAATGTCCATTTTTATGGTTTGAGATTTGGAAAATAAAAAAATAATGTTTATTTTTAAAAATTTATGAACACTTTTCCCCCCCTTTTTTAAGATCATCTTATCCAATCCAAACCAATTGTAACTAGATTGGAATGGTTTGGTTTTATGTCCAAACCAATGAACACCCCTAGCAGCAATCCTATCCCTTAAAAGTATCCATTTGTTATATCATGCTAGCTTATGAAGTGTGGTTTGAAATGTGATGTTTGGATCACAGATTGCCGTACAAAATAATTGGTTTTCTCTTTTCTCAAGGCCTCCCAAGTCCTCCAGACCATTTATTATCTCCTTGGTGAAGTTATAGTACTCAATTTATATTAGTCAACAATACATATAATTATGACATACTAAAAGCTTAAGTACTATGGACACATGTCTCAAGCAGGTTCACTTGCTGGGTATTTCCAAGTTTCCACTATCCGGTGGAGCTTCTTGATCTGTCTGATATCTGAGGCAGGTTTACAAGCATCCCATTGTGGATGCTAAATGGGCTGTTGTTCACTTAATATCAGTTCTGTATGGTCAGTGGGATGTTGTTGGCCTCAGGTAAATTTTGCTTTTGGGTTCTTTATTTGTTTGTCAGCTTGCAAGAATAAATAATTTATAAGAACATTATTTACATTATTTTCCTTTCTGTATCCATTGTGAGCATGCCTGATGGAGACCAGAAAAAGTATGCAGTAGTATTATTTAATAACAATTAGGATTACAGGATATAATCCTATCCAGAGCCCTTGCTCCTACTGAGAGAAACCACAATGCAGTCCTCTCTCTCTCATTCAGCAATCAATTTCTCAGCATAACTCCCTTTGTCCCCCCTGTCACTAAAATACCCCCACTACTAACTAATTCTCTGGACTGTACAGATCAGCCCCCTATCCTCTTTTTCTTTCTCTCGTACACCCTCCAAGTCTTGGGCCTCCCCTCTTGGCCCAATAATTGATGTGAGGCCCTAATGTCACAAGTATTAGTATTCCTATCAATACCCCCTGTAAGTCAGCAGCCTTGTCCTCAAGGCTGAAAGCAGGGAATTGACTTGAGAGAAAGGATTCTTCTTCCCATGTGGCATCCTCCGGTGCTAACCCTTTCCATTGAATTAAATATTCGTTAGAGGTTAACCCATGCTCTCTCTTCTCACGAGTCTCCAAAATGTGCTCAGGATCTATCACCACATCATCCTCCATGTCAGTAGGCAGCGTAGCAGCAGCAGAAAAATCTCCAACAGCCCTTTTTAGTAAAGAAACATGAAATACCGGGTGCACTCTAGAGTGTGGAGGCAACTGAAGCTTGTAAGCTACCTCTCCATGCTTGTCAATGGTTTGGAAAGGACCGTAATAACGGGGAGACAACTTTGAGTGAATCCTCTGTGAGACTGAAAGTTGTCTATGGGGTCGGAGCTTCAAATACACCCAATCTCCAATATCAAACTTCACATCTTTCCTCTTTTTATCTGCATAATATTTCATCTGTTCTTGAGCCTTATGGAGGTGAGATTTGAGTTGTCTCAATGCTTCATCCCGATCTTGAAGCTCTCTAGACACCGCTTCTACTTTAGTTTCACCCGGAAGGTAACGAGTTATCTTAGGTGGAGGCCGACCGTAAACAATCTCAAAGGGAGTGGTACCGGTGGTGATATGAAAGGTTGTATTATACCAAAGCTCCGCCCACGGTAACCAAAAAGACCAATTACGTGGCTGTTCAGATGCAAAGCATCGAAGATAAGACTCCAAACACCTATTAACAACTTCCGTCTGTCCGTCCGTTTCAGGATGGTAGGAAGAGCTCATTTTGAAGGTTGTTCCTTGTAAGTGAAAGATCTCCTTCCAAAAAACACTTACAAAAATGGGATCTCTATCACTTAAGATAGACATAGGAATACCATGTAGTCTCACAATTTCCTTGACAAAGACAGCAGCGATCTTTTTAGCAGTAAAGGGGTGTTTCAGCAGGATAAAATGGCTATATTTAGATAGGCGATCCACTACTACTAATATAGTATCATACCCTTTGGATTTAGGAAGACCGGTGATGAAATCCAGTGAAATTTCCTCCCAAATTTTATCTGGAATAGGTAGTGGCTGCAATAACCCACTAGGTAAGGTTGCTGCACTCTTCATCTTCTGACAAGTGGGACACGCCTTAACAAAATCCATTACTACCTTTTTCATTCCAATCCAATATAAATTCGCAGCAAGTCTCCTATATGTCCTCAAATAGCCCGAATGGCCCCCGGAAGCAGAAGAATGGAATTCTCGTAATAAAAGAGGAATCAACTCAGATTGAGCTGATATGACCAGCCTATCTTTGAAAAATAGAACCCCTTGATGAAGTTTAAACCCTGGTTTGCTGTTGGGATCGATTTCCAGGGCTGTCACTATATTTTGAAGCTCCACATCCCCTTTAATTTCATTTAATAACTCCTGCCCCTGCTGCCAAATGGGAAAGGAGACCATAGAAGTGAGTTCCCCTGCGGTAGGAAGCCTAGATAAAGCATCTGCAGCCTTATTCTAGGGCCCCGGCTTGTAAACAACTTCGAACTTGAACCCTAGCAATTTGGCCATCCAATTTTGCTGATCAGCAGTTGTCACCCTTTGTGTCAGTAAATCTTTTAAACTTTTCTGATCAGAATAAACCACAAACTCGCGCCCCATTAAAAAGTATCTCCAATGTCGAATAGGGAGAACTACCGCCATGAGCTCTTTCTCATAAATGGACTTTGATAGATGGCCAGGAGACAAAGCTTTACTGTAATAGGCCACTGGTTTGCCTTCTTGCATAAGGACAGCTCCTAATCCAGTACCCGAGGCATCACATTCTAAAGCAAAAGGCCTTGCAAAATCAGGAAGAGACAATACAGGTGCTGTAGTAATGGCTTTTTTTAGAGTCTCAAAAGCTTGTTGAGCTTCGGGGCCCCATCTAAATGCCTCTTTCTTAGTTAGCTCTGTCAATGGTTTAGCTAACTTGTCATAATCCTTAATAAATTTTCGATAATAACCTGTTAGGCCCAAAAATCCACGAACACCCTTTACATTGTGCGGAATCGGCCATTATAGCACACATACTACCTTCTTTGGATCAACTGCCACTCCATCTTTAGATAGTACATGACCCAAGTACTCAACTTTGCATTTTCCAAAACTGCACTTGCTACTGTTAACTACAAAATGATGTTTTTGAAGTATTCCCAAAACAGTAGCTAAGTGCTCCAAATGAATATCCCAATCGGCACTATATACCAATATGTCATCAAAAAACACCAATACAAACTTACGAAGGTATGGTTTGAAGATTCGGTTCATGGTTGCTTGAAAGGTTGCCGGTGCGTTCATCAATCCAAATGGCATGACTAAGTATTCGTAGTGGCCCTCATGAGTGCGAAATGCGGTTTTTTCCACATCCCCCTCTTCCATCCGAATCTGATGATAACCCGATTTTAGATCCAATTTCGAAAAGAAACAAGACCCATGCAATTCATCAATGAGCTCGTCTACAATGGGTATGGGGAATTTGTCTTGAACTGTCACTTTGTTCAAAGCCCTGTAGTCTACACACATTCTCCACGAATCATCCTTTTTTTTTACTAAAATTACAGGACTAGAGAAAGGGCTCGAACTATTACGAATAATTCCCAACCTTAACAAATCCTGAACCTGACGTTCAATCTCATTTTTTTGGTGATGGGGGTACCTATATGGTCTCACATTCACCGGTTCCGTTCCTTCCTTCAAGGTGATTTTGTGGGCAATTTCTCGGTGTGGAGGAAGACCGGTGATCTCCTTAAAAACATCCAAAAATTGTCTAATTAACCTGTCCAGGTCATCATTTTGCTGCTGTCTCACTTTCTCTGTACCTCCTATATCCCAGTCACTCTCCATCTTCCATAAAGTTCCATCTACCATTCGAGCAGGAGGTGCCATTAACCCCAACAGAGACCCAGCCCCCATCTTTGCAGCACCCTCATTTGTAACAATACTTGGCATGCCTTGGAGAGTAACAGTTTTCCCTCTCCATTGGAAGGACATCGACATCATCTTCCAATCCATCTCCACCTTTCCCAGTGTCTCCAACCACGCAACTCCCAGTATCATATCTACTCCCCCTAAATCCAGAATATAAGCGTCGATTTCAATGTCAATTTTGCCAATTTTCAGAGGAAGGCCCTCACATTTTCCTTTGGTAATAATTCTGTGACCATCTCCAAGCCTGACTCCAAAACGCTTAAATTCATCAGCGCAGATGTTTAAAGATGAAACCACTTGTGGGGCCACAAAATTATGGCTAGCCCCACTATCAATTAATACAAGAATCGGTACTCCTCTCACTGTACCTTCTAATTTCATGGTTTTAAAAGTGGTCGGTTCAGACCCCATAATGCCCATTAATCCCATCAACTTGCATTCTAAACCATCCCCTTCGGACCCCGGTTCCACCTCCAGAGCTAGAACCTCAGCCTGACTCCCATCTTCTTCGTCATCCATAATAATCAACTTCAATGCTTTTTCTGAACATTGGTGTAGTGGATGAAATTTCTCTCCACACTTGAAACACAGCCCCCTATTCCGCCGATCCATGAGCTCCTGATATGATAGATGTCTGGTTCCCCTTGATTTCTCGGAAGAAGCCCGCCGGTCATCTCCCCACTTACACTGCACGTTTCCTGCCGACGAGACCACAGAAGGCTTCGACGGTGAGGACGTGAAAGACGCTGAAGCTGTCGATCTATTACTGCCCCCAGACGACGTCGTCCCATTAAGTTGGGTAGTGGGCTTGGTCGGGTGGGGCGAAATCGGCCCATCCACCCCCCTCCGGGTCGAACCCGGTCCAGCAACCCAGTTATACGATGAATGCCCCATCCTCGCACGAAAAGCGCTGACCTCTGCGTGCGCGACCGTACCTGCCAATTCACGCTCCATGTCCCTTGCAGACTGCATCGCACGCCACCGTGAGTCCGGGTGGAAGGACCGAACACGTTGCCGTATGTCAGGACGGAGGCCTCCCATGAAATAGCCCACATATTGGCTCTCCGACATCTTCGGCACTTGGGCGGAGATTAACTCAAATGCGTCTATGTATTCCTCCACCGTTCCTGATTGATGAAGCACTGACAGTTCTTCAAATGGATTATCATATATCGTCCCCCCATATCGTAACAGCAAAGCTTGCTTAAACTTTTCCCAGGTGAGATTTTCATCCGTTTCGCGTAGAAGAGTAAACCAATGAATGGAATTACCTTCCATGCACAGTCTAGACAATTTCACCTTCAACTCGTTCGGAGTATTATGCACTTCGAAATAAGCTTCGGCCCGTTGAATCCAACCCATTGGGTCTGTTCCTTGAAAACCCGGTAACTCGACCTTCTTCACCGAGACTCGGTATTCGTCCCAGCCATCTTGAATGTTTCCCACTTGAATGTTTCCCATTACCGGAGGTCTCATTGCACCTCTGACTTGCCTTTCTGCTGCCGAAGATGACCCATCCACATCCACAGGCACTGTTTCATCCCCTTCTCCTTCCACTCTCTTTCCTCCCCTCTTATCAAGCTCTCTCAGAGATTGTTGCACCTTTGCCTCGGTTTGTTGCATCTGTTCCAGCAATGCTCTTTGCATTGCTAAATTGGATTGCTGCATTTCCATCAGAGCGGCTCGAAACTCACTCATCTGTGTTTCTACCCCTTCTAGACGTGAACCCATGCCTTCGATACTTGCTACCCGAGCTTCCAATGCATCCCCTCTATCTGTTGGTTTTGGCGGCATCACGTATCCGGCAGGTCGGACCAATGATGGAGACCAGAAAAAGTATGCAGTAGTATTATTTAATAACAATTAGGATTACAGGATATAATCCTATCCAGAGCCCTTGCTCCTACTGAGAGAAACCACAATGCAGTCCTCTCTCTCTCATTCAGCAATCAATTTCTCAGCATAACTCCCTTTGTCCCCCCTGTCACTAAAATACCCCCACTACTAACTAATTCTCTGGACTGTACAGATCAGCCCCCTATCCTCTTTTTCTTTCTCTCGTACACCCTCCAAGTCTTGGGCCTCCCCTCTTGGCCCAATAATTGATGTGAGGCCCTAGTGTCACAAGTATTAGTATTCCTATCAATGCCTCTGTTGTTATAGGCTCTGAACTTTCTCTGTGTGCCTCTTCTTTTGTCTCATAATCTCTCATTCAGAAATTGACCAGATTTTGTGACAACTTGTGTCGACTGTCAAGACTCATCTGCATGACTCATGATTATGCCAAATACCTATCTCAACATGAACAGCTAAATGGTTCATTTCCTGTTCTTCCTCTTCTAATATCATCTTCCACACTGAAGATGACTTCTTGTAGTAAGCTATTAAAAAATCCTTTGTCTTTTTTTATCAACCTAACCGGAGTTACAAGTTTAGGAAACTTGTGTGGCTGCAGCCACGTGTGGTTTCAATGTTCTCGTAGTAAGCCTTTCTATTTGCTCTTATTATTCTTAACATATCAATTATGTTCTGAATGTCCTGTGGAGATAACATTAAGTACTCATTATCTGTGTTTCTTTCCTATCCATTAAATTAAGCACATAGGCAATCCTTAATTCATTGGCTATTCCTCCAAGTCACTTTCTCAATCTCAACGTCTATCTATAGCAAATTAACCATCTGAAGGATTTTTTTTTTCTCCTTTCACTGTCTTCCTTTTCTTGAGGTTTACACTAAACACTCGTAAATTTTAACTCTTGAGATATAATCATCAGATACTAAAATACATATATAGATATTGTTACTTATCTTGTGCCATCATCTCACAGTTGTATGATTCTTGCAGTTCTGTGGAAGTACAAGTAGTGATCAGGATAGTGATCAGCTACATTTTTCCAAAAATGTGCACCGCATAAATAGTATGCAGAGTTGGGAAGCAACACTATTACAAGCCAGCAAGGGCGGCCAGTTTGTGAGTTTATAGTGCAATGTTTGAGTTTGATTAATGTGGAACAAAAAAGGAATCTTTTTGGGGTTAATGCATTAGTAGCTTCATTTAAAAGCCATTTAGCATTCTTGTCTATAGTCTCTACTTTCTGATGTACCAATATCCCTGAAGCAAGCCAAAGTGCACTACTTTTGTTGCTGTCTTTTTTGGTATTAGCTATATGTTCCTAGACAGTCCTTACTGTCATGACACATTCAGATTCTAAACATAACGTATATTTCCACTTTTAATTTTTAATAGCTCCAACAGTTTCGTTTATCCTTCTCTAATGAGGTGTTTGTTCTTTTTGGGTGCTGGGTGCCTATTCAAATTCAATAGGTTGTGGTAAATTTTATGGCATCTTGGTCTAATCCTTGCAAAGATATAGCGTCAACTTACGCTGAGCTTGCCGACACATATACAAACCTTGTATTTCTGACAGTGGATGTTGATGAGCTTGCTGTAAGTATTATTTTTCTGACGCAGCAGACTGTGACTAAGACTATAAGGATAGAAAACTTAATTACTTTCCCCATAGTTTTATACCCTTCACCACTTCAAATGCAACCAAATTTTACAGACTCTACAAATGGAGATATGTGTACCTCTATATAGTCTCGAGATAAAAGAAGTTTTTTTTTTTTAATCTTCAATTCTGCACAGATTTACGTCTGACTAGGCCCCAATCCTTAAAGATGATTTGCAGCATGTTTAACTTATTTGGAAAATATGATTTGCTGTGGGTTGGCTGAATGCAGGAGTTAAGTAGTTCGTGGGATATCAAAGCAACTCCAACATTCTATTTTCTTAAAGATGGACGACAAGTAGACAAACTTGTTGGGGCCAACAACGCCGATCTTCGGAAGAAGACAGCTGCAATTGCCGCACTAGGAACTAAGCCTCCTAACTGATTCCATTTTCAGTTTCATTGGCTGGAGGATCATCATGTGTCAGCATTGTTGGTGCAAATACGTGTGAGTGAGTTTTATATTGGGAATCCTGTAAAGGACAGGAGAAGGTATTGCTTCTCCCAGTGCAAAGAGTCATGTATTTGCGTAGCTGCAAGGCTTTGTATATTTGATTTCCTCCATAAGTACCAGTTACATACTTAAGCTGGAAATTTTCAGAGAGAAGTATAACATATATGAATTTTGCAGTCTCTTTTATACTGAGCAAGTGAAAAAGCTAGCTTGCTGTCAAGCCCCTTCATCCTCTTGTCATGGATCACCTAACAATTAGTGACTTGTGAGCAGGTAGAAAATGAGGCTCATGGAATTATAAGTCTCAATACTTAGATTACACCAATAATTCTAAGTTGCATAAGCTTGCTAGATATGTAATAAATGAGTATCTATTGATTTGATTACTATGCATCTCGTAGGTCTAACTGAGTAATTTCTGACAAATTAACTAATTTTAAAGAACTCTGAAAAAAAAAACATTTTAGATTTGTAAAAAAAAGAAGTTAACCAAATTAGTCATTGATAGATAAGAAAGTTTGTCAAGCATTTTTTTTTTTTAATGAGATTCACTTTTAATATCCTTGTATATTTATTTATGCTTAACTGAGATTACTCAGGCTTCTGTAATTATCTATGTATTAATAGTATTATCCTGTTAAATTAGAAGATCATGGGACTATATGGATAGTGACAGTTTTGAATTAATTTTTTTTTAAAAGTTTATGGGATCCATCTATCTTTGTGCACATGCTAGAATATCCAATGACAACATCGGATTCCTCGTTTTTACAATGTGATATCTCATCTGTAATAACCGAAGCTTATATACAGGATAAGGCGCAAATTCTCTGCTTTTCCTAGCACCAAGCACCTCTGTTTGGCGCACAAAAGCCATCCATGCGTCAAGCATGATACTTGGCGAGCAAACAAACCTTCCACACACAGGATAGGATGCTCTTGTACTAGTTTGAGACCACACCTCCGGTCATGAATAATTCTCATGCATGTAGCGTCTTCATAAAGATCACAAGAATAGATCTTCCTACTTCATATCATATTGACTAGATCAGGACATGGATGCCCAATCAAATTTGCATTCGATTCTGATGAAGTACAGTCTATATTATAAATACAAAGAGCATTCAAAGAGCATTCAAAGAGCATTTAATTTATATGATCTTTTGTCCACACCTTCACTTTTTCAATCATTTGAATTTTTAGCTAGTCTAGCTGATAATTTTAAAAAAAAAATTACTTTGACATTTTTAAGTATTTCTTTTTTTTTTTGGGACATTATTGTTAGGTGGTATTCGATCTCATAAAATAAAAAATGTGTGATAATTAATACATTTAATCACAAATAATTTGTTCCCTTTAGTCACCAGACTCCTTTGGAAGTAGTTTGTAAAATGAATTGTATATTTGTAGGCACTAACTTTATTCCTCTAATTGTTCCTTCTGTTTAATACTAAAATGCCACATATTCTATAACGATTTGACATGCATTTTGTAATGTTTTATTCTTTGTTCAAAGTAAGAGTTAACTCTTACAAATTCTAAAAGCACATGCATAACTTAAATTTTTTTTTATTGAAGATAAAAATTATGAATTCATCGTCCACTTAAAGTATTAAAAAAATTAAAAGTAAAATAAAAGAACTTATAGGTTTAAATTTAGTATTGAATTGATTAAGTAATTCACGAAAAATTTAAGTTCAAACTATTGATTGTTGTATTAAAATTTTCAGGATCCACGATTTAAATTGTATAATTCAATATTTCATTGCTTGTTCACTTATCATGTAACTAGTGTGTCCCGCGATGTAGGGGGTTCATTATTCAATGATTATGGTTAAAGTGAGTAGTTAAGAAGGAATGGAATCAATGTTGGTTTACTATCAAATATAGAAGTAAAAACCAATGACAATGATTTGCCAAATTAACTATCTACTAAAATGAACAACCAAGACAATAATAAAATTAAGAATGAATTCTCGTATTTTATTTAAGGACAATTTAAAGAATTAAGGATAATTCACCAATATCATTAGAACATAATAGTATTTTTTTTTAGCAAAATAACCAAACAGTTAATGAGTACTTGTTAGCATATGAAGAGATGAATTTATTTTACAGATAAAAATTTTAATTTTAGTCAAAGTTAATTGGTACAATTTGGTTAATTTTTTTAAATAAAAATTTTGAAATTTCTTTCGAAGTTAAGCCTCCAAGCAGCCGCTACTTGGTCCCTTAATAAGGTAAAATAAAATCAAGAAAATATTTCTAACAACCATCATAAAAAATCATTTTGGAAGATGAGAGAAAGATGTATAAAACATCTAATATTTGGTTTGGATTTTAAATTTTAAAATTTGAAATAAAAATTGGAAGGTAGGATATTTGAAATGAAGAAATGAGAGAAAAGTAGACTATATCAATTTGTACAACCAAAGTATTCAATGTAGTTGGCATAAAGTTAGAGATGAATGTCATAAAATAAGAGAAGAAAAGAAAAAGGAAACAAAACCTACATAAAAGAGAAAAATAAGATAAAGACAGCCAATTAGGAGTAACTTGCATTTAATGCAAATATGAAAGAGTATTAAATGGAACAACATTAAATGCAAGAGTATTAAATATTATGCGCTTGATAGAACTGCTTTATAAGAATATATAAGATATAAGACTAGTATGTAATATTTTACATTTATTTTAGCAAAAATAATCATTGAGATGCGATGAGAATGATTATAGACAGGGTATGGATGAAGTACTGTTGTTCCCATTTCGAATCAATACTCTAATGAGTATTAAGCTCAATTGTTATCTCCTTCTCTATGAAATTTTCGAATCTTCATATTTCAATCTATTAACTCAAATAATATTTCAAAATGAGCAGTTTTTTCTCTTAATACTCATCGACATGATATTCCTTCTTATAAAATTACACACAGAGAGAAAAAAGGCAGATCACAACCACTAATATAATTGAAATACAAAAACAATATAACTTGAAATTTGTCAATCAACTCATGTCTCAAACACATCATATAATCCAAAGTTCTGATAGTTGACCCAATCATTGAATAAGTGGAAGTCTTAATTCAAGAGTTAATAATTGAATTGGTGATACTTTAAAAATATTAAAAAAATAAAATATATAATTAAAAATATTAAAATACAATATATAATTATATATCATAAAAATAAATATGCAATCTCAATTAAAAAAAGATTTAATATTTAATTATATAAAAATTTTGACAAAACAACCTTCTCAATTAAAAGTTTATAAAAAAAATAGCCAACTAATAAAAAAATAGTATTAATCATTATATAATTTATGCATATCAAATTTATCAAATAATTAAAAAATTATTGAACTAGTTTGATCAGTAAACTAATCAATTTGACCAGTTTTTTCAGTTCAAAACCGGTTTAATCAATTTTTCATCAATTTAAACTGTTTTTGCAACTGGACCTGAGACTAATTTTTGGTTTAATCGATCAACTGGTTCCGACATCCGTGATATAATCAAAACTATTATATGTACAACTAATATATAGGCAAGTTTGAGGTAGATTGGACCCCATTGTCAACTCGGAATAGGTAACAATCCCATATTCGACGTAAATTCATTTCTCTATACTCATACTCGAGTTCAAATGAATAAATTTTATAGGTCTCCATAAAATATAGGCATTTTAGTCATTCCAAATTATTCATTTTACTTGTATTTTGAATATCTACATAGTGTTAAAATGCTGTTGTTAGGATTAAATTAAGTATTTCCAACTTAGAAATATTAGCTTAGTTTTTGTGATGTTCTTAGAAAAATACAGAATTGTTTAAGATACAAATAATACTTGCTTTCAACAATAAAAATGTTTATTAATTTTAATTTTTACATGATCAGTTCAGTCAAAGAGAAGAATTAGCACAATCCCCAGGCGATCTGAATACAACATTTTAAACGACGTTAAATAAACTAATTTTGAATAAAACCATAAAGAATAAGAAACATAATTAGAAATAAATAAAAAATTATATTAACAATTTAATTTTGAAAAATAAATATTTAAATTGTTTAATTCTTAAAGTAAAATTTTACACGATTTAATTTTTAAATATTATAAATTTATTACGATTAATTTATAGTAAAATAATATGGACTAAATTGTTTAATATTTAAATTTTAAAAATGATTTAAATATACTTGAAATTCATATAATTTCATTGAAAAATGATTTTATTCCCTATAATTTGAAAATAATAAATTTAGTCCTTGTAGTTTTTAAAACTATGAAATAGGTCTCAGAAGTTAATTTTTGATTAGTCAATCATTAATCAAACCTAAGTAGGATGTTAATGTCAGTATTAAAGTCTATGTCAGCATTGACTATTACTATTTATACTGACGTAGACTACTAAAAAAAGTTTCAATTTATTCACTTAGTTCCTTGGTCAAACTTTTTCTTTTATCCAATTTTTGATATAAACTCGTCTTCTACTTTGTCTAGATCCCTAGTTTAAGAATATATTTTTTATTTGTCAAAATCTTCCCATACAAACTTTTCAGTTTGTTCACTTTAGTCCTTGTTCTTCATTTTCATACTTTTTTCTCATAGTTTGGTCCTCTAAATCAGTCTATAATTTTTTTTATTCATGATATAATTTAATCTATCATTCATACTCAAGAACAATATAAGAAATGAATTAAAATTCAAGTTTCAAAGCTTATCTTTTATTCACTTAGGTTATTGGTCTAAATTTTTCTTTTGTTCAATTTTTGATATAAACTCGTCTACTTCGTCTAGGTCTCTAGTTTAAGAATATATTTTTTATTTTTTGAAATCATCCCCTACAAACTTTTTAGTTTGTTCATTTTGGTCCTTATTCCTCACTTTCATGCATTTTTCTCACAGTTTGGTCTACCAAATCAGTTCATAATTTCATTTTTAGTTATAATATGATTAAATCTATCATTTCTACCTAAAAATAGTACAATATATTGTTCAATCTATCATTTATACCTTATTGAATAAAAGGTAACTTTGAAACTTGAATTTTAATTCATTTCTTGTATTGTTCTTGGGTATGAATGATATACTGAATCATATCATGACTAAAAATAAAATTATGGACAGATTTCGAGGACCAAAACTTGAGAAAAAAAGTATGAAAGTGAAGAACCAGGACTAAAGAGAACAAACTAAAAAGTTGTAGGGAATGATTTTGACAAATAAAAAAATATATTCTTAAACTAGGGACCTAGATGAAGTAGAAGACGAGTTTATATTAAAAATTGAACAAAATAAAAATTTTGACCAAGGACCTAAGTGAATAAACGATAAGATTTGAATCTTAAATTTTAATTCATTTCTTGTGTTTTTCTTAGGTATGAATGATAGATTAAATGATATCATAACTAAAAATAAAATTATAGACTGATTTTGAGAACCAAACTGTGAGAAAAAAGTATAAAAGTGAAGTATATATAGGGACTAAAGTGAACAAACTAAAAAATTTGTAGGGATATTTTGATAAATAAAAAATATTCTTAAATTAGAGACCTAGTTGAAATAGAAAATGAGTTTATATAAAAATTTGGACAAAAAGAAAATTTTGACTAAGAACCTAAGTGAATAAAGTAAAACTTTTTTTTGAGTAGTCTACGTTAGTATAAGTGGTATACAATCAGTAATGATATAGATTTTAATATTGACATAAGCATCTTAATCAATGTTAACTAACGGTTGACTAACCAAAAACTAACTTTTGAATCCCATTTCATGGTTTTAAAAACTATAGAGACTAAATTTATTGTCTTCAAACTATAGGGATTAAAATCATTTTCTTTAATGAAACTATAGAGATATCAAGTATATTTAAAACCTTTAAAGATTGAACAATTAAAATATATATTTTTTACTGACTGATTTGTCTATTTACTAAAATTATATACAAGTAACCATAAATATTAGACTAAAATTCTATTTTAATCTCGCGTATATGTCTTTTTTTTAAAATTTGGTCTTTCATATATTTTTATTTTTAATTTGATCCCTTACAGATTGATATGTTACCAATTCAGTCCCTTACATTTTTATTCTCAATTTGATCCATCATAGATTGATACGTCATTAATTTAGTCCCTCACTTATTTTCATTCTCAGTTTGATTCCTTACAAATTGATATATTATCAATTTAGCCTTTTTTTTTGTTGGCCATAACTTTTGATGAAGGGACTAAATTGATAATATATAAATTTATAAGGAATCAAATTGAAAATGTAAATATACGAGGGATTAAATTAATAATATATCAATTTGTGAGGAAATATATTAAAAATAAAAATCTATGAGGGACTGAATTGATAATATATCAATCTATAAGGGACTAAATTAAAAATAAAAATTTGTGAGGAACTAACTTAAAAAAAAGATATTTATGAGGGACCAAAATAATGTTTTGATCCTAAATTTTATTTAGATAGGAGTTATTGATAATTTAATCACAATAATCGACAAAAATACAATCATTAATATAATAATTTTCAGGAATTATAATCCAGTACTTAAAAACTCAAACTCTTTATTAGTCATATTTTTATTTATTTAATCACAATTAAAACTATAACTAAATTTAAATTTTAGTTACGATTTAATATAATTATTGATAAAATCATAATTAACAAAAGAATTTTAAAGCGCGTATTGATTTTCAAAAAGCATGCACCAAATTGCTTTTCTCATAGCACATTGATCAAAGTGAAAAAGATTTGCTAGTTGCATCCAACGTCAAAAGCTGCAGATTTCACGAGCAAGCCGAAGAGGATGAATGGGGTGGAGAAGAATGGGCTGTGGTCGCTGTCCAGTTCATACACTGCACAGGGTGCCCACTTCCTTATCATCGCCTCCTGTTGCTCTGCCTTCAAAACCCTATCGTGCAGTGTCCTGATGTATACGCGCTTCACCTTCTCCACTTCGCTCTCCTCTGCAAATCGCGCGCTCGTCAGAGCCAGAACCGGCCCGGGTTTCAGCAGCATCGCAGCCAAGGTTGAATCCTGAATTCATAATTAACCACTACTGATATTTCTGTCTGACATTGTGAATTGATTAATCTTTTACTATTTGGACGCGTTTTCTGGGTTTTGCAAGAAAATTGGGGGCATTTACTGTTTAGTGGTCCTACATGTGGGAAAAGCATAGGAAGAATAGGGGATGTGGGGTATCCTACAGCTAAAAGGCCTGAGAAAGTGATGATAATTGATAAGGGGTTAAACAGTTTTATAGAGATTGCATGCATGCCCTATTTTTATTTTTGAGAGAGATTTGTACCTCGTGAGGGCTCATATGGTAGATGATCTTGCGTTGAAGTTCTTTCTTCACCATAGCACTGGTTGGAGGCTTGTCCTGTCCCAGTCCAAATCCTAGCTCGTAGATATCCCCAAATTCAGATAAGTTTGGTACCCCCTGTTTGACTCATTAGAAACAATTTTTTTAGTATCACTTTATCTTTAATTTAATCATAAGCACGGAAAATTAACTTTCTAATTCAAGGAAAGTAAGCAATAAGGGTTCACTAATTGGTTGTTCCTGTTCAATCGTAGTAGCTATGTTTGACATAGACGCAGTGAAAATGTGCTATTATCCATGGAGGACAAAGTAGACTTGTGGAACAGTGTTGTCTAATATAACTTCCTTTCTAGTTGAGAAAACGGAAGAAAGCAAGAGATTTGGCAATTTCTTGTCTCCAAACAGTGTGGCATGGCTATAAAAGATGCTCATAATCATTTATACAAATTGTATTGTGGGGTTTGGGTGGCACAAAATTATTTGATATGAGAATAGACAGTTCAATGGGAGGGGCGGGGGTGCGGAACTTTAGTAGGTTCGAGGCTAATCATTGTGAAAGTTAGGGTATTGGGATGGGCACAGTATTTTCTTTGTTTAGGTAGATTCCTCTTCTTCATTGTTCAGAATCAAATTCTAACCTATGTAGTACAAACTATATGTACACTGCGTCAAAATGAATCAGGTGAAAAAAAAAAAAATGAAGCCATCTTTGTTGACCCTGATAAAATAACAATAACATACTGCCAATGCACAAAATGTTGATAAGAAAGGGGCGGGATAAGCACACATTGTAAGTGGACTAACTTGTGAAATTTAACAGTGGCATAAAACGTGAAAACGTCTCCTAGATAAGGGCACGAAGAGGGGGAGGAAAAAGGGGAGAAAAGAGAGAAACCTCCTATTCTTGAACAGCAGCTAATTTGTTTGTATATGGGATTGTTCTTATGAAAAATGTGACACAGTAGGTAAAGGCAATGCATAACGGTACTAGTGAGCCTCAGAGTTGCCCAAGAACTAAATAATTATGCAAAAGACAGTTGGAAGCCAATTGTTTCAACAGACCATCACCATCATCCTTGCTGGAAGCCTTCACTATCAACATCAGGTAACAATGGAAACCCAATATACGTCACTGATTTACCATGATTCTCATTCACCATTTTCTTTTCTTTTTTGAAAATTTCGGCTTAGTTTACATTAATCCTTCCGAGTGATCTTAAGGTGCACTTTCCCACATCAATTAGTACGTTTGGAATTCTCTCCTAATCAACTAAGCTAACTCATTTGAGTAACTCATCCCGATTTTAAGTTCATACTTGATGACTCAGTTATCTCAATAATCATATCCAGTGTGCGTACATGTTTATTCTTGTTAAGCTAGGCCAATTAATAGTAATGAGACGATGAAACAATAGAGAACATAACAGTTTGAGTGAAAAGGATTTACATCTTTCATATCTTCTTCTGTCTGGAATCCCAGTTTGAGCATAGTTGCTGCTAAATACACTGCTAAGCGAATCTTCTTTGAAAACTTGTGACAGGCCTGAGTAATACTCAACCCTCCTGCGCTATGTCCCACCAATATTACCTGTTTGACGTAATCAGCAGTTTAATTCTCTAATGAAAGAGACAGACAGATAAAAAGAGAGAGAGAGGGATGACTGCAACCTGTTCACTTTCAGGCAAGGCAGACATGAAATCCATGAGAGGTTTATTGTAATCATCAAAGGAAAGAATAGAATCGGCATCAGATCGATCAATTCCAGCACTTTTGAGGTCTACGCACGAGACCTTGTAGCCAGAATTCTCCATGAGGCACCGGATTTTGTACCAGCACCAACCTCCTCCTCCTATGCCATGTACCAGAACGAAGTGCTGCTTCTGAGGAATAGCACTTGTTCCTGTCAGGTCAGCCCCTTCCTCTCTCACACTCACAGGCATGGCATTCTCTGCCTTCACCAACATTGTACTTCCCACTTCTCGGTTTCTTGTCGCTTTCAACTCTGTTCGTGTGGATATATGTGCCCTATATATAGCAAAATTTCTCTTATAGTTGGATTTGTGATCCAACGGCCACCAAATGAAGTGAGTAGCTCTGAAAAAAAGAAGAAGCCAGTCTCACATGTGTCATCTGATAGCCGCTGAAATATAAATTCAACGACTGTGAAAAAACAAACAAGTTGCTTGTCTCATATATATATATATATATATATATATATATATATATATATATATATTGGAAGGAGTTATGGGAATAGTCTCAAAGGGTGGTGACGTTGGACTTTTTCCTTTACTTATTGATCATTATAAGGGAATATTCAAGAGCTACAAATATCTTTAATGGGTTGGGGTCATTTCCATCATAAGAACTATGAAAATATCTAATAAATAGACATCAATGGAGGATAACTCAATTTTTGAATCAAAGGAGAGGAGGCTACCTAGCAAAGCCTCATCGAGTGGTTCAAAGGGCTCCAAATTGCATTAACTTTTTAGCATCCCCTATGATGGACTCGTGTGAAAAATCCTATTATGTAATGATACATTCGTGCGAGAAAGCATAGCCTCAATAGGGGAGCAAGATTTTTTTTTCTTTTTCAGAAATTGCATAATTGGGTTTAAAAATGAATTTTGTCCGATATGTGATATTAATTTGCATGATCAAATCTAAGTAACATCAAGATCCCCTAATACATATACCTAATGGTAGTAGTCAAATGTCATAACTCTTGGCCATTATAATCTTTTTTAATGTATTGATTATTTGGCGTTCTTTCTTTTGGTTAAAACTTATTTGGATTTTAAGCTAACAAAATGTCAATACATCGTGTCCGGCCTATATAATGTGATAAGATTAAAAAAATGAACAAAAGTATTCAATATTTAAGGGCTTAGTATTTAATAAAATATAGTGTAAGTTGTTGTCTTACTTGGACCATTTATATAGAATAATAAAATGCTAATGAGAAAATAATGCAAGAGTGGAATGTAAGGATGGTTTAACTTGTAAAACAATTAATTATTCATGATCTCACTCATGCGAAATTTAGTTAAAAATACAAATTATTTCTTATGATTATGAATTGATTGTTTATATGATCTTAATAGATAAATTGATAATAATAATAACCTAAAGAATTAATAGAGAAGAGCGTACTTTGATCCATACCAATAGTTCTTTAGATATGTTAGGCATTTTAAAATTAGTATAAATGATTTTTCACAAATTAAGTTTTGTGTGATGGATATTAGGTCACACACTCACATATATTTATAAATATTTTTCAAAATCTAAAAGTCAAATTCATATGTTTTTGGGAACCATTAAGCCCAATAGATTGGTCCATTAAGTTGACTCCATTTATTAATAATACTCATTATTATTATTAATTTGGGTAGGGTATCTATATTTATTATAATATTAATTCACAAACACTTCAAACTAACTTTAATATATTAAATAGATTTAGTTTAAAATATATTTTATGAAGATCAATAATTTGGACCTACTTATATAGATAACAATATATATGTTTTAATATATGTATACATATACAATAATTAATATGTATATCTACCTAAATAAAATTGTTAGCACTTAATTTATATATATATATATATATATATATATATATAAAATTTGCACTCACAGGAACTCTTTATTCTCCATCTGTTTCAACCAATAAGCAGAGATATTCAAAATTTTCTTGGTTTTTTCCAATTAAGAAAATTTGTCACTGTATTCAAGGTAGCTATATCTTTCTTTTTTTTTTTATTTGGGGAACAATTAGCTGTATCCAATCAGTGTATTCAATACAGCAATGATTTCTGAAAGTTTTGATCCTTTTAGGCCTCCAGGAATTTTGGTGCTTATGAAACACCCAAAAGGAAGAGGGTTATAGCTGGAAAAGTAAGTGCTCAAAAAGTGGTTCATGATTAAACAATTATTTATGTAATAATTTTTTATTTATTGTTTCAAATTACTCAATCTTGCACATGGAAGCACTGATATGAAAAAGTCATTGGAATATGTAGATATGCTGTCAACAACCAAGGGCCTATAATTTTGTGCTCACCATTTAGACAATAATACAATACCCAACAAAAATGAAAAGTTACTTAACAGTAATAACGTGTTTTCAAAATGGTTTTTGCCAAAACATTTTGAATAATTTACTTTCCATTAAGGTGGGTTTATGTCTCCATTATAGACTTGCTGAATAATTTAAATAACTTGTATGAAATCTTAAATTCAAACTTTCCCATAATCATTATGTACATAGATCATAAATAAGATTTCTTTCCTAAAATATCTAGGCACTGTTTTTGGATGCTTCTTACGACAGTAATCTTTGTAATGTAAGATAGAAAATGATCATAAATTAGATTAGCTGCATGGAGAGTCTGATCCTCTTCGTCACATTTTGGCGGAATTTGACGCTCTCGACAGAGAAAGTGACAAGAACCAAAATCCCTGTGCACTGAATGCAATGAAAATAGATTGAAATAAAGAGGGGATGAAATGATTCTTTCTTTTCTTGTTTTGTATATCAAAAAATATTATACTGGTTAATTTACGTGGTTTAACATCTATTTTGTTTAAATAAAATTTTAAATTTAAATTTTATAAATAAACAAAATCATATGATTAAAAAAACCGCAATATAATAACGGAGAACTTTGACATAAGTTTGGTTGTTGTTTTGACTAAAAAAAAAAAGAGATTAACAAGTTATTTTATTATAAGAGATTAACTAAACAGGCTTCCAGCGAATAATTATTTATAACATTAAAATATATTCATAACCTTAAAATGAATTAATGAGCCTGATTTGGCTTTTCAAAAAAAAAAAAAAAGAGATTGTTATTCTAATGTTAGAATGTATGATAAAATTTTCGTGATTGAAAATTCGGTAACGGAACGGTGAGTGAATAGGATAAAAGAATTGGTAATGGGCCCAAAGGGCCTATATTTATTTAATTATTTATTTTTGTCATTCTCGTTTGTTTTTTCAAATTTAATCTTTTCGCGGGCAAGACACATCTGGGCCCACCCCTTTGAAGGCATTATATGTTGCATTACCGAAATACCCCTAAGAAAAGAACCCCAAAAAAAAAAAATTCCATTAAGATAAAAGTGGTTTTTATTTTTATTTTTTTAAATTTGGCGTCAGTATCAATTGTGCCCCAATATTTTTTTGTCCCGCATTTTTTTAAAACTTTGTTCTATATATTTATAAAAATTCTTAATGCTTTTTCATTTGCTAACATCACACAAATTAACTAATTTTTTAAAAAATGTGATAGAGGATGCAAATGTAGATATTTGACATAAAATCTAACATTTTATTGTTATTAAACATAATCTAATTTCACCATTTTCAGAGGTAACTAACCAAGCCAAATATCCAAAATAGTATTATAATATCTATATCTAAATTTCCTCCACATATTTAACATGTCAGTTAATTTTATCAATAAGTTGAATGGCGTAAGTAATTAATAATATATAAATTTTTTTATAAGTGTATATATATATATATATATATATATATATAGATATAAAAGACAAAATTGAAACTGATCTTAAACTTAAGTTGCAAAAATAATATTTTTGCAATAAAATTATACCACTTTTGTTCAACACATCAGAATTAAAATATTTTCAACCATAGATACTTCGTTATTACTTTCTAAGACATTGAAAATCATGCATTCACAAAAAGATCTGTTAATTTTAATATATTGCTACGGCTTTTTCCCTATAATTTTTAAGTATTATATTGGAAGTAGATCTTAAAAATTAAAATATTTGTAGATTTTAGACTTATATTATAATAATACTAATAATCAAAATAATAAAGTTATAATTTTTTTAATTACAAAAAGGTTTTAACATTTGAATCTTAATCTCATACCATAGCTATATGATAATGCATAAATTTTTAACGCAGGAAGTAAATCTGGACCATCTCAACTGGGAGAAACCAGATAATTGAGGCCAAGAAACGAAACAGCGTTTACAAGATAATTGAGGGTATCTTGGGAAAACAGCGTTTACAAGATAATTGAGGCCAAGAAACGAAACGACTCTCTTTAACACTCAGACTTTTCCCGTTGGCTTTGTTTCAAGGCAACCCCACTTGCATTTTGCTCAATTTCAGTTTCAGAGAATTCTAAACATT
Organism: Biancaea sappan; assembly: GCA_037074585.1. Classification (NCBI taxonomy): domain Eukaryota; kingdom Viridiplantae; phylum Streptophyta; class Magnoliopsida; order Fabales; family Fabaceae; genus Biancaea; species Biancaea sappan. The sequence goes on along the minus strand of CM073494.1, from coordinate 33,254,542 downwards.
TTTAGGTCATTCTTGCACAGTCTTCATCTCTTTTCTTCAATTGAGCCCCAAACTCCGAGCTCAAGCTGCTTCTAGTTTGGTTTGCCATCGGTGGAAGCTCAGAGTTAACACTGGTCAGTGAACTCCATCATTTCATGAACTATCTCAAATATAATCCCTATATCTATTTTAGTTTAGACTTTTCCTTAATTATCTGTGGTGGCCGAGCATTTGTACCATCGACTGACCCATATTTGTTCGAGTTTTCCTCTTGTTTGGTTTTTCGGTTGTGTGGTGTTCTGAGATTTGGTGGATCTGGTTTACAATCACAATTTCATTGGAAACGATGCACTTCTGATATCACTTTGGCAGTTCCATATTGAATTGATTGTGCAGGGCTTGAAAGTTAAAACCAAATTGAGAGCGCGAGAGGGGGATTTAAAAATCGTTGAGAAGGTGCCGTGCCACTAAGAAATACATGCTCATAGAAGAGAGAAATGACTTTAAAAAAAATAATAATAATAAGACTTAGAACATGTGATACTGTGTGTTTTGAAGGAGTACTTTGGAGCTACTGATTTGTGCTCACGAGATTCAAATTATAAAAGATATTTGCTTTTGGTCCAATGTTAATAATTGGAATTTGAATTTCAGCAATATTTGGATTGTAGAAAATTGGTTCAAGTCTGATATTAATCATAATATTATCTTTCAGGATTTTAGCTTTTAAGGTGAAAAGAACAATAAAAGAATGAGATGCCTAATCATCGGGTGATTTTTACAATGTTCCATTATCATTCATAAAATTCCATTTTTTTTAATTCTAATGACTTGCTTCTGGCTGATTAATGCTGTTGTCTGAGTGTAAAATTAGTTACTGTTTATTATAGTATTGAGTTATTGAAGCAGTGTCTTTAAGGCCAAATAATAATGTCTTTGTAGTTATCTAGAGCTTGAGAATCGCTTTTCTTCTTGACTCTTTTGATTCTAATTAATTGATGGTTGCAATGGACAAAATTACACTTCCGAGGATGTTTATTTTTTCTTTTAGTGCAAGGTTCTTGTCGAAGTCTTTTCACACAGAACGTCAGATGGAGGGCTCTGACAATTATGAATCAAGCTGTATCCAAGGGACTCCGGTGATGAAGGGATCTGGATCACCTTCCTTGACATCTTCAGATTCAGAATCTGAATCGTCTAATTCGCCCATAAATCATTACCATGGCTTGCCAGTAAATATTGATGGCAAGGTACTCCTCCCCGAAATTAAGCTGAAAGAAGAACTTAGTAATCTAGAGCCACAAAATCAAATGGATGGGGAAAAAGAGAATAGAAGTTATGAGGAGTTGCTCAGCAAACTCATCAGAACTGAGGAAGAGCTGAGAGATGCAAACTTGAAACTTTGGCTATCAGAAAAGGAGGTTATCAATTCAAGGAGTCAGTTTGAGAAGTGTGAGGTTCAGCTTGATCATGTGCAGAAGGAATTACAGATGAGCGAGGCTGAGCTTGAACATGAGAGAGAAAAGGTACTGGAGTTGCAAAAACAAACAGCTGATTTGGAAACTCATGTTCCTGATTGTTGCTACAAGATTGCGAAGCTGGTGGAAGAGCTAGCGGAGGCCAGAGAACAGCTTAAGGAATCAGATGATGAGATTGCAAAATTAAAAAATGAAATCATCAATATGTCTTGTGATAGTACTCATGACTTGCAAGCTCAGCTTGAACTGTCACAACAAAAAGTAGCTACATTAGAAGCCCAGCTTGATTCACAGAGAATGCAGATACGGGAGATGGAAGACAGAATTACATGGTACAAAGCTAATGAAAGTAATCATGAACTTGAGGTGCAAAATTTGAAGGCTGAGATACTTGTTGCCCAAGCAAAGTTTTCCTTGGAGAGAGAGCAGCTGCAGTCTGATATTTTAGGTTTGTCTGAAGAAAAAATACAGCTGGACTCTGCACTCAGGGAATGGGAGTCAAGAAGCCACTTATTAGAAAATAAATTGAGTCAGTGTGAAGCTGAAAAATTGAAACTAGAAGAGCTACATGCCTCCCAACAAATTGTTTTGCAAGGTGAAATCAACTGTTTGAAGGGAGAACTTGGTGAAAGAAGACACGAGATAGAGGCTTTGAACATGGAATTTGACAGACAGAAACAAAAGTATGATATACTTGTGGCTGAAAAAGATGGGACACATTCTAAGATTCATAAACTTATGGGAGAGGCAAGAACCCGTGACAGCCAGATTGAAAATATGGAGAGAGAGCTGTGCCAGTTTCATATCCACCACGAACAGCTGAAATCAATTTCTGAAGCTAGACTTAATCTAGTAAATGAGCTGAAACTGAAAGTGGAAAAGCTCGAGATAGAGGTGGCTAGACAGAAAGCTGTGATCTCAGAGAGAGCTGAGGAGAAGAGGGAGGCCATACGGCAACTTTGCTATTCACTTGAGCACTACAGGAGTGAATACCAAGAACTCCGTCAAGCATTTAGTGCGCAAAATCGTCAAGCTGTTGTGACTTCGTAGGTTACAAGGAGGTATCTTTTTGTGTTGTAGATGCTGGAAGCCTGGAACTTAGCATATGACAATTTAGCATTCATTTTTCTTATATCTGTGAGCATGTAAATATTATGTGATTGTTGTCTAGCGTATCAAAATATATCAAACAGTTAAGAGTAATAATTGACACTGTGGCCTGGGTTTTTGATGCCGAATTGCGATAATATAATCCTCTTTAGATATTTGAACTTCGACATTTATTCAAAATTTGCGTTCAAGCAAGTCAATTCTCACTTGTGGTTATGGTGGTACATGTCTGTAGTTTCTCAAGCTTGACGAAGATTCATCAAGCTTGAATCAGATGATAGTCAAGTCCAGACCTAATGGCTAATGGGCCCAAAAAATGAGTTTGAATTAGAAAAAGCTTATTTTTATAAAAGCCCAAAAAATACGGGTCAGACTAAGCCCAAGACAAATATTATATATATATATATGATATAAATTATATATTATAGTATTTAGAATATTTTATATACATTTGTAATATGAATAGACTTAGATTTGTATAAAAAATTTTATAATTTATATTTCTGTAGTTTTTGTAAAATTATTAAACTTGTTATAAAACTAAATTAAATTTTTTTTCAAATCTTTCATTAAACATAAATTTTAATTGATATAGAAGGAAGAGTGGGAATCTCTAATTGAAATGCATACAAATCCTTTGAAAAAATAACTTAAAAATAACAAATTTTTTAAAAATTTAAAGGGCCCATTTTATATATTGGCCCATACCCAGATTTGTTCAACCTAAGCCCAACCCCAAAAATAGGCCCAGACCCAAAAAATTGATGTAATTACCTAGAAAAAGACATGCTCGTTTTTTTAAATAAACCGGACACGTAATTAGGTCTAATTAAGTTAGTCAAGCCAAGCAATCTATTGGATCTTAATGATGTAGTAACTTTCTCGTTTGTCAAAAAAAAAAAATCCTTGTTAATATGCTACTCAACTTCTGTTTCTTTCAAAAAAAAAAATGGAAATAAAAATAAATCAAAACAAAAAACCACTCTTGCCCTTTTACTGATTCTGCCGTAACTAGACAATGATTGGTTTCAATAAGAAAACTATGTGAGATTAGGAACGACGACTACAAAGATAGAGAGGCAATTAAAATCCATTCTAGTCTTCTTTTACTGATTATGCCCTTCTTTTCTATTCTCTCTTCTATTTTCCATTATAGACGACAATTTTTGTTCTTCCTTATCACCAGGTCAATGCAAAAAAAAGACGTTTAGATATGCAAAATTTCAAATTAAAATCAAGTATAATTCTATAAATTCAAAATAACGTAATTATAAATTCAAATACATTTTTGAAAAGAAAATACAAATTATAAATATACAAATCCCGTTACAAAACTAATTGAAGAAATTAAACATATATCAATAATTTCAATATAGAGAGGCTCTTATGAAAAGGAAGAATAATTCACGACATTCCTCAGAGATGCCTCATAAACATAAGCAGGAAAATTTTGTCATCCCCACATAAAAGAGCAAGACACAACTTTGGGTAAGGCAAGTTGGGATTGTATCTTATTTTTAAGTATTAAAATAAAAAATGTCTTAAGCTTTGTTTGAAACTGAATCTCTCTCAATGTCTCAAAAGTATCTCAGAAGATTTATTTAAAAAAAGTCATATCGTATCATATCCTATGTTAGTTCATTGGCCCACATAAAAAAAAAAGACCGAGTAAAAGAGTTTTGGCCCATTTAAAAAACGGTCTGAATTAGGCTGGTCTTAAAAATATTAAGGTCAAAGTAGATTATTTCGACTTGTTTTACTTTTAATTTGATGTTTTAAATAAAAATAAACTAACTTTAATTTGAATAATTAAAAATATATTATTTTAGACATTTAATATGTTGACTTCTGAAACAACTTTATTTTAATTATACTTGTTTTAATTTTTTAATATTTGATAAACTAGTTGCTTATATATATACACACACACACATATTTAGTATTATTTAGTCATATTAAATAATATATTTTACAATAAAAGATCATCTTTTTTAAATAAGACTTGGCTTAGTTTGATTAAGCTCAAAAAATCGACAGGTTAAGTCAACCCAATCCTAATTATATTAGAGCCTAGAATTGGATCATAAACTTGTTATTATCTATTAATTTGAAATCTACCATCCTTGGTTAGTCTAAATAATTTAATATTTATAATCTAACTCAATTTAAATTAGATTAATCAAAATTTAATAAATTTTTCAATAGTGGTGATTCAAAAAAAAAACCTTGAAACGTTTTAATTTCACTGTCAGAGATCATAAATGCTCATTAAATAGACGAGAACGGTAGCCACAACCCACAAAAGAAATTGAGGTTCACAAAGAAAAAGTCAAAATAGAATCTCACCACAAAATTTTTGTGGGTCAGCTTCTGATTTTCTTGGTGGAGAAGACATTCTCAAGTCTCAAGTCTCAAGTCTCAACCATAGGCAGAGTAAGAGCCAGAGACTTTGATTTGGTCCATTGTCCTCCAATCCTCCAAATTCAAACTTCCTCATCTTCTTCATTAATTGTTTTTCCAAGTCCGGTTTCACTACCTTTGAGCTGCAGGTTATATTATCAACTGTGGTACCTAAGTTTGAGTATTTGAAAATATAGTTACGTTAATATTTGGTAGAACAAATTGTCACTTATTGTAATCTTATCCAATTAGAATCTAGATTAGTTAACACTTATGATTTAGTGTTCGTACATCATATAATTATTTACAAAAAAAAAAGAAGTAGATTAATAATTTAATCCCTAAAAGTCAATTTAATTTTTGAAACATTAATTATTTCAGTTTTATTTTTGAAACTTATATTTCTCTTAATTTGATCACTTTTATCACTAAATTATAAAATTTATCATTATTAAATTTTTTTTAGGTCAAAAATCACTTTGGCAAATAGAGAAATCAAATTAAGACATGTAATCTTTTATAAACTAAATTAGGACACTTTATTTTTTAAAGACTAAATTAAGACAACTCAAATTAAGAAAAAATGAATATGCAGCTGATTTTGATTACCTTGAAAAAAAAAAATCTTATATACTTCTCATGTATTAGATTTATTATTCTGTCAACATAAAAGGTGAATGTTTCAACGTTGTTCGATGTGTAATTTGTCATTTAATGTTTGTAATTTTACATTTTTTAAAAATATTTATCCAGTTGTCTAAATAAAAAAACTATGCAGTTAATTAATATAAGAACATATTAACTTTTTCTGTCAAGTTTTCTGTTTTAATATTTAACTTTGTTATCACTATAAGCCTTGATTTACTTAATTGAATATATACTAAGAATAAACTACACTAATCAAAACTCTAAAGAAGCTAACAGTTAATATGACATGATATCAACTTTTATAATTAGAGTGACATTGATATATTTCTATTTAAATTTGATTCAAATTTAAGACTTGATCAAAGTTTGAGTACACTCATAATCCAAAATTGAAAAAAAAAACATTTTTATTAAAACTTAAATAATATTGACCTGGTTTCAATTTTTTAGAGTATTTTTTTAAACTAAATACAGTCAAATATATGAAGGAGTGTATTTAAGTCAAAAAATAGCATTGACTATAATAATGACTTAAACTTTGTTTTAGTCTCATAGATATCTTTTTTTTCAATTTGGTCCTTTATAAATTTTTATTTTCAATTTAGTCCCCCACAAATACCCCTTTTTATCAAATTGGTCCATCAAATATTTTTATTCTCAATTTTGTCCTTACAAATGCTCCTTTTTTCAATTTGGTTCCTCACAAATCTAAACATGCAAATTGGTCTCTCCATACAATTTTCGTTAAATAATTTAACAGAGATGTTAATTTGGTGGTTAATTCATTGACATGAATCATTAAGTGTCATGTGTTTTTTTTTTTAAATCAATTTTTTCCTTCTTTGAACTCCTAAACAATAATTAAAAAAGGAAAAGAGGCATCTAACTTTGAGGGATCAATTTGAAAATGAAAATATACGAGAGACTAAATTGAGAAAAGAAGCATCTGCGTTGGATTAAATTGAGAATGAAAATATGAGGGACAAAATTGAGAAAATGGGCATTCGTAAGGGACCAAATTAAAAAAAAAGACATTTTTGAGGGATCAAAATGAAATTTTAGCCCTATAATAATTGTTTTCAAAAAACTGATGCCTACTGCTTCCTATTTACTCTTTCTCCATTAATGTAAACCTACCTTCCTGCCTAACCCGAAATGAAAAAAAAAAAAAATCATCCAATAATGGAAGAATAAAGAGAAGAGGTATTGACCCTTTTTTTTTTTCAAAAAAAAAAAAAGTATTGACTAGCAACATAATCCATTTAAGGAAAAGAAAAAGAAAACAATGTAGCATCTTATTCAAAAATGGATTTTTATCCCCCAAAACAAAAAAGGTTTAAGCCTGCTTTTTAGGTTTTTTTTTCCTGTCTTTGGCTCTTTGTAGCCACCTTACGCCATTGTTGTCGTTCTTCCTCATAGTGAGTTTATGTGGTGTAGTTTGTTTCTTCCTCATCTTCCTTGTCTAGTCTTCGGACAATATCTCCAGCTCATTCCCAACGTTGTTTGTTTGGTTGGTAGTAACCTTTTGATTTGCCTCACCTATTTTCAGTTGTTGCCAAGTGTTTTCTCCAATTGGTTTTTTCTGGTCATTCAGTGCTCTCCCTCCACTTTGTTGCTGTAAGCAACGATAACTTCATAATAAATTTATCCTCTAGTATCTTCATCATGTATCTAGTTTTGAACCTATTCCCACTTCTCTGCTCTTCTCCTATATGTGGTGTTATTCCAACTACATACCCCACCACTTGTCATTCTCTTTCATCTTGATTTGGTGTCCATTGCTCCCCATGCCCTTCCTTACTCCTCTATGTTCTTAAGTGGATATTTCCTTCTTGAGTTAGTTTTATTCCTTAAACATCACTTCCCTACATTCAGCGAAACCCTTTAACACTAATCATGGTTGCTTATCATGTCTTCAGACATGAAAGTGGGTGGTTGGAAAGCTCCATGTGCCTCCTATATCTCCACCACTACACCCTCTTAGCCTACTCCTGAATTAGTGCTTGTGGAAGAGTCATTTGCTTCCTAAAATGATCTAGTCATGAAAGCAATAAACTTTAAGCTCAACCCCGAACATCAGCATTGGAAGTACAATTTAGTGGGTATCATGATTGATTGCAAACCTCTCTTGATTGAAATAATGCAACATTGTATGATGGATAAGTGACAATTGAACAATAAGCTTAACCAGCTTGAACTCACTAAAGTACCGCTTTGGATTTGTTTTGTTGAGCTTCCTATAGAATATCACAATTGCTCCTTCACCATGGGACTCAACAATCTTACATGAGTTTGCTTAGTGGATCTTGGTATAGGAGGTTGTTGTAATCTTTGGTATCTTCATGTTTGAGTGGCTATTGATCTAGAGAAACTCCTATTCAGAGGCACGTATGTCATGCTCTCGAATGGTAAGTTAATATGGGTACAATGTGGCTGTGAAAGGGTAAGTGTTGTGGTCATGTGGGTCATGTTGCCAAAGAGTGCCATTAGGACTTCCCAACATGGCAGGTTACTTTTCATGAATAAAGATAGTAACTTTGTGCTCGGTTATGATGCGAGTTCATGAATGATCATGCCACGCCTCTCTATGAATGAAGGATGTGCTTTTTTCAACAAAGTCCACCATAGCACCACTCAAATATGGGTTTTAGAGTTTCCTACATATGTGATCTATTCTGTTTGAGACATTCTATTTGAGACAATCCCTCAATATAATGTCAAATGCTCCAACCTCCTTCTCACAATCAACTATATACACAACAAATAGTTAGTATGGCTTGTTGTCGTGACTCTGATGATGATGATTTGCAAGGGGGACTTCAGACGAATAGTCTTGCCACCTAAGACCCGAAAGATGAAGACAAAGAAGACCCAACTGAGCATTGGTCGCAATTTGGCCCATCATTGGCCTCTCAGAAATTAGATCATCTTCAATCTAAGTTATGCCTAGAACAAGTCTCACTTTGGTCACCTATAGGAAAACGTGAAACCATAGATTGCTCAAATTAGTTCCTTATAGCAAAATATGACCAGACCCAGCTGAACCCATGCTTTGAAAAGAGCTTGAACATCTTTTAGACTATGAAGTGGTTTTTTGGGCACAAAAAGCTCAACATAATGGAACTTTGTTTAGCGATTGCAACACCAAATATTTCTACATATTTGTTGTCAAGGTTAGATTAATTAATGCATTACTATTATTACAGATAAACATGGTAATTATTAACTAATTATGAAGACATAGAGTCCCATGCTTTTCATTTTTTTCAATCAATATTCCTACTTTGATCGACATTTTATTGCACGCATTATGGATGGTCTACTTTACCCTTACCATAGCTTTCACAACTGAATATCCATGATCTTTCTCAGCCCATCTTTATCCTTAATATTGAACATGTTTTGTTTCAGATGAAACTGCATAAGGCAATTGGTCCTGATGGCCTAACTACTCTATTCTTTCAGAAGTTTTGGACATTGGTCAAATACAACACATCAGCAACGATTTTTTTTCCTTAAAATTTTACAACGGCTACATGTTTAAAGGCTTTAACCAAATGATCGTCTCACTTATTTCCAAAATCTCAGGTACCCTTGACTTTTATAGATTTTTGTCTGATTGACCTTTGTAATGTTGTTTATAAAATTATTGCTAAGATTTTAGTTCATCGTTTACAGTCTTATAAGGATCAACTCATTACCCCCTATCAGTATGCTTTAGTCAAAGGCTATCTTATTTCAAATAACAGTTTCTTAGCCTCAAAGTTGTTGACATATATCCACAACTCTAAATGTAGTAAGAAACATTGGTTTGCTTACAAAGTGGATTTCCGCAAAGCTATGATTCCATTTCTTGGAATTTTTTGGAAGCAATTCTTAGTAAGATGAATTTTCCACCATATTGGATCCAAATAATTTGTTAGTGAATCTCTACGGTCGCCTATAATGTACTATTAAACAAACATTGGTTTTTTTTTTGACCTCAATGGGGACAGGGCAACTTCCTCTCATTGTACCTATACCTCCAGTGTTCTAATGTGTTGTCAATTATGCTTTCTCAAGTGAAGGACTCCAAATTAATTAGAAGCATTCAATTTGTGTGACATAGGCCTCGAATATCTCATCTTATGTATGCTAATGATATTATTCTTTTTAGCTAAGCTACTTCAAAAGCTTGTATATCTTTGGCCAAAATCGTTTGAGAACATGGTCAGCTAGAAGGTCAAGAAATTAATGCTCATAAATCTATAGTTATTTTTAGTTTTAATATTCTTTGGTTATTTAAGAAATTAGTAAGTTCCATGCTAGGCATTCAATATTAGTCTCATCTTGGTAAATACCTTGGGGCGGTCATTGGTCTAGCCAGAGGTAAAACTAAAGTATACAATGACTTGGTTGATCAAATTAAACAAAAATTATTTGGTTAGAAATCATAGCTTTTGTCACAAGTTGGCCATTTCATGTTGATCAAGTCAATCAGGCTTAACCACTTTATCAATTGGCAGCACTCTCCCTCTCTAATTAGTATGCTCATTAGATTGATAGTTAGGAGCTCAACTTTCTTGGGGGTTTCTAGGGCGAAAATCCTCGTATCCATCTTTTACATCATGAGATAATTTAGCTTCTGATTGATTAGGGTGTTCTTGGCCTTTGCAACACTCACCGCATGAGTTAAGCAAACAAGTTTGGCGCCTCGTGTCCTATCCACATTCCTTATATAGTCAATGGATGAGTTCCAAGTACTATAAGGGAAATGTCGAATCTTTACCCTCCAACACCATGCAGCCTGCCTAGTTATGGAAGGGTCTTTGTTCCAACAACCCCCGCATTTTTTATCATCTCTGGTGGCAAGTCAGTAATGGTTGATTTATCCTTATTGATAGTAAATTCTGGTGGCCACATCAGTCACCCTTTTCTTCTCAGGTTGACTTGGTCAACCACACTATCCAACCACAATTCTCTGGCTGGGACCATTGCCTTGTCTGTTAGATTTACTCCCCTAGGATAGCTACTGCCATTCTCACTATGCTTTGTTTTGTCCTTGATAAGCTAGATTGTCTCTTGTGGGATGCCATCCCTTTAGCCATTATATTATTGTCAAAGGTTAATAGCTCCTATGGGCTCAAATGGCTGGCTTTGGAGGTGTCAAAACAAGCCAACCCGGCCCATTCTTGTTGGTCTCAAAATGGGCCTGGCCAAGTTGACCTATTTTTAAAACGAGCCAGTATTATGCTAGCCAAATGGGTTAGCCTGCACTATTTTTTTAAATTACTTTCTATTTAAATAAAAAATAATTCATTTGCTTAAAAAAGAGAGAAAGATATAGATTTAGTTATTTGAAACTAAAAAAAAAAGTTAAAAATGGAATTATTCTTTCTTTTTTTTTTTAATTATTCTTTCTTTTTTTTTCTTTTAATGTTATCTTTTCTTGTTAATTAATAATTATGATCAAATGATTATACAAATTTGATATGAAATTATCTTCAAATGATATCTCTTACTCCCTTCATATTTTTCAACTTAATATATTATTAATATTTAATATATATATATATATATATAAAATAAAAAAAGTAAAAAAATTTTAAAAAAAGGGCCAACCCACAGGTTATACGGGCTCAATTTGCATGCAAGTCGAGCCATTCAGCCCGATTCTAAACGGGTCAAAAAAACATTGGCTCGGCCCCGGCCCTTAGGCGGGCCAAATCTACCATAGCTCTAGTTATCTTACACTCTATTACTACTTCTGCATGGAGAAGTATTTGGAATCTTTCACTATCATCATGGTTTCAATGTTTCTTTGGTGATTACAACATCATGCTTTATCATTAGGTGTCATCTTACGTCAATATCATATTCATGTGGATAATTTATTCTCGTTCTGTGGTATTGAACCTAAGACTTTAGACCATCTGTTCCTTTGGTGCCCTTGGTCTTTAGTAGTTTGGTTTGTTTCTTGTTTAGGTCTCATATGGATTGCCATATCATTTCTTCCTTAATAGAGTCGATTATTGTTTTCTATCCCCTTCCGCTATGGATCAGAACAATATCCTCTTAAGAACTATCCTCCTACATGGTATCTGGTCCACTCATAATCGTTTAGTCATGGAGCAATGACAAATCTCCCACCTTGAAGATTGATGAGTCTTACTAATTTTTTCAACAAACATATGCTTTTCCTTCTTCACCAACTACTGCTTTCCCCCAACGTTTTACCCCCTCTCTGCAACTGTTGTCTTTTACCATTTCTATAGATCAACCCCACCTTGGTGGTTTGGTAACGTCAATTGCGTTAGGATTCTTGCTAGATGTCTATCTTACTATTCCTTAATATAGTTGGTAATACAAATCTCTCTGTTTTTGTAGGACTCGGGGCATGGTAAGGTCATCACAAGTCTAGTTCATCTGCACCAGGTTTTATTGATACTCTCCACTCTTCACTTTCCCTACCTTTGTATTGGAGTTGCAAAGCCGTACCTATGGAATCTCATTGCCAAACCCCATCACTCTACCTCTCTTAGTGTGCACTTGACAGATGTTCATGCCCTCCTTTGACGTTATCATTTCCTTAGACCATACAGTTTGGATGCTAGTTTTATTTCTTTCCTGCGTTTAGTCAGACTCTACTTGTTATGTTAGGTAGTTATACAAGTGGTTTTTTTTTTTCACTATAATTTTGTTGTTGGTAATAATTTTGTTTTTTTACTTTCTTATTCGAATTGTTATTCAAAGATAATAATTGTGTAGTAAAGAATTAGTAAGGATAACTTAATACCCTTTTCACTTACAATTTTTTTTTCTAATATGTACTCTAGTCCAAAACATTTATAGATATTATATCTAAGGGACGTATCAAGTGAGATCAGTAGTTTAATGTAAAAGATAAGAGAAAAAAAAAATTACAATTGGATTACAAATTATTGATTCAAATTGATGCAGAATCTATTCAAGCGAGTATCAAGAAAAATATTTTTAATTTATATTATTTAGTTCAACTTCAATCCAAACTATTGATTTGTAATCAAATGGTAGTTATCTTTTCTTCTCAATTCTCACATTAAACCAGTCCTCTCATTTGATTCATCCCCTTGTATCTAATTATTCAAATAAACAGAAAACAAAAATTTATTAATAACTAATCATAACTACTACTTGCTATTTTTCAAGCGTCCATTCAATAAAATGCAGAGACTTCCTGCACAGAACACTGCTACCATTTAGCTACAAGTTTTTTTTTTTTAAAGTAACCTGTAAGAACTTCTTTTGATAATTAGTTAAATAATATTTAATTAACATTTTTAAATTTAAATATTATACTTATTTTTTACTATTTTTATATTAAAAATAAATTCAAATTTTTTATATTAAATATGAGCATTATTATAACTACTTTTCTTATCATAATAAAAATAAAATTATAGTCTTATTTATATAAAAAAAAGTAATTGATTTCACAAAAGTAAATTAAAGTAGCAGTTTATGTAACATATATCAAAATATTAAAAAGAGTTGAGTGTAATATTTAAAATTAGAGAAGTCTCAAGTATAGTTTAACCAAATTTCAACAGATTTTAGTGAAATTTATTTTTTTTAGAAAGAAAAAGAAAAAGAAAAGGCTAGAAAAGGATAAAGGCTGATAGACACATCCAATATTTAACGTTTTTGGCTTATGAAGCCGCACATTAGGTAGTTGTCTTGCTGAGCTGGCTTTTCTTCTTATACTTTTCGTTTAAGTTTTAGTAACAAATATAATTTTGCTTACAGAAATTAACATTAAAAAAATAAGGTATCTGTAATTTATAATGAAAAATATTGATTATTAAATAAAATTATAAAATTGGTCAATTAAAGGACTAATTGTTACTTATAAAATAATATCAATTATCGAACTAGTTTGGAGTGACATCATAAAAATTAGCAAATTAGAAAGTTAAAAAAAAATCTTAGTAGTTATGCTTTTTCTATTATTGAAGAGGATGGTATTTTAGTCAGATCTTTTTCCTAGCTAATTGCCTAATCTCAAGTGACTCCATTCATTATAAGAGTATTCAGTTTAGAATAATATTTAAATAAGTATGATTTATAGAAAATTAATAAAATAAACTAATTATTAACATGTTTATAAGTAAATTAAAAAAATTTAGTGAGATTTTACAATTTATTTGTTTTTTTAATTATAAAATTAAATATACATTTGTAATTAGTTTGTTTTTTTAAAAATTAATTTTAACTTTGAATTAAATTGAATTATTTTATTGTAATGGAATTTTTTTTATGGTGTGTTTTGATATGCAAGAAGGGAAAAAGAAATGAAAAAGAAAAAAATAGAAATAGAGTATTTTAACAAAATACTCTAACTTTAAAAAAAATTAATACTTTTTAAGACAATAATTTGGACAACATCTCACTTTTTTTTCTTTTTGGATTACATTTCATCGTTCCTCGTTCCTCGTTCCTCTAACCTTAAAGCATTGTAACGGAATTCTACATGAAATGATTGAAGAAACAACAAAACCACTGAGCGACACGTGTCGCGTGACAGCTGGTCTGAGACTCCGTCAAACATATGCGCTGACTTCTTCCTACAACTCAAATTTTCCGCGCGGTTTGTCTTTCTCTTTCACCTTTTTTTTTTAAAAAAATATTTAATTATTTTTAAACTTTCCCAATAAATACGCTGACACTGTTCCCGAAATCTAGAAGCATGCACTGATATTGATAACTATTCAGAATCTCAATTATGATTAACAGCGTTACTCCCCAAAATTTCAAAAGAAACCCACCAAATAATTAAAGGAAAAAATGTATAATTAATAGAAAAAAATTATATATAACCTTTTGAATTGTAACTAATTATAATTTTAATATTTAAATTTAAAAAATTTAAAATTTTTATTGAAATTATTATAAGTAAAAATATTAAATATTAATTAAAATTAACATTTAAAAGCTCAATGATTTTGAAATAAACACAAATCAGAAATTACAAAATAATTAGAGAAGATAATCAAGTCACAAATTATGTGATTTTTATATATTAATCCTGATTAATACATAAAATTTTAAAAAAAATGTGACGTCATAAAAGTAAAAAACTAACCTAACAATTATAAATTCAAAGGAATTACACGTAATTTGTACTCCTTATATTTTATTTTAGTTGATATATTTATGCCACGCCAATGCCATCCTATTCATCTGGAAAATTGAATGTGTCTATGCAAGTATAAGTCAACTCATGGACCCACGGGAAGCCACGTCATCAACGGGTTTGGGTTTTTAGGAGAGAGGCGCCGACTCCCATGTCCGTGTTCCCTCCACGCTGGAAATTACACAACACACAACACACAACACACGCACCACACACAACACACCACTCACAACACGAGAGAGAGAAAAGGAGAGCGAGAGGGAAGAATAATGAATGTGAACGCAAAGTGGTGAAGAAGCAGAGCAAAAGCTCAAAGCGAAAACGAGAAGAGAGAGAGAGAAGTTCTGATTTCCTCGGAGTTGACTGAAATTCCCTTCTAAACACGAAATAGAAGACGACTCTTACATTCTAATTATTCTGTGTTCTAGAGAAACAAGGGAGACGAAACTGTAACCATCTCTATCAATTTCTTTGGCCGTAAGCTTTGCGCCAAAGCAAAAGATTTCTCTCATTTGCTCTTGGACTTTCCTAACAGGTTCGTTTTACTTTCCAATTTTAAAATTCACCACACTTAATGTTCGTCCCTCTACGTCAATTTCCATTTCATTTCCTTTTTATTTCTCGGAATTTGAATTTCTCTTTATCAATTTGTATTTCTACGCCTGCATTTCCGTTTCTCTTCTCTCTCTCTCTCGCTCTCTCTCTTCATTCCCGAGCATCTTTTCTCCCAGCACTTGTGAGGGTTTAACAGAGTCAGCAACTGCAATTTTGTCAGTTGCAAGCTTCTGTAGAATCTGAATATCTGAATCGGTCTACCGGAAAACTAAGGTGATTGGTAATTATTATAATATCTTCTCTTGTTTCTCATCAAAGTGTGAACGGGACTTCTTGATCCTTTTCTTTTTTATCTTGTTCTTCTTCGAAGTTATTTGGCTTTGATTTGGGTACGCATTAACATGCCATAAATTCAACTATAAACTCAATATATTTTGTAATTGTAGTGTAACTGAATAATAAATATATTGTGAGTGAGATAGGTGGGAACGGCTGGCTGTTTAGCGCTTGCTAAGCTATTCATAATCAATAGGCAGGATTGAACTTTGAAGGGTGGATAAATATATGCCTACAACCATGAAATTTTTTTTCCGTTTGTGTGTGGGGAATTAAATTTCGTGTTCTCTGTTCTCTTTCCTCCTTTTTTTTTATGGGTACCTTTTTGTTTTGTCAGATTATATGCCCCAATTTGTCTTATATGCTCCAGAATAATTATTTTTCTTGGACTTTTATAGACTCTAGGAAATAGGAAAAAAATGGTAAATATGACATCGTTGCCATTTTTTTAATCTGTGGAAGTGCAGAACTACCATGTAAGAGCATATAGCGGTTTAATTACGAAAATAATGTGTTTGGTCATAAGCTTTTTCTATGTTAGTTTCCATTTATTTTCCAGACGTTGGAAGATTTTGTTTTTTTTTTTATTCAAATATCATTTCCTATTTTGCAAAACCAATAATACTTTTAGCAACTTCTAATGTCTACTAAAATAGAGTTGGCATGCTGTTTAGCTGCTTCAAGGCTCATCCAAATCATCTCCGTTACAACTTACTAATTATGTAGGACACGTTTTGTTCTTATATATTCTCAGTTTGCTCAATACAAGTGCACAATTTCGTTTACCCTAGATTAAAAAGAGTTGTTTAGGAGAATCGAAACTAAACTTTACTTTTGTCTGACGCAGACATTGAGAACTCCAGAGAGCTTTGTTCTTTCAACCCACAGTTTTGTTTGTGGATGAATGTAGCATTTGAATTTGACGTCTACAATCCAGTGCTATTTTTTCTGGAGTAAGATGTCTGGTAATCCAAAGCCTCGACGAGTTAGATGTCCTAAATGCCTGGTGCTTCTTCCAGAGCCTCCAAATTATAATGTGTACAAGTGTGGTGGATGTGGTGCAATTCTTCAAGGTAACTAATCACGCCATTATATATAATTTTAATCTTCAAATTGTATTCTCTTATGCAGCAATAATGTTTAAACTTCTAGGTTTTTGGCTGTTGCACTTTTCAAATACTTAAACAATTAACAATGTGCTTCGCTTGATTATAGCCTTCAATTTCTCACTCTGCAGGCTTATTAAAACCATATTAATTTTTGTGATATTGTCTAATGTTTATACTCTTTCTTAATTAACATAATGTCTGGTGCATGTGTTAATTTTTAATGAAAATCCAACTCTGCAAATAGGGATGCTGATTCTATACATCTCTTCTAGTTCTAGAGTTGTGACTGAGATCATTTCATTGTGCTATATGCAGCTAAGAAACGAAAAAATGAGGCTGTGAATCCAGAATCCAGCGCAAGTGAGACAGAAGCAGCTTCTAGAAATGCGTTGAATCTTGTTTCAGAAGATAAAGAATGCAGCAAAGGAAAGCAGCCAGTTCTTCCTCAGCAGAATATTATGAGGATAAAAAGTAGTAGTTCTTCCTCAGGAGAATGTTCTTTGAATGAAAATGGGGAATGCAATGGAAAGAAACCAGTTCTGCCTCACGAGAAAGTTCTGAGAACAAAATCAACTAGTTCTTCCTCAGGAGAACGTTCTTGGGATGGAAATGGTGGAAGGGATCAAAATGGAAATGGGGAAAGCAATGTGCTTCCTCAGGAGAATGTTCTGAGAACAAAATCAATTGATTCTTCCTCAGGAGAATTTTCTTTGAATGAAAATGGGGAATGCAATGGAAAGAAACCAATTCTGCCTCAGGAGAATGTTCTGAGAACACAATCAACTAGTTCTTGCTCAGGAGAATGTTCCTGGGATGGAAATGGTGGAAGGGATCAAAATGAAAATGGGGAAAGCAATGTTCTTCCTCAGGAGAATGTTCTGAGAACAAAACCAATTAGTACTTCCTCAGGAGAATGTTCCTTGGATGAAAATGGTGGAAGGGGTCGAAATGAAAATGGGGAAAGCAACGTTCTTCCTCAGGAGAATGTTCCCGTGACAAAATCAACTAGTTCTTCCTCAGGAGAATCTTCTTTGGATGAAAATGGAAGAAGGGAACTAAATAATAATGGGGAATGCAACAAAGAGCAGCTAGATCTTCTCCGTGAGAATGTCCAGAGGACAAGAGCAACTAGTTTTTCCTCAGAAGAATGCTCTTTGGGTGAAATTGGTGAAAGGGTTCAAAATGAAAATGGGGATCTCAATGTAGCTTTTAATTTATCAGATGAAGAGCTGGAAAATGAGGCGGAGACCAATGACTTGTCACATATCAGATTCAGGCAGCGAAAAGTATCCGACAAAGGTGGTTCTACTGAGGTAACTCATAGAGAGATTGAGGCCTCATCAGCATTGATAGGAAAGAGTTCAGTAGAAGAGACAAACGATGCCAACTTGCAATTAGCAGGAACAAAAGGGTCAGACAATGGAAGCTTGCTATTAAGGGAAGCAAAAGAGCAGATATTTGTTGCTTCAGATGGCTTAGATGCTAACAATGACAAACCATCTCTAATAGAAGCAAATTCTGAAGTGGACATTACTGCCAAAAGCTTAACAAGTGATAACTCTGCATCTGAAAAGGGGGGTATTTCACTTGCTACTCCTTGTAAACCTGAAGATAGTATTTCTGGTAATCCTGTATCTTCTCCTAATAAGCAAATGAAGCAAGCTCAAGAAAGTATTCCCCACAACTTAGACCGTGTAAGGTCTGTGGATACATTTGACACCTCAGAAGTAATAAATCAGAGTTCAGAGCATAGTGGTGAATTCAGAGAATTGTCTAAATCCCCAACCACTAGAAGCTCTCATGCTTATAATGGCAGTGTGTCTTCTTATGATGGAATGGACAAGCGATTTCCTAATAAAAATTTTGAGGATGCTTACAATGTAGCTAAAGTTGTTTCAGAGGGAAGGCACAGAAAGGGAAAAGGCCCTGTTAAGAGCATGAATGTTCCGACAAATTTGCCAAGGGGAAAACATCATGTCACGAAAGACACCAAAAGGGGTCAATACAAAGTGCTGGAGACTACAATGCGTGATCGCCCAGTTCGGCATTGGATGAAAGCAGAGAGAGAAGGGTTTCCACCTAGAATGCCTTTCCATCGAAATGGTTCACAATCTGGCTATGAAAGTGGCATCCCGTTAAATCAAATGCATGATGACGAGCACTATTTGAGCAGCTCAAGCATTCTTTCACGTGACTACTTTGAGGACTCTGACCAGGAGAAGATAAAACTGCTGAGAATGATCTATAAATTGCAGAATCAGCTCAACAGAACCAACTCTCTGAAAGAGGAAAGAAACAGAAGACTTTCCATTGATGTCCCTTATGAACGAAAGCGTATTTCTGCGTCCCATAGCCATAACTTTCAAGAAGAGAGAAGAATTGGTCATTATCTGAGTGACCATTGGCGTGATGGAAGATACAATAATGGAATGATCAACTGGCGACAAAGGAGTAGGTTTTCACGAATACCCTTATCAGCTGAGGCAACAAGTAGCACGCACCATGGTGATAATTCTTGCTTCCACTGTCGTCAACAAGAATGGCGGTACTCAACAGAGTTGCCTCCACATTTTCTTTGCCAGGATGAAGAGTTATACAGGTACCCTCCTGGTCACAACAATTGTTGCTTCTCTCATCGCTCTTATCCTTCAAGTGCACAAAGGCTCATGGGCTCTAAACCCCCATTATATGGCCGTGAAACAAAATCTGAAGATCAGAGGCTTAGGGCTTATGAAATGAGAATGCACTTTAGGGAGAAACGGAACATTTCTAAAAGACATTATCGACCTGTAGCAGGTGGAGCCCCTCTTGTCACCTGTCATAACTGCTTCAAGCTGCTTCAGCTGCCTGCAGATTTTCTCCTCTTCAAAAGGGTATGTCATAAGCTAAAATGTGGTTCATGTTCGGAGATCCTCAAGTTTTCACTGCAGAATAGAAGTCACATAGTTTCTTACGCACCAAGTGAGCTTGACGACCGAAGCGAGGTGATTAATGTTACCAATATAGCTTCCGCTTCTCGTGCCAGTCATTTCCATTCTTCGCATGCAGTCCCCATTTCATATTCTGACGATTATGGACATTCTGTGTCTAAAAGCTGCTCCTCAGAAGATCCTGTTTCTCTGACACAATTTAATCCTTTACATGGCAGCGAACATGACAGAAATGAATCTCATGGGAACTTCAAGAAGGAAGTGAATATTGCTTCAGGACATTCTCGTACAAGAAAGACTTCTGCGGGAACAAATGAATCAACAAGGATTTCCTCGAATATGTCTGTGTCAGAGAAGTTATCATCAGAAATGGAGGCGCCGCCACCCCCACCAAGAAGTTCGCCTCTTCATCAACTGATGGGTTATTCCTCACCAAGTCAAGTGATAAGGGGGGGTTCAGTCATCTGGTGAAGGTAATGAGCTCATGCGCTATGAACAGCATGATCAGTGTTCTGAGGTGAGCATTAATGCTATGAAGAGTTCCTTGTCAAAATTTTAGATTGATTACTAAATGTTTCTTATTTATTTAGGTTTCATAGTTACCCGTTTGGTGTCTTCAACAGGAGTAATTGGATTGATTGGTTGCTCTATTATGTGTACTAAAAAGCAGTTAAGCTTCATTATTTAATTAGGGCAACAAGTGACTCCAGTCATGCATGGGAATGCATTTACTGGTGTAAACATTTAATTTTGGTAAATATATTAAGGGTTATCATATAACTTTAACTACTTTGTACTTCATAATTATATATTAAATTATTTTGAGCATACAAATTCTTATCAAATTATTTCTTTTAAGCTCATAAACTCCCCAGCCTGTTTCCACTTGTTGGCTTTTTATTATGTCCTTGCTTCATGTAACTGCAATTTATGACAAATTAATATACAAAATAAGATGATTTTGCTTTAATAATTAGTTGGTAAATATTCAATTTATTTACTATATTTATTCAATTTCCCATACTTTTCCTCGTTTAATGTAATCTTTCTATTAACATCATCTCCCTTCTTTCCCCTTGTAAAATAGTGTATAAATACGTCAATAAAGATGACAATCATTTAAGTGCCTCTTCATTCAACTAGAAAGCTAGAACATTACACAAACAAAAATCGTGAGGAAAAAAAAATAATTATAAGTTGAGATTCTAGTAGTTTGTTGCTAGAGCTCAAAATGGCTTCAAAGAGCCACTTGATCAAACAAGAGATTATATAGCTGATAGTAATCGAAAATTGACATTTTTAAAGCAAACTGAATCTCACAAGTTGGTGAGCATTCAGCAGAATCTGCCCGCCGATCCAACAGGACCATTCTTCATTCTTCTTCCACGTACCGACCATGTCAGTTGAACACGAGTGTAATCATTAAGAGGAAGGTATCGGGATCAAGTTGAATGATTCAAGCATCTGTATCTGAACTGGATTCTGAATCTTCATCAGTTTGCAACTCAAAAGGTCTCATCCTGTTCGTATTTGCTTCCAACGGGGGTAGTCCATCATCATCTTCATCACCGGAGTCCTTCTCAGTCTCTTGTTGGGAGGTGTTTCCGTGCAAATTTTGATTTGAATCATCTATTGCCCCAGGTTTAAAAATTTCAGGCCTACAAGAGACATGGTTATAAAAGTGAGTACCTGATGAATAGGAAGGGGTCACTTTTAATGACAAGAGTTAACATCTGATTTTTCAACAAAACAAAAAAACAAGCACAGCTTTAGATAGTGTGAACTATTGACTTGTTATCTCGACAAGTACAAGAATGATTTTGTAAAAAATTTTAAAAAAAGAACAAGGGAGAGGAAGAGGTTGATATAATTAAGCGGTATTTCATTATTGCTGGTTAGCAAAATCAAAATTATCATCAAGGGCACACCATTCTGGAGATTTCTGAAGCACTCGAACTTGTTCATGGTAAAGAACTTGGGAAACAATACATGCAACCTTGCTACCTGATTCAAGAGCCTTTTCCTTTCCACTTTCATCAACCACAACAAAGTTCCCTGCACATTGAAAAGCAGCTTGAGTGTGTGGAACAATGAAATGATTATTCTGGAAAGAAAATAGTTTTTTAAAAACCAATTCCCAGTCCAATTTTGTGATTTCCTGATTACAAAATCATCTTCTTCAGCTGATGGATTGCTGTTGCGTAAAATGCAGAAGACCAGATGTTTCAAGCAGTATAAACTAAACATATTTCAAGTTTAAAGACTGCAAATCATTTCCACCACTGATTCAGACACGGCCCAAACAATGCTTAAAACTTAATGAATAAACTTGAGCAACTCTATAACCCAAATGAATAAATTCATCATCTTTAGAAAAACAATAACAATAATTCAAAACAAGTGGTTCACCAAGACAGAGGCATAAGGAAATTAGATAAATAATTTGTTTATAAACATAAAGAAAGTTGAAAACATATGTAAGCAGCTTTTTCATTTAAACCAGAAAGCATTGAATTACTTCTTACATAGAACACACCTCGTTTTATCCACATACTCCTTTGAAATTTAGCTGGAAATAGAGCAAGCAATTTCTCACCACATGCATCCATTACCTAATGAAACATACAAATCAATGAGGATTCAGAAATAAGAGATACTCGTCTATTTGGGAAACATTCGCTAACGAAGACAGTAAGACAACAGGAGTGTTTGTGTGTGGACAGAGAGACTACATATTAATCCAATTTCTCATTGTCAATCATTTTTCTTAAATAATCACAACATTGAGCAGGTTCTTTCTAGTAATTTGTCTCAGTAATTCAAATTCTCAACTAATTATGACAACTTGTCCAATTTATATACAAAGGTCATGTCTGCTCCAATTCGTCTCTCCTTACCTGGCTTTCCCTTTTCCAATATTGCAGGGGCTGTCACAGGTCACATTCTTTACAAACCCTTCACGTAGACTATTCTGTCTTGGCTTTTCAAGCACTTGGTTAAGAACTACTGTTTTTTATCAACTTATATATGCACAGACATGCATAGTAATTTATTTACATAAGCACATTACTTTATACTATAAGAGCAACTGGAGATGTAGGAAAAGAAATCAAATTTGCAGCTTCAATTTTCTTGCAAAGACACCCTGGGAGATTATATAAACGTGAACCCCAGATCTTAACCCAAATAATTTATTAACAGAGCAAGTCCACTCTCTTTCCCTCCTCATAGTTTCTCTCACTATCACTGTCATTGAAGGATAAAGAAATTACATTAAAAAACAGACTATTCTTAATTATGCTAGGCCACGAGAACCCACGGTTCACAAGACAGAAGGAAATTAGGGAATATTCAAATTTGTATAAAAGGGAGGGGAGGGATGGAGTCAATACCTCAATGAGATTAGAACCTCGAAGAGACAAGACTTTCATGATGCTTTGGCCATCTTGCAGGGTCACATGCTCTTCTTTAGCTCTCAGCAGGTTCTTCCTTCCTCCTCCCATGGCAGTTTCCTTGATCCAAACCTAAAACCCTAATTTACAATTCTTGATGTTGTTAGTGTAACTCTTCCCAACAGAAATATGACTAGGGGTTTAATTGTCATGTTACCCTAGTGCACCTCAACCTGAGAAATTTTACAGTGTGTTTGGTATATCCCACCCCTGATCCCCGCGAGGTTATATAAAAAAAAATGGAAAAAAATAAAAATAAAACATAAAAAAATATATAACATTATACATAATAAGCTAAAGTTAGAGATGAAATGTTCATTCAACTTCTCCAAAAGGACCAAAACGTCATTAACTTAGTGTAAGTTCAAGAAAACAAAAATAAAAACTCAAATACATTGTCCACAACAAATTTAAAAGTTCAGAATACATGAAATATAAGATCAATTCAAACAAAATATTCTTTCTTGGTCGCACCATAAAGAAAACTGGTACAGGTGGTGCAGGACAGAAGACAATAATTCACTATGTAAAAACTATGGAATTCCCATAAAACAAGGAAAGTTATTAGAATAAAAGTCATAACAGAGAACGTAAGTCATTCCCTGTTTAAAACAAAAGCAGGCCCTTTAATAGGCATAAAACTTTTTTGACAAGCATATAATATTTTGGAACTTTACTAATCCATCATTTTGAACTTCAATCACAACACAGCACTATAATATATCCTACAGGAAACATGTTGATTGATAAGCTGTGTCAACAGAATTTTAATGCATACAACGGAAATTTAAAAAAATAGAAACAAATATCACCCACAACCACAAACAAGAATGGCACTGTTCAAAATAAAGGAAGAATGTGTAATCGTAGTTTTATTAAATGAGAAGAGTCACTGATTTTCACATTCTAATCAAGAAATTTGATATCAATATACCTTCCTATAAGCAAATCAAGTAAAACAATTATTGCTTGCATTATTGTCTAGACTCAACCTATTGAAACTCTTCCTACATTGCTTGCCAAACTGACAACAGTAAAAAAAGAAAAAAATGAAATGAATAGATGTTTCAAAATAATATGACAACAGTAAAATCTTAAGCATTATTGTCTAGACTCAATCTATTGAAACTCATCCTACATTGCTTGCCAAACATAATTTAAAATCGTAATTATTTATTGTTAACGCCTTTGTTAAAAAAATACTGCACATAACTAAATAGCAAACTGATTTCCCTTTACACATCATCAAATCACAACAAATAATACGAAATGTAACACAGGCAAAACACATAAGTAGAGTCTAGACAATCAGCAAAAAATGGCAAAACTACAGTCCCGGAGAGTAACACGCATCGCAGCAACCCGCAAAAAATGGAGAGTCAGAAACGAAACAGAGGGTTTTTCACCCAAAAGAAAACCAGAGGGTCAGATGAGAAGGTCGTACCTGCCTGAGACGGCGACAGCGAGAATGGAGAGAATGGAGAGTCAGAGATGGCGACGGACGGACGGACGCAGAGGGAACCAAGAACGAAGGCACGACGGCAGGGAGGACCGAAGGACGAAGGCACGAACGACGGCAGGGAGCACGAACGACGGCAGGGAGCACGAACTGACGAAGGCACGAACGACGGCAGGAGAGCCTCAGCCGAGAGAGCAGCAGAGAGGTTTCCGATTTCAGAGTGTGGGATTTGGGAATTAGGTCACGGAGGATTTAGGAATTATCACTAAGATATGTTATTCATATACATATATATTAAAGACATTTTAATAATTTTTTGAAATTATTAAAATATTTTTTGGAGACAGAAATTTAGAAAGTGTGATTTTCGTACTCGTCTAATTTTTGAAGAGATTTTTTCCGTCCTCACAGAGGAAATTTTTTGCCTACAAGGTTTTGAATGCTGGAATTCTTGACTATAAGGTCTCATTGTCACTCCTAATTTGATACGCAAAAAGGGGAAAAAAAAGGAGAATTAGAATAAAATATTTTACTAAAATATTCTGATTTAAAATAACAAAAAAATAAAAAACTTATTACTTTTTAGATGGTTAATTAAAAAATTTCTCACTATTATTTTTTCTTAATTCTCTCTTAGGGATGACAATTTCGATTCAAACTCGATTAACTCACCTTACCCCCGTCTGTTCGGGTCAAGTTATTTAACAATTAACTAAGAAACATAGTAAGTTTGGGTATTCCCCAAAAATGTAATCGCGGGTTTAGGGGCGGGGACGAGGTAATGTCTTCCCTGCCCCGAATATTATATATAATATATACATATACAAGTCTCTTACTCTCTGATGAGTTATATTAACAATAGGGTTTTTTCAAGTCTCCATTTCTTTCAGTCGTGAATATTATTCTTCAAACTTCAATCTTCATCTCCATTTCTTCCGATCGTCTCATCGTCGCTGTTCACTTTCTACCTCAACTCTACCATTCCCTTTCTTGCTTGTCGTCTCGCCAGCTGAAGTTGTTGCCATCGTTGTCACTTAAAACTATTTTCCTTTCTTGCTCGTCGTAGTCTTCAACGAAGAAATAGACCACCACCAATCTTTCTACGATGATTTCGTCGATCTTACCAAGTCTTTGCTATAGTCCGAGTAGCGAATCTGGATCTGTGGCCGAAGACGGTAATGTCCTCCTCTCCTCTCGGTTTTTATCATGCTTAAACTCCTTTGCCTAAATTTGTGGCTAGCAATATGTATTTCTGAATCAGTTACTATCTTTGTGATTTTGGGGGCTGTTTAGAGTAAAACCCATTCCTAATCCTGCATCTTGTAGCTTTATGGTGCACTGTTGCACTTTTATAACTTCAGGTTTACCCTTTTTTCTTCTACAACCTGTATTGAAGAAATTGTTAAAGGAGAACAATTTCTGATTTGTATCGGATGAAAGAATCTTTTCTTTGTATGCCAGTGAATTAACAAAGTAGAAGATAAATTAATTATTAAATGACTTTGAATTAAAATGAAGTTGGTATTGGAAATATAATACTTGCCATACAAACTCTTTCCGTTTAAATCACAATCTAAATGGTTGCAAGAATTATTTATGGTAGTCTGGGGTGATGTTGGATTACTGTTTGCTTGTATTTCTTTGCCTCTATTGTTAACTGTTTAAGGTTGAAATGTTCAGTTCCCATCTGATTCAGATGGAAAAGTGGGAGAGAGAGAGGGAAGGGGTCTTAGTTTTGGAATAGGGTTGAGCAAGGCGGAGTCGGTATTGAAATTTCTCGTGAATTCAGAGATGTGATAAAATTTTAAAAACTTGCGGGGCAACGAGGTGCGGGGTATGTGTGTGGGGCGAGGACGGATAGTGAAATCTCCGCTTCAATTCGCCCCGTTGCCATTCCTATTCTCTCTCCTCTTATATTACCTATTCCCCCCTCCATACCAAACATACTGTAGTGGGTTGGACAAAATCCCTTTTTTTTTTTAATATATGAATCTTATTTACAAGGTTGAGAAGGTTGACCCAATGGATCACGTCAATATTAACATTCTGATTCATGAAAGCAAAGGTACGAGAGAAAATATAATGTCAGTTTTGGGCTTTATAATAAATCATTACTTTAATTTTTAAAATATCATATACTTCTTAATATAAACTTGTTTAAATATCTTTAATTAAATAGTATTTCTATTTAGTAAAAGCATCTAATTTTTTTAATTTCCAAATAATAATATTATTTAGAATAGGAATTATTTGGAAAAGTACAAATTTGGTATGACATTATTTGATCATTAATTATAACATATAAATGAAATACTAAACAATGAGAAATATTAGACAAAATATTTAACATGATTTGGCTTTAGCCTACCACTAGCAAAAATGAGTAGAAAATTCCACTTAAAAAATAATAGGAGATACAAAAATGGTTGAAGTGGACACTTAAAAACTATACCCTAAACTCACAAAAGCTATATATAATATCCACAAAAAATGGTTAAATGGAACAGACTTGAACATCAGCTAATAAAGTGCTTCTTCACCATTCTACACAGTGAGATGAGTGGTATAAAAAGAAGAAGCCTTGAGTGTTTACAATAAATGTTAAGATTTTCCATATCTATCAAAATCAACATTTTCTACATTTTTCTCTTTTTTCCATTAATGCCTTGAAATTTTCCATCCTTTTATGGTTATAGCAATTATTGTAAGCAAGTTGGACATGTTTTGCAATTATCTTACATTTAAAGCTACCTATTTGTGTCTGAAAAGAAATTCAAGATATGTATTTTAACAAGAAGTCTGTTTGTAACAAATGCTTAACCTTTTTCGTAATTTTGATGAGAAAACAGGTAAAAGATTAAATTAAGAAATTTTATTTTAAAAAATATCTTTTGGTAAGTAGATTATTAAATATTTTTTCTTTTTTCCTTCCTTTGTTATAATATTATCCGAAAACCCTAAACCAGCAAAGAACTAATGTATTTCTTCACAAAACTTCAAAATATAATGTGTTTAAAATCATATTTTTAAAATTAGACCAATTATTAAACTTGTAAAGTATAGATTCAAGGTGTACAAGTCTGATCTGGAAAAAAATAATGAATCATCCAATTTCATAATAAATCTAATGACGTACTTCTAACATCATCAGTCTAATGCCTAAGAATTTTCTATTTTAGCTTCTCATTTGCATAATTGAAAAAGGTCTTGCTTTATAGTTTATAGAAGTCACAAACTTCTTTAAAAAAATTAGTATAGTAAATAAGAAATAATTTCTATCATTAACACTCTGCTTTTATTAAAAAGATTTTAGGATGAAAATGGTTCACAAACCTGAAGAGGACAATTACTTGCAGTGAAAACGTATGACCTTGTAGCAATTTTCTTTCAAAAAGAAATCAATGGACTTAATCCCAGACAGAGGATTGCGAAAACAGTAGACATCCTAGATGCATAAATTTTATAGGACATTCCATAACACAAGCAGCATTACAATAAGATTCAAAAGAATGATCAACAAAACAAAATCATAAGCCATCCAAGATTTCAGATCTTAATTATAAAATCCTAGAATACGACAGAAATGTTTCAAACAGGATTTAATGCCCAAAAAAGCACAAACACGGATCAAGTTACAATAATATGAAATTTTAAATTATAATCACAAAGATTCAAAAGCCAGAAAGGGGGATTCCAAAACATTGCAAGATTTCATATTCTAATTTTAATATTCTAGAATATATTATGAATGTTTCCAAACAAGATTCAATACCAGAAATACGAGCAAGGATCATGTTATAATCATATGAAACTACATATTATTATCACAAAGGATCAGAACTAGAAATAATGGCTTCAAGACAGTCCAGGAGTTCCAACTCTAAAGATTTATGTCTCAAACAAAGTTCACGTACAGGGAGTATAAGCAACGATCATAACTGGAAGTTTCAAATTATTGTAAAGAGGATTTAGACCTAAAACTGAGGACTACAGAACAAGAATTACAATAATCCGCAAATTAGATCCTAAAAATGGATGTTTCTAATAAGGTTCGTATGCAAGAAACGAGAACAATAATCCTAATACGAAATTTGTGTTATCACCACAAGGAATCAGCAGTAGAAAAATAATTATGACAATCCAAATTTCAGACTCCCAAAAAAAAGGGAATATTTCCCACACGGTTCACATGCAAGAAACATGAACAAGAATCCTATGAATTCTATGATTACCATAACAAAGATTCAGAATTAGGGAATAATTATAACAATCCATATTCTAGAGTTTCCTAGCAAGATTCGAAGCTAAAAATCATAACAATATATGTTCTAAAATTTCAGCACAAGATTCGGAGACAAAAGTGAAAACAATTGAGGTTCCAAAATTTCATAGCAAGATCAAGAATGATAATTGATTAAAATGATAAAGATTGAAAATAGAATCTAATCGAAATGTGATTTAGAGCTTGCTCTTACCTTTGATAATTAATATCTATTATCCCTGTTTGTGAGCTTGGTTATTCAATTTGACAAGAAGTCTTTTAAACTCGTGGACTAAAAATAAAAATAAAAAAAAATTATGGAAAGCTAAGGACTTGTTTGGTTTGAGTAATTTTTTTTGTTCATTTTCACTAAAAATAGAAATGAGATTGAAAATGTGTTTGGTTAAGTTTAATGAAATTGTTTTCTTGAAAATATTTCTTAAAATATGCCCAAATCTAAAAACACCAAAAATATGTTTTCAATATTTTAAGAAATGAATTTTAGGAAATGAAGACTAAAAGTGAAAATAGGAAATATTTTAACAAACCAAACAAACCTAAAATGTTTTCAGGCCAAATCTTTTAAGGACCTTATCAATGTAGCTCCTCTATGTCAATCCTAGAATATCTCAAGATAGATCTTGATGTATCTGAATTCCTAATAATTGATGAAACAATTTATATAGTGTATACTGAGAAATGCTGTCTTGACATCATATAAATTATTTCATCAATGTCTTCATTGATAAACGCCATCTTGATATTCATTTGATGAAGCTCTAAATTATAATGTGCAACAAGGGCCATGACTGTCCTAAAAGAGTCCTTCGATGAAACTAGAGAGAAGGTCTATTTAAAATCAATCCTTTCCTTTTGAGTATAGCCTTTGGCTACAAGACGTGTCTTATACCTCTCCACATTACCTTTCAAATCCCATTTGGTCTTAAATATCTATTTGCAACCAATGGGTTTCGCTCTTTTTGGTAATAGGACAAGTTCCAAAACTTTATTGTCTTATATAGACTTATACTCTTCATTCATTGCTTCAATCCACTTTTTTGAATTGGAACTTTGTATGGCTTGAAGGATGTTGACAGGATCATCCTCCATCATACCACCATTTTCCTTATGTTCCTAAAGAAATACCATATAATCATCTGAAATAGCATTTCTTCTTTCTCTAGTGGATCGCCACAAAGGCACTTGTTCTTGTTGCACAGGTTCTTAAGGATGTTGAGTTTGCTCCTCAAGTTGCTCATCTAGAACAACTATCTTATCTAGAATAGGGGTTTGAACAACAATGTTTTCTTGAGGTTATGGATTTGCTTCATTAGAAACAATTATATAAATTGGTTCAATAATTGAAACCCATTCTAATCTTATTGTTGTTATCCATGGCTTTGATACCAATTGTTAAAAATTTATATAAATTCTACTATAAACCTTATCCCATGTCAATTCATGATGAGAAACATGAAATCGGAAGCATACTTGATGAATCTATAGAGTTACGAAGAATAGGTAATGGGATCAATCTTCCAATTGTAACTTTTGCCTTAAGTTTCCTTTTGGTTCTCTTTGATGGGGAAGAAGAGAATGTGACAATTAAGGACCACAACCCCTTTTAACTAATAATTTAGTTACTTTTTAAGTTTGTGCAATTTCTAATTTTGCCCCTCATCAAATTAGAAATTGCACTTCAGTATCTACACTTATATATTTCATGACAATTATGCCCTTAAGCAAAAATTTATTTTGAATTAAATCACGTTTAATTTTTGCTTATTTAAATGATGAGCCAAAATATTTTAATATTACTTATGGGCCCTAATTAGATAAATAATCTAACAATTTCAGCTTCCCATAAGAAAATATTTTCTTCCATGGAAACACCAATTTGCAGCAACAATCAAGGGTTTCAAATTACAACATTTCATCCAAAATGATGAAGACAGACCTCAGAAGTTCAAGAATGAAGAAGATCAAAGAACTGGTAAAATCAATGAAGAATTTCTTATCTAGGAGCAATAAGATCAGTTTTTGTTAAGTTGGCTTTTGGCTTCCATGTCATCAAGCATGACAAATAAAATGATAGGCTGTGATTTTTCCTACCAAATTTGGGAAAAACTTGAAACATTTTTTGAATCACAAACCCAGACAAAGATCAGACAATTAAAGGTCTACTTAAGATCTAATAAGAAAGGAGGATATCCTGTAAATGAGTACATACTCAAAGTAAAAAAGATTATTGACTCTCTTGCCTATGTTGGAGCACCTCTCATGATGACTAGGCACATAGAAGCAATTCTTGATGGCCTTCCTCAAGAATTTAAAGGCTTCATTACTGTAATACCTATGGTTTAAGGTGGGTGGTTGACCTTTTTTAGCTTGCTAATTGTATGGGTGAAAATTTTGAGAACCAGATTAAAAACTCTCCTTGAATCGACTATTATTATTTTTGGCAAACTAGAATAAATGTTCATATGTGGAATTCATGTGTGTGAGATGCTATTGGTGGCGAGGTGGTCAATGGTTGTGATTGGGAGATGGAAAGTCACATGACGAGTCATGGCGTTGGGACCCAGTGTAATGCCCCAATAATGTATATGAATATTAAAAATCTATTTTGAAGTTTATCGATAAATTTAATTACGTGAAAAATGTTTTCTTTCTTTGAATTAGTAAAGAAAATTTGGGAATAGAAATTTTAATTTTTAATTTAAGAAATTTTTATAAATTCTCAAGGACCTAAGTGAACAAATCTTAAAAGCTAAGGTGGCTATGCGCAATTTTACCGAAAAAGAAATTGGTGTGACCCATACGTACAATTATTAGTTTCTCTTCTCCTTCTTCCTCCCGAGACTCCATCCACTTCTTCTTCGTTTATCATTTCCATCTCCTCCAATCCTTTCTTCAAGTTCTTCCGGTGATATGATATTTTCTAACCATACTTCTGATTCTTAGGAGTTCTAGAGGCAAAGAGGTAAGTTTTATCTGCTCTATTTCTCTTTTTCTCCATTTTCAGACCTATGGAAGAAAATTAAGATTTTGAGTTTTAATGGATGAATTTAAGTGTGGATGTTAATCTAAAACATTCTTAGGTGGTTTATGATGTTATTAGAACAAGAAATTTGGAGAAAACTAGGAGAAATTTGTAGAATTTGGATATTTAAAAAAAGTTAGTGTTCTTGATGAAAATTTGAGATTTGAGCTTGGATTGTTGGTAGAAATTGGGGGGTTTTGGTATTAAAACACTCCTTAGACATTAAGGATGAAAACCCATGGAAGAAATCAAAAGAAATATTGTTTTAGATATAATTTTAGGATTTTTGGATGAAGAATACGAAGAACATCACTGTTCATTTTGAAAATTTTCCAGAAATTTTCCAGAAAATACTGTTCACCGAGAAAATTTTTCTAGATTTTCTTGGTTACTATAGCATTGACTAGGTCAACGTACTGTAGCATTGACTCGGTCAACGTACTGTAGCATTGACTCGGTCAACGTACTGTAGCATTGACTCGGTCAACGTTACTGTAGCATTGACTCGGTTAACGTTATTGTAGCATTGACTTAGTCAACGATACTGTAGATGCATTGACCGTTGACCGTCACTGTAGCATCAGTTTTAAAATGTTTATAACTCTTACATCCGGACTTTATTTTTTGTAAATACGATACTGTTAGAAAGTTTCACTTGAAAATTCTAATGTATTCTTTATTTTTCATCTTATTTGCATTTTAGGAAATCTTTGAGAGTTATTTCATAACACCTCTCATAATTTAGCTGCAAAAATAAAGGTAGTTAGGGCCACATTCGAGGTGAGCGTGATAACCTTATCTCATCTATATTTCTTCAAAAGTATTGTCATCAAGTATCATAAAGAAAATTGAGAAGGTGGACTTAAATGGTATGTTGTGTATTCATTATCAAGGACTTGTATTCCTTGTATTTAAAGGTATTGTAGATTTCAAACCTCTTGTTTGATTAAATGTTAATTCTTATAAAATATGTAAAGTTAATGTTGATATTGCCGTTATTATGTTGAGGTTGTGTGAATACTTGCGTTATGGTATGACATTGTTATAATATTTTCGTGGTGGTGCACACCACGGGAGAAGTTACAAGAGTTATAAGGGTGGAGATATATCTTTCATGGAGAGATAAGGGTGGATGCGGCCAGGGAGTCGCGGGCAACGATCCACTGGTACCGTGGACGACCCGGTTGGTACGGGATTTGTGTTTGACACTGAATAATTTATACTGTGTATATCATTGATAACTGATGTGAGTTTAATTCAATGATCTTTATGATACTAATTGCTAAATTTACTTTTGATTGATAATGTTATCCATTCACTGAGTATTTCATTACTCATCCTGTTATTTTACAATATTTCAGAATTTGTGGCTGACGCTGGGGATTGTCTAGGGGAATAACAAGTTTATCTTAAACCAACCCTATTGTATTTTCGGTTAGTTTCTTTGTATTCTATTATTTTATAAGCTCTAGAAGTAGCTCTGTGATCACATAAGCCTCCTAGGATTTTGTGGACGGACTATGTGTAAATATGAATATTACTTAAGGTTTCTTTGTATAAGACCTTGACGATGTTTTTAACTTAGAGATAACTTGAATCAGACTCACTGTTGAGGATGTGACAAAATGGTATCAGAGCCAATTCTTAGGTCTCTTATGGATCACAGAGTAGGGTAACCTTGACTGGGCTTCCCTCTATCGTTATGAACCGCGGCATGACCATAGAGTTGAAGGTCAGTTAAAGGTCCTATAGGTGTTGTTTATTTTTCTTTTTACGTTCCTTTCTTTGTGGTTAATATTGATCTTTTCGGGACTAAATTGTGTGGTGTTGTTAATAGATCACGATGCAACCTGGAGGATCTCGGGAAGCAGTGGAGCGTACAGGCTCTGAAGGAGTCTCGTCGCGACCTGCCTATCCTACTCATGAACGAGAACAAGAGGAACATGGTGAGAGTGAGCAAAAACAGGATGAACGAGGCTTACCTCGAGGACATGGGGCACAACCACAAATTGATCCAACTACTTTATTAACTAGTTTAACTGCGTTGCTAGAGGGTCAGACCGCATTACAAGGAAGTTTGGTTAATCTGACTACGTTGCTAGAGAGACAGGTGGTTGCTGCAAATGCTCCTGTTACTCCTACTCCTACTGTAGTTCCTCCAGCACATTCAGTAATTCCCCCATCTCTTCCTGATAAAGTCGAAGTAGTACGGGATGTATCGTTGACAGATTTTTTAAATCTTAAACCCCCTGTTTTCACTGGAGAAGACCCAAACGAGGATCCACAACGATTCTTTGATGGAATAGAAAAAGCATGTAAAGCCTTGAAATGTGATCCTCGATTCTGGATGGATTATGCTACCTATCAGTTTCAAGGTAGGTCTCATGAATGGTGGGTTACTTGGCAGAGTAGTCAAACTCGGGATGCCACTTCAGTGAGTTATGATGAGTTTCGTCAAGTTTTTGTTGAAAGATTTATGCCAAAGAGTGTAAGAACTGCAAGGGCTAGAGAATTTGGATTCCTTAAACAGGGTTCAATGACAGTTGATAAATATGATATAAAGTTTACACGACTTTCTAGGTATGCACCCCATATGATCCCAGACGAACAAGAGAAGATTCGTCGATTTGTTCTTGGTCTTCACCTTCGGTTGCGTTAGTTCGTAAGTATGTAGATGGACCTATATCCTTCTTATGTGGCTACGGTAGATGCAGCCAGAACAGCTGAAATGAATAAAAAGAATGAAAATGAAGACTTCAAGAGGAAGAGGAAACGAGAAAATGAGGGAAGGCCCTCAGGGCATGGTGGATTATCAGGGATTGTCAGGTCTCAAGGTAGAGGTCAATCTACTTCTATGGTATCGTTCCACCCAGTAGCATCTTTAGGTAGTGTCTCTAGGCCTTGACCAGACCATAAGGGAGGTTCTTCATCAGTCGGTCAGGTGTTATCTCAACAGGGACAAGACAAGCCTAAATGTTCAGAGTGTGGG
Source organism: Biancaea sappan (assembly GCA_037074585.1). Classification (NCBI taxonomy): domain Eukaryota; kingdom Viridiplantae; phylum Streptophyta; class Magnoliopsida; order Fabales; family Fabaceae; genus Biancaea; species Biancaea sappan. Next base: position 33,219,642 of record CM073494.1, on the reverse strand, counting down.
CGATTTCATACTGGTGTATGTTATGGGGCAGGCCCAATTTGTTTTCGTTGCAGATAGGTGGGTCATATAAGATGAGATTGTCCTCAACAAGTAGAGGTCTCAAGGCAAGGATCTACATATGTACCTCAAGTACAACAGATGGCAGCATCAGTTAACAGAGCTTCTTCCTCTTCTGCCGGACGAAGTGGCTTAGGGAGAGGAAGGGGTAGAGGACAAGGAGGACGAAATCAACCTGCGGTTGGACGCGACCAAGCCAAAGTGTATGCTCTCACATGCCAGGATGCACAGGCTTTGAATGCAGTTGTAACAGGTATTTTTTCCAGTATGTTCATTCGAAGCTCGTGTATTATTTGATCCAGGATCTACCCATTCATATGTATCTCTAATTTTTGCAAATCGGTTTATTCAAGATCCTGTTAAAATTGATAGACCTTTTCTTGTTGCTACTCCTATGGGTGAGATTTTAGTGGTAGATTCAGGTTATTATGGTTGCCATGTTTTAATGGGTAGCAAAAACACCCGAGGTAAATTTAATGCTATTATATATGACAGACTTTGATGTTATTCTTGTAATGGACTGGTTGGCTTCTTATCGTGTTACTCTTGACTGGTATAATAAAGTGGTAAAGTTCAATATTCTAGGTGAGCCTACCTTCTCTTTTCAAGGGGATAGGAATGATATACCTAATAACATTGTCTCTATGATCCGTGCTAAGCGTATGTTAAGGAAAGGATGTCCAGGTTTCTTGGCCTTTGTTAGGAACATTGAAGAAGACAGGGTGAATCTTGATCATGTATCGGTTGTGAGAGAGTATTCGGATGTTTTTCCTAAAGAATTATCTGGATTACCTCCTGATCGTGAGATAGAATTTAATATTGAGGTAATCCCAGGCACTCAGCCTATTTCCATACCTCCCTACCGTATGGCCGCTGCAGAACTTAGAGAACTTAAGGAGCAATTACAGGACCTTTTAGATAAAGGTTTTATTCGGCCCAGTTCTTCACCTTGGTGTGCACCAGTATTATTTGTAAGGAAGAAGGATGGATCCTTAAGACTATGCATTGATTATCGGCAATTAAACAAGGTGACAATACGAAATAAATATCCCCTCCCAAGGATTGATGATTTGTTCGACCAGTTGCAGGGAGCTCAATGCTTTTCTAAGATTGATTTGAGGTCTAGATATCATCAATTAAAAATTAAAACTAAAGATGTACCTAAGACAGCCTTTCGTACCCGTTATGGACATTATGAATTCTTGGTGATGTCATTTGGGTTAACAAATGCTCCAGCAGCCTTTATGGATCTTATGAATCGAGTTTTTAAACCGTTTCTGGATAAATTTGTCATTGTTTTTATTGATGATATTCTGGTATATTCGAAAAATCTTGAAGAGCATGAACAACATTTAAGAATGGTATTACAAACTTTAAGGAAGCACCAGCTTTATGCGAAATTTTCAAAGTGCGAATTTTGGTTGGACCAAATAGCTTTCTTGGGACATATAGTCTCAAGGGAAAGGATACATGTCGATCCCAGCAAAATTGAAGCAGTACAAAAGTGGCCTCGACCCATGACGGTGACAGAAATTTGGAGTTTCTTGGGGTTAGCTGGATACTATCGCCGCTTTGTAAACAATTTTTCAAGAATAGCTGCCCCTCTTACAAGATTAACTCAAAAAAATGTTCGATTTGATTGGACTGAGGCTTGTGAGAAGAGTTTCACCAAGCTTAAGGAATGCTTAACATCCTCCCCATACTTGCTTTACCTTCGGGTTCAGGCGGTTTCGCTGTATATTGTGATGCTTCTCGAATGGGATTAGGATGTGTTTTAATGCAGCATGGTAAGGTAATAGCTTATGCATCCCGACAGCTTAAAAGACATGAACAGAATTATCCTACTCATGATTTGGAAATGGCGGCCGTAGTATTTGCTTTAAAAATCTGGCGCCATTATCTATACAGGGAAACTTGCTAAGTGTACACGGATCATAAGAGTTTGAAATACATTTTTCAATAGAGGGATTTAAATTTAAGGTAAAGAAGATGGATAGAACTTCTCAAGGATTATGATTGTACAATTCTTTATCATCCTGGAAAGGCTAATGTTGTTGCAGATGCTCTTAGTCGCAAGTCTATGGGGAGTTTAGCGCATATTACCTTATGTAGAAGGCCATTGATTCGTGAGTTACACGAGCTAGAAGCTAGTGGAGTGTGGTATGAAATTTTGGAGTCAAGCGCATTCTTGGCACATATACCAGCCCGATCATCTTTAATTGAAGATGTGAAGTTGTCCCAGAAGGAAGATCCAATGTTTAAAAAGTTAAAGAGTGAAGTAAATGAGGGCGAAGATAAGGGGTTTTCTCTTGACCAACATGGAATAATTAGATTTGAAGGTCGATTATGTGTGCCAAATGTAAAATCTATACGGAGACGAATCATGGAAGAAGCACATCGAACGGCTTATACTGTACACCCTGGTATTAATAAGATGTACCAAGATTTGAAATCGTTGTATTGGTGGGACGGGATGAAGAGAGACATTGTTGATTATGTTTCTCATTGCTTAACTTGTCAACAAGTCAAGGCAGAACATCGTAGAACTCCTGGATCACTTCAGCAAATAGATATTCCAGAGTGGAAATAGGAAAGTATTACAATGGATTTTGTAGTGGGGCTACCTCGTTCTCAGAAAGGATATGATTCTGTGTGGGTAATAGTAGATTGTTTAACAAAAGTGACACACTTTCTATCAGTAAAGACAACATTTGGTGCTGATAAGTATGCTCAATTGTATATTGATGAAATAGTTAAATTGCATGGAGTGCCTATCTCCATTATTTCTGATAGAGGCACACAGTTTACATCTTGTTTTTGGAAGACTTTTCAAGAAGCCTTAGGCACGCAGGTAAATTTAAGTACAGCCTTTCATCCTCAGACGGATGGCCAGTCTGAACATGTTATACAAATTTTGGAAGACATGTTAAGGTCTTGTGTGATAGATTTAAGAGGTAGTTGGGATGCACATTTACCTCTAATTGAATTTGCATATAATAATAGTTATCAAGCAAGTATTAAAATGACACCCTTTGAAGCACTTTATGGAAGACGATGTAGATCCCCTATTGGCTGGTTTGAAGCAGGAGAAGATAAATTAATTGAGCCTGATTTAGTGCAAGATGCATTGGAGAAAGTCAAACTTATTCGGGAAAGACTCCTTGTAGCTCATAGTAGGCAAAAAACATATGCTGACCATCGGAGACGAGACCTTCAGTTTGCAGTAGGTGATATGGTCTTTTTAAAGGTATCTCCCATGAAGGGTAGTTTAAGGTTTGGGCTAAAAGGAAAACTTAGTCCAAAGTATATTAGACCTTTTGAAATATTAGAGAAAATTGGCAATGTGGCTTACAAGTTAGCGTTACCCCCAGATTTGGAAGGAGTCTACCCGGTGTTTCATGTCTCTATGTTAAGAAAATATCTTTATGATCATTCCCATGTTCTTCAAACACAGGAAGTCCAATTAAAAGAAGATTTATCTTATGAAGATATTCCAGTAGCAATCTTAGATAGACAAATAAAAAAGTTGAGATCTAAAGAAGTACCATCTGTGAAAGTTTTATGGCGGAATCATACCCAAGAGGAAGCGACATGGGAATTGGTAGAAAAGATGAAATCTACGTACCCACATCTCTTTATAACATGAGGTAATGAAATTTGGGGACCAAATTTCTTAAGGGGGGAAAAATGTAATGCCCCAATAATGTGTTTGAATATTAAAAATCTATTTTGAAGTTTATCGATAAATTTAATTACGTGAAAAATGTTTTCTTTCTTTGAATCAGTAAAGAAAACTTGGGAATAGAAATTTCAATTTTTAATTTAGGAAATTTTTATAAATTCTCAAGGACCTAAGTGAACAAATCTTAAAAGCTAAGGTCGCTATGCGTAATTTTATCGAAAAAGAAATTGGTGTGACCCACACATACAATTATTAGTTTCTCTTCTCATTCTTCCTCCCGAGACTCCATCCATTTCTTCTTCGTTTATCATTTCCATCTCCTCCAATTCTTTTTTTAAGTTCTTTCGGTGATCTGATATTTTTTAACCATACTTCCGATTCTTAGGAGTTCTAGAGGCAAAGAGGTAAGTTTTATCTGCTCTATTTCTCTTTTTATCCATTTTCGGATCTATAGAAGAAAATTAAGATTTTGAGTTTTAATGGATGAATTTAAGTGTGGATGTTAATCTAAAACATTCTTAGGTGGTTTATGATGTTATTAGAACAAGAAATTTGGAGAAAACTAGGAAAAATTCGTAGAATTTAGATATTTGAAAAAAGTTAGTGTTCTTGATGAAAATTTGAGATTTGAGCTTGGATTGTTGGTAAAAATTGGGGTTTTTGGTGTTAAAATACTAATTAGAGATTGAGAAACAAAACTCATGGAAGAAATCAAAAGAAATGTTATTTTAGATATGATTTTTGGATTTTTGGATGAAGAACACGAAGAACATCACTGTTCATTCTGGAAATTTTCAATTTCCAGAAAATTTCCAAAAAATACTGTTCATCGAGAAAATTTTTTCAAATTTTCTCGGTTACTGTAGCATTGACTCGGTCAATGTACTGTAGCATTGACTTGGTCAACTTTAATGTAGCATTGACTCAGTCAACGTTACTGTAGCATTGACTTGGTCAATATTACTGTATCATTGACTTGGTCAACGTTACTGTATCATTGACTCGGTCAACATTACCTTATCTCATCTATATTTCTTCAAAAGTATTGTCATCAAGTATCATAAAGAAAATTGAGAAGGTGGACTTAAACGGTATGTTGTGTATTCATTATCAAGGACTTGTATTCCTTGTATTTAAAGGTATTGTGGATTTCAAACCTCTTGTTTGATTAAATGTTAATTCTTATAAAATATGTAAAGTTAATGTTGATATTGCCGTTATTATGTTGAGTTTATGTGAATACTTGCGTTATGGTATGACATTGTTATAATATTTTCGTGGTGGTGCACCCCACGGGAGAAGTTACAAGAGTTATAAGGGTGGAGATATATCTTTCATGGAGAGATAAGGGTAGATGTGGCCAGGGAGCCGCGGGCAACGATCCACTGGTACCGTAGACGACCCGGTTGGTACGGGATTTGTGTTTGGCACTGAATAATTTATACTGTGTATATCATTGATAACTGATGTGAGTTTAATTCAATGATCTTTATGATACTAATTGCTAAATTTACTTTTGATTGATAATGTTATCCATTCACTGAGTATTTCATTACTCATCCTGTTATTTTACAACATTTTAGAATCTGTGGCTGACGCTGGGGATTGTCCAAGGGAATAACGAGTTTATCTTAAACCAACTCTCTTGTATTTTCGGTTGGTTCCTTTGTATTCTATTATCTTGTAAGCTCTAGAAGTAGCTCTGTGGTAACATAAGCCTCCTAGGATTTTGTGGACAAACTATGTGTAAATATGAATATTACTTAAGGTTTCTTTGTATAAGACCTTGACGATGTTTTTAACTTAGAGATAACTTGAATCGGACTCACTGTTGAGGATGTGACACCCAGTTGTAGAGACTAAAATTGAAAGGATGTAGAAAATTCTAATGGTGGTAGGGAATGATAAAATTTTATTATTTGAGGTGGAGACGATGGCCATGAAGTGCGGTCAGGGAAAAGTATGTGTGTCGAATATTTGGTTTCATGTTTTAAGAAAATTTTATTTATACCATCAGGTCTTAACTTAAGTTGTGTAGGAACCAAGGGGCCAATGGGTAAAATGAATAATTCTATGAATATATATATATATATATATATATATATATATATATATATATATATGCACTAACACACATACTCCAGTCCATGACTTCCTTCCCACACCTCACTCACTCCTCTCCTTCCTTCACTCCTCTTAGCTCAACCATGGGTTACCATGGAGATTTTTGATGCAGGCTCGACTCCGATGACCTTTCTCCAGCAAGGAATAAAGGGATTCAAGGTAAGGGCTTTGAATAAAGCATTATTCTTTTCCCTCTACCCCATTTTCGGACTTGTTCAAACCCTTGGGTAGAAAGTGAAGAAATTGGCTAGTTTTGGGTGAGTTATTGCATCAAATCTCTTCCTAAGATCATAATAATGTGCTGGGAAACTAAAATCTATGATTTGTAATGCTTGAAACAGAATCAATAAGGAAATGTTGGAGGAAGAAACTTTTTTCTACCATGAGTTAAAAGCTTTGGAAACTTGAGTTGTGCATCTTGTTTTTAAACCTTGAGAGGTTACAAAACTGATTTCAACTTGATTTTGAAACCACAAATTGTTGGAAACAATCTTTGAAGGGTGATAAGTGAGTATTACAGTATTACTGGTCGACTGTTGTAGGCCATCAGTCGATCGATAACTCCCTAATATGGGGTAACTGAAAGCAATCAGTCAATTACTCTAGGGGAGCCAGTCAACCAGCCGATGCTGGACTGATTTTGGGTAGTGTTTGGTATTGTTTTGTATCCTTCTTCTAGGACTTAGCATCTCCATTCTTGTTTAATTGTTCCTCTCAGCTTTCAGTGGAATTAAAGTAGATACTTAACTCAAAAACAAGCTGAAAGATAATTTATATTCTCATCTTGGCTGTGTATTAATTTTCCATTATAAATTCTTTATAAAATCAAGTTGAATTGTATATGAGTGGGATGAATGTAATCATGTAAATGAAAATTCTGGTGATAAATTAACACAATTATATTATGTTTATGTGGTAGTGGGAGATCTGTTGGTACAATTATGCGCATTGATTTAGAAATGGCATTAAAAGTGAGATTAAAATGTAAGACGGACCCACGTATGAGAAATACCATTGGTATTGAGTGTGGTAGATGTGTTGGTTGAGTTATAAATGTTCGAATTGAAGTTTACGATTGTAAATAAGTATGAATTAACCTTATATTAGTCATAATAGTAGTACATTACTTTTAATGGGTTAGAATGTCATTGAGGTAAAACTTCACATAAATGAAAACAATCTAATTGTACTTGTGAGGGACTAAAACTCATTTACGATTCTATGGTCATTTTATAAATTGTTCATCGTGCTTAATACTTTAATTTAAGATTTTAATCATGTAAAAAGATGTTTGGATAGACTCTATGCATGTATAATTGGCTAATGAATGTGTTGTGGAAAAAAAATGGTGTAAGAAGGTTGGCCTATCTTGAAAACATAATGAAAAAATTGTTCTATTTGCTCTTGTGCTTATCAAGTTGGTAGATAGGTTGTGTATAGATATGGCATGGCTATGAAGTTTGTGACAGTTATGGTATAAATTGTGAAATTGCTTTATGGTACCAAGAGCTCTTACTGTTTTCTCTCAGCGGGCATTGTTGTGCATGTATTTTCTTTGTTTGTTAGTATCCAATTATTGTTTTGTAACTATGGAGATCAATCAATAGAGACACATGTGGTCAATTTAGATATAGATGACCCTAACGGCTAGAGATAGTGCATTGTGGGAAGAGTCCTAAAACAATTACTGGAGGTCCATGTGACCAATTTGAGTATGGGTGACTCTGATTGCTAGAGACGATGCATTATGGGAACATCCTTAATATTTGCTTATAAATATATATATATATATATATATATATATATATATATATATTTATTGGATATCAACGTCAGATTCATTCTTTTATACTATAATATATTGGTGATGTGTTATTTGACTAGTTGAGCGATGACTTCTAATTTGATATATGTGTTGTGTTGGAGTTGGAGATGAGCACTGTAGGATCGACCTAAAGTCCTACCTCTGTGAAGGGATACAGTATGTAAATTTTTATGGTTTGTTTATACCTAAATGAGTATTATTTATTCACTCCCTTTTGTATGTCCTTGCAGGATTTTGTATTGTTGGCGATACCCTATATGAGGAGTAGTGGAGTCTCCGAGTTCATGACACATTACGGCATTGGGTTAATGGTCTTAGCTTGCGGTAATGGTCGGGGTTAAGTCACTCTAGAGTTAAATAGAACGCCTAGGAATATTGTACCTGTTGTGAAATGGATTAGAATAATATATGCATATCTCAATTACTTCTTTTATATTAATTATTTTTGGAACGAATGAGGTTATCATGGATAAAGTACTTCCCTAAACGAAAGGATTGTCAAAATAAATTATTACTTTATATGGAAATGGAAATCATTTGTTGTACTATTCCGTGTATTGGTTGTTTAATAGTTAGACTTACGACTGTAGGTGTAATCCATCTCTGTTCCAGTTACATTCTCGAGATGGGACGTGACAGTTACCTCTATTATCATAATGGTGACCCTTATACAATGGAGGAAATTGAGTCTATGCTAATGACTCAAGAAGAAAGGTTTAACAAGATCAAGAAAGAATTTGAAATTATCTCTATAAGCTTAGCACAAACTAGGACTAGAATGGATAGAAAGACTCAACAAAATTAGAATAATTTTCAAGGTTATGGCAGAACTCGATATAATATCTTTTTTAGAAATTCTTCTAGAGGCACTAGAAAAGGAAGAAGAGGAGGAGGGCAAGGCTGGAACAACAATAAACCAACATGCCAAATGTGTGGAAAAGTAGGTCATGTAGATTGGCAATGCTACTACTAGTGCTGAGCAAATGACCCGACCGAACCCACATAGTTGGTTTGGGTTGGATTGGGTTAAGTTAAAAAAACCTTAGGGGTCGGGTGACGGGTTTAGAGTTTTCAATCCAACCCAACCCGCAAACTCAATTGATAATATATATATATATAATATTATTGCATTCCATATCCCTCATCTCCTCTCCTCGGTCTTTGCTCTCTGGTTGTCTGCTTAAGTTTGTTCCAGACCACTTTCCCAAATCTAATCCTTATCCCTCATCTCTGGTTGAGTCTCTAGTGGTGCCTGTGTCTCAGTGACTCAGTTCCAGTCACGGTCTTCTTCTCTTCTTCCTTAGTCCTCAGTCCTCATTGGCTCAACAGGTAATAAATCTCTGTCTCTCCTTAGATCCCTCATCCCTCCTTAGTCCCTCACCCTCAGTTTGACTTGAGTTGGTCCATGGTTGGTTTGAACGAACCCTCTATGGTTCGTATTTTTCTGTGGTTGAGTATGTTGCTAGTTGCTGAATATGGGATATTTCTAGTTTTGCTGTGATGTTCGATGGAAGAGAGTGCAAAAATAGAGTATGGTCCAATGTGAATAATCTAAGAATTTATTGTTGATTTCTTGAGATTTCATTTTGCATATGTGAGTCGTTTGTCCAATATGGGTCATCTTTATATTTTCGCTTGTCTTACAGATTAAATTCAATGAATTTTGAAATTAGGGTCATCGACTGGAAGCTGCATACTAATACACACATATACTATCTAGAGATAGTTGAGATCTGCTTTGCAATTTTCATTTCACTTTATTTAGTAGTTGATGGTGGTGTTAATGTAAATTATTACCCTGTTGGATTCTTTTCCTAAAAGAGTGAAAGGAGGGGGAAGAAAGAGAGAAAAGAGATAGAGAAAAAAAAAACTAACTCACCTAACCTGACCCATTGCTAAACTCAAACCAACCCAACCCGTTAGCCTATGGTTAGTTCTGGTTGAGATTTACCCTTAACACAAACCAACCCGACATGTACTCAACCCTAGTTACTACAAGTTTGATAAGACTTTTATCTCTCTTTTCTCATAATAGTACAATAATTAGAATCATAATGCAGTCCATAATTAAAACTCAACACCCTTTACTCAGAATACAACAATGACAACAACCATAGAAACTATTGCTGATCTAGCATGGTATGCAAATTTGAATGCCTCATGCCATTTGACACATGATCAACACAATTTTGGCTCATATAATACTTACACAGGTCAGGAGAAAGTTTTTATTAGTGATAAGATGAGTTTGGATATTAAAAACATTGGTCCTTCAAAAATTCAAATGACTTCAAATAAATCTGCTAAAATACTTGAAAAATTTATTACATGTTCCTAACAATTTAAGAAACTTGATTGGTTTTCAAAGTTTGCTAAAGATAATCAAGTTATCTTTGAATTTCATCCAAATACATGCTATATCAAATCTTAGGTCATAAAGAGAATTCTTTTGCAGGTCTACATTAAAAATGGGCTTTATGCCTTTGATAATATCAACTTGGAACACACTGTAAGAAGCAACAAGTCTCAAAAAGCTTGTCCTTTACATATATATATATATATATATATATATATATATATATGAATCAATAAGCATACATATACACACATAAGGCAACAACCAAAAATATAATCCACAATGTGTGTTTTAACCTTGCTCCGACCCTGACAGCGTGTGACATAGCAAAACACGAAGGGATTCAAATACTATTGAAATAATATTTGCACCTCTTGTGAAGTCATGATCGGGTTCCAAAAACCAATAGGTTGGTGTAGCCAAAAATCAACGTAGAGATAAACACGCTGATGTTAGCCATCTCTGAACCCTTCGACACATTACAGCAAGTCCACGCAAGTCCAAGACATACAATTACTCCAAACATATTATAAATTTGAGGAACTTGTGCAAGTGGAGGCACCAAAAAAATTGAATAAGAGAAAAAAAAAATAATAGAGAAACCAATTGAAAAACATATTATAGCCACTAGAAAAGCTAACTGAGAAACAAAGCACAAAGGAAAAACCGACGAGCAAGAATAAAGCACGAGGAGATTGAAAAAATTGACTGAGAAATAGAATAATCGAGAATGACTGAGAAACAGAGTACAATGAAAAATTGATTGAGAGAACTCGAGCGAAAGAGTATAACATGTTGGAAGATTGATTCAAAATCTGATTTAGTAAATCTCTATAAAAAGTCAAGAGGGTGGTTAGCTACTATTTAGGAAATAATCTGATTTATTATTTTCAGTAAATAGACATGCATTTATTGGTTCCTATTTTTTTTTTTTGAAGTTCATTTTCTAATTTATCTATATATTAGGCACTAGCATTTGCTTTATAGATGCTCTATAATAATAAGAAAAAAATTTTACTTTACCTTTGCAAAAGATTTAACACTCTTCTCTATTTTATCTTTTATTTTGTGCTTTCTCTTTTCTTTTTTCTAGTAGATTGGTATCAAAGCCTAGTTCCAGTCAAACTAAGGCGTTGAAATCATAGCAGTTAACAACAATGTAGTGAGCATCTCTCAACCTTCCATACCCTTCTTTAAAGGCCAAAATTATGAGTTTTGGAAAATCAAGATGAGAAATTTATTCAAGTCTCAAGAGTTGTGGAACTTGGTGGAGAATGGGTACAAGGAGAACAAAGATGAGGCTAAAGTGAGAGAAAATAACAAGAGAGACTCAAAGGCATTGTTCTTAATCCAATAAGTAGTGGATGATTCAATCTTCTCAAAAATTGTAGTAGCTTCAACAACAAAGGAAGCACGGACAATTCTATGGATAACATTTCATGGCTCATCTATAGTGGTTAGAATTAAGTTGCAAACTCTTGACCGTGAATTTCAGAACCTAAGCATGAAGAATGAACAATCTATATAAGAATTTATGATCAAGGTAGCAATAGTTGTCTATCAAATGAGATCGTTTGGAGAAGAAATCACAGAGAAAATGGTGGTGACACAAATATTGAGAAATCTACCTCCTAAATTTGATCATGTAGTTGCAACTATTGAAGAGTCTAAGGATCTATCAAATTAGACATTTGATGAATTGATGGGTTCTTTACTATCACATGAAGTAAGAATCAACAGAAAGGATGAGAAGAATGATGTAAAGGAATTCCAAGGAAGAAGAAAAAGGGTCAAAGGAGCAAGAAAAACCTGTAGACCAAGGTAGAGGTAGAGGAAAAAATTTCAGTCGTGGCAAAGGAGGAGGTAGAGGATTTGAGCAAAGACTTGGAAACAACAACAAGAAGAGAAGCATTTAGTGTTATATTTGCAAGAAGTATATGTGAAAGCTGATTGCTGGTTTAAAGACAACAAGTAAATTTTGCAGACGAAACCAGCTAAGAAAGCAAGCTATTTATGGTATATTGTGACTCATATGATACTCAAGGCGGAGTATGGTTTGTGGATAGTGGGTGTTCTAATCATATGACAGGAAGAAAATCATTTTCAAACACCTTGATGAGACTCTAAATAAGAAGGTTAAGCTAGGAGATGATCAAGAAATGCAAGTTGAAGGGAAAGGCATAGTAGCCATCAAAACCTCTCAAGGAAAAACAAAGCTTTTATATGATATTCAATTTGTTCCTAACCTAGCACATAACCTCCCTAGTGTAGGATAATTAATGGATAGTGGCTATTTTGTATTGTTTGATGATGGAAAATGTCTCATCAAGGATAAGTAAGTAGGCCAAATCATTGTTAGTGTGAAAATGACCAAGAACATAATGTTTCCACTTGAATTCTCTACTATGGAAAATTTTGTCTTGGTTGTTAGAGAAAAAATGACTCCAAGTTGTGGCATTTGCATTATGGACACATAAATATTAATGGATTATAGTTATTGGAGAAGAAAGGTATGGTCTATGGCTTACCAAAAATTTCTACATTTGATACATATGAAGGTTGCATTTATGGCAAACAAATTAGAAAGTCATTCCCTACTGGAAAGTCATGGAGAGCAAAAGAATGTCTTGAGCTTGTTCATTCATATCTTTGTGGTCCTATGAATACTAAATCATTAGGTGGCAACTACTATTTTCTTCTATTTACTAATGATTTCAGCAAGATGAGCTGGATATATATCCTAAAATTCAAATATGAAACATTTGAATATTTTAGGAAATTTAAAGCTATGGTTGAGAAGCGAAGTGGTGTTAGCATCAAAGTACTTAGAAAGAACAGAAGTGGTGAATTTCGATCAACTGAATTCAACCACTTTTGTCAAGAGAATGACATACAACGTGAGTTGACAGCACTGTATACTTTGAAGAAAAATGGTGTGGCAAAACACAAAAATAGAACTGTGGTGGAGATGGTAAGAAGCTTGTTGAAAAGGAAAGGACTACAAATTCCTATTGAGCTGAAGCTGTAGCAATAACAATGTATTTGTTGAATCTTTCCCCAACAAAAGTTGTTCAAGATTGCACCCTATACAAAGCATGGAAAGGGAGGAAACATCTTCTAAGCCATTTAAAAGTTTTTGGTTATACTGGTTATGTTTTAGTAAATTCTAAAAATTGCCAAAAACTTATTGAAAAGTCACAAATGTATTTTTATTGGCATGTTCTAAGTTTGAGGCCTATAAAATGCATGACCCTGGTAGTGGAAAAATAATTGTCAGTAGAAATGTAGTGTTTAATGTAGTGAATTAGGGCCCAGACTGGCCTGTCAAGTCGACCCAGAACCTATCGGCCCAAGGGCTGGACCAGTTTAGGTCTTTGTTTCAGACCTATCAGCAATTGAACTGGCCAGGTCTTAGCTAGCCCACTGACCCCTCAACTTAGGTTGACCCCTCTTTGTTGCACCGATTCCTTCATTTTCTTTTAATTTTGCCTAGAGCTTCATCGAACCTATATCTATTGGTTCCATCATCATCAATTGAAGTCTTCATTCGTCGAAGTTGCCATCCATCAACTATTGAAGCTCTGTGATGAAAAAGAAGAAGAAAAACAAGAAAGAGTGGAGAAAAGAAAAGGAAAACTAAGAGAGAGAGAGAGAGAGAGAGAGAGAGAGAGAGAGAGAGAGAGAGAGAGAGATTACCTTTGTAACAAGGTGAAGATGGAGCGTGTTGGGAATTTAATTAAAACTGAGTCCTTGAAGCATGTTGGGAAGTGGGAAATTGGGAAGTTGACCCCATAATAAATAAAAATAATTTTCTATAAAATAGATAATCACAGCCAATTACTTTTGTTTCTTTTTTTTTTTCCATATCAAGTTTCAATCGTTACTTTGGGACATTTTTTATAAATAATAGAAAATAAGTCTTTTATAAAATATAAATAATTTATAGGTATGTGAAAATTAATTTTTTTTAATTTTCTTCTCCAACAATGTAAACTTAACAAAAGTTTCTATGTGACCCCATAATTATCTATTTTATGGAAGAACCATTCTCAAAGAAAAAAATAGTAATTTTTATTTATTAATATAAAATTAATATATATATATATATTTAATTAATATCAGTTCAACCACAGTTGAATCAATGAACTTTGAACCGGTGCCTTCACTGATTCAATGACCGGTCCTGTTTTTAAAGTATTACGAATGACCTTATCTTTAAATTATTATAGATGTTTATGATTTTAAAGTGTGAAATTTGTATATAAATTATTGATTTTACTTGTTTTTGAATTTATTTGTAAAGGTATATAGGTATATTATTTTAATTTTTTAAATTTATTTACATGAGTCAGCAATTGACCCGACAACCTGTCGGTTGAACCAGTGACCTAGAGACCAACTTAGGTCAATAACTAGGTTAGTTACAAAAAACATTGCTCTGAACATTCACATTCAAATAGATCTTTTATTTTTTTTTTCAGTTTCACGGTTCTCTTTCTTCCTTTGCTCACTAGCCATTTCCGCCACACTCATGTTGATCAGCTCCTATGGCTCAACATCTCCAAGTGGAACTTTTCTCCAAAAATCAAGGTTATTTGGATCCTTTCAGATTAATCATTAAGCACCTATATTTGATCTTCTGAGCCCCATTTGAGTCAAGCTAACCCATAGAGCCTCGCTTCGTCTCTTGCTTCGTTTAGCACTAACCACAATCACCATATGGTTCCATGTCAGAGCTTCATACCTTGTAAGGTGAATATGAGCCATTGTTGGCCAAACCAAGCTGGAAGTGTAGTTCATAGGAGAAAAGATAATGGGTTATTTGTTGACCCCATTGCATTCAAAGACCTTTTTAAAATTTTGATGATCAACAAACAAATTTAAATTATATTTCTATTGTGCATAATTTCAGGGAAATATCTCAAGACAAAAAGATCGTTCCAAAATGCTCAAGTGAAGTCGTTTTTCTTTCTGTCTTCTCTAGAATATTTTGTAGAAGTTCTTGAATGGCAAGTGAAAACTTATTTTGAAAATTCCTTTAAAGTTGGAAAATTGTTACTGATGCTAAGCTTTAGCAAAAATCTTTAAAAAACCAAATCAGCAGCCATCAGTTGACTGATATATTTACAACAGTCGACTGATGACCTTCTGTCTGAAGTTTAGTAGAGTATCAATAATATCAGTCGACTGATCAGTCACTATCTCACATTCAAAAATTAATCAGTTTCTATCAGTCGACTAATATCTTTGAATTAGTCAACTGATAGGCTCTGAAGATTTTTGAACTTTAAGACAGAGACTCATCAGTCGACTAACTCCATGAAATCAATCGACTAATTAGTCACTATCCTATTTCAAATAAACCTCCAATATCATCAGTTGACTAATTTCCTTCAATTAGTTGACTGATCGCTTCTGGAAAATTTTAAAAACTCGAGACAGAGACTCATCAGTCGACTAATAAACATTCATCAGTCGACTATCGATTTATTAAAGAGCATCAGTCGACTGCCAGCATGATGACATCAGTTGCAACGACTATTTTATGAAGATTTCAGCTAATATCATCAAGGATTCTTCTCCAACAGGCCTCTAACCTTTTAGGCCTTATATATTGACCTCAGAGGCAGTCAAAGAAAGATAACACATGATTTTTACCTCTGATTCTTGAATAGCTAAACCACTTGCCAATCATTTGATTCTAGATTACTTTTCACTTGCATACTTACTCTCTTTTAGAGAGTTATTTATTTTCTTCTCAATCATTTGTTTGTATTGATCAAGAAAGGTGTTCTTTGAGTTTGTTTTTGAGAGAAAACAATTTGTGAATGGGAGATTGGAAAGAAAAAGATCTCTATTGTAGTGGCTCACAAGTATCCTTTTGTATAAACTTGTAGTATATAGTGAAAAATTCAAGAAGTGTGGATGTAAACTTGGGTCTGAACCAGTATAAATATCTGTATTTATCTCTTTCTCTTATCTCTTTAATTGCTTAAAGCTTTACATTTGATTAATTACACTCCATCTTTATTCATCTTGATATTGCTCTGCTTTGTACTGTCAACAATTTTTTTTACTAAGCATTTGAATTTACTTGAACTTGTAATTAGTTTTTATTAACCCTATTTACTCCCCCTTCTTGGGTTCTAGCCATTGTTATTATTATTAGCAGAGGGATGTTTGAGTTAAGGTTTAGAGGCAAAGCTAGAAAAAGAACTGGAAGCTAAGATGAAGCACCAAGAAGTGGAAGAAGAAGAGAAGGAGAGGATTGGAATGGCAAGGTTTATGCACAAATGTGGAGAAAGGAAGGGTGTGGTGGAGCTATTGAAGAGTTTGGAGAAATGAGCTTGTAGATTATAACAGAAGGGCTCAAATACCTGACAAGAGCTCCATAGTGCTCCAATAAATAGTGATGCTCTTTCTCAGCAGTCTTCAAAATTAAAAATAAAAAAAGACTTAGAATTTTGATTTTGATCTTGATCTCTATCCTTGTATTTGGCTATAAACC
Source organism: Biancaea sappan (assembly GCA_037074585.1). Lineage (NCBI taxonomy): Eukaryota > Viridiplantae > Streptophyta > Magnoliopsida > Fabales > Fabaceae > Biancaea > Biancaea sappan. The sequence goes on along the minus strand of CM073494.1, from coordinate 33,203,090 downwards.
CATCAACAAAGAAGTAAGCTTTTATACTGTTACTATTTTTTTAATCTCCTATGTACAAGATAGTGTTTATCTAGCTTGGTTTCTTCATTGTTGTCAAATAACTGCTTCTGCATTTTAAAAGTTGTTCTTTGGCTTTCTAAGAAACATAGTATCGCTAAATATTCAGAACATAATCTGTAGGAACTACCATATTTGGTTTGTTCGAAAGCCAATAGAATTGATAAATATATCTTAATTTAGCAAATTTCAATGAGAAGTAAAAATAGAGCATCAAATTTCTCCATTATGCAAATCATGGCAATTGCCAACTTCAAGCAATACAAGATGGTTGACAATGAATGTGTTGATTAATGGGAAATTCTCTATCCATCAAAAGAACCCTAACAAAGCTACGCTAGATAATCTTAAAATCTGTGTGTAATATAGTTTAAACAAGGAATTTCTAACATGGCTGCAGAGTTAAGTAGCTATAACACTTGCAGCATCACAATCTAATGATGAAATTGCTGACCAATAATAGATGACAACTTCATTGAGACTTACAAGTCATTACACTAACAAAACTTCCAACGATTACTGCAGACTGTGCATGTGACATAGGTTGTCATAGGTTCATCAGCACTGCGAGTCTGCATTTGATAATAGGTGCACTTCCTTTGACCACATCGACCACATTTAAACTGATCAGTCGTGGCTTCAGTATGATCAGAACGCTCACACTCAAATAAAGCTTTCTTCTCAATTTCATGATTCTCTTTCCTCCTTTGCTCGCTAGCCATTTCCGCCACACTCATGTTGATCAGTTTCTGTGGCTCAACATCTCCAAGTAGAACTTTTCTCCGAAAATCTGGGTTATTTGGATCCTTCAGATTAAAGATTAAGGACCTATATTTGAACTTGTGAGCCCCAGTAGAAGAACCCCACTTCTCAAATAGTATAGATTCCACGGTGACAGCAACATGAATAGGGTCAGTTGCTTTAACTTGATCTATTATTTTTTCATCAGCCTCCCCAGAAACCTTGGAGAAAGCCTCTAACATAATTTCCCTTACCTTGTCTCGCTTAGGATCATTAGATTTAATCATAGTCATCAACTTTGGGGGAGCAGCTGGGCTTGGTACTGCTTTCTTCACTGCAGAAACTTGCTTCTTGTCCATGGCTGTTGTCTTTTCTGCCTTAACAATTGCAGCAAAATTAGTTTTCTCAATTTTGACACCCACTTTTTGCACTTCTTGCTTTGTATCTTCTGAGATTGACTTACAGTTATTAATAGTTTTCTCGACCTTGGTAGTTTCATCCTTTACAGCTTTCTCAATCTTCACTGAAGGTGCCTTTTGAAGTTTCCCTGCTTTAGTGGTCTCCCCGTTATCTGAGTTTACATTCTTATTCTTGATTGTTTCTTTGACAATAATTTCTTTCCATATCTCAACCAGGTGAGAAGCAAAGACCCGAATTTTCTTCCTTGGATGTTTGGTGAGATGTTTAAGATGTTTACCCACCTAAAAAATTGCATTTAAAAGAAAAATGAAAGCAAACATCAACAACCTAAAAGTAATCCAGCTAAAGTAATGAAATCTATACGAATCCAATGCCATTACATGGCAAGGTGCAAACAGTATCATGAAGACTAAACCTTCTCACAATACATTGACTAGATTGATAAATATTGCAACTTTTCCCTCCAAAGAAATTGTTAAACAATCTCCTCAATTATGGTATCACCTTAAAAAAGATCAATAACTTCATATGTAATACTAAAATAAAAGAAAGAAAGAAAATTCAGCATTGCCAAGTTGCTTCTACTATAATGCTTAAAAGCACATGTTTATCAAGTAGAACTACAAAAAGATGACCACTAGCAAAAAAATTTAATCAGATACAATAGTGAATACACAGAATAAAGGGGAGAAGAACCTGATGGAGAACCCATCCTTAAAACTGGCTTGTAAGGGGGAAGAAGCATGACCCTTAAGTACCATATGGGTAATCACTGGCCCCTGATGTGGGACTCTATCAAAGCACTACCCTTGAAGAGCCAACGTCCTCGACAACTACACTCTATGGTGCTGACTTTAGCTCCCGGAATCAGGAGCACTCATACAAGCCAATAGATTACAGATATCGAGTCACACCTTCCAGGTGGGCTCCCCAGATCACACACTCCACAATTAGTCCTCTCTAAGGAACTCGGTTCTAGCTCTTAAACCAATTGACAGAGACCTAAGCAAGTACAGGGAATCCTCCCTCAAAACCAGCTTGTAAGGGGAAAGAACCAAGACCCTTGAGTACCACATGTACTATTTGTGGCTCCCTGATGTGAGACTTCGTTAGAACCAAAATCTGATAATCAAGCTCCATAATTTGGAGCACCAGAAAATAAAGTTAAAATAATAAACTTTTATCAACGAAAATTGAAAAAGCTAAAAGAAACACTAGGGTACCACGAAAATAAGAAATCATATTGTATCTGTCCACTTAATTATTCTCTATGCTGGTTGGGCTGACACAATTCTCACAGGCAAACTAATCCACATCAGATATGCTAGATAATCATCCTAGGACCAATCTTTGATTGAATGTTATTTCTCACTAAAATCTCTAACATTTTTTTTTGGCAAGAAATTATTTAATGCATATTGACATAGCTCAAATACATCAAAAATAAGGAAACAACAACTGGTCAATAGCCACTAATAGCGCCCAGAAGATGAGAAAAATTGGAACTACTTCTACATCCAACCCAAATGGGAAAAATAGACCAACCAATAATTATGTTAATGGACAACTTGATTTGGTCAGTTGCACTACTTGCATTTAGCACAGTCACTTAGAAATTTTATGAAATTCTAAATTCATTCTAACATCCACAATATCTCTTTTCAACAATGTTAATAAGGTGTTAGTTGAGAAACACGTGCGATTCTTTGTAATTAAACATTATCAATGCTTAACTAAGTTATGTAAACTTCTTTGATTAGATATAAATATGCCCATCACCTCTCATGACTTCATTGTCCTATCACTCTATTATATATATATATATATATAAAGCCAAAGCATACTATGCTAAAGGCAACAGTGTATCCCTAGAAACCTTTGCATTACAACTCATTAGACACCAAAAACATAATTCACACAAAGTATTTTCCGTCAAATTATTTATAGGGCCTAAAAGCCAAAACAGCTTAGCTGATCCTAAAACCTCAGATTCATAGTTTGGAGTGCATACCACGAAAATAATATTATAATTCAAACAGTCCTCATCACAGCTTCCAATTTTATTTAAGCTGAATTTAGTTTTCAATTGTATCCCTCACAGTTCTAAAATATATGTATAATATATCTTATTCTTTAACAGTGAATACGAGAATCATTCAGTGTCCTTCATAATACTATTCACCACTTTCTCTCGTATTATTCTGATGAACACGACAGTGGTACGATGTCCTTCTTCGTAATACTAACTAGATTCCCAAATGATCTCACACATAAGTTAAAAACGCTTGCAGCTCCTTACAAAAGATTAACCATCAAAAACAAATCAAATGAAAATATTTTTCCAAGGAAAAAAAAAATCAATAACAAATCATCATGAATTCAAATAATTAACATAATATGCACCTGGGTGGAAACAAGAATTTGATAATTGACGGGGAATTTCTTTAGCAGCTCGAGAGCTTCAATACATCGACTTTCTTCATGTTCATTATCGGTGGTGCTCACCGCGTCCGCCGACTTCTTCACTGCTTCGTATAATTCGACCAACTCTTTCTCCATCGAATACCCTCAAAAAAACAATATTCCACTGAAACAAAACCCAAAAAAAAAAAAAAGAAATTGTTGATTACCCAGATCACTTCTCACAGCAGCAAACCGAAAAACAAGAACAGGCAATACCAATCAGAGAGGGAACTCACCAAAATGAGGGTCTCCTGCGACAGCGTTGTATTAGGAGTGAAGAGAAATAGGGAAAGGTATAAATGGAAGGTTAAGGAAAGAAGGAGCGACATGGGATAAGAGTTGGTTCAATCTCCAACGATATAGGCCTTACTCTCTCTTTCGCAAGGATACTTGGTCGGAAGTTGAACTGGTCGGAGGGAGGGACTCTGGAAATATACTTATCTATTTATTTATTGAGTTTCCTTTTACGTTTTTCAGATTTAAAAATGGTAAGAGTGCCAGAGAGTTCGACCATCCTAGACCAATCCTTTTTTTTAAAAAATATAAATTTTATTTTATTGAATATATAATAAAATATACAAAATAATTTTTAAAGTATATATATTTTATTATGTCTTCAAATATTTTACTTGTTACTTTTTATTATTATTTATTTAAAAATTAGATATATAGTTTGAATTTTACAAACAAATTAATTTTGTAAATTATACAACTACTCCGTGTAATGTTTAATTTTATAAATTAAATAATAAAAAGTATTTTTTAAGAATCAATTCATATATCTATTTAATATATAAATATTCATATAATACATTATGATTATCTTTTTATTTTCTTTTTCGTTTATCTTCTTATTAAACTTTTGAAATGAAGATATATAATATAATTTATTTGACTAAACTTTATTTTGATCTTTCATAAGTGTCTTTTTTCTCGATTTGATATTTCATAAATTTTTATTTTTAATTTAATCTCTTAATTCAATCATTCTCAATTAGTTTATTGCCGATCATAACTTTTGTTGAAGAGATAAACTTGAGGAATGCATAGTTTGAAAAAAGAAGCAGAAAAAGAGTGAGAGAGAGAGAGAACAACAAACTCGCAACATTAGGAGAAGAAAAAGAAACACCATGGTTTTTACAACTTGATTTTTTGGAGTAAATTAATATTACAAGCATTTAACAGTCCACCTCAACAAGTTAAATGTCAAATTAAAACTTTCGTTAAATCATGGAATGTGTGGTCTAACATTTGTCATACTCATCATAAATGGGGAAAGATCAACTCCCTGGCCAACTTAAGATGGGGAGATCCTCTCTCTCCCCATGTCTTGTTATTCTATGCATGAATGTTTTATCTTGCAAACTGATCCAAGCATAAGAGCAAAAAAAAAGATCAAAGGTGTCAAGGTCAATCATAAAACCCCTCCTATTAATCAATTACTATGTTGACAATTTTGTAATGTTCTTCAAGGCAGACCTAGAGTTTTATAATGAAGTTAAGAATTTGTTCAATAGTTTTGGAGCCTTTTAGGGATTTAGAATGAATGGTTCTAAAAGCTCCCAATACCCATATTGTTTCAAAAGAATGATGAGCAAGTTTTTTGGAATGCCAATTAACTAAAAAACTAGGGAAATACTTGGGTGACTTCTTGAATTGGCCAACTATGGAGAAGAAAACTTTCAAGGTCATCCCAAACAATCTATAGGAGAAGCTTCAAAGTTGGAAGGGTAGACTGATCTCATAAGCAGGCAAGCTTACCTTGATTTAATTGATCATCTCATATATCCCAATATATCATCTCTCTTACTACAAGCTCACTGGGGAAGCCAAGAAATGTGATTCCATGATTGCTAAGTTCTTATGGAAGCATGGCAGAAAGAAGCACTCCCACATATGATTGCCTCAAACAAAATATGCACTCCAAAACAAGAAGGGGATTTAGATTTAAGGAAGTTTCATGATCTAGACACGGTCCTTTTAGGTAAAGAAGTGTGAAGAATCTACTCTTAACATATATAATTTTCTCAGCACGCAGGTTGTTAAGAAACAAATATGAAGATCCACGAAATCCAAATGACTTCATAAATCCGAGATTCACCTTACCTTTCTGAAAATACCTATACCCGATCTTAATTCAAATACAAAACCAAGTACAATGGAAGATTGATAGAGGAAACCAGATCTCCAGAAATAACAGAGTCTGGTTTAGGCCATGAAGAACACATGGTGACATCTATAAGGTAAAGGACTTGATAATAGACAACAGGGAGTGGGATTTTCAAAAGCTAAGGGAAATTTATGATCAAAGATCAGATCAACACAATCTCTGAGATACTAGTCTCCAAGAGTGGGGGAAAGGATAAAATCATCTTGAACAGAGTTGCTTTAGCTATTTACACAATAAAGGATGTTGTCAACACTCTAAGAATGGAAAGAAGAGGACATGGATTTTCAGGTGAAGTACGAAAATATTTGTGGCATCTTCGAGTGCCTCCCATATGCATCCTGTTCTGGTGGAAGTTATTTTCCAACTCCTTATCTCTTGAGGGCAATTTAAAAGCTAAAGGTTTCAATATTCAAGGATATTGTCCTTTTGGGTCTAACTTCACCCATGTGTCATAGTCAATCCCAAGCCCGAGTAAAGGAGGAGGGTTGTGTTAGGCTCTCGATAGCCAATATAAAACTATATCGAAACTCTCATGGATATGAATCAACGACGATATTATACTAATACTAGATCATTGCCCAGAAGCAACACGCTATATTGATCGAGTACAGTTTCAAATAAGCTAGAGCCTCTGCATTGGTACCCGAATGTTATGTTAAATAAGCAAGGATTCCTGCATGTATCTAGACGAATGCAGGTAAAGAAGCTAGTCCAGAAGAAACAAAGATTAGGCTTGGTACATGGAATATTGAGACAATGTCAGGAAAATCAATGGAGGTAGTGGACACTATGAAGCGAGAAAAATTAACATCTTGTGCCTTCAAGAGATTAAATAGATTGGAGAAAAGGCTAAGAAGTTTGACTATTCAAGATTTAAGTTTTGGTACATAGGAAAAGTAAAGACAAAGAATGGGATTGTTATTATAGTTGACAAGGAATGGATGCCAAATGTGGTGAAGATAAAAAGGATTGGGGATAAGATCATATCCTTAAGAATGATTATCAATATTATAATGTTTATGCACCTCAAGTAGGGACAAAAGCATATCTTAAGGAAAAGCGTTGGGAAGATTTGGAGGGGTTGGTTACAGGCATACCACTAGATGAGAAGATTTTCATCGGGGGGACCTTAATGGCGAGTAGGGAAAGAAGCAGGACAGTATACAATGGCTCATGGTGGTTTGGTTTTGAGGAGCTTAATGAGAAAGGACAATCTAAAATTGAGTTTTTAGTGGCTTATAATTTCAAGATTGTCAACATTTGCTTTAAGAAGTGAGAGGAGCATTTAATCATATATAAGAGTGGAGCCTTAAGGTCACAGATTGACTTCTTTTTTATAAGGAATCCAGATAGAAAAATTTGTAAGGTTTTACTACTCATTTGATATAATTCTAAAACATACGTTATATACATATATTCTGTAAGGTTTTACATTCAACCTTAATCATTCATTCCACACTACAAAATTATATTCATCTGATAAGCAAATATAGACATACATAGTCTGATATTTCTATCTCATCGCAAGCCTAGGAGACCTATAGAAAGTACAGAGCGTTTCTAGGGTCCACATTAATAAGTACTAGTATCCCACCAGACAGAAATAGAGAATAATCCCAAGGGGCTTCTAATCTTCAAACGGATACTCTTGTTCTTTATTTTCTGTATCTGAAAAAAATAATCATAGGGAGTGTGAGTTTATTTAAAAACTCAGTAAGTAAATAACTGTACTATATAAAATATCAAAAGTACAAATACCACATTTACTCATATAATTAATTGTCTTATACATCGAGTAGTATGGGACTCTAACCCTTTCAAACTCATGAATAAGATTTCATAGATATACACCGAGTAGTATGGGACTCTAACCCTTTCAAACTCGTGAATAAGATCTCATAGGTATACGCCGAGTAGTATGGGACTTTAACCCTTTCAACTCGTGTATAGGTTTCATAGATATGCACTGAGTAGTATGGGACTTTAACCCTTTCAAACTCGTGTATAAGATTTCTTAGATATACACCGAGTAGTATGGGACTTTAACCCTTTCACACTCGTGTATTAGATCCCGTAGATCTTTACTCATTAATAAAATAGTGAGAATTCATCACATAGTACAATTGTCATGAAATAAATAATTTCTTCATACTCTTATTTCTACTGACATCATATACTCCCATATGAAAACTTAATTGCTTATTATCCAAATAATATTGTAAATGGGACTTATATTGTACTTTGACTAGTAATATCAAATTAGCTGAGCAAGGTTATTCACTCACCTTGATGTTTGTCCAAGTTTACCTTGTTCCACACTAGAATTTGTGTAGGAAAATTTCCTAGTAAAATATATTACAAGGAATCATAAGAAAGGAAACAAAATCACGAAAATACGTAAAATTTTCTGACTGCTACAGTAACAGGGTTGCTACAGTAACGGTTTGCTACAGTGTCGGTTCACTACAGTGCCGGTTCGCTACAGTAACGTTGACTGCTATAGTACCGTTGACTGCCGACACTACAGTACTGCTACAGTAACCCGAAGAAAATTTTCCAGATTTTGTTTCGAAATTTCTGGTCGCTACAGTAACCCGTTTTTTTGCAGAAGTTTTTGCAGAAATTTCTAACAAATTCATCCTTTCCTTTCTTGTTTCAAAACCAGAATTTCAACTCTTTTAACCGATTATAACTCAAATATAACTTCTAAAACAACTGAGATTCACGAATTATCATCAAAATCTTCAAGAACAAAACCTCCTCTAATCTTCCATATAAACTTAGATTTAAGGAAAATAACGAGATTAAAGCTTACCTTTGATCCTTACAAAGCTTTTGAACCGAACAGATAATCGAAATTCTGAAGATCAAGGAAAGGATTTGAGAAGAAAATGAAGAACTGAGAGAGAAATGCTTTTCTGCTTCCTTCGGCTGAGTGAAAAAAATGAGGGGTACTATTGAAACTTTATATTAAATATTTCTAATGGGTTATTCAATAACCCATGGGTATCCATAACCCAACATCCAAACCCATCCAGTCAATTTACAATAAATGGATTAATTGACCATTCTGAAACCACTTTTCCATGAATTTCACCATTCTTAGAATATATCCCTCATTGTGCAAATATTTAGTCCAGTCATTTAACTCAATTTTCATAAATAATATTCAAAGAGAACAATTAAATATGAAAATTAAAAATGACCAAAATAAATAACTAAAGTAACGTTGTAGAATTCTAAAATACTCTTAAGCGAATTATATTCTGAAATTAACGGGTATTACATTCTACCCCCCTTAAAAGAATTCGGTCCTCCGAATTAAAATCTTACCTCAAGTTTCAAATAAATGTGGATAGTTTTTCCACATCTCATCTTCTGCCTCCCACGTAGCTTCCTCGCGAGAATGATTTCTCCAAAGAACCTTGACAGTAGGAATTTCTTTGGTACGCAATTTCTTGACTTTTCTATCAAGGATAGCTACTGGTACCTCTTCTTAGGTGAGAGTTTCATCAAAATGAACTTCTTGGGGTTGAATGACATGAGAAGGATCAGGAAGATACTTTCGTAGCATGGACACATGAAATATTGGATGAACTCCCTCTAGGTTGGAAGGTAGGTCTAGGCGATATGCCACATTACCCACTCTGTCTACAACCTCATATGGGCCAACATACCTCGGACTAAGCTTGCCTTTCTTCCCGAATCTCATTACTCCCTTCATAGGTGAGATTCGTAAGAAAACCATATCACCTATTGCAAATTCAAGGTCACGTCGTCGGTTGTCCGCATAAGACTTCTGTCTACTCTGAGCAGTTAACAACTTCTCTCTGATCAGTTTAACTTTGTTTATATCTTCCTGTATCATCTCAGGTCCAAATATTTTGGTTTCACCAAGTTCAAACCAACCTATAGGAGATCGACACCGTCTCCCATACAAAGCCTCAAAAGGTGCCATCTGAATACTGGCTTGGTAACTGTTGTTATAAGCAAATTCAATAAGAGACAAATGATCTTCCCAACTTCCACTGAAATCCATCACACAAGCTCTTAGCATATCCTCTAAAGTTTGAATTGTCCTTTCGGACTGTCCATCAGTCTGAGGATGGAATACTGTGCTAAGATTTACTTTGGTACCCAAAGCCTCTTGAAAGACTTTCCAGAACCGAGAAGTAAACTGAGGTCCTCGGTCTGATATAATGGATATTGGTACACCATGAAGTTTCACTATTTCTTTAACATAAAGTCGAGCAAGTTTTGCTACACTGAAAGTGGTATGAACAGGAAGAAAATGTGCTGACTTAGTAAGTCGATCCACTATGACCCATATTGAGTCATTTCCTTTTGTTGATCGAGATAAACCTACTACAAAATCCATAGTGATCTTTTCCCACTTCCACTCGGGAATATCTAGTTTTTGCATCAAACCAGGTGGTAATCGATGTTCAGCTTTAACTTGCTGACAAGTCAAACATCGAGCTACAAAGTCAGTCACGTCTCGCTTCATGCCCTCCCACCAGTAAACTTGTTTCAAGTCCTGATACATTTTCACAGCACCAGGATGTACAACGTAGGGTGAACCATGAGCTTCCATTAAGATTTCATGTTTCAAAGATTCAATGTTGGGGACACAGAGTCTCCCATTAAACCATAAGACTCCTTCTTCATCTACCAAGAAACTTGGTGCTAGACCTTGCCTTGCCTTATCTCTGACTTTGACCATATCAATGTCACCTTCTAAAGTTGCTTTTACTTTTTCAACAAGGGATGATCTAACTGTTAAATGAGCCAGAAATGTACCTGACTCAGTGATCTCAAAGAATACTCCATCAGCTTCCAATTCTTGTAGTTCATGTATTAGAGACCTCCTTATAGTAGCAATGTGAGCTAAACTTCCCATAGACTTTCGACTTAGAGCATCAGCCACTACATTTGCTTTACCTGGATGGTAAAGGATGGTACAATCATAATCTTTCAGAAGTTCCATCCACCTTCGTTGCCTTAGATTGAGATCTCTCTGCTCAAAAATGTACTTAAGGCTTTTGTGATCTGTAAAAATTTTACAAGTTTCCCCATACAAGTAATGTCTCCATATCTTTAGGGCAAACACTACAGCTGCCATTTCCAAATCATGAGTGGGGTAATTCAATTCATGCTTTTTAAGCTGACGTGAGCCATAAGCTATGACTTTACCATGTTGCATCAACACACACCCTAAGCCTATCTTTGAGGCATCACAGAATACAGAGTAACCCCCTGGTCCTGATGGTAGAATTAAGACTGGTGCAGAAGTTAAACACTCTTTCAATTGGGTGAAACTTTGTTCACATGAATCATCCCAAATGTATTTAACATTCTTTCGGGTTAACTTATTTAATGGGAGAGCTGTCTTAGAGAAATCTTTGACAAAGCGACGGTAATACCCTGCTAAGCCAAGAAAACTACGTACTTTAGACACAGTTGTTGGTCTAGGCCATTGTTTTACTGCTTCAATTTTACTTGGATCTACATGAATACCTTCTTGGGAAATAACATGTCCCAAAAATGTTACATGACTCATCCAGAATTCACATTTTGAGAGCTTTGCGTACAACTGATGCTCTCTCAAAGTCTGAAGCACTATTCTCAAATGTTCAGTATGTTCTTCATGACTCTTTGAATACACCAAAATATCATCAATAAATACAATTACAAACTTATCAAGGAATGATTTGAACACTCTGTTCATTAAATCCATAAATGCTGCTGGTGCATTTGTTAACCCAAAAGACATCACAAGAAACTCATAATGTCCATACCGCGTACGAAAAGCAGTCTTAGGTATATCATCACTCTTAATTCGTAACTGATGATATCCAGACCTTAGATCAATCTTTGAGAAGTATTTTGCTCCTTGAAGCTGATCAAACAAATCATCTATCCTTGGTAAAGGATACTTATTCTTCACTGTGACTTTATTCAGCTGACGATAATCTATACATAATCTCATAGAACCATCTTTCTTTTTCACAAAAAGAACAGGAGCACCCCAAGGTGAAAAACTTGGGCGAATGAACCCTTTGTTCAACAAATCTTCCAATTGTTCTTTGAGTTCTTTTAGCTCAACAGGAGCCATACGATAAGGTGGAATAGAAATTGGTCTTGTGTCTGGGACCAAATCAATACTGAACTCAATATCTCTTTCTGGCGGTAATCCAGGTAAATCTTCTGGGAACACATCTGGGAATTCATTAACCACATGAATGTCTTCTAACTTCTGTTCTTTCTTTTCTAAATCTTTGATAAAAGCTAGAAATCCCTGACATCCCTTTCGCAACATACGCTGGGCACTTAACATAGATATCATGTTGCAAGGTACATCACTTCGATCTCCTTGAAACACAAAATTACTCCTCCCTGGTATATTAAAGGAAATAACTTTGTCACGACAATTTATAGTAGCATGACAAGAAGATAGCCAGTCCATCCCTAGAATCACATCAAAATCTAACATATTGAGAATCATAAGATCTATCTCAGTTTCCATGCCCCCAACAATTATTTTACAAGAACGATAACATGTTTTAACCATCAAAGTCTCTCTCATCGGTGTGGAAACCAAGAATGGTTCTTTAAGAGTAATCGAATCAAATGCAAATCTCTTGGCAAATAGGGGTGACACATATGAGTGAGTAGAACCGGGGTCAAATAAAATACGTGCAGCAAAAGTATTAACAGATAATATACCTGTAACTACAGCATTGGATGTTTGAGCATCCTGTCGGGTTAGAGCATATACTCTTGCATTTCCTCTGCCAGTAGCTTGTTTTCCACGGTCACCTTGGCCTCTTCCAGAACCTCTTCCCATACTACCCCCTATTGAAGGGGTTGGTGTTTGAGTAATAGATTGTGGTCGAGGTGGCAAAGTAGACCCTTGACCTGGTCTTGTCATGAGCTGAGGGCACTCCCTTATAAAATGTCCTTTTTGTCCATAGTTAAAACAACATGTACCAACAGTGTTTAACCTGCATTCTCCGAAGTGAAACTTTCCACATTCAGGACATTGAGGTTTTTCCCTTCTACCTTGAGTACCTCCTCTACTAGAAGAGCTAAAACCACCCCTGCTCTCTGAACGAGGCTTAGCCACACTGGCTGTAGAATAAGTTGAATTAGTAGGAGTGGCTGGAGCATTTTGTGATGCAGTAAAGGGTTTCAAAGTCCCTGAGTCTTCCCCTTGATCAAAAGATCTTCTATATCTAGCTTTCTTCTTTTGACGATATTCTTCTTTATTCTTTGACCTCTTTTCCATTCTTCGGGCCACATCAACAGCCTCTGAGTACGAAGAGTAATCGTTCATATTAGAACCCACTTGATCATATAAGGCATCACGAAGCCCTTCCACAAACTTTTCTATTTTCTTCCTTTCAGAAGGAATGATTTCAGGGGCATATTCAGATAATTTAACAAACTGAGCTGAATATTCATCAACAGTCATGGTTTCCTGTCGTAGATACAGAAAATCTCTGGCCCTGGATGATCGTTCACTTGCCGGAAGAAATTCATCCATAACCAATCTATAAAATTCTGTCCACATAACTGGCGGTGCGCCTTGAATTCTAGCTTTCTTCCAGTTCCTCCACCATTTACCAGCCCTACCTTTTAACTGAAAGGAAGTGAATTCTACCTTTTGAGTAGGAGAACACCCTATAGCATCATAGATTGCTTCACAATCTTCAAGGAAACATTGTGGGTCCTCTTTGGGATCTTCCCCTGAAAAAGTAGGAGGCCTCATTTTCTGGAATTCAGACATTCTTACCTCCCTTACGTTATCTCCTCCAGCTAACTGAGCTGGTGGTACAATTTCAGCTTCAACAATAGGAGGATCCACTGGCAGGTTAGCTTGTGCAGCTCGACCTCTCATTTCAGCCTCAAATCGGTCAAATCGTTCATTCATCAAATTAATCACATGTGCAATACTTGCATTGCCAACGTGAGCATCATGTTCGACTCTTCTTGCTTGCTCACTAGTTGCGCCCTCAGTACTTTGAGCATGTAAACTATCACCACGGTTAGGATCATCTTGCACATGTACTGGTGGATTTATGGCCCTCCTTGGACCCATATGCTCATTATTATTAGAAGATCCTTCTGACATTGATCTGTCACAGATCTACACACATAACAAACAATTTTCAGACATAAACAAAATATCACTTTCTAGCCCCACTGAGAAGTTATCTATAAAATGACGTTATACTCTATAAGGTCTTTTATGGAACCTAATCCTATGGTCATGCCGCGGCTCATGACAATAGGGAAGGGCCCACAAAGATCACTTTGCTCTGTACTCTATAGGGGACCTATAAAACCTTTCCTCTGATACCAAATTGTCACATCCCAAAAATTGAGCATGTGAAAAGATACTACTCATTTGATATAATTCTCAAACATACGTTATATACATATATTCTGTAAGGTTTTACATTCAACCTTAATCATTCATTCCACACTACAGAATTATATTCATCTGATAAGCAAATATAGACATACATAGTCTGATATTTCTATCTCATCGCAAGCCTAGGAGACCTATAGAAAGTACAGAGCGTTTCTAGGGTCCACATTAATAAGTACTGGTATCCCACCAGACAGAAATAGAGAATAATCCCAAGGGGCTTCTAATCTTCAAACGGATACTCTTGTTCTTTATTTTCTGTATCTGAAAAAAATAATCATAGGGAGTGTGAGTTTATTTAAAAACTCAGTAAGTAAATAACTGTACTATATAAAATATCAAAAGTACAAATACCACATTTACTCATATAATTAATTGTCTTATACATCGAGTAGTATGGGACTCTAACCCTTTCAAACTCATGAATAAGATTTCATAGATATACACCGAGTAGTATGGGACTCTAACCCTTTCAAACTCGTGAATAAGATCTCATAGGTATACGCCGAGTAGTATGGGACTTTAACCCTTTCAACTCGTGTATAGGTTTCATAGATATGCACTGAGTAGTATGGGACTTTAACCCTTTCAAACTCGTGTATAAGATTTCTTAGATATACACCGAGTAGTATGGGACTTTAACCCTTTCACACTCGTGTATTAGATCCCGTAGATCTTTACTCATTAATAAAATAGTGAGAATTCATCACATAGTACAATTGTCATGAAATAAATAATTTCTTCATACTCTTATTTCTACTGACATCATATACTCCCATATGAAAAATTAATTGCTTATTATCCAAATAATATTGTAAATGGGACTTATATTGTACTTTGACTAGTAATATCAAATTAGCTGAGCAAGGTTATTCACTCACCTTGATGTTTGTCCAAGTTTACCTTGTTCCACACTAGAATTTGTGTAGGAAAATTTCCTAGTAAAATATATTACAAGGAATCATAAGAAAGGAAACAAAATCACGAAAATACGTAAAATTTTCTGACTGCTACAGTAACAGGTTGCTACAGTAACGGTTTGCTACAGTAACGATTTGCTACAGTGTCGGTTCGCTACAGTGCCGGTTCGCTACAATAACGTTGACTGCTACAGTAACGTTGACTGCTGCAGTACCGTTGACTGCCGACACTACAGTACTGCTACAGTAACCCGAAGAAAATTTTCCAGATTTTGTTTCGAAATTTCTGGTCGCTACAGTAACCCGTTTTTTTGCAGAAGTTTTTGCAGAAATTTCTAACAAATTCATCCTTTCCTTTCTTGTTTCAAAACCAGAATTTCAACTCTTTTAACCGATTATAACTCAAATATAACTTCTAAAACAACTGAGATTCACGAATTATCATCAAAATCTTCAAGAACAAAACCTCCTCTAATCTTCCATATAAACTTAGATTTAAGGAAAATAACGAGATTAAAGCTTACCTTTGATCCTTACAAAGCTTTTGAACCGAACAGATAATCGAAATTCTGAAGATCAAGGAAAGGATTTGAGAAGAAAATGAAGAACTGAGAGAGAAATGCTTTTCTGCTTCCTTCGGCTGAGTGAAAAAAATGAGGGGTACTATTGAAACTTTATATTAAATATTTCTAATGGGTTATTCAATAACCCATGGGTATCCATAACCCAACATCCAAACCCATCCAGTCAATTTACAATAAATGGATTAATTGACCATTCTGAAACCACTTTTCCATGAATTTCACCATTCTTAGAATATATCCCTCATTGTGCAAATATTTAGTCCAGTCATTTAACTCAATTTTCATAAATAATATTCAAAGAGAACAATTAAATATGAAAATTAAAAATGACCAAAATAAATAACTAAAATAACGTTGTAGAATTCTAAAATACTCTTAAGCGAATTATATTCTGAAATTAACGGGTATTACAGTATTCCTATCAAAGTTTGAAAATGTTTAGGGGAGAAGGACATTATCTGGTTGACTAAATTATTTAATGAGATTTTAAGATTCAAGAAAATTCCTGATGAATGGAGAAAAAGCACTACTTTAGTGCCTATTTACAAGAATAAAGGGGATATCCAGAACTGTGTAAACTACTAAAAGATAAAACTTATGAGTCATACTATGAAATTATGAGAAAGAGTGATTGATCATAGGTTAAGAATTGAGACGGGTATTTCTAAGAATCAATTTAGATTTTTTCTAGGGCAGTCTACTAAAAAGGTTGATGGAAAAGTATCGACATAAACAAAGAGACTTGCATATAGTTTTCATTGATCTGGAAAAAGTTTATGATTGAGTACCAATGAAAGTGCTACAGAAAGCCTCGGGAAAGAAAAATGTCTATGTTGCGTATATCAGAGCTATAAAAGATATGTATGAAGGGCAACAACTAGGGTGAGAACATTTGGAAGAGAGACAAGACTTTCCTATAAAGATTAGCCTAATTATGGATCATCTTTGAGCTCTTATTTGTTTGACCTGGTTCTAGACGCTCTGATGGAGCACATCTAAGAAGAAATCTCTAAATGCATATTTTTTGTAGATGATATAGTCCTCATGGCAGAGTTAAGAGAAGAGATTAACTCTAAACTCGAGTTATGGAGATGTACTTTGGAATCGAATGGTTTCTGTCTGAGTAGGATAAAATCGAAGATTAAGTTATTCCACAAGTATCAAAGTTCAAGTATATGGGATCAGTAATACAAGATAATGGTAAAATTAATGGAGATGTTACACATAAGATACAAATTGGGTGGTTGAAATGGAAAAAGGCATCAAGAGTTTTTTTTTTTAATCGAAAAGTACCTAATAAATTTAAAGGAAAGTTTTATAGAATTGCTATAAGACCGTTAATATTATATGAAAGTGAATGTTAGGCTTTAAAAAGATAACAAGAACAAAAAAAGAAGGAGTAGCAAAGATGAAGATGTTAAGATGGATGTATGAGCATATAAGAAAAGATATGATCCGTAATGATTGTATACGAGGTCCAGTTAGCGTGGCACCTATTAATAAGAAAATGATAGAAAATCGTTTAAGGTGGTTTAGACATATTATAAGAAGACAAATGGAGGCGCCAGTAAAGAGAGTTGAACAGATGGTATTGAATCCTGTAAAAAAGACCGATGAAAATCAATAAGGATACTTAAAGAAGTCATTGACCATAATCTTTAAGTAAATGAGATACCTAAAGAATTAGTTATTAATAGAGCTCAATAACGTCGTGCAATTCATGTAATCGACCCCCTCTAGTAAAATAAGGCTTGCTAATGTTGTATAATATTGTCCTTCTGGGTTTGAGCTGGAGAAAATTGTTGATCACCTTTTCAAACATTGTCATCTTACAAAGCAAAGTGGTTCGCCTCAAACATGACCATCAAGGTGGACAACATGCTTGACCATCCTTTTGCTCCGTGGGTTGTGGGTATTTTCCAATTAAAGAGCCTTCATGAAATTCCATAGAAGATTGTAAGAAAAATATTGCTTTGTTTTGCTGGTCCTTGTACAAGCATCGAAATGAAGTCCTTTCCAATGACAAGTCGCTGGATCCCCAAGTGGTCCTACAACGGTATAACATGGCCAGACTATGAATTCTTGAAGCCCTCAATGATGATGGTACAAGGACAAAGAGAAAAGAGAGGATTAGCACTACAACACGAGATAGATACCCAAGGAATCCTTTTGCTTTTGAGGGAAGGTTCTGTTTTTGCCAGCAGTAGGAAAAGACAAAATAACGCAAGAAATTTTATCTTCAGCCTTCATAATTATTTACATCTCCCCAGATAAGAGTAATATGATGACCAACATTATGGGATGTATGACAAGAGTGTCTCGCAACATCTTCAACAAGCCTTTCGGGAACATGAAGAACGTTTCTACACAATAGTCCCAAATCAAACTGTCCACAGAATGCTGGGATTTACAGGAACCTAATTGCCACAATTCCAACTTCAGACCCATTGGGAAGATAGTTTCTCGCTGCTTCTTCTCTTCATAATCCGTTCATCTATAGTAAAATAGATAGGTTTGGTTTCCCAAGACCTAGAAACTGGTCTCCAGGTTTGTACGTTCTTCACCCTCTCTAACTGTACTGTTTTTCCCCAATTCGAAAAAAAAAAATACACATACACATTTGTACCAGGCATTAGCTTAATCTCTTTGATCAGCTCTACACCCAATTAACTGCTTTTTTTTTTTCTTGAGGTTAATTTTACTGCTTTTGTTTAAGTTCGTTGAGACATGAGAATTCCCAAATATCTTCGTGTATCATGGAGATTGCTCGTTACAACCAAAAAAGATCCACAGTTAAACAGTTCAACACGGAGGAATAAGAAGGAACTTAATAACAGAGAAGCTTAAGTCAAGAAACCAAGAGAAAAATTAAAAATTCATATCTAAGTCCAACACATGATCGCAGAAACGAGTATGAGTAGTTATCTGCAGGAAAAAGCAATTATTTAACGGGTTTTTCAGTTACTCGTCATTGAAATAATTGAGAATTTCTGACAAAAATTTTCCAGGTTCCAACTCATTTCTGCTCAGGCGCAGGCTTCTCGAAAAAAGTCTTCCTCAACCAATCCCATGGCTGTAAATTTAAAACAGTGGATTAGAATTGCACCAGAAATAAAGTAATAAACACGAGATTGGATATGAATTTATAAAGAAACAAGATGTCACATATCAGTATATAATTATCAAAATGAAGAGAACCATGAAGAGCCACCATAATACCCAATCAAAAAAGAATTTAAACCACATTCTAACAGCATCTGATAGATAGTAAATGCAAAGTTGACCAAGAGCACCGAAAAAGTTTGAAAGATGTTAAATCCCTGGTCTCACTCTTCGTCCTCATATTTGAAGTGGGAGAACATATGACGACAACAAAAGTCATTGGGACTTTTGGGAATATCACCATTGATTTTTTCTTTTTTTCCCCAATATGCCACCATAGTTTGGTTTAGAACTCATGAAACTTTCTTATATAATATTTGGTTCAAAACCAACTGTTAAATCTAACAACAAAATTTCTTGTACTTTTACTAAACAGACCATATGAACAAATTTGCTAGTATGGAGCTACTGAACAGAAGGCATCACAAACAATGAGTGATGTAGAATAGAGAGGATGAGGGAGAAATAGAAAAGAAGTAGGGAGAAGTAGGAAATTCTGTAATTTTTTTAATTCATTCCAAAAGACTGATTACAGCATAGGGAGGGACCCCTTTATATAGGGAGTCTAATTACAATAGAAATTAATGCTAAAACCAAATTCCTAAATGCATAAGCTAGTCCCAAAGAGAATAAACACATGAGTAGTTTCCAAGCAATATCAAGTTTCAAAGCTATCATAAATGAAACAAGTTCCAAGTGTGTGTTTTCCTAAGATACTAGTTCCTAGGAATTTTATTACGCTTGAATAAATTTTTATTGATTTTCCATTATTTCTCCCGGGGTGGGGAGAACTCTCCTCAAGAGAAGGAGAATTCTGGTAAGATTCCAGCAAGTCTGGGTCTAAGGGGAGAAACTCATCCTTCTTATACTGAAATTGATCCCTTAATAACCCCCCCTAAATCTTCAACATTCTTGCTGTTAATTTGTCTTCCCAACAATTTAACAGCACTCATGATTTCTTCAAGACATTGGTCCATAGATTCTTCAGGAGCCAAAAATTTTTCTTCGAGTTTGTCCAATCTATCTTGGAAATTTTGAAGGTTATGTTCTATTGTTAATTTTATCTCAAGAATTTGTTCAGCAAAAAGGCTTTGGTTGTTATAAAGGTCACGAATGGTCATGAAAAATAAAGGTAAATTGCACTACTGATATCAGATATAATTAACAAAATAAAATGTCTACTATTGATCATCGTAACCAAATTTTTTTTTTTTAAGGAGATAATGCAAAACTATGAGGATGCATATCAAGGATGGAATATAGTAATGAGAAATGGAAATAAGGCAAGAAGGAGAGGTGAAGGTTCAGCACACTTGCAATGTAACCACTAATATAGTTAATTAGTAATAAGTTTTCAAAGAGAGTTTTAGCTTCCTTACCACAACAACTATGAGCCAAAATAAATGTAAATATTACCCCAATTATTCCTTGATGGTTGTGATTGCAGTTGGTGTTGAGAAGAGGTGAAATCAGGCTTTAAAACGGCAGAAAAATGGAAATCTGCAATCTGGCGCGTGGGGCGCATGAAGTCCACGCGCAGGGAGCTCTGGAGGCGCGTGTGGTAGCCTCCAGCAACCGGACTTCGGGGATGTGTTAGTCAGAGGCTTCTTCAAGCAATGGTGTGGGTGGTTTCTCGGTTTGGCGATTGGAGGTGGAGGAGCAAGCTTAAACAGTGACGGGGTTAGGGTTTGGTGGGAGTTTTTATCAGTGGGTTGGCAGCTGGGAGTGTGGGTGGATGGAAAAACCCCCCTCTGATACCAAACTGATATAGAATAGAGAGGATAAGAGAGAAATAGAAAAGAAGTAAAGAGAAGTAGGAAATTCTGTAATTTTTTTAATTCATTCCAAAAGACTGATTACAGCATAGGGAGGGACCCCTTTATACAGGGAGTCCAATTACAATAGAAATTAATGCTAAAACCAAATTCCTAAATGCATAAGCTAGTTCCAAAGAGAATAAATACATGAGTAGTTTCCAAGCAATATCAAGTTTCAAAGCTATCATAAATGAAACAAGTTCCAAGTGTGTGTTTTCCTAAGATACTAGTTCCTAGGAATTTTATTACGTCTTGAATAAATTTTTATTGGTTTTCCATCAATGAGACAGCCCCAAAGCATCTGTGCCAAACACAATTTAGGGACCAATTATGCTAGTAAACCATACAATTATGCTGGAAACCCATGGCCATGAAAGCTCCTTTTCATATTATTTTTTCAATCCTATTTAGTACTGAGGATTAATTCATGATAATGTACATAGCAACATGATCAATATTACCCTTGAGCAAAATGCATCCAATGACTTGTGATATGTGACTTGGCAAGTTAGAGGACAAAATCCGTACGAAAATGTAAAAAGGATGATTCATAGTCCATTGATGACATTCTCACGCCTGGCAGACCCTTGAAACATGAATTCACTGTTACAATAAAAAAGGTTCAAAAAATAATGGAGCAGAAGGTAACTGTCGGATTCTGATTGATGGAACAGACCCTCATTTGAATATGCGTCCTATACACAAAAGAGAGAACCCTTCAAAGATCCTGATTACTAGTTAAGAAATATAACAGATGAGGCTGTCATAATGGGTCTTTTCCAAAAAGCCTGAACGGACATGATAGAATAGGATCTCCCACAACAAAAAACAGTTATAGAACAGACAGAACAGGTGTTTTCTAAAATACTCTCTTGGCTAGAAGCAGTTTCTTAACACTAAGCAACTAGATCTATTCTATACCCTTTCATACACCAGGCAAATGTTGACAAGGACATCACTCATATCATAAGCCATATCACAAATTAGCCCGGTTGGCTCCAATCTTTCAAGTTGTAGATCATGAGAATCAATTGCCCAGTGCAAGATGCAAACCAACAGTCTCAAAAATTGTATCCTAAACCTTTTAAAGAATGGTCTAGTTTACGAATCAGAGCTTGACAGGCATTTAAATCAGACATGATTCCCCGAAACTTCGACACCCAGAAATACAAATAAATTTTATCTTGAAAAAAGATAAAAACATCGAAAGATAGTAAAGAGGAAAATCTCAATTTCTTCGTAGGAGAGGAACTAGGAGTTGAGCAATACCTGGACCAGATACAGAGCTCCAGTTCCGGCAGCGACGCCCCACATGGCGGCGGCTTTAACGTCAGTGGACTGGACACGAAGCTTCGATGCTAAACCGGCCATTTCCGAAATCTCTAGTCTCAAATTCTACGATGAAAGGAACCCTAGCGCTTCAATTAATTCAGAAAGGCAAGAGATTAGAGTACTATGTTGTTTCTTGAAGGAGCCATCAGAGGACTTTGATATGGAATTATATAACATGATTAGATCTGGACCGTCAGATCTTCGTTGTGTGAAGGATGTGAGCTCCAGTACCGCCTTTTGGCACTGTCATCCAGTTTGACCAATAATAAGGCGCCATGTCAAGTAACTTTTACTGAGTCAACATTATTTTAGCTCAGAATATACATTTGTTTCAACTAGACAGGAAAATTTTTCGGGTAAATTACTGATTTATTTTTTAAAATGTTAAGGTTGTTTTAATTTAATTTTTTAAAAATTAAACATCTCAATTTAATTTTTAATTGTAATTGTCTTAATTTTGTCTACTTATTTATCAAGAATAACTTTTTGTAATAAAAAATTTGATATTTAACAATGATCAATTTTGTTATTTAGCAAAAAAATAATTAAATTAAAGTAAATGTAATTTTTTAAGGATTAAATTGAGACATTAGATTTTTAAAGACTAAATTGAAACAATTATAATCTTTTTTAAGTTGAATTTGTAATTTATCTAAATTATATGTGTTATTATTTTTGCTAGAAAAAGAAAAAAAAATATTCGGGTGCTTTCAGATATATTGTACTGTATTTTAGAAATGACTAATGAGACACTAAATTCTTTTTAATGGTTTAAATATTCCAAAACAATATCTGAAAAGTGAAAAGAACACCAAAGGAAATTCAATACCTGTAAAAAGAGACCACGAAAAATTATTGATAGCTTTTGTTTAAACTTCTTTAACATTCACTCATCTTTAAAAATAATAATAATAATAATAATAATAATAAACAAGAAAAACGAAAGTGACTGTTAATCAGTAAGCCTCATTTGTACTGTTAAAATATATAGAAGATTAGAATCCGATTCATGGCTTCACAATTGCCACACCCCCTCCCTTTTTTCTGTCATGTATTTAAGAATACCACCTTTTTACTAGTTGGATTATTCTGTTTAGCCAGACATTGTATTACTAAATAGGGTCGTGTAATTAGTATTGATAAATAGAATTTGTGTAGATTCACCTAATTAAACAGTCTTAATTGACTAAACAAAAAATTTAGAAGTTTTTTCATGGTCAAATTACATCATTGAACACCTACAATCTTCCAAGTTCCAAGTCACAATGCAATAATAATATTTTAGTTACTTCTTCATGATTTAACAAAGTTATACTTCCAGTTTTCATTAATTTGTATTTACAGGAAGAGAAAAAAGAGCAATTTTTTTATTAATCCACTAGTGTCCACAAAATCAAATGGGTTCTAAGAAAGCATTTCTTTCCGCTTATGAGGTGAGAATCTAATTCGTTTAAATTTAGATCACTAACCATTTTTCATTTTTATTAAATTTCTTAAGAGTTCTATCTTATTAAATCAAATCTCATAAAAAGTTTTAAAAAATTTCATACATTGTTTGTTCTAAATACATATCTTCCTGATGTGTATTTTATGTGTACAAATGTTTAAAAAAAATAGTCTTAATTTTTTAATATTTAAATATAGAGATAACTAAAATATGACCTGTGCGATACAATAATATAATGTAAGTATTTATAAAATGCGAAAAAATTATATATAAAGAATTTTAGACTTATTGTAATTTATCTTATTTTTTATGCATTTGTATTTAAATAAATTATAAATTATTGAATACTTTTCCGTACATTATATTAAAAAGATATTTGAATATTTTCCTTCCTTTTAAGAGATTAAATCTTCAAATCTTTTGTATTGCACAAATTGCAACATATAAGTTTTTCACAATAAGATACTCCAAATACTCAATAAGCTAAACAAATAAATAACCAAATATATATTTAGTAAGAGACATTATAAAATTAAATTTAAAAAAATTGAAAATGTTATTATGTGTCTCTAATATTGTCATTAACTAATTTTTCCCATGCTATGTCACTTAAATATTGCATTAATTTTCCTTTTACCTAGAGTTTATAACATAGTTGATTTACTTATAATTATTAATTTTTCTAAACTTCTCAGTTACGTTTTAATGAGTAGCATTAGTAATTGACATATTGTAAGTGAGTTGCATTATTAATTGATTTATTGTAAATTTGAATTTTTTAAAAATAGTTATCTAAAGGCTAAAATTAGTGGCATCATTAAATGATTTATTTCAAATTCAAAATTTTTAATATTAATCATTTATATGATGGTTATAAAAAATTATTTAAATAATGGTTGTGTAATATCCCAAGAATTTTTATGAATATTTAAAGTCTGATTTGAAGTTTAGTGAAAAATTTAATTATGTGGAAAATTTTCTTTTTGAATTAGTGAAGAAAATGTGGAAATAGAAATTTTTATTTTTAATTTAGGAAATTTTTACAAATTCTCAAGGACATGTGGGGAAGAGAAAGGCATGGCGCCCAGGCGCCAGGTGTGTCGGAAAACCTTAGCTCATTTTCAATCGGCCATAACTTCTTCATACGGACTCCGTTTTGGGCAAACTTTATATCGTTGGAAAGTTCTTTGAGTCTAGTTTCCAATGGTATAAGTTTCATTTAGATATTCATTACCGATTAGGAGTTATGACTTAAGATATGAGTAAAGGTCGAGAGTAGTGGTAGGAAATTTCTCTATTTCGTAACCCTAATGTTTTTGTCTGGTTACAATAGGAATGGTCAAGGTGCAAAGTGGGAGTGCCGAGAGCGTGAAATCCAGGTGAGTGGGTTAATACTTGCTATGATTAAATATCTGTTATTGACTTTTTGCATCATAGTGGAAATATGTTGTATATCCAAGTTTGAAGAGGATGATGTGGAACGATGAGGCATAAACAATTGTGGAACGTGTCTGGTAATGTATATAATTATATTTTCTTATTTTCCCATGAATGGAGGTTATATAATGGATTGTGAATGGCATGTGAACTGAGTTGAATAATTGTTCTATATTATGGGTTATGTTGTATACATGCTATGTTGCTGGAACCACATTTATTATGTTGTGGCTTGAATTGTAAATGACTGAGTTGTGTATGTGGCTCAAGATTATGATTGAGGATGTTTTTATATATGATTGTGATTGTGTTTGACTGGAAAGGAAAGGCATGGTGGTGCACCCCATGGAGAAATTTATGTGAAGTTATAAGGGTGGAGATTATAAATGGAGCGATAAGGGTGGATGCGGCAGGGGCCGCGGGCAACGATCCAGAGGTATTCTGGACGACCCGGTTGGTACGGGAAATTTGTGTGAAATTGATTTCACCGATTGTTGTTGTGAACTTTTGAATTATGTTGAAATGTATTTGATTTATTTGGATATTGTCGTGAAGTACTACGAATAATATCATATCATATGATGATCGATTTACGTATGATTGCTGCATGTTATCATTATGATGTATGATATTTTTTTGTCATAATGTTGTGTTATCTACTCACTGGGCACGTGGTTTGCTCATACCCCTCTTATTGATATTTTTTTTCAGAGTTGACAGCTGAAGGTAAATATCGGAACAAGGAATTATGGATCCTTAGTCCATGATTACCTTTTCATTTGTTCAGGATAAAGGTATAATAGTTAAGTTTTATTCTAAGTTGTATAAATCTAGAAATCTCTGTAATCGGGTAGGTTCATTCACTGATGTAATGTGAGTAATTGTAGTATGTATAAAGAACTCGTTTTGGTTGCATGAAAAAGAATTGTATGATTTTTAAGAGAAAGATAGGCTTACGGAGGTGAAATGAAATTCACTTTCCGTGCCGGTCACGTGCTCAAATTTTGGGACGTGACAAGTTGGTATCAGAGCTTTGGGATTAGGTCTCCTACCGATTACAGAGTAAGGTAACCTTAGTGGGATCTCCTCTATCGTGGTGAACCCGGGCACGACTATAGAGAGATGGCTCCACTGAAGGTCCTGTAGGATGTTTTCATTTCCTTTTCCTCCAAGACTTGTCTTTTCTTATGAATTATGTTTTTAGTTTTAGTTTTAGAGAGTTATGGCTATACTTTTGAACTCGGTAAGGGAAAGGTTATTATTTGTTTTGATTCCGTTGCTGTCGGATCAAATTGTATGTATGGGGCTTTATATGTTAAATTCATGATTGATTTTGTGTGACTGATTTATTTTATCTTTCTTAATTTTATTATTACTATTTTTGGAGTACCATCCCATAAAAGAAACCACTGGCATTAAAAGCAGAAGGATTACATTGCAAAAAAAAAAAAAAAAAACAATTACTCATGCATGAGTAATCTAAAAGCGAGGTGGTCTCGGATTAGGAGGGTTGTACTGTATCATCACCCCTCGACCATTCCTTGGAGCGAGAGACAGAGCAATATCGCGGAGGGTAGTGTAAATCCCATTCATACAATCAACACTTCTTTGTTGTTGATTGCAGAAGCACTGGGTAGACCAATAGAAGAACCTGTCTATTCTTGAAGTCATTTCTGCATGATTGCGTTTAGTTAACTTCTCTAGGTTTTCTATCATCTTTTTCAGATTTTTGACCTCCTGCTCTAGACAGGCGATTTTGTCCTCCGAGGTATGGCCCGTGCTAGTCTCCTCAGCTTCCTCGATCTTCTTCATTTTCTTCTCCTTCTGCTTCTCTGGAGACCCCTCAAAAGGTCTTTTGCCCTTGTCTTTGCCCAGACTTAAGTTTAAGTCGAGCTCTTCTCTCCTGGCATCCACTGTGAGATCAATGTACTTCCTTGTGGCCATGATTTGAAAAATTTAGAAATTTATGTCGAAGTATGAGAAGAGAGGAATGCTGAGAAGTTGTAGGCTTAGAGATGATTACTCTTTGTGGTGTGGTAACTGAGAACGTTGGGATAGTTCTTATAGAGGAAAAATTTGAACTCAGAGACAAAGAAGATATCTCTTCGCCGCACCCTATACGCTTAACCTATGGATTTCTGCAAGCTGGAAGCTAGGAGTCTAGGGTAGGCATGCACACCAACAACGCGTCGCATTAATGGCAAAACCACGAAAGTCAATATTCGGTGGATTTGCGGCCGATTTACACTTGGTTTTTCCATTTCTCTCGTTGGCATTTTCTGAAATTGAAGGAAGTCGACAATGTAGCCATTACAGAGTGTCTTGGATGTTTTCACGATGAACTAAAATGTATTTCTATGCTTTCTTGTATTGTTCTTGAAAGCCTTCAGTTAAGTATAATATACATGATTGATTGAATTATACTGTGATTATATGTATCTAAATACATATGATATGTATGTATGTTATTCATGCATAGAGAGTGAAGGTTATTTGTTATGGCCAGGAATAATATGTAATGATTCTACATACATTCAGAGAATGAGAAGTCTGAAATTTAAAAGAACTTGAATAGATGAAAATATATATAGATAATGATGTATCTCTATGTTTATACATATATACATATATGCTCGTAGAGGCAAGTGAAAGGTAAAATTTTTCTCTCACTTTATGGAACGCTTGATGTGTAGATGTGAGAAGTTTTTATTTTAATATGTATGTTTGAAAATGTGTAAGCTTAGGGCAAAGCCACGGATTAGAAACCTAGATAAGGCTAGTATGAAGCTACCCGTTCATGGAGTAATATCTCGATTTAGAATTATTGGATAAGACAAATACAGAGTTAAGAAGCCATAAATTGAAGCGGCGATTAGTTTAATAATTTGAGCAAGAGTCAAAAGTTAGCCGAAATTTCTGAGGAAATCTTTTGTATTAGATTATATTTTGTTATTTTCTGGCATGCTTATCTGAGACCGTTGGCATTGCGTCGGATAAGGTCTGTAGGTCATCTTTAGAGTATGATGTAAAGGTTTTGTAGCCCTAAATTTCGTCTATATATAATGGATGCCCCATTACGCTGCTCACTACACTAAAAGTTTATATCTATAAGCTTTCTAGCATCAAACTTCTCCTTCTGTACAACCTTTATAGCTCAGAAAAATATGGCCGGCAATAAATCTTTCAATTTAAATTTTGAGGCTGGCAAGGTAGAGCTGGATCTAAATCTTAGCCTGGAGAATTATAAGAATAAGAGATCCATGGAAGAGTCACCAGAGGCTAAGAAAAGAAAAAGGGATGTAGTAGAGTTAGAGGATGTTAGCACAGCAACATCTTCTAATAATGAGCTTGCGCTTATGAGACAAAAGATGGAGGACTTGGAAAGACTGATAAACCGCCACTTTGAGGACCAGGGGAGATTGATAAATCGTCTCTTTACAGAACAAGAGAAGCTTTTGAACCGTCATTTTAGGGAATTGGCGAATAGAGTTGATAGACATTCGATGTTTGCAACTCAAAATTTTCGTGACCAACAAGCGAGATGTATTGACTGTATGAATGGAGTGACTTCTGCACTTCGCCAAATTTCCCAGACGTTTCCTCCAGAAACTCTTTCTAGGCTGCAACGATTAACTTCCTCCTTAAGGTCTGAAGCACCTTCTTCTTCTAGACCTGGAGCATCTTCTGCATTTCAAAAGCCTCCTCGTTCTTAATTTATCTTTTCTTTTGTTTGTACCTAAAGCTGATGTTTGATCTAATGTTTAAGTATTAAAATTATCTGTTTTGTAAATCAAGTTCAGCTTGTTGCCTGTAACTTATGTATTAGAAATAAAAATATGTTGAACTTGTTATATTTTGTACTTGATTGTGAAAATTCTAAGAGAGAGAATGAGATATAAAAAAAATATTGGCATTTGCTTCAATCTTGAGGTAAGTTTTGAATTCGGAGGACCGAATTCTTTTAA
This sequence comes from Biancaea sappan, assembly GCA_037074585.1. Taxonomy (NCBI): domain Eukaryota; kingdom Viridiplantae; phylum Streptophyta; class Magnoliopsida; order Fabales; family Fabaceae; genus Biancaea; species Biancaea sappan. The sequence goes on along the minus strand of CM073494.1, from coordinate 33,174,141 downwards.
GGGGGGAAGAATGTAATATCCCAAGAATTTTTATGAATATTTAAAGTCTGATTTGAAGTTTAGTGAAAAATTTAATTATGTGGAAAATTTTCTTTTTGAATTAGTGAAGAAAATGTGGAAATAGAAATTTTTATTTTTAATTTAGGAAATTTTTACAAATTCTCAAGGACATGTGGGGAAGAGAAAGGCATGGCGCCCAGGCGCCAGGTGTGTCGGAAAACCTTAGCTCATTTTCAATCGGCCATAACTTCTTCATACGGACTCCGTTTTGGGCAAACTTTATATCGTTGGAAAGTTCTTTGAGTCTAGTTTCCAATGGTATAAGTTTCATTTAGATATTCATTACCGATTAGGAGTTATGACTTAAGATATGAGTAAAGGTCGAGAGTAGTGGTAGGAAATTTCTCTATTTCGTAACCCTAATGTTTTTGTCTGGTTACAATAGGAATGGTCAAGGTGCAAAGTGGGAGTGCCGAGAGCGTGAAATCCAGGTGAGTGGGTTAATACTTGCTATGATTAAATATCTGTTATTGACTTTTTGCATCATAGTGGAAATATGTTGTATATCCAAGTTTGAAGAGGATGATGTGGAACGATGAGGCATAAACAATTGTGGAACGTGTCTGGTAATGTATATAATTATATTTTCTTATTTTCCCATGAATGGAGGTTATATAATGGATTGTGAATGGCATGTGAACTGAGTTGAATAATTGTTCTATATTATGGGTTATGTTGTATACATGCTATGTTGCTGGAACCACATTTATTATGTTGTGGCTTGAATTGTAAATGACTGAGTTGTGTATGTGGCTCAAGATTATGATTGAGGATGTTTTTATATATGATTGTGATTGTGTTTGACTGGAAAGGAAAGGCATGGTGGTGCACCCCATGGAGAAATTTATGTGAAGTTATAAGGGTGGAGATTATAAATGGAGCGATAAGGGTGGATGCGGCAGGGGCCGCGGGCAACGATCCAGAGGTATTCTGGACGACCCGGTTGGTACGGGAAATTTGTGTGAAATTGATTTCACCGATTGTTGTTGTGAACTTTTGAATTATGTTGAAATGTATTTGATTTATTTGGATATTGTCGTGAAGTACTACGAATAATATCATATCATATGATGATCGATTTACGTATGATTGCTGCATGTTATCATTATGATGTATGATATTTTTTTGTCATAATGTTGTGTTATCTACTCACTGGGCACGTGGTTTGCTCATACCCCTCTTATTGATATTTTTTTTCAGAGTTGACAGCTGAAGGTAAATATCGGAACAAGGAATTATGGATCCTTAGTCCATGATTACCTTTTCATTTGTTCAGGATAAAGGTATAATAGTTAAGTTTTATTCTAAGTTGTATAAATCTAGAAATCTCTGTAATCGGGTAGGTTCATTCACTGATGTAATGTGAGTAATTGTAGTATGTATAAAGAACTCGTTTTGGTTGCATGAAAAAGAATTGTATGATTTTTAAGAGAAAGATAGGCTTACGGAGGTGAAATGAAATTCACTTTCCGTGCCGGTCACGTGCTCAAATTTTGGGACGTGACAGGTTGATTGACTAAAATTAGTGGCACCATTAAAGGGAAGGAGTGGGTTCAATTCACACCACATCAAATTCACTTTTATTGACATGGAAACATTAATAGTTCAGCATTGTATCAATAAAAGATATATGATAACTAACTAAGATATATTTAATATTTATGATGCATTAAATGCTTCATAGTGAAAGCAAAATTATCTATTATATAGATATTTTAATATTCAGACAGTGAAGTTTGTCTTGGAAACTAGGATAGATTAGTAGTCTATTTATACGAGTACCAAGTGAGGATTATAGAAGATCAAGTAAGGCACAAAAATAAACAAATACAAATTAAGCTTGCACTTCTGAAATATGAAGATAAAATATTAAGAGCAATACACCCTAAAAACTAAAACCATACAACTTCAACTTCTATCAAGAAAACTCAACTGTGGAGATAACACACCTAATCTCTTATGTTCTTTTTTAGTAGGGAAAACTTAATCAAGTCTTCCAATCACAAACTGAAGAATTTTTTTTCACAAATTTAAAGATGTGAGTTATAAAGATTTAGAAGCTTAAGAACCATCCCTCAAATGAAAACCTCTCCCATGGAGAGGAGAAAAATTTTCACAATAAAAAATAGATTACGATCTATATAAGAAGAGAAAAGCATTAAAGTACTAAAAAATGACAAATACTAAACAAAATATTAAATATGGTTTGGCTTTTATTCTACATTCATTAGCAAAAATAGCAGGAAATTTCCCTGAAAAAATAAATAAATAAAGATACAGAAGTAGTTGAAATGGACTTGAAACTATATCCTAAATACATCAAAAATATATTCACAATATCTTTCTCAAAAAAGCTTTATATTATCTCCATATAAAATACATAAATGGAACAAGCTTGAACACAAACTAACCAAACACTTCTTCACCATTCTACATAGTAGGATGAGTGGTATAAAAAAGAAGAAGCCAAGCACATTCACAATAAATGCCAAGATTTTCTAAACCTATCAAAATCAATAATTTTCCACATATTTCTTTCTTTTTTGGTTAATTAAAAAGATTTTTCACAGTTTCTCCTTTCCTATTCATCCTTGAAAGTTTTCCACCCTGAGAAACATATATAGGACGAATTTACCTCACCAATGCCATCCAAAAAGCTTGAGCTAAGTGATTTATGCAGTGACTAGTGAGTATGCTTTTCCAAGGATAATTATAATAGAAGGTCTCGTATTATAGTTTACACAAAACACAAATTTCTTGTTAGACACAAGAATGGGGGTTGAATTGTGTAATAAATCTTTTCTTTATCTTTCTCAATAAATAGTCTATCTTTCAATCAGTGTTTAAATAAATTATTTTGATAGACACAAGTTAGTAGGGAAAGATTTACACCACAAGTTTAAAGATGTTCAGATTACAACCACTTGGATCCTACGTTCTCCTCCCAATGCATACAAGCAAAGGGGTTTTACTATAAATTCAAGGTCTTGAACTTTACAAGAAAACCTTTTAAGGTACAAGCTTCCTAAAACTTTTACTTCCTAAAGAAACAAACCAAAAATGCTTTACCTAAGGAGAATAAATTACAACCTTTCTTAAGGATCAGCTTACAAGCTTTTACTACCTTCTTAAATCAACTAAACAACTCAGAATAAGATGAAGTAAATTAAATATAAACTCTCTATCTAAACAGCAGTAATTACAATCAGACTCAAGCTCACACAGAGCTAACTAAATTTCTAGAGAGAAGTAGGTGAGATGAATGAATGCACTAATCAATTTTTGCATACAGCTTTGTTAGTTTCCACCAATGCAGCAGCTCCTGACTTAAATAGACCCCAGAGATATATCCGTTGTAGCTTCAACGGCTTTGTTATTAAATGCTCTATGCTCTCTGATCTTCTTTGTTAATATGTAGTGTATATTTACCCTAATAATATGGTACGAGGTATCACAGAAAGGGCAAGCAGAGCTTTCAGAACATTTACCCAGGAGCTGCACTTATCTCTCTTTGTTCCTAACAGCTCATTTTTTCATGCTGAGACTTTGGACAGCTTTATATTCTGTACCTTTCCTTGGTTGTAAAGCATAGGACAGTTAAAAAATTGTCAGAGTATTATATAATATCAGGAGTCAAACAAAAAAACTTTATGAATAGAGTGGGCTAAACAAAATATATGGGCTTTTAATTTTGTTCTTGCAAGATGGCCCAAAAACAACTATTATTAAAAAATACTAGAGTGGGCTTAAATATATTTAAAACTATTAGGATTTAAATATATTTACCCTAATAATCTCCCCTTTTTTTGATAATGACATCCAATAACATAAAGTTTTTGAGGTAGAAGGAACTTCCCTGAGATTCTTAGTCAGATCAGTATACACAATGTTGCTCCCCCTCAGATTTTTCTTTCTTGATACAATTCTTCCTAAACATTGAGTTTAGGAATATACTTCCCCATTCCAGATGTTCGAATTCACCACAACAATATTATCACAACATCAAGCATATATGTATATATGTACGTGTATTGAAATTTAAACAATAACACAAAACAAAGTTTATACATCATTCTCATAATATATCTAAATATAACCCATAGCAAAATATAGTCTATGACAGAAGATCTCCCAAACGCACAGCACATATTATGGCATAGTCATAATACCAAAAGTAAAGGCATAGTCATAATGTCAAAAGTAAAATAATAACATTCAATTTTTTTTCTCCCCCTATGGCATTATCAAATTAAAGGGGACACGGGGAATCCTCGGCAGTAGGGGAATGAGTAGGCGGCCCCTTGGGTGTTAGCAGAAGAGGGGTCAACAGAAAACTGAGTTCTTCCCGAAGAATGGTCCTGTAAAGATCTGCAGCAGCCTAGAGGATCTCCTCAAGAGGAAAGGAAGACATGGCTGTAACAATGGGGGCTCCAAAAGTCTTGATAAGAGATGGACCAGTGTGTGGTCCTTTTTCATCAACCTCAAAGCACATGGATAAAGCAGGACGCTCAGGGGAGAGATCCTTGGGGGGTACTTCCTCCTTCTCTAAATATTCAAGGTCAACAAAAGGATGATTGCCAGGATCCTTAGTAAAGCCAGACTCTTCATCCAAACTTTTGGGCTGGTTGCTTTCCTTAATAGCAGTCAAGGGCCGAGCTTGTCAGGGAGGAGTCTGCTTAGAGGCATGGGTTTTTAGACATTTAGGCTTAGTAGTAGATTCAGGACCCTCTTCATCCTTTTTGAGCCAAATGCCTCTTACCTTCCAAATGCCTATACTATCCAAATGTTTTTGTCAAAGGTAGCTCACAGATTTGCTTTCACAGGATCAAGATCAGATAAGTCCACCCCATTTGCTAAGGCAAGCTTAGTGATCAATATGTCATAAGGAAGTTCATAGAAAGAACGGGATATGACCATCTGCATATGACTCATAATGACAAAACCAAGATTGATATGAAATGAATGCCACACACACCACATGTAGAAAATTTCAATGGCAGTAAGGCTATTGGACTTATTAACCTTAGGAATCAAAACTTGGTTAATGAGCTGCAGTAGAAGACGATCATGAACATCAATGTTGTGAACAGTGACAAGGGTATCTATGCTATGAGTAAACTGAAATGTAGTAACCTCAAGAGTGTATCCTGGATGGTCAATATTCCCTCCACAAACATAAGCTGCTATCCCAAGATTTGGAAGTCCTAATAGAGCATTAATACTCTGAGGAGAGATTTTAAATCGATGACCCAGTAGAAGGCAGTTGGCAAAAAACGGTTCTTTGTTAAAAGAGAGATTTAAGTAAAACCATTTGGTAAGGTCATCATACACTGGTTCAGTAAGCCCAAAAAAGCTTCCCAGCCAAGTTCCTTAAGCTTGTGAAAATGGCCAAGTTCTTCTCCAATAAAAAAACCTAAGTTTACTTCTCGGTTCGTAGCAAGAGAACGATGAGAGAAATCAGAGTCATACCTAGTTCGAGCATCGGGGCCGTTGAAACGCTTGGGACGCCTAGCTATGGAGTGATGTGAAGGGGTGGCCAAACTTTGAAGCTTCCGTTTGAGGGTCGTTTGGGATGCTATTGCGATAAGGCACAGAGAGCGAAGGGTTTGAAAAATAGAAAGTAATGTGGAGAAGAGTAAAGGTGAAAGTGGAGAGAGATGAAGATGTATGCATATTACCTGGTGTTTTTAAGCTTAGATAGGAAGAGAGAGAGTGCAACGGATATCAAGGCCATGCAACATGTTCAGAGGCGTGCAGCATATTTGTTGGCCGTTGGTGCAGCAGTTAATAAAGTGATGGGAAGACGTATGGTTATACCACTTTTCCCTCCCTTTTTATTTTCCCACCTCCTTTTTTTTGTTTTAAATGCAGATCGGAGATGCTAACCATGAGAGAGAAACATGAAGGATCAGTGCGAAACAGAAAAAATACAATGCATAATATATTGATTTGAGACATTCCTTAGGAGCATATATTCATCATTCCTAACTCACATCTGATGGCACAAAATCTATCCTCAGATAGTTATTTTGTAAAGATATCAGTTATTTGATGTTCAGTGGAAATAAATTCAAGAATGATGTTACCTTTTTGAACATGATCTCTAAGAAAATAATGTCGAATTTCGATGTGCTTTGTTTGAGAGTGCTGAATAGGATTTTTGGAAATATTGATAGCACTTGTGTTATCACACTTAATAGGAACTTGACAATAGTTTAGACCATAATCTTTTAATTGTTGCTTCATCCACAAAATTTGTGCACAGCAGCTTCCTGCAGCAACATACTCTGCTTCTGCAGTAGATAAGGCAACGACATTTTGTTTCTTGCTATGCCATGGGACAAGATTATGTCCTAAAAATTGACAAGTCCTACTTGTACTTTTTCAATCAGTTTTGCAGCCACCAAAATCAGCATCAGAAAAACCAAGTAAATTGCAAATATGTGATTTTAGATGCCGGAGTCCTAAAGATTGAGTTTCTTTAAGATACCTTAAGATCCTCTTTACTGCAGTCAAGTGTGACTCCTTTGGATTAGATTGAAAACGAGCACACAGACACACACTGAAGACTATGTCAGGTTTACTAGCAGTGAGATATAGCAAAGAACCAATCATACCTCGGTATTTTCGTTGGTCAACTTCCTTACCTGAAGGGTCCAGATCTAGTTTAACAGAGATACTCATAGGACTTCCTATACCCTTTGCATGCTCCATATTGAACCTTTTCAGGAGCTCATGAATATATTTTGTTTGAGATATGAATATTCCATCAAAGTTTTGCTTGATTTGCAGCCCAAGAAAAAATGATAACTCTCCCATCATACTCATTTCAAATTCACTTGTCATGATTCAGCAAATTCCTTACACAAAAACTCATTAGTTGACCCAAAAATAATATTATCAACATATATTTGAATAATCAATAGATCAGATATAGAGTTTTTAACAAATAAAGTTGTATCAGTTATTCCCCTTAAGAAACCATTTTGAGCAAGAAATGTACTTAGTCTATCGTACCGAGCCCTAAGGGCTTGTTTAAGCCGTACAAAGCTTTTGAAAGTTTAAAGACATGATTAGGATGTTCAAAATTTTCAAAACCAGGAGGTTGTTTGACAAAAACTTCCTCATTTAAATTTCCGTTCAAAAAGGAACTTTTGACATCCATTTGAAACAACTTGAAATCCTTTATACAAGAAAAAGCAAGAAGCATACGAATTGATTCTAGTCTAGCAACAAGAGCAAAGGTTTCTTCATAGCCTATACCTTCCTATTGATTATATCCCTGTGCAACCAATCTTGCTTTGTTTCTGACAATATTTCCTGCTTCATCAAGTTTGTTCTTGAAGACTCATTTTGTTCCAATAATTGACTGATAGGTTAATGCAGGAACCAATTTCCACATATTACTTTGTTCGAATTGATTTAGTTCATCCTACATTGCATTGATCCAGGAGCTATCTTCAAGAGCTTCCTAAACATTCTTTGGCTCAATCTGGGACATGAAGGCTATGTGGTTCATGGTTCTGTATAAAGATCTCGTTTTCCTCCCTTCAAATATATCTCCTATGATGAAGTCATGTGGATAGGAAGCGGAGTGTCTCCATTCTATAGGAAGCTTGTTTCTGTCAATGGTCTCAAGAGCTTCATGGTATGAGGAAGAAAGATTTTCAATGGTAGGTTCCTCTCGTATTTTAGTAGGAGATTTATCTTCCAGAACTATTGGATGTTGTTGATTTGGAATGATAGGAGCATCATCGTCATCATCATTACTTCTTCCTGAACTATTGTTAGTAGCACAGTTGTTTTCATCAAATACCACATGTATGGATTCCATAACTATGGATTTACATTTATTGAAAACTCTATATGCTTTGTTATTCATAGAATATCCTAAAAATATACCTTCATTAGTTTTTGAATCAAGTTTCCCAATATTTTCTCTATCATTCAAAATAAAGCATTTGCAACAAAAAGAGTGAAAATACCCTATGTTAGGCTTTCTGCCTTTCCATATCTCATAGGGGGTTTTATTCAGACCTGCTCTGATTACGATTTAGGATGTAGCAGGAGGTACTAACGGCTTCTGCCCAAAGATTTTTAGGAAGAGAATTTTCACAAAGTAAAGTCTGAGTCATTTCAAGAAGTGTGCGATTTTTTCTTTCAGCAACACCATTTTGTTAAGGTGTCTTGGGAGTAGAAAAGTTATGTGAAATGCCAAAGGAATTACAGAAATTAGCAAACTCTTTATTTTCAAATTCACATCCATGATCACTTCGAATAGATATAATAGGAATATCTTTTTCCTTTTGAACTCTTGTACAAAATACTTTGAAGGTTTCAAAACATTCTCCCTTATTAGCAAGAAAGAATAGCCATGTATATCTAGAGTAATCATTTACTATTACAAAACCATAATATTTTCCTCCAAGGCTCCTAGTCCTGATAGGACCAAATAAATCCATATGTAGTGGTTCAAGAGGTCTTAGGGTTGAAATATGATCCTTTGAAGGAAAAGATATTTTGGTTTGTTTACCTTTTTGACATGCTTCACAAATATAATCTTTTACGAATTTTACTTTGGGCAAGCCGATGACAAGATCTTTTTTAGATAATTTTGAAATAGTCCTCATGCTTACATGTCCTAATCTTTTGTGCCATAACCAGTTCAGGCCATTTGTAGATGCAAGACACTTATATTCCATAGGGAGGTAGTCTAAAACGAGTTTGTACATATTATCATAACGCTGACCAAAAGACAAAATCTCATTAGAATTTCTTTTGAAAATCATACATTTTAAAGATTCAAAGACTACTTTATGTCCTTTGTCACATAACTAACTTATACTTAAAAGATTATACTTAAGACCCTCTATAAAATAGACATTATCTATAAATAGATGGGAAGAAATACCAATATTTCCTATACCAGCGATTCTTCCTTTGCCATTATCTCCAAAGGTGACATTCTCCAGTGCTTTGGCTGTGAAGGATAGAAAATTGCTACGATCTCCAGTCATATGTTTTGAGCATCCTGAGTCCAGGAGCTAGTGAACTTCCTTTCCTTTTACTTTAGAACAATCCTGCTAGGAACAAATGATGATTTAGGTATTCAAAAACTTTTGTCTTGTGAAGACATTATTTCTTACTGTCATAGTTCCTTTTGGAACCTATACTTGCTTTACTTTAAAAGCCCTTTCTCTGCAATCTTTTGCAAGATGCTCTTTCTTTCTACAGTTGTAGCAAGTCTTGGTTTCCTTAGGAGAATTGGATGTAAAACAATTTTTAAATGCACTTTCTTCTTCATAAAAATTGATTCCAGCTTTATCAAGGGAGTATTTTTGACTGCCTAGCAACATATCGAGCTTATCTTGATCCTTAACGAATCCTGCAAGATCTTGGGTTAGTGATTTTACTTTCTCTTTTAGGAGTTTATTTACAACAAGTAGATAAGGTAGATAGGAACTGCTTTCAAAATGACTTATTTTTTCTTTGAGAATCTTTTGTTCATTTGTTAAAACATTAAAACTCTTTAGAACTTTGTAATGAGCCTTTTTCAAATCATTGTATTTGCTCATAAGAGTTTTTGAATCTTCTAGCACAGTATCAAATGCACAGAGTAATTTATCATAGGTAAAAGAATTTTTTTCTACCTCAGGATTTTCATCATCAGAGGTGTCAACATCCTCTTCTTCTGCCACAAGACATAGATTTACTATTTCTGGTTCCTCTTCTGAGTCTTCTAGCAAGTCATTGTCACTCCATGTGGCATTTGCTATCATGACTTTCTTCCCACGTTTTCCTTTAAGTTGGGGACATTCTGCTTTTATGTGACCTGGTTTCTGGCATTTATAGCATATTATAGGTTCCTTAAGAGTGTCATACCTTGAGGAACTGTTTCTCTGTTGTCTCTTCTTAAAGTATGAGAACTTCCTTCTAGAGATCAATGCCATTTCTTTGTTATCGATAGAGATATCTTGAGATTTATCTTCTTTGAGAGGTTGTTTTTCTTGAACAGTGAGAGCAATCTTCGGTTGCCTCTTACTCTTCTCTAGCTCTTCTATCATGAACGTACTTTCATATGCTATCAGATTTCCCCTGAGTTGATCAAGAGTGAGCGTAGAAAATTTAGAATTTTCAGCAATGGTGGTTACCTAGGATTTCCATGGCGCGGTTAGGCTCATGACAATTTTCTCCACCATATCTTCCTCAGGATAGTGTTTTCTCAAGGCATTAAGATCATTTATAATTTTACCAAACCTATTGAAGGTTTCTAGTATAGGTTCTCCTTCAAATTGATGAAAGAGACTAAAGTCTTTGGCTGAAGCAGCAACCCTAGCCATTCTCACATCTTGAGTCCCTTCGTATGTCAATTTTAGCTTTTCCCACATTTTCTTTGCTGTAGAACAACGAACAAGCCTCTTAAATTCTTCAGAGTTGACTGCACAATATAGCATGTTGATAGCTTTGTAGTTACATTCATTAAGCAAGTGATCTGCTTCTTCACATTCCTCTTCTGGTTTAAGAATCTCTCTTTCTCCTTCCTTCTTGGTGGGAGCATAAGGTCATACTTTAATCACTTTCCAGATCCGTCTGTCAGTAGCTTGAATGAAGATTTTCATTCTTGCTTTTCCAATAGGAGTAATTGGTTCCATCAAAGAATAGAGGTCGAGAAATTGATTGTCCCTCTAGAGCAGGAGGAATATTCATCCTTAGGATCTTTTCTCAAGGTTGTGAACCTATGTAAATAGAGACCAAAAGAGCTCTGATACCAGATGTTAGACACAAAAAGGGTGTCACGACCCAAATTTCGGATACGTGACCGGCACGGTGACACGAATCCTATGTCACCGTAAGCCTAATTAACAACTATATTTTTACCCCTTTTATGTTATTCATATAAAATATTTAGCGTACATAAATAGAGAAAAATCAGAGTTTGAAAAAAAAAAAATATATATATATATATATACATACATATATATATATATATATATAATATAGATTAATATTTAGGAAATAGCATTTAAATATGAATAAATATTAATTAAGGTTAATATTAATTAAATTTAATTTATGAATGAATACTACTTAAAATAAATATATAAAAAAAATATCAATTCATACAATTTTAATGTTTAAAAAAAATAAATTATGATATTTCATTCATTCTCAAAGTCACATTAACATAAATAAACCTCGTAGTTTTAAATTTCGATTTCTACCATGATTCGTATCATAAATTATCAAAATAAATCTTCAAATTTGAATCAAATTAAATACAATAAATAAAGTAGCTTAACTACCCGAGAACCCCCTAGATGTCCTAGTTGACCACAGAGCTTCCTAAACTTAACAAAAATAAAAATACTAACAATATGGGACCCACCCAACAATGAGACAGTCCAACGGCAACTACTCCTCTAGCGGGAGATTCTCCTTCACTATCTCATCTGAAAAGAAAAAATCAACGAGTGTGAGATAATAATCTCCGTGAGTGAGCCAATCCACGCCCTTATAAAATCTACTATGCAAAAGCAATAGAATAAAAAGCATGGGTAAAAATTATAAAATCATAAGGAAAAATACACATCAAGGAATTGTAAATCAATCAGAAAATTCAGACCAACGGAACTAGTACTCGTCAATGGCAAAATATCTGGGAGCGCCCTAGGCTCGCTCAACCAATCTCATCATATCCGAGAGCGCCCGTAGGCTCGCTCAACCAATCTCATCATATCAGAGAGCACCTGTAGGCTCGCTCAACCAATTTCCTCAATTTTATTAACCCGCCATGACGCACAACCTCATCAGCAACGGTCAGGGCGCCTCAATGATTAAATCCGGGCTCACTTCCCTATCGAAGGAATCATTGTCTCTACTCTCAGAGGTCAAGTCATCCTATTACCCGGATTTCCCGCTTGACATGAGAGATGGTACTATCCCGCCCAAACACAAACAATATTCATCCAATATAATAAAATACAACATCATAAATCGTCAAGTATAAAAGTCTAGATAATCTCAATTATCTCAAATTTCAACCATCTCGTAAATCACATGTGCATCCTTTTTCCAAACAAAATAATAATAATTATTATTATTATCATCACCAATCATATTCCCACTATGGTCATTACCTATCTTTATACCCTATTACTTTAACACTTAAGATAATATTAAAGAAGGGTTAGTTCACTCACCTGAGTTCCTTGCTAAACCATAGCATGACATTCCAAGATTCTTCGGTAATGTGCCAAATTTTCCTATCGCATGTTTGAAAGACAAACTTTGAAATTAAAACAGAAATTTATTTTATTTTAGTTTTCTGACCTCCATGTACTGTTTCTTCCATATCTCTCAAACGGTAGGGAGTTTTTTAAGATTTTAGTTTTTCTGGAAAATAGACGAAAAGAGCTTTCCGTGAATAGGTAATTTGAAAATTTTGGAGTTTTCTAGAGAGAGATATAGTCATTTTAATTTTCAAAAAAATTGTTCCAGAATTTCTGAAAATAAATTTTCTTACCTTGTTTTAATTTTTGCTATAGATGAAACCCTTTGAGTTCTTGTTTGGGTATGGAATGTGCATATTCTAGGACTATGTGAAGGCTGTAGAACATAATGTGGGGTTGTTCTTATGTTTATTTCAAAAGAAACAACATCGCTAAAATGGAAGGGAAGATTATGACTTACCTTAATTTCTTCTTGCTTATTAGTTGTTAACTCCACTTGAGCTTCTCAATATTGAAAATTGAGTATTGATGTTTAGAAAAAAAGATTAGCCGAGAGAGTGTGCTTGTGGGAGGGATTAGTTTGGTTGAGTATGTATTTGTTCTAGGGTTTCTAACTTAGTTTAAAATAGATCAATTTAATTGTTTAAATTTAAATAGATTTTGTTATTCAAATTTTAGATTATTCTAATTAAAAATAATATGTTTAATTCAGATTTCTTAAAAAAGTTTTCTTTTTCAGATTTCATATTGGGATAATTTATCCTTCAATTTAATGTCTAATTAGATTGGTTAGTTTGGATAATTATCTAATTTCCTTATTTAATCTTTTGCATTATCCTTTAACCATTGCTACTACTATTTATATTATATGTATATTATTTTGTTTGGTTAATTTTGATTTGTTTTAATTACTATTACTAATATCTATTTAATTATTCCTTATAGTCTTTTGAAATCCCTTGTTGCTCATAGGATTAGTATTCTAGTTGATTAATTTATCAACTTGTATTTTTATTAATTTTTTTTTGTTCAAATTTCAAAATTCAACCTTAAACGCCCAATCCTAGATTATGTAAATCTAAGATCTTACTTCAAATGTTGGAAGGTATATTTCAGATTTTTCTTTTTCATTTGTTTTCGTAATTCATTAAATCTTTCCTTTTAGACATTTTTTGTATAAGACTATTTCTTAATTACAAATTCTAAAAATAATATCTAGAGTTTTAGAAATTAATTTCCATTTTCTATTTCACAACAAGGTTCCCTATAATTTTGTCCATCTATTCCTATACTTTGTACACATTTTTGCTACACCCCACAAGATTCCAAAATCTTTCATTTTAGTCCCTGCGAGTTTCACTTTAGTCCCTGTATGGCCTAACATCACACATTGCTAGCCTACAGCCTAAAATCACATATCTAAGCATCATCACATTATACAATAATATCAAACACAAATATTGCACACAAAATTTGCAATTTCAACACTTGTAAAATCAAATTCATTATTTAAGTAGAAAATAAAATAGCGGGTATTACAAAGGGGAGTTGAATTGTGTAATAAATCTTTTCTTTATCTTTCTGAAGAAATAATCTATCTTTCAATCAGTGTTTAAATAAATTATTTTGATAGACATAAGTTAATAGGGAAAGATTTACACCACAAGTTTATAGAGGTTCAGATCGCAACCACTTAGATCCTACGTCCTCCTCCCAATGCATACAAGCAAAGGGTTTTTACTATAAATTCAAGGTCCTGAACTTTACAAGAAAACCTCTTAAGGTACAAGCTTCCTAAAACTTTTACTTCCTAAAGAAACAGACTAGAAATGCTTTACCTAAGGAGAATAAATTACAACCTTTCTCAAGGATCAGCTTACAAACTTTTACTACCTTCTTAAAGCAACTAAACAACTTAGAATAAGATGAAGTAAATAAAATATAAACTCTCTATCTAAACAGCAGTAATTACAATCAGACTCAAGCTCATACAGAGCTAACTGAATTTCTAGAGAGAAGTAAGTGAGATGAATGAATGCACTAATTAATTTTTGCACACAGCTTTGTTAGTTTCCACCAATGTAACAGCTCTTGACTTAAATAGACCCCAGAGATATATCCGTTGCAGCTTCAACGGCTTTGTTATTAAATGCTCTATGCTCTCTAATCTTCTCTGTTAATATGTAGTGCAGCCTAGGAACAAGATGGTACGAGGTATCACAGAAAGGGCAAGCAGAGCTTTCAGAACATTTACCCAGGAGCTACACTTATCTCTCTTTGTTCCTGACAGCTCATTTTTTCATGTTGAGACTTTGGACAACTTTATATTCTGTACCTTTCCTTGGTTGTAGAGCATAGGACAGTCAAAAAGTTGTCAGAGTATTATATAATATCAAGAGTCAAACAAAAAACTTTATGAATAGAGTGGGCCAAAAAAAATACATAAACTTTTAATTTTGTTCTTGCAAGATGGCCCAAAAACAACTATTATCAAAAATACTAGAGTGGGCTTAAATATATTTAAAACCATTAGGATTTAAATATATTTATCCCAACACTTCTCCTTTAAAAAAAAATTGGTACACTATATAAGAAGATATAATTCATATTATTAACAATTTAGGTTTTCTTTGGAGAATGCTTTTAGAAGTAAAATTCTAAATGCATTATATTAATGTGAAATGTGGAAGGGTGTTATTTAAAATCATTGATAGAATAACTTTACCCAACAAAATTTGAAAATACTCTAACTATAATAATTAATTAATTAAATACTAGTTTATGTCCTATTATCAAGCAAATTTGCTTTTTCAATACTTTTCCTTTGAAATTGAGTTAGGGAATTGAAATTAGAATGAAAATTTCCAACATTTTCATGTTTGGTTGTCGGAATTCTCATTCTTTCAAGAATTCTCATTCCCTCAAGTGAGGAAATATCCATTCTCTAGCTCAAGTGAGGTAATAGACTTTCTCTTGCTTCCAACATAATAATTTGACTATTATACTCTTATAAAAATTTCAAAATTATACTTTTATCTTAATTTATAATTAATTACATCCAATTTTTAAAACTAAATTGTTGGCATTAAATTTTTTAAGGTGATATTTATTTTAATTTGTATGCCCAATTTCTATTTCAATAAATTATTTTATATTTATTTACATGTACGATTTGAATAAAATAGTTAATTAGTTTATCATAATTTGATTTTTTTAACATTTCCATAATATTAAATTGTGTGACTTAACCTGTCAATCCTTACTATCTATAGTGTGGTCAAAATATATTAGAAATTATTTCACATATTTTGTAATATATTAAAAATTTATTGAATATTATTAGTGACTTGTTGTGTAATACCCGAAAATTCTTATACGTATGGGTTCAGCTCATTGCATGTGTCTCTAGCTAAAAAAAGGGGTACGTTTAGAGGGATCAAATTGGAATAAATTAGAAGTTCAAGATATGATGTGGAATTCACTTTCTTTCATGAAAGCCATGTTGGCTATGATGATTCTTGATAACATGAACCCTAATGCAAAGACTTGTGTGATGAAAATTTTTATTTTAGTCCCTTCCTTCATATATATATATATATGTGTGTGTGTGTGTGTGTGTGTGTATGTGTGTGTAGCTTCCACTCCCTACACTAAGCATTTTCTCTCCTCTCCTCCCACATCCTCTCCACTCTACCTTCTACCACCATCATCAAATCTCTTCCCCAGTGGCCATGGGTATTTTGGCTTTCCTCCCCACCATCAAGAGTAAGGATTCAAGGTAAGAATCTTCTTTCTCTTCCTCCTCCATTGAGATTTTCACCTCTTTCTTTTATTATAGTGTAAAAATGCATGAAATTCATGAAAAAAAAATTGTGGGATGGGTTGGAAAGGTTCCCTTGAGTCCCCTAATGATGAATCTAGTCTAATATGTGTTGAAGTTGTTGCTTAATGGCTGGACTTTGGAGGAAATCCCATGAAACCCTATGTCACGACCCATTTTCTAGGCACATGACCGGCACAATGATGAATATTCCATCACTGTAAGCCTTTCGATAAATTCTTCCCACAAGTAAAATTGTTAGTCATTATCTCTATATTCTCAAAATATCATTCCTTAATAAATACAAAGAAAATACATCAGATTTTCTTAATTAAAAAAATAATAGATCCTCAGTACAAAATACATTATCATACTGAAATACAAGCTAAATACCAAACCCCTGACCTAGATGTCCTAGACGGTTACAGAGCAACATACTGTATAACAAAAGAAGGGCCTACCCGACAGCGGGAAGGTCCAACGTGATCTACTCCTCTAGCGGATGTTCTTCGGCGGCAACCTGATCTGAACAAAAAGTTTGTATAGAGAGTGTGAGCTTTTAAACTCAGTGAGAAAATTGGCCTCGCGTTAATAAAATTCAAATACATCACCAGTCATGCAAGCATATCCGAAGGCTCAAGCTCAACCAATAGACATAGTTAGAAATTACATACAAAAAGATAAAAATTCATCCAATTCAACAAACGATACTAGTACTCGTCAATGGCAATATATCCCGGAGAGCGCACACAGGCCGGCTCACCAATTTTGTATTTTTCCGCCATGACGCACAACCTCATCCTCTTAGCTAGGGCGCCTCACGGATTTATCACCAATCCGGGCTATATCCCTACTGAGGGAATTGTTGTCTCCACACTCATTGGTCAAGACACCCTTTAAACCGGGTTTTTCGCCTTACCGTGAGAGGGGGTACTGTACCGCTCAATCACAATCAATAGTACAACAGTTCATATCATAATCAGAAGCACAATATAATACTCATCCATATAATAGGTATAGTATATAACTATATGATTCAAATTTCATATCATCATGAGATACTTGCTTCGTCTTATCCATACTTCTGGATTAATTATCTTATTATATTCGTCATTCTGAATCCAATTTCCCCCTATGAATCTTGGAAGTGTCCTACGACATACTTTTTATCACCAATAATGCTAAAACTCTATTAAAACGGGGTCGTTTCACTCACCTGGATTCCGTACGAGTATCACTTCTTTAAATCGTTACGGACAAGAGTACGCAGGTGAATTTCAGTGTTCCACTACAGAGATTTTCATGAAAGATTACAGAAAATACGTTAAGATCGTTTTCGTACAGATACTGTTCATACGTATGGGTACTATTCATACAGTTACTATTCATACGTACGGTACTATTTATACCAGAAATACAGAATACAATCTGTAAAAGAGTACACCAGGTAAGTTCTCAGGAAAGAGTGGAGGGTCACACTGGACACACTTAAAAATCAGGTCTTTCCTTAGCCAGAACTTTCCTAGACATGTATTCTTCACAGTTTATATTCTATTTCGGTAATCAGAGAATCAAAATAACAGCTAACGACAGTTTTTCTGATGTGGAAGATCGGCCAAAGCCGCAACCACAGAGCATACTTAAGAAAATAACTTCTAAAATTTGAAAGACATAGAAAAGGCATAGTATCCTTACCTAAGCAAAAACGGAAAGGCCCAAAATCTCAGAAGCCTAGCGTCGGAGCAAGAGAAACTTAAGGAGAGAAGAAGAGAAGTTGAAGGTGTGAGTTTAGAAGTGAAATGGAAGGGCCTATTTATAGCAAAAGTCAAGGATACTATTTGACACTATGCACTAATAAAATATTCAATTTACTATTCATGAAAATGACATTTCTAATAATGCAGTTACTGTGCACCTTACGCGTACGATGAAAAATTTTCGTTTATTTACTATTAGAAACTTTAAAGGAAAAACTATCCTTTCACCTTAAACCTTTAAGTTTCTTTTCAATTCAGTCCTTTCAATTTAGTCCCTGAGGGTATTTTTACACATAAAACGTCATTTTCTCCTACAAACTTCTTTCTAGTTTTCTCTTATGACCAAACCACATCTAGTATTTGACATTTTGATTGTATAAATGAACAGTATCATATACGTAAATAGTAACAGTAGTTTGAAAACACGCATTTATATTTTATTTTTCATGGGTATTACACCCTAGGTAAGGGGAATTTGGGGATTTTTTGTGATTTGATGAATTGAGGTCGTGTGATAGGAAATTCTTGATGGTTTGGTGCTTTTGGTTGAAATTGTGGGTTGTTGGAGCATTTGTTAAGCCTAAATGAGTGCTATTGTGATGATGGGGTGTTTGGGTAAGGTTTGGAAAGGCAAAGGAGAGCAATTTTCGTGTTGGAGTTAAACGCTAGTTGCAGGCACCTTGAAGAAAGGCCTCTCAACCTGCTTGGTGCCCCAGGTGCCAGGGTGGCCGAAAAGCCACCTAAGAAGGGGCTTGGCGCCAAGCACTGTCATATCCTCATTATTCACCCTTTTCTCATCCCTTCCTTGTGCTTCTTTCATAGGCCTTTAAAAGACATCTATCAACAGGTTCTAGCTCGTAAAGATAGAGGAGTTGGCTTATATTGGAACCAAATTGAGTAGGTTGAACATACTCCACACGAAACTATTTTTCATGGGCTATTAATTATCTAATTATTTTAAGACCATTATTAACTCGATAACCATCATATACATCATGCAAATTCACTATATGGATACAAAGGTAATTGTTATGCTGACAATTTGTTTCCTCCATTTAAAATCTATTGTTTCATATAGACGTATAATGATAGATGTGATTATCTTGTGATTAAAACAAGGGATTTCATGGGAATTATGAGTTTCTGGGTGTTTGTAATGTGAAAAAACCAACTTCTGAATTGTGATTGATGTATTCCATTATCTTGTTGATTGTTTATGAGATACTCCTCCTTAGTTGTATGATAACTATATATCTATGCAAGCAAGTGATCTCTCTCTAATTAAGTGGTATTGTGTGCTTTCCTTTTATCCTTTGCATCAATATTGGTATAATGTGAGTTTAAGTTCATTCTTAATATGGCGCTTTGATGGCCTATCATATAAATCTCACTTCTTGAGTTATGAACGCTATTGTGTACTTGAGAAACATGTTGATATTTTTTAAATAGTTTAGATTACATGGTTATAACAAAGGAAGGCCCGTTCAATCTTGTTGTGTTTGATAATTACTAATATCTGAAAGTTGTGTGTATCTTGGAAATTGTATGTGTGTTTGATGTTGATTGATTCATTAGTGGATGATATGAGCTCAAATCCCATGGGTTAGCATACGGAAGGCTAACTAGAAAAAAATTAACTTTTGGTGGCAATAAAAGTTGTCACCAAAAGTAAAAAAGTCGTTAATGAAAGTGTTTCAGTGGCAACATTAAGTCGCCACCTAAAGTCTCGTTGCTATAAGTTTTCAGTGGCAACTTTTGTTGCCACCAAAAAGTTGCTACAAAACCTACAATTAGTGATGATTATTGTCACCACTGAAAGCATAATTTGAGTCACCTAAAGTTGGTTGTAAAAAATAAAGGTCACCACTTAAAGTTACTTTCAGTAGTGACTTTGTTGTTGTCACTGAATGTATCTTTTGGTGGAGAGTATAAATCACCACTGAAAGTTACTTTCAATGACAACTCTAATAATCACCACTGAAAGTGTAAATTTTTCGCAAAAAATATATATATAATACAAATTCTTCATTTATAATTACAAATATTATTTAATAAGTAGTTAAAGGATTAATATAAATAATCCCATCACTTAAATCTAAAATTCTACAATACAATATGTTTTCCATCAATACAAGATCTCTCGCCAATACTCAATAGAACAATATTACATTCGGAGAAGTCTAAAAATTATATACTTCTAATTCCTAACTTCAAAATCTTAAATATGACATAGTAAATGCCAAAAAGAAAACTTTATAAGCCAAGCTAGCACTAACATATTAACTAACAGAAGGCCAAAAATTCGGATCTGGATCCTTTGCAATATTGCAAAGCTGCAATACTTTTAGCAACAATTTTCTGTTGCTAAAACTTTCAACAACAGTTTAAACTATTGCTAAAAAAAGTATTGTACTCTGCAATATTAAAAGTATTGTAGAGGATCCAGATCCCATAAAATCTACTTGGAATGCCACACCAATGCTCTCCCCTTGGTTGTTCAAGGTTTAACCTTGAAATCATGTCTCCTCCAAGAGCATAAAGTGTGACAATTAAATTTGTAGGCTACCCAATTAATTGCAGATTTTGTGAGATAGTTATCTGGGCATCACCAGTTCCATGAGGCATATGCACAACAAGAATATCAAGGTTTCTCCAATCAACTCCACATATCATTTTCTCAAGTGTGTTTGCTATCTAGAACAGTACAATAATATAAAGTCAAATAATAAAGTAGAAAGGGCTGAGAAGATTGCATTACATTCAAACAAAAACTGTTGAAACTTGCCAAAGCCAAGAAAATAATGAAATAATTAACTTCTTGATCACTAGGAAATTATCTATATACCTTTGAAGGTGAAATCCATTTTTCCAAAGATAAATCATTAAAAATTGAAACATAAAAGAATTGTAAAATAATAAAATAATAAATACTAAGGGGAATGAACTGTCAATTTTAAGGATTTAGTGACAAATAATATCTAAAATTCAAAAAATAAACAAAAATGAGAGTTATGAGAGATAACATAAGGGACTAGTAAACAAACCTTACAAATCAATGTAGTAACAAGAAGAAAATACGGAATAGAGAATGGCTTGGATTTAAACAAAATTAAAAACATGACAGAACAAGCAAATTAAACACCTCAGCAACAAATATCAAGCACAAATTCTTTTAGTCCTCTCTGGAGACTAAACCTTTCTCTAACCAAACTGGCTTTCTTTGCTGTAGACTAAAGAACATGTTACAAGACTTGACGTCAAGGAATTCTAAAGAAAAGGTGAAAGGGGAGAAGAGAAAAGGTAACTTTTTTGCCTATTAAATCTTCAACAAATGAAAATTAATGATGAAAAATACTATTTTCATTTTTTATAATCCTTTTTAATTGTAAATGTCTTAATTTTGTCTATTTATTTATCAAGAATAATTTTTTCTAGTAAAAAATTTGATATTTAACAATGATCAATTTTGTTATTTAGCCAAAAAAATGATTAAATTTAAAGTAAATGTAATTTTTAAGGACTAAATTGAGACATTAGATTTTTCAAATACTAAATTAAAATAACTATAATCTTTTTTAAGCTAAATCTGTAATTTATCTAAATTAAATGTGTTATTATTTTTGATAAAAAAAGAAAAAAATATTCAGGTGCTTTCAGATATATTGTACTGTATTTTAGAAATGATTAATGAGACACTAAATTCATTTTTAATGGTTTAAATATTCCAAAACAATATCTGAAAAGTGAAAATGACACCAAAAGAAATTCAATACCTTTAAAAAGAGACCAGGAAAAATAATTGATAGCTTTTGTTTAACCTTCTTTAACATTCACTCATAATAATAATAATAATAATAATAATAAACGAGAAAAACGAAAGTGACAGTGTTAATTAGTAAACCTCACTTGTACTGTTAAAATATTTAGAAGATTATAATCCGAGACATGGTTTCACATTGCCACGCACCCCCCCCCCCCTTTTTTTTTCTTTTTCCTCTCATGTATTTAAGAATACCACCTTTTTAATCGTTGAGTTCTTCTGTTTAGCCAAATATTATAAGTAGGGTGGTCCAGTTTTAGCATTGACAAGCGGGATTTGTGTGGATCTAACTAATCACACAGTTTTAATTCGCCAAACAAGAAATCTGAAGCCTTTTTCATTGTCAAATTACATCATTGAACACCTACAATCTTCCAAGTTCCAAGTCACAATGCAATAATATTTTAGTTACTTCTTGATGATTTAACAAAGTTGTACTTCCAGTTTTCATTATTTCTATTTACAGGATGGGCAAAAAGAGCAATTTTTTTTATTAATCCACCAGTGTCCACAAAATCAAATGGGTTCTAAGAAAGTATTTCTTTCCACTTAGGTGAAAATCTTACGATTTTTTATTTTATTAAATTTCTTAATAGCTCTAAATGTATCTTATTAAATCATATCTCATGAAAAGTTTAAAAAAATTTCATACATTGTTTGTTCTAAATACATATCTTACTGATGTGTATTTAATGTGTACAATTTGTTTAAAAAAAATCAATCTTAATTTGTTAGTATTCAGATCTAGAGATAACTAAAATGTGACCCGTGCGATGCAATGATATAATGTGAGTATTTATAAAATGCAATAAATTGCGTATAAAGAATTTTAGACTTATTATAATTTATCTTGTTTTTTATGCATTTGTATTTAAATAAATTATAAATTATTGAATACTTTTTCCGTAAATGAAAACCTGTCCCATGGAAAGAAGAAAAACTTTCACAATAGAAAATAGATTACTTCTATATGAGAAGAAAGCATATAAAGTACTAAAAAATGAGAAATACTAGACAAAATATTTAATATGGTTTAGCTTTTAGGCGCTATTTGGATGAACTTATTTACAACTTACTTGGGCTTAACTTATCACATAACCACTTTTAGAGAAAAACAGGTATTTGGAAGAGCTTCTAAAAATGGCTTATAAGCTCATTTGAGCTTATTTCAATAAATTTCAAGGAGAAACTCATCAAAATAAGCTCAAATGAGCCTATGCAAAACTAAAGTACTGGTCATTTAGATGACAAAAATACCCTCCTACATTTCTAAAAATTCCTCCCCCAGTCCCTGTCTTTGCCCTTGGTCTCGTTTTCGGATCAGTTGCTCGTCGCTTGGGATGAGTAACTACTGCTTATTCGCTTTTGGTATGAGGATTTCCTTTATATCATGGCCGTCAAATTTTCCTGATCCAACAGCCATGATCACGTTAGTAAAACGCACTGTTTCACTAACGCAATTTTTTTTTTTGCATAACTCACTCACTGATCAGCCACGGCTATCCCAAGACCCGCGTACTCCACACGCCCGCCCCAACCCGACTGCAACAGGTTTCTTCTTCCTCGCATCACCATCTTCCTCCCTTTCTAATTCCCCTGCAATCAGAAATTCCCAGACACCAGATCCAAAACAGAGGGCGACGAAGATGAAGTGCAGAGATTTCAAAATTATATCTGTGTCTGTTCGAAAATGAAACTTGAGACCAGAAAGAATTTCTAATTTAGTGCAGAGATGATCCCAAACTTTGTATGGTTCATTCACCATAACAGAAATACCCTTTTATTTGTTCTTTGGGTAAAAAGAATGTCTATTCTATAAACAAACTCATCATCTGTATGAAAAATTTATTCTCTAGCATGACTAAGAATACATAGCCAAAAGAATGAGAATACAAAATCAGAAGGCCGAAAAAGACGTACTACAAATTACAAAAAGCTAGTGCCAATAAGGCCATGGTGTAACAAATTGTAAGCAATGTAGTCCTTGGCCTGGACTAAATTAGTAGAGTGAATGTTGTTATTAACTATCATTTCATCATCAAAGAGATCGAACTTTCACTCAGAATCCATTACTTCATTTCTCATCTCACAAATATTGTGCAGAACACAACAAGCCCCAAGAACCATAGGCAAAACTTGAAGCTTCACCTCTGTTCTCTTCTGCAAGCAAGACCATCTTCCCTTCAATCTGGCAAAAGCCTCCTTAGGGTTTGCTAGTATTTCAAGATGGTCCAATCAAAGACATAATCAAATTAGAATCCTGGAGCAATAGAACAGTCCAAAAGGCAAAAAAAGTCTTGTTAGAATATAACCTTCTATTTCTTAAAATGAAACATTGTCACAAAGGCTATACTGCACCCAAATAAGATTGAAAATGGCAAACAAGAGAAGCCATAAACCTTCACGAATAAATAGGTCACAGAAAAGTCTTTTGAGATAGGCATAATCTAGCTTATCTTAAATCGCAGGGATCGTCAATAATAGAAGTAGGGTGCAAATTCTGAGGGATATCCATGGCAAAGAGACTAGTAAAAGAGTAGTGTATATTCAGTTATAAGGAAAAAAATTGAACATATATAATATGAATTAAAAACACTATCTTAGCTTTAGTTTCCTCAATAGAAGTTGAAACTTTCTTCTCACTGATCTTTTCATACTTTTGATTCTTATATGATGATGACACAAACATAAGGGTGTTTACCTTCATCTTAAAAATAAATAATAACATATCCAAGGGACTCTAAATCGCCTCGATGGCTTTGCTCTAGTTAAGCATGAAAGGATACTCTCAAAAGTCAGAATCAACTACCAGCGTTAGACACCTAAAAAAGAATGATCAAGAAATACAAGTACCAGGCATACCAATTCCAAGATGAGTATTCATACTAGCATATCTAGCAATTTTTGTCAAATTCTTATTTTCTCTGCATAAAATTATAGGCACATCAAATCATAGAAACAACGTAAAAGCAAATTAAAAGCCTGGAGCCACATCCTCCCCCCTCCCCCTCCCCCTAACATTAACATAAACATAACTAGGATAGCTTACCTTTTAAGTGTCAAATATATTAACAACATATATGTAGAAATCTCTCTGTAGCCAAATAATATCATTGTCAGCTCCATGAAACACCTATCCACAAATTTTTTTTCCATTTTAAAACATGGACATATAAATTATATGCTTATCAAATGACCACTTACTGTTGTCAAAATAGAGATTTTCCTTCTTATTATTTGGCAGAAAAAGAAACTTTTTAATGCATCAATCTAAAAAATATAGCATAGGTTATGCATAAATCATATAGATAAGAGTTGAAAAGTATCAGAACATTTCTCATAAGGAAAAGCGTTACTTCCTTAAAATGGGAAAATAATAAACCATTGATCCAATCATATTTAACCATACCTAATAATAAAAAAATTATGATAATGTTGTTTTTTCTTTTTTTTTCCCAGGTATTTTCCAAGAAAGGGTCAATACAAACAATCATCATGTTCTACACCTCAAGAGTCAATATGCGGTAGATTTGGACTAAATTGCAATGCTTCAAGTGATGGAATTGAATGATCAAGAGGCACTTACATTGAGAAACAACACATATTAATACAATTATTACGAAAAACTAAAAAATAAATAAATTGTTAGATCACAAAATTGTAACTATTAGCATTTCAGTAAAACTCATTTAAGAAACATGCGTCTTGGGTGTGGAAGCTGTCAAGCATGACATTCCACATTGTGCTTCATTCATCTACATTAAATATACAGAGCAAAGGTAAAATCATATAACCAAAAGGGTTGAAAAATAAAGACATGTAGAAACAATGTATTTACTCTAGTCGGTTCTATCCTCTTTTTTTTTTTTGTTGAACCTCAACTCAACTTCTATAACATCTCTTATTTCTTGGACTTTTTTTCTCCTTGGAACATGTTGCTTGTGATGTGCACTGAGGTGTGGGTATAGCAGTGGCATTAAGATCTGTGTCCATATCAATTCTAAAGGAATAAAGCACACTAGCAACTTTCTACCTTCACTTGGCCATCAAGGTACGGTACACCAATGATGCTTCTACTGACTTAGTGGCTTCGGCCACAATACTAATTTCTTCTGCCTCATATCCCGAAAACGATGTGTAATTTCAAGCTTAGGATCAGCCAATATGTCCCTCCCCACTCGCACCAAATATGACACATGCCCTTACCTCCTTTGTCCATCAACATAAAATGTATTTCTTAGGGAGTAGCTTGATATCATTGATATCGTACACTTTCAACGCATGACAGCATAGCAAACTAAAGCTTTCATATTTTCTACAAGTACACGTGATTGTACTATATGACGGATCGAATGACACCATGTATTCTCATGGCTTGTTAACCAGACAAATGACATATGTTGGACAGGATGACTTTCGTCCCTTGCCTTCACCCACGTGTTAGCAGCACGATCATATTCTCGATGGAACAAGTCAAAAATAGGTAATGTATAAATCTGCAAAAGTTGCTTTAATGTGTGAACTCAAATTTCTCACTCATGGAACTTTCTTTCTAGATTCATAGTCAGCCTTTACTTCATTGTATCTTTCTTCATCTACTATTCTTTCAAAGAGCTGGAAGAACATAACAAGATCCACTTTTGGGTTCAGTAGATCCTTCAAATCAGAGTTCAAACTTTCAGAAAGTTGGGTACTTCGCATACCAAATGGTCAAAGTCATCTTCATAAAATATGCTCCCCATTTTTCTCTTATCTTTTATGTCAATGATAGCCACGAATTATCTTAGGCATTATGATCTAACACCATTTTGCTCCACGCCACCTCAAACTCATCTTCATCGAAGGCTTCATACATACACCATGAGAAATCCCTTAAAATAGATGATTCTCCCTTTGGCAAATATGCCAAATGTTTGGTGGCATTCTGCATCAAGTGCCACGTGCATAATTCATGTACAGTGTCCAGCATCTCATCCTTCAACGCTCTCGCCATTGCTGTATCTTGATTGGTGAAGACCATGATAAGATATTTATACCAATGAGCTTCTAGAAATGATTGAAAGAGCCATTTGAAAGACTTAACAGTCTCATCATACAACAATGTCACCCCAAAGATCACCATCCCTTTATAGTGGTTAAAACCACAGCACAACAAGAGACCTACTGTAATACCCAGAATAAAAATTGTGTGTTTGCGAACTACGATTATTATTTCAATATATGGTACTATTCACCTATATAATACTATTCATGTATATGGTACTGTTCATATATACTATCTTAATATCGAGTACTAGATGTGGTTTGAGCATAAAAGGAAACTAGAAAGGAATTCATATGAGAAAATAACGTTTTATGTGAGAAAATACCCTCAAGAACTAAAATGAAAGGAATGAATTGAAAAGAAAACTTAAAGGTTTAGGAGAAAGGATAATTTTCCCTTTAAGATATCAAATAGTAAGATTAGCTGCTATTTACTATGCAATCCATGAATGAAAATATTATTATTTTAAAGGAAATGTCATTTTTATAAATAGTAAATTGAATATTTTATTAGTGCATAATGTTAAATAGTACCCTTAACTTTTTCTATAAATAGGCCCTTCCATTTCACTGTTAAACTCACACCTTCAGCTTCTCTGTTTTCTTCTCCTCAAACTTCTTTTGCTCCGGTGTTAGGTCTCTAAAATATTAAGCCTTTTCTTTTCAGTTTAAATTCGAGGTGAGGATACTATACCCTTTCTATGTCTTTCAAATTTTAGATGTTATATTCATAAGTATGCTCTGTGGTTGCGGCTTTAACTGATCTACTACATCAGAAAAGAACTATCTTTAGTTACTTAAATGTTATTTTGATTTTCTGATTACCATAATAGAATGTAAACTGTAAAAATACATGTCTAGAAAAGGTTTTAGCTAAGGAAAGATATGGTAATTAACAGTATCTATTGTGATCCACCTCTCTTTCTTGGGAACTTACCTTATGTACTTTTTTACAGCTTGTATTTACTATTTATATTATGAATAGTTGTACATATGAATAGTAATAGTAGGTATAAATAGTAACTTTACGTATAAATAATAATAGTGTGTATGAATAGTGTCTATACGAAAACATCCCTAATTTGTTTTCTCTGACCTATTATGAAAATTTCCGTACCGAAACCTAAAATCTACTTGTGTACTCTTGTCTATAACAACTCAGAGACATGATACTTGTACAGAATCTAAGTGAGTGGACGTAATCTTAACAATAGGATCATAGCACAATTCATCACATTAGTAAACTATGTTGAAATACTAAGTTTCACTAGTTAAAGGTGACAACGGATATTAGTGAGAACCTCGACATTGTTATTTTCTATAAATAATAAATTCAATGTATTTATTATTTTTATATATTAAATTTTTTTAATTATTATTTGTATTATGATTGTGAAATTTTAACTTTCATGAGATTTTAAAGTATGAATATTCATGATATACCTTTATGATTAAGAAAAGTCGTATGACATATTTGTGATATTGGGTGGTACTCCCCTTTCTATGGTGAGCAAGATTGGCCATTTGACTTGAGAAATGTTAAGGAAGACATAGTTTTTACTGATGAAATGGAACAATATGTAGCATCACAAAAGGTATTAAAAGGATCGAAGGTTGAGTGAATAGTTCAACAGGATGGTTCCGCCTAAGTGATGAGTGCCAAAACCCAAAATGTGTACTTAATTGTTTATGGGAAAAATTGCTGATTTCTAGTGTAATTCCTACTAGTGCTCTTGGTTGATTTTATAGCCTATTAAGTTCATTATTATGATTGATTTTGTATTTTTTTTCTTATTACTAAGTTTATTGTACATTCACTGAGGTTTTCCTCAAAAACTCACCCTCATATCTTTCCCCTTTTCAGATCCAGTTGCAAAAAGAAACTCCCTCTAGAGGAGTAGCAAAGTGATCTGTGAGAACAAAGAATCTTCTTGTTGCCGAGTAGGTTCAATGATCTCGTGTCTGTATTGAGGGCTCGTGGTCATTGGGACTCCTAGGATGTTATTGTAGAGATTTTGGGAACTTCATATAATTATATTTAGATTTTATAATCTTTATGAGGATGGTGTTATTATGGTTGTTTATATGTACCTTATAACTGTATTAAGTTATGTATAGTATTGCCCGTATGTGTAAGGAAAGACGTTAGATAAATGTTTTTAATAAAATTTCCATCTCTTGTGGATAGATGTGATTTTAAAATAAATTTATGGATTTTTTGTTTCCACATAATTGAATAAAAAAAGAGGGTAGAATCAATAGGAAGGTTTAAAGTAACGAGGGATGTCATTATTGTACCGGTTACATGTCCTGATAAGCGGGTCGTGACACCTACCTTTCTTGTTAGTGCCCAATGTGGTATCAAAGGTGACCACATCTCCAAACAACCCATAGTCGATAAGCATCATCGCATTCACCCAAAATATATTTGTAATCTATTCCTCTGAGTGCATCTAACATACATGAAAGAATGATAGATTCTCAAACAGCTGCTTCTGAAAATATTGGAAAAGCACACTAGTGTCCCCATACGCCATATTCTATTGTCTTCTGGACCGCAAATAGTTCTTTACATCTACACATGTATATCTAACACTAGCCCATCCACCTGCTTGCGTACTCATCAAGTCAAAGCAGGCTTTTTGCCGAAGGCAAGAGTCCTCTGCCAACTTCATCTCATATGCATGTGCTTCAAAAATTTTCCTTTGGGAAGAAAGCATATAGCTCGTTTATGGGGTGTGTAAAACATGGTTGTGTGCCTCTATGAACTGATAAATGACATTTCTTGCCCTCACGCTTTAATGCCATTCTAGCCAGACATCTAGTTCGAGTCTCTACGCAAGGATTCTTAGGGTTTGGGCCCTTTTTTTTTCACGAGAACCCTCTTTAAAACATATAAATCTCTGTGATGTGACGATGGTATTGTCTTTTTTGCTCCTAGTATGTGAATCCTTCCTCATTTCAAATCTAGATTTTTCACCATATGCATCTAAAAACTTCATGCATCCTCTAAGTTATCAAATTTCGTCCCAATATTGAGCTTGCAATTTTCCTCCATCATTATAAGATATAATACCTTAAAAGAGAATAAAAAAACATAAAGATAAATGCAATTTAATTACTCCCAAATATTTCTCTTTTAAGGTTTGATATCTTACAAAGTTATGTTGTCTTTACTATTTATGAATGGAAACACAATTAAAAGAATAAAATGCAAAAGAAAATTAAAAGAATAAAATGCAAGAGAAAATTAAAAGAATGAATCATGACTTGCTGTAATTGGTTGACCGGTAAACAGTAACCGGTCGCCCACTTGCATGTACGTGGTCGACCTGTTAAAAGTTGTTGGTTGACCTGCATTAATCGGTCGACCAGTTGTTGTCAACAGGTCGGCCGTTGACTGCAGTCGGTCAACCTATTGCAAGCAATCAATCGATCGGCTGCTTAGTAACAACAGTTGGTCGACCAGTTGCTTGCAACAGGTCGACCGACTGCAGTCAACGGTTGACCTATTGACAGCAATCGGTCAACCGGTTAATGCAAGTCGACTGACAACTTTTAACAGGTCGACCACATACATACAAGCAGTTGACTGGTTACTATTTACCAGTCGACCAAGTGCAGTAAGTCGACTGCTTACATGTAACCGGTCGACCTGCTGCAGGCAAGCCCAATTCCAAAAAATAAAATACATTCTTTACAACTATACAAAAGTTGTTCAGGAAATACTAGCATCTTCAACAAATATGTATACTAATTCATATTAATAATATCTTACATATATCCTACTAACACTGTCATCTAATATAAAAATACCCAAAAAGTACCATTCATCAGTTACATCACATGTGTTCCACAAAAAAAAACAATCAAATATTATATAACACATGTTCCTTGATGACACAACTAGATGACATTTCTGATCCACGAAGCCTTCAGTTCATCAGGTATGGATGGTAGCTGAACCAACAAATAAGGATCTCTTCCAATCACTATATTAGCTTGAAGTATTTCTGCTTCAATGAGCCCATTGACATTCACCAAATTTCCAAACAGGCTTGCTCTTCTTTCCAGTATTCCTTTCTATCAGATTTAGTTTACCAGTCAACTTATCAAGTGATGTGGCTATGCTAGTGGTCGCCTATTGGATGAAATCACGAAATTCAGTTGAGCCAGAAACTTGATCCTCGCCATTTCTTCTCCTCCTCTTTTTAGAACCATGTAAGGCCTCAAACATTCCAACAGTCTCAGAGTGATATTGAGTCTCATCAGGTATGGACTCTGGTGGCTGTTGTTCTTCGATTGGAATGGTGTGCTCATCCATTGCACATTGGTTTTCCACCTTTTGTGTGATATAGACATAAGTTTGTGAATCTTGTCCAGTTGCATGGTCCTTCCCAAAAACGATGCACAATCGTTCGTATAATGGAAAGGATTTGTTCCTCCAAAGTGCCTTGCTCTTATTTGACTGCATAAGAAACAAATGCAAATAATTATAAAGAATACATGTTGCAACTTTACACAACAATCAGGTACAAAAACATAGGCATAAGGAAACGCACTTATAAATAGGTATCCCATACAGACGGCTCAGCTACGACGCACTTTGTAACAAGGTCCCATCCGAACCCACTTATGTTTGGTGCATGAAGCAGATCATAGACAGCTTGTCAACTGGCCTTCAGTGTCTTTATTCGGGATAGTATATGGGGGTTACCCCGAAGGTCGTGGCCAAGGGCCTTCTCAACAAGTTTTTTCTCCAATATTTGCAAGTACCCTATTTGAAAAGTTTTCTCACAACGATACAACTCTCTAGCCAGTTTGAGCTCCACAAGTGAGTCGACCAATATTTCATCCTTCTCAAGTGTCTAGTGATGTGTCATGCTATTAGTCAACAGATAACATAACATTATGAGTAATTATATGCAAATAATAATTATCAAGCTACTCAAGTAATTGTCAATCCAACTAATAAACTATCAAACGTCTAGATATACAAAACGCTAAATGTGTCCATACAATAAGATCACAACACTGCAATGTTAAACTACAATGATCAAATTCTCAAAACTATGAAGGTTCTCATCTACGCCTATTCCTAAACTAGAGATACATGTCATTTGCTAGGTCATCTCTCCACTAACTCTATGCATCTGTTGGCTCAATTATACTCAGTTCCTCTTCATCGGCATCTTCTTCTGTTTCTTCTACTTCTATTCCTTCTGGTTCTTCAAATGGATCCATGCTGTTCTCCTACATTATGAGATTGTGGAGTAGGCAGCAAGCAATTATAATCCGGTTATGCGTTCTAACCGGATAAAAGGATGGGCTCCTAAGTATAGCCCACCGCCCTTTCAACAAACCAAAGCATCTCTCGATCACGTTATGTGCAGATGAGTCTTTCATGTTAAAGAACTCGCAAGGGTTTGTCGGTTGAGCACCCCGTCTCCACTCACTTAGGTGATATCTCTGTCCTCGATAAGGTGCTAAAAAACCTTTGCAATTAGTGTATCCTGTGTCAACCAGATAATAGCACCCTACACAAGCAATATTCCACAAGTCAATCCTTAAATATGGCGAGAATATTATTTTCACTCAAATTCCAATACTCACTCGATAGAACTCGAAGCCCATGTGGTCAGGATACCGCATCACGTAAAACTCGACTATCAGCTGCAAACCCCTCCGACTGTAATACCCCCAATAATTTGTATAATATTTAAAATCTATTTTGAAGTTTAGTGAAAAATTTAATTACGTGGAAAATGTTCTTTTTGAATTAGTAAAGAAAATCTGGGAATAGAAATTTTAATTTTTAATTTAGGAAATTTTTACAAATTCTCAAGGACTTAAGTGAACAAATCTTATAAGCTAAGGTGGCTATAAGCGATTTTATCGAAAAAGAAATTGGTGGGCCCACACGTACAATTATTAGTTTCTCTTCTCCTTCTTCCTCCCGAGACTCCACTTCTTCTTCATCTATCATTTCCATCTCCTTCAATCCTTCTTTAAGTTTTTCCGGTGATCTGATATTTTCTAACCATACTTCCGATTCTTAGGAGTTCTAGAGGCAAAGAGGTAAGTTTTATCTGTTATATTTCTCTTTTTCTCCATTTTCGGACCTATGGAAGAAAATTAAGATTTTGAGTTTTAATGGATGAATTTAAGTGTGGATGTTAATTTAAAACATTCCTAGGTGGTTTATAATGTTATTAGAACAAGAAATTTGGAGAAAACTAGGAGAAATTCGTAGAATTTGGATATTTGAAAAAAGTTAGTGTTTTTGATGAAAATTTGAGATTTGAGCTTGGATTGTTGGTAAAAATTGGGGATTTTTGTGTTAAAACACTCATTAGACATTAAGGATGAAAACCCATGGAAGAAATCAAAAGAAATGTTGTTTTAGATATGATTTTAGAATTTTTGGATGAAGAACATGAAGAACGTCATTGTTCATTCTGGAAATTTTCTAGAAATTTTTCAGAAAATACTGTTCACCGAAAAAAAATTTTAGATTTTCTCGTTACTGTAGCATTGACTCAGTCAACGTTGCTGTAGCATTGACTTAGCCAACGACACTGTAGCTGTGTTGACCGTTGACCGTTGACCGTTACTGTAGTATCAATTTTTTTTATATCGTTGAAAAGCTATTTGAGTCTAGTTTCTAATGGTATAAGTTTCATCTGGATATTCATTACCAGTTAGGAGTTATGATTTGAGAAGTAAGTGAAGGTCGAGAATAGTGGTAGGAAATTTCTTTATTTCGTAACCCTGATGGTTTTTATCTTGTTACAATAAGAATGGTCAAAGCGCAAGGTGGGAGTGCCGAAAGCGTGAAATCCAAGTGAGTGAGTTAATACTTGCTATGATTAAATATCTTTGTTATTGACTTTTTGCATCATAGTGAAAATATGTTGTATATCCAAATTTGAAGAGAATGATGTAGGACAATAAGACATAAACAATTGTGGAACTTTCCTGGTGATGTATATAATTATATTTTCTTATTTTCTCATGAATTGAGGTTATATGATGGATTATGAATGGCATGTGAACTGAGATGAAATGTGTCATACTCTGATTGTTGAGTTCATTCATACGCGGATAGTTGAAGTATGTTATTGTTGAATAATTGTTCTATATTATGGGTTATGTTGTATACATGTTATGTTGCTGGAACCATATTGATTATGTTATGACTTGAAAATGACTGAGTTGTGTATGTGGCTCATGATTATGATTGACAATGCTCTTAGATGTGATTGTGATTGTGTTTGACTAGAAAGGAAATGCATAGCTGTGCACCCCATGAAGAAATCTATGTGAAGCTATAAGGGTGGAGAATATGAATGGAGCGATAAGGGTGGATGCAGCGGGGGCCGCGGGCAACGATCCAGAGGTACCCTGGACGACTCGGTTGGTATGGGAAATGTGTGAAATTGATTTCACTATTTGCTGTTGTGAATTATTTGAATTATGTTGAAATGTATTTGATTTACTTGGATATTGTTGTGAAGTATTATGAATTATATTATATTATATTATGATTGATTATGTATGATTGCTGCATGTTATCATTATAATGCATGATATTTTTTTTGTCATAGTGTTGTGTTGTCTGCTCACTGGGCACGTGGTTTGCTCATACCCCTCTTATTAACATTTTTTTCAGAGTTGACAGTTGAAGGTAAATATCTATACAAAGAGTTATAGATCCTTAGCCCATGATTACCTTTTCATTTGTTCAAAGTAAAGGTATAATGTTTAGGTCTTATTATAAGTTGTATAAATCTAGAAAATCTCTGTAATCGGGTAGGTTCATTCAGTGATGTAATGTGAATAACTGTAGTGTGTATAGAGAACTCGGTTTAGCCGTATTTTCTTATCTTTTGTGAAAAGATGAATAATTCTCTTATTTTAATTCTTAAATTATGTAATTTAGATTAATTGTATTTAAAAGAATGGTATGATGCTTAAGAGAAAGATAAGCTTACGGAGGTGAAATGAAATTCACTTTTTGTGCCGGTCACATGCTCAGATTTTGGGACGTGACACCAACCCAGGCAAGACAAATATGAATTGACCATCTTGAGAGCAAACGCCTAGAACATTGGTTGTAAAATCCTCTTTCCGATTTCTATACCGTGGTTGGTTCTCTACTGGAACTTGTAATCTTATGTGTCCCATCAAGGGCACCAACGCAATTCTACACAATCACCACAATGACTAACTTGCAATCACATATAAAGTAATCGTGAAAAAAACTCAAAACAGACAAGTACCTTAAACAATTTCTATCTGGGATCTACTGAAGTTGCAGGCACCGGCTCAGGGGTCTTGAACAGAACTCTGCCTAAACGCATCATCAAGGTAAGCACCTTATTGAAATGCCTACTGACACTCTCGCCTAATCTCTTAAATTGTTGTTGGATAACTCTATTTTTTACATGATGAGACAAGATATATGCAAATATAGACACTTGTTCATCTACTATCATATTTGGCTTCAGACCTCCTATAGCATCAAGAATCAAGCAGAACCTATCTAGTGTTGACCTAGTCATCCTAGTTAAGCTAAAGTAAGCTACATCACTACTATAGATCAAGCCCCTCAAGTGAGCTCTATGTGCGTGAAAGTCAACAGTATACGAATTTTTACCGATCTGCTGCCTACCAATAGCTTGAACAGAGTATTATTTACAAATAGTGAGGATCATATAAACCCACCAAAATACAACTAAACCAACAACTTTCGCAATTATCTTCCTTCTCAAGTCATAAATAATTGTAACAGGTTGCAATCATAAGACAATTTCTAATCCATATGGTTTCAACTCAAAATAGAGTCATCAATATATTACATGTATGTAATAAAGTCAAAAATAAACAACAAAATACTCAAGATACAAAAATTCACCACAGTATACGACAGTGTCTTTTTTGTAGTCTGCTGACTAATGAAACGAACATAAGAAGGCTTGCAATTTTAGGCATGTAAATATCACTAAATATTTATTCTATCATATGGACATCATTGTGGCTAAATTGTATCTTTCACAGTTACATGGCTTGGACTATTGGAGGTTTTTATTAGATGCTTGAAAGCACTTTCTTAACTTGTTATGAGGAGAAGAGTACACAGAAAACCAATTCCCTACGACCACAACAGTCTATTAGCAAGAGAGCTAAGAAGGAAAAGAAAGCTTATTGACAGATGAACTAGATAGAGCAATGACCGACATGCACGAAGGAGATATAGCAGACGATCGAGGATCTCACCAATGCCAGACAACCTCAGACGGCAACACAAATGCAAATTTGTTTGGAGTCACACAATGTCCACCACAATACACAACCCATCCACGATAAATGTGAACCAACGACTTAACTAGGGCACAAGTAAAGGGCAATCTAGGCATTACAATGAACAGATAAGGGCAAATGGGTAAAGACGCATATGCATTCCATCAAATGACTGGTTTTTCCATCGATGAGGCGAGGGAAAAAAAATAGGTGCATTCGACTGAAGAAAGAATTCTCGCCTCCATTACCATCTTCTACAGTACAACATACCAAATGCATGAAAAAGTATACAGTACTGGAATAGAGTCTTCTTTTCCAACATTAACGAAGCTACCAAACGACCCCTAGAAGTTCAATGTATGCAAGGCTAGAAGTGATTGAAAGACGCTGAGACTGGCAGCACACCTGTAACAGAGTTTGTGTGGGAGCTTAGCAAAATCGATGGAGAAACTCCTTGTCCTTGGTAAGCTTCTGAAGGAGGTTCAAAAACATAAATGAATTTGTGAAGTTATAATTCCAGTACTTACTGTTTCAAAAGGCTAGGAAGGAAGACGGAGATAATGAGATTAACCCAAGGGAAAGTTTCATGATTATCTCTTATTATTATTATTATTATTATTATTATTATTATTATTATTATTATTAATCTTTCTTCTAGGACAATGGTCACCCACACGTTTTTTTTTTCAACCAATGAACCAATCAACCGGCCAATTTTTTCAATTTAAAACCTGTTCAACCAATTTTGTATCTATTTACACCCAAATAACTCGACCGAATCAAACCCTAGAACGGCTTCCAATTCGACCAATTAAACCAGATGCACATTAGATTGACAATGAACATGATGGAACTAGGAATTAAAGTTCCAAGACCATCATTCTACTTGATTCAATTTAGAGTAAATTAATGATTTAGTTTTTAAAAAATTATAATTATTTTAATTTGATCTTTAAAATATTAAATGCATCTTTTTATTTTCTGAAAGATTATATTTATTTTAATTTAGTCTTTTTTATTGTTAAATCGAAATCTATTGTTATCAAATTTTAATTTTTACATTATCAAAAATCACTTTTATAAATAAAGAGATAAAATTAAAACAAATATAATATTTTAAAAATTAAATTAAATTACTTTATCTTTAAAGTAATTAAAAAAATATAATCTTTCAATATCTTAATCAGTAATATTTAGTTAATCAAAGGTCCAAGAATCCCTGTATATGACCTTGGTTATTCAGTTTGACAAGTCAACTTTCAAACTCATGGACTGACAGAAGATGCTATTCTTTAAGCCGAACTTAAGAGATAGGCACGAATTCAAGATAAGGGAATCCATATGGTCGGTCTAACAATTCCAACAGAACTTTGAAAAGAAGCTCAGTTTCCCACATAATTTCAAATGTTGTGCCTTCTTGTCTTCGTTGCCGTATCGATCTTGTTCATGGCTTAGCTTCATTCTTCAAAGAATATCCTAAGCAGCTAGAGCTAGAAGTACACAACACACTTTGATTAACCTTTTATTGCAATTGAAAATTTAAAATAGTCAAATTTTACGCAAGGGACTCTAGAATATATATTCCGTGATCAACTAACATAGCGGTATAATAGTGCAATAAACAATTGTGGCGAACAATTTGCCGAGAAGAAGACAAAAACTATGAAAAATAGACTTTGTGTGTCCCATCACTCTTTCAAACGCGTGCCCTCTCTGACCTTCTTGCTGCTAGACAAGTGGAGGGCATAAACCAATGATCTCGAACTTTCTGTTATTGTGCTATACTGACGCCACGTATGCTTCTTCATCATGCTCCTAACACGTGGACTTGTGGGGTTGGCCTCCCTCTTCTTCCCAGCCTCTTATATATACCCCCGTATCCCCGTTTTCATTTCACGTTTTCATCACAGACAGCTAGAAGCAAAGAATAGAAAATTCAAGTGCCTAACCATGAATGGGTATTTGTGTCAAGCTAACACGCACAGCCCCTGTTCGTCTCTTGCTTCTTTCAGAACCCACCACAACCACCCTTTGGTTCCGTGTCAGAGCTTCAAACCCTGTAAGGTGAATGTAAGCCATTGTTGGCCAAACCAAGATTGGAGTTCAGTTCAGAGCAGAAAAGATAAAGGACTGCTATTGGCAGTGGAATGTGCGAGTTGGGGTTTAGAGGCAGAGTTGGAAAAAGAACTGGAAGATGAGATGAAGCGGCAGGAAGGGGAAGAAGAGAAGGAGAGGGTTGGAATGGCGAGGTTTAGGCACAAATGTGGAGAGAGGAAGGGTGTGGTGGAGCTGTTGGAGTGTTTAGAGAGGGAGGCGATAATGGGTGAAGATGTGGGAAAAGAGCCTGTGGATTATAACAGAAGAGCTCAGATATTTGATAGGAGCTCCACAGTGTTCCAAGCTCTAAGGGAACTCAATGGTGATGCTCTTAAGAATCAAAGAGACCTCGACATGCATTAAAATCAGACATGAGTCATCGAGGCTTTGAGGACCAGCAATACAAATAAATCTTATTTCAAAAAAAAAAACACCGAAAGATGATACAGAGGAAAATTACAATTTCTCGATAGAAGGAGAGGAGATTAGAAGTTGAGCAATACCTGGATCAGATACAGGCTCCGGTGGTGGCAGCGACGCCCTACATGGCGGCGGCTTTAACGTCAGTGGATTGGACACGAAGCTTCAAAGCTAAACTGGCCATTTCCGAAATCTCGAGTCTCTGCGATGAAGGAACCCTAGCATTGCAGTTAATTCGGAAAGGTGAGAGAACTATTTTAGTTTTTGACTCCCGTAGGAGCCATCCAGGATTTTGATATGGAGTTATATTACATGATTAAATATGGACCGTCAGATCTTCGTTGAGTGAAGGACGTGATCTTCTGTACCGTCTTTTAGCAATGTCTTCCAGTTAGCCAATAATAAGGCGCCATGTCAAAATTGACTTTTATTGTGTCAATTAGTTCATTTATATCAGAAATTTTTGCCTTAAGCTCACTGGCTCAGAACTTCCAATTTGACCGAATAAATTTATGATTAAATTATAATTATTATTTTAATTCTCAAAAATTACAATTATTTTAATTTAACTTTTTACAATCAAATTTTTCATTTTAATTTTCAAAAACTTGTATTTATCTAAATTTGATTTTTTAATTTTTTTTAAAGTAATTTTTCATAATAAAAATTTTCAGATGTAATACTAATAACAGTAAAATTTAACATTTAACAATAAAAATGATTAAATTAAAATAAATATAATGTAATTGAAACATTTATTTTTTTTAGAATCGACAACTCTAATTTTTAAGATTAAATCAGTAACTTATATTAAATTTATTTGTGCTACTATTATTCCTGGAAAAAGAAAATAATAATCGGGTTTTTTGTACTATATTTTAAGAATTTAGATCTTCTAGGTCCTAAAGAAAATAGTATCTTTTAAGATTAGATTTAGATTATTGGATGACTAATTTTATGTTTTTTCTCTTTTTTAATAAAATACATGATATTTTTTTGAAAAATAAAAATATATAAAATTGAACTTATTAAAAAAAATTTATGCAATTTTAAAAAAAATAAAAAAAAAAGTGAAAAGTAAAGTTAATCTGATCTTGGAAAATGGATCCGAATTCGTATTTTAGTAATGGGACACTAAATTCCTTTTCAGTGGTCTAAATATTCCAAAACAATATGTAAAAATGACACCAAAAGAAATTCCATCCCTCAAAAATAACACAAGGAAAAATTATTCATAAATTTTGTTTAACCTTTATTTTTAAAACAAAAAGTAACAGTTAATTAGTAAACCTCCTTTGTACTGTTAAAATATATGAAGATTTAAATCCCAATCATGTCTTCACATTGCCACATTCCCCGTTACAGTTGAATTACATCATTAAATCCTCTACAATCTTCGAAGTAACTATGCAATCGTAATTTTACTTGTTGAGGATTTAACATAGCTGCACTTCAAGTTTTGATTAATTCCTATTTACACAGGAAGGAAAAAAAAAAAAGAGCCAATAGTTAATTTTTCAAAACAACACATAAAGTCAACAAGAAAGTCAGGACCAAAAGAAAACAAGACAACAGAGACAAATTTGAAGGCTCTTTCCCTAGGAAACCAGATAGAAAATAAACAATCGAAATAACATAGTGAAGTTTACGTAGGAAATTAGGAGGGATCAGCTGCAACACAGCATAGAATGTCAAAAAGTGAGCCTTCTCTAGGCTCAAAACAACCAATTGTTCCTATGACAAAAAAATCACACCTAAACGTACATACATCTATAAGATCACACCATGCCCTTTGCAGGACAAGAAGAGATCACCAAACATCGGTTCGAAGCAGGCATGAAAACTAATCTCCAGTTTTTTTCTGTCTGACAAGTTAAAGTGAACGTGAAAGCTGGTTAGGTTTTCTACTGCTACCATTGGGTTCACTGGTTGGCCGGCGACCCTTGTCCGGACCACCTATGATTCCCCATCTCTCGAATTGTCTTTGCCGGGCTCGAGCCCTCTCCTTCTCTTCCTCTGATTTCTGTGCAAAACAGTGAGGGCAGGAAACTCCGTATTCAAATTCTGGAGCTTCCATCTCAGCATCACTCACAGGCTGCTTACAACCATAGCAGAGCTTGAAATTTCCTTGCACCAGACCATGGTCCACGGAGACTCGCTTGTCGAACACAAAGCACTCACCCTGCCAGAGGCTCTCTGTTTTGGGGACTACCTCAAGATATTTCAGAATTCCACCTTCCAAGTGAAAAACCTAGGAAATTTCAAAACGGAAATATGGTAATAATTATATAGTATGACAACAAAATAATGCATTAGGAAAATAATATTAAATCAAGCAGAGACATTTCTGCATATGTTCAGAAGAAGGTGGATATTTGGATCACTTGAAAAATTGAATGACTGGTGTGGTAAAAAGAACTAAACGGACCAAAAGCACTAATTTCCTGTTTTTAGATGTTTTTGTATTTCAGAAAGTACACATCATACTGACTGAAAGACAACAGGCAGGTTAAAATTATTTGAAAC
Organism: Biancaea sappan; assembly: GCA_037074585.1. Lineage (NCBI taxonomy): Eukaryota > Viridiplantae > Streptophyta > Magnoliopsida > Fabales > Fabaceae > Biancaea > Biancaea sappan. Next base: position 33,133,065 of record CM073494.1, on the reverse strand, counting down.
GGTCCGAGAATTTGAATAAATATATTGCTACATAATAGAGTTTTTATGTAACAAACTAATTATCAGTCTTCTTCGATTTGAGTTGCAAAATGCTGACCATAGGCAAAAGATACGATGCTTTATTTTAAGCATAGATATAAATTAAACAAGTCTTCAAAGGTAATGGCGACTAACAAGCAGGGTTCTTCGATTCTTTCCTTTCAAGTATTTTATAGGTTATAGCATTGGCATCAAGCTCCAAACTAATAAGTCAGCCCAGTGATATTAAATAAATATAAACTATCTCCTCATGTAATATCATGACCAAGAAATATTTAACATCTAATGTTATTTCGCAAATAAATTATTTTGAATTGTAAATCAGAAATTAAGGGAAGAATCACCTCTCTGAAACCTTTCCTGAGTAGTAGACTTGTAGCTTTCTCACATCGAATACCTCCAGTGCAATACATTGCAACACGTGGCATTTCTTGTTCTGGATTCTCCGTTTCCTTTTCAGCACTGTTAAGCTGGAAATGATCCTCCACCCAAGATGGGAATTCACGAAATGACGTTGTACATGGATCAACTGCTCCTTTAAACTTCCCTATTCTGGTTTCATAGTCATTCCGCACATCAATCACCACCTAAACATTTCCATGTAGATAGGTGAAAATTTTGTACGGCTAGTAAATACAGCAGCACCTTTACCATGTCTACCCCATTCCCAGCATGCTGTGTGTGATATTAGCTATTCTACTTCCCTATCATGTTCATATAACATGAATTATCTACATTTTTATTCAACTGCACTGGACGTACAAGATTTGCAAACCATCTATACCAGTGGTAATCAAATAGGCACAACCAGGTGACAGCAAAACATCTACATGTTTCTCAACCAATTTCTTTTTCTCCCTGAGATATAAGATCCATGGGAAGAAACGCCAAAAAGGATATACTTGGACCATGCATTCAGAAAGCAAACAAACTACAGTGCCTAACAACTAAGAAAAGAAAGAGAGAGAGAGAAAAGTTCACTCCATTCACCCAGAGTTGCTACCCACAATGATGCAAACGATGACTAGACAACCCAAAAGTTTCAACCTTTTATAGAGTTTGAAAGATGACAAGAATACCTCTCCTTTTTGATAGAATAACTTGTAGAGAAGTTGCAGAGCTAATACTTCTATACTTGTTGAATGGATTAAGAATTCAAAAGCTAATCAGAGATACAAAAGAAAATTGGCTGTGTTTATTTGATACATGTTTCTTCATAGTGGCAGTCAAACAAATCAGAATGCAAATACTAGGAGCAACCTAAATATTCTGTGTATTTAAGAATCCAAAACAATTTAGGAAAATATACATATTCGATAAAAAGCAAGGACACTTCAAAAAAAGAGCTGTGTGCCAACACTCACTGAACACTCGAATTAGACTATATGCAACACTTTAAATTTCATGTAGACACTTCAAATTTTGTCATATAACTATGTTTCTGTCAATTCGTATCCCATGTCCATGCTTCTTAGGATAATAAGTTCCTCCACCTTATGAGGTTATGTAAAAGACAGGGCTAAGACAGAAGAAGAAGAAGAAGAAGAAGAAGAATACAAAGTATGATGCTCACTGTATCTGGATCACTAATCAAAGCATTCCAATCTCTTGGGCCAACATACTTCCCAACCCTTTCAATAGGTGATACAGTAGGCATCCCAAGTGTAACAATCTGCCAGCACCAAACAAAAACAAACAGAATAAGGACCAAAAGCAGATACAAATGGTAAGATACCGAAAGTTCAGAGATTCTTAGTAAATCCCTATTTTATGAATTTTTTCATTCTTTTGGCATTGTGAATGCTGACCTCCTTCTTCAACTTAACCCTCACATGATCCCATCGAAAGGGTGCATCTTCCCCTGCAGCAAGAGGAGAACTGGCACTATGTCCATGATGAATAGCTTCTTCCTCAGGACTCACAGGTGATTCCACTTGTCTTAGCCCTTTCAGACGGTTATCACTTTGTATAAATGAAAGAACTTTCTCCACCGACTCCCTAGTGCCACATATGCTGCCATTGATTCCTTCAGGCGCAAGGATGATACCACCTGAAACACGCTGAATAGGATCAGGTTGGTGAGGCACACGAATTGGTTTGAAGTCCTAGCAGGCTAATAAAAAATCTCAATATATTACCATTCATATAACTTACTGTGAGAGAAAAAAACGCTATTCAATATATTGTTGTCTTTGTAATTAGTAGTGTAAGCCAGCAAGAATGAAATTTATAACATCAAAAAGACAAAAAGGCAATAATTCCAATCACTAGTATATTCTTGGGTGGTCATATTTTCCAATTCATATTTTTAGGTTAGGCCAAAAATATCCTTTGCAAATGGAAAACGTGAATGGGTGTCAGAAGCAGTGATGATTGAGCTGTCAAAAATCCATATTTAGCAGAGGCGTATTCAAAATGTATAATAAGCATGACCGGAGACAACATTATCCGGATAACTGATTCTCGCCACATGAATGAACAGCATACTGCATTTGCCTATTGGTTGAGTCCAACAAATTTTCGGGGCATAAAATGATACCGAATAAGATGCAATGGCTGCATCAAGACAAGAAGAACAAGAAATAGATAATAACGAAGTATTGCGAACAACCCGAATCCTAGTAGACCTTGAACTTCCAAAAATAAAAACAAGGGTCCATAGGCATTATAAGCTGAGAAGAAGAAGTACCAGTGCTTCACAAAGTTCCTTCAAGGGTTTGCGCAAGTGAGCGTGGTCAGGGAAATCCGCGAACTTGTAGAAGGAGACAACCACAAGAGACTGAGGATCATCGAATTCGGGTTCTGAGTTTTCCATTTCGGGTATTCCGGATATGGGAACGGGGCTACTGACCCCAGAACAGCATCTTGAAAGCATCATTCTTTGAGGACTATCCTGAGAGTTTGAAAACAGAGGAGGAGGAAGATAAGGGAGAGAAGTCTTGGGATTCGGAGAAGACGATCTAAGGAAGGAGGGTAGCCTACTTTCACAGGCGGCGGAAGACGACGGCGACGACGGTGATAACATCGTGAGAGTGAGCAATGGATGTGTCCTGCCTCTAAGCATGGGGGCCGTGTCTGGATATCGCAGCATTTAGACGGCGCCAGTTGGTATGGAAATCAGGGGACGCCAGAATTACTGTTATACCCTTGACATTGTTTCAAGCTAGTCTACTTGGCCATATTTGTGTGGTTGGTTTGGTTCGAAGATGGATAACGGGTTCATATTGAACTGAACCCATTGTGACTGAATTGGGCCTGTCTTAACCCGTCGAGACACTGGCCCGGTCCCTTTACCCGTTAATACTAAATGGGCTCATGTTTCATTTTCTTTTCGGGAAGAAATGGAAAAGGGAAAATAATAAAAAGCGAGAGGAGTTTCTCGCTCAACTTTATGTATTAACAATAATTTAATTAGTAACTTACACTCCTATCTTCTCCAAATTTTTAAAAGGTTAAAATATGATTTAGTCTCTATAATTTTATTCAACATTAAATTTAATTTTTATAATTTTAAAATTTTGAATTTAATCCTTGTAATTTCTAAAATTATTAATGATAATTTCTAATGTTAGTCAACCATTATATATGTGTATATGGCGTTGACTATGATTTTTTATTCGTCATCTAAATCCACATCATATATCACATTATTCATACTCAGCTGTCATGTTATTCCTAATCATCATTTAAAAAAAAATTATGGTTATTATATACACTTTAAGCAGGATCTCTCTATATTATTCACTCATCTAAAGTTATTAAAAATAGGGAAAAAAAACTCAACAGCATTAATGTTTAAATTGATTTAAGTTGTTCTCTCTCTCTCAGGATCTCTCTATATTATTCACTCATCTAAAGTTATTAAAAATAGGGAAAAAAAACTCAACAGCATTAATGTTTAAATTGATTTAAGTTGTTCTCTCTCTCTCTCTCTCTCTCTCTCTCTCTCTCTCTCTCTCTCTCTCTCTCTCTCTCTCTCTCTCTCTCTCTCTCTCTCTCTCTCACACACACACACACATCTAAAATTGATTAAATACTGGAAAAAAAATCTTAAGGGTGTTAATGTCTAAATTAAGTACTAATTGATTTAAGTAGTATTATGAATAAAAAAATAGAAGGGGAGAGAGAGAGAGATATAGATCCTGCTTATACTATATATAATAATAAGAAAAAAATTTAAAAATAATGATTAGGCATGACATGATGGGTAAATAGAACTATACATAATAATAAAGAAAAAAATTTTAAAAATGATGATTAGGCGTGATGTAAGTGGTGAGTAGAACTGACGTAGTATTTGATGTGAAATTAAATATTAAGTTGATAGTCGTTGTCAACGCTATATATGCGTATATAATGATTGACTAATTGTTGATTAATACAATGAACCATGTTTAGTGATTTTGAAAACGATATGAACTAAATTCAAGAATTTTAAACTATAAAATTCAATATTGGGTGAAATTATAAGAATCAGAAATATATTTTAACCCTTTTAAAATTACTTTCTCTTCCCCTTCAATTTTTGAAATATATACTCACATTCCTTAATTATAACTATAAAATTGTTATATTTTATTTCAATTTTATATTTTTTATTTAAAAAATATATTATAATCTGTTTTTATATTTAGTACCATAATACCTTGTTTGTCTAATATACCATGTATTGACCCAAATATATATTTGATATTTTAAAAAAAAACATAATACTGGTGACATAAAACTAATAACAAAAAATTCTATCACAATATGTAAAATTTAATGCTTTTAAATTAATAAAACAAATTTTAATTAAAAAATATATCGCATTAGGTTATTACATGTCTAAATAGAACATATAATAATAACGCAACGATAAAGTTAGACTAACTAATATTTAGATAGTATAGTGTTGTAAAAAATAAATTTATTGTAAAACTAGTATTTTGGTCCTTTACTTTTATTTTAAATTTCATTTTGGTCCTCTACATTTCATATGTGTTTCAAATTCATCTTCAATGTTGCAAATTCACACTATTCTAGTTCTTTTCAGTTAAAATTATTAATTATTTTAACAAAATTAACACCTTGTACCACTTTATTTTGTATTGAGTCAATGTCAAAACATGTTTGTTAGCATAAGAATGATAAAGTGTTTAACTTTGTTAAAGTGGCTAGTGATTTCGATAAAAAAAAATTGAAACAATGTAATTTGCAGCGTAAAAAATTAACATGAAACATTTAAAACATAAAACACTAAAATAAAGAACCAAAACATCATTTTTACTAAACTTTATAATCCACAAGATATTTATTAAAAGCTGATGGAGGAATTTCTGCAGGGATATTCTTGAAAAACAGCATGGAAGAGTAGGTACAATGATATAAAAAAAATTAAAATTTGTACCATTAAATTTTAATTTTAGCGATTTAAATAAAAGTAAGTATTATATTTATTTTTATAAAATAAACACCGAATCTCAAGTCGATAAATTGGCCTTCTCGAACATCTTTATTACAAGTTGTATTTAGTAATCCACTGTCCAACTAGCTTGTCATTTATTTTCGAAAATATAGCCCTTTTTTATTTTCCACAAAATTTGTTTCATTTATCAAAATATACAAATCTTGGCAACTTTGCCATTATTTGTGCAAGTACTCGCAACTTATATGGGATATGACTCACCCTATTCCCCCTTTCCCTTTCCTCACTCTTATATCTTCTCTCTCGTTTTTCAGTGCGCATTTGGTTCACCTTTTTCCTCAATTAGAAGGTGGAATTCTAGTGTGTTCTGTCTCCTTCCCACATTTGGTTCGTAAAGTCTGATAGAAAGTAACTTTCCATTGTAGAAAAAAAAAATTGAGCTCTTTTCTCATTTTTTCAGGCCCCTTTCCTTTACCTTTTTTTATTGAAAAACTACGTCTTTACTATAAAAAACACATGAATTTACATGGATTTGCTCAACTATGACTTGGATTTTCCAAAAAGTCTCTGTGTATTATGGATGTCATTGTCTCCTTCGTTGTGCATATTGTGTATGTTTTGTAACTTCTTCGAAGACTTTTGTCCGTCTTTGGTTTATCTCTATTCTCATCTATCTCTACTTCATCGTCTCCATCTTCATTCTTGTTTGTGGGTTAAGGCAAGTCAATTTTCTTTTGCATCGTCTTTGTCTTCAAAGGAGATGGAAGCTTTCAAAGGTGAACGAGCTCGTCTTCATTCTTGTCTATCTCTGCTTTATAGTCTTCATCTTCATTATTGTTTGTGAGCTAAGGCAATTCAATTTTTTTGGCGTCGTCTTCATCTTCAAAGAAGATGGAGGCTTTCAAAGGGGACGAGTCTGTCAGAGTAGGCTTTTTGAAACTAGGAAATCTTTGGTGAGAAGGTAGAAAAGGGAAGAGACTACCGTGAGAGAGACGTCGGAAGAGCATAACTTTGATGCTAGAACAAAAAGAAAAAGACAAAGACGATGAAAGAGCATAACAAAGACATTGGAAGGGCAAAACTTTAAGGGAGGAGATAGAGAGAACAACTAAGAGGGAGAATTGAGGGAGAAGACAGAGAATGATTAAGAGAGAGGGATATTAGACACTTCTGGATGGAGTGAGACGCAAAAAATGAGAATAGATGTTTCTGGATAGAAAATAGACACAATAATTTCTTTTTTTTCTTTTAAAGACAATTTTAAATTAGGGATAATTTAGTAAAATTATTTATATATTTATTTTCTTTTCTATTAGAAAATACATATCAAATAAATTTTTTTTTGTTTCTTTTTCTATCTCATACTAAATAATTTTTTTTTATTCCCTTTTTTTTTTCTTTTTTTTTTCTTTTTTATTCATATTCTTTCCTGTGAACCAAACCACACTAAGTGTCAAATCTAATTATTTGTTGGCTTGAACGTCAAACTAAGGTTACCTTTTGTCCATGTATATCATTATTATTTATTTATTTATTTTATTTTGGAAGATACGATTCGTGTTTATTAAAATCTGGTTATACATTATGTTCTGGCTTTTTTTTTAATTAAATTACTAATATCTAAAAATTTAGTAGACTTTTAGTATCAGCTGGGTCTAACTACAAAAGAAATTTGTATTTACAATTATAAAATATTACTTTTTAATTAACGACATTCCTGTGCTTTTATATAATACGGAATTCAATAATTATTAATTGAAAACTATATCATTAAATAAATCCAATCTGTTAAAGAGACAACTATTTTCGCTTTCATTACAATAAAAATAATATTAATTACACTTTCTTGTGTCTCGAAATATTGCTTATTAGCAGAAATTAATTGGCTTTCCTCTTAATATAATAAAACAAATGTTAAATGTAATTAAATTTATGGTTAATCAATATTTTTATACAACACGTGCCTTAACATCAACTACCAATCTACATACTTCTATAAAAGCTTTCCATTTTCTTTCTCTTGGAAATCCCTTGCTATCGATCTTAGCGAGGTATCAAAGAGCATTTAGCAAAGGGAATATCACTCGCTCAATTTTCATGGCTAATTAGTGACAATGGCAACAATTTATATCTCTCGCTAATTAAAATTTCTCACTAGAAAGTTAGCGAGAGAAACTCCTTCACTTGTTAGACTTTATTTTCTCAAAATAGAATTAAGCAATTTCCCTTGCTGATTAGCTATGGATTAGAATCAATGATTAGCGCAGAATAATCCTCGCTAATTTTGCTTTAATCCCTCACTAATTTTAGTTCTCATTTTTATAAATCCCTCTCTGATCCTCGGTTAATCCTTCGATGTCTATATTAATCACAGCCAAAAGTTTATTTAACATAATGTAAATACTAAAAAACTGATAACACTTAAAAAGTTTAGATAATATTAACACAAAAAATAACATTATTGCAATTTATGAAAACATCACAAAGAATAATGAAAAAAATTGCATACTTAAAAAATTGTTGGAGAAGATATATATAGTTAAGAAATGAAAGAGAAAGATGTTGGTTGTGGTCCTTGTGGGGAAGACGACAAAGAAAGATAGAAGTGGACCACGAATTTGACACCTAGAAGTGAAATGGAAGGTAAGAAGTGATAAAGAAAGAGGGGGAAAGAATGCAATGAGAATAGAAATAGGATATTTTAGTAAAATATTTTAACTTAAAAAAATACTTTTAATAAGGATAATTTAAATAATTTTTCACTCTTTCATTTTCCCTCATTCTCTCTCCTTTTTCTCCTTTTTCTTTCACAATATACCAAACGTGCCACCAAAATATGGTGGGATGAAAAGAGAGAGAAAGTCAAAACGAGGAATGGGAAGAGGAAGAAAAAAATGCAGCATTAAGAGGTTTGTATTGAGCTAGTTGATTAAATCAAAAAATCGGTGAATTGGTCAAAAAATCAGTTCGATTTTAACTAATAAATCAATAAGTTTTTAAACCAGTGAAAAAATTGATCGGTTCAATTGGTTCTTTTTTTTAAATTTTTTTATTTTTTTAAATTTTTATTAAATATTATTATATATTTTTACAAAATTTTCAAAAAATTAAATTATTAAAAAAATTAGGATTATTATACATATATAGCTCTAATATATTTAAAATATTTTAATATTTTAATATCTATTATATATATTAATTAAATATTTTAAATATTATTAATTTAACTATGAATTGATCATTGATTCGATTTAATATTTGATCTGATTTTTTAAATTTTATGTTTTAATTTAATTTTCTGATTTTATCCAAAAAAAAATTCATATGTTATTTTTATTGAAATGTCAAATTGTCTACATTTGAAAGTGACACCTAACAATTTATTTAATAGCCAAAATGTTTAAACTTTAAAGAGATGGGAGTGAACGTCAGCGCTGCGTCATGAGGGCAACGTCATGTATATAGCTTCGTAAGTGTTTTTTTTTTTTAATTTTTCTTTTGTTAGAACTTTGCAAGTGATCCAGTTTAACATAATTCCTCTCTTTCCCCACAATTTTCCACTGGAGCGTTTCTCTTTCCTCCCCATCCCATTCTTTTCTCGCAGCCTCCAAAAGCCAAACCAACTTGACAGAAAATGAAAGTTCCCATTTTTAACAAAAATAAATATCCTCCAAACAGATCCTGAAGATATACATACAGTGATGGAACATATGAGTACTGTAGTGTCAGGCAAGAGGAAGAAGATAGTGATGAGTGAGCTCGTGGAGGGTTATCAATCTGCTTCCCGCCTCAGGTTTCTGCTTCAGAGTCCTTTAGGGGTTGATGCCTCTCTCTTATCATCGGCTCATAAACTTGTGGCTAAGATTCATAGATCTTTCACGCACTCTCTTTCTGTTTTGACTTCTCCCCACGACGTCGTTTCCGGCGAGAATGGCTCCCCGGCGGCTGAACCATCTTGCCTTGACCGGAGGTCTCGAGATTCTAGCCAGAGTAGCGAGAATTGTCACCGGCGGCGCCGGTTACCAAGAACCGGAGAGGTTGCTACAAAAGAAGGTCATCTATATACACTCGTGTTTTCTGATCTGTGTTTCAACTTTTAATGTGACTTCTGAGTTCATAGTTCACACCTTTGGTCTCAGCAAAGCTTGTTTTTGTCGGTGATTTGGGATGTGTACGGATACCCTTTTTTAGGAATTAATTAATTAAAAAGAAAAAATTATGACTTGGGGGTTGTTAATACTTATGAATACTGGAGCGAAATCCCATGTTTTAACTTGGGTGGGTTAATAATGAGAGATTTTCAAGGGTTTTTGCAGGTCCTCTTTTAGTAGAGTAATAACTCTCCTTCAATCAAATAGTTTGGCATGTATTTTTTTTTTAATTAAAGCCTTAAGTTGAGTTTTGTAAATAAAAAATTAATATTAAATTGTTTTTTTATACTTGGACATTTCAACTTAGATTAATTTGGATCTCATTAAAGTTTTAAATAGTAGTGGAAAGTGGCGTTTTTTTTTTTTTAAATTATTACTAGTATTATTGTTATTGGTTGGATGGAGATTATGATGATATCTGAATAATGCTCTACACGACGGAAAGGCGTGTAACTTTTTGTGTTGCTGCAGGAAGACTGCAGAGTCATGGAGTGTTGTCGCAAACACCAGGGATGATAATCATGACTGGAGAAAGTACGGACGGAAGAAAATTCTAAATTTCAAATTCCCCAGGTAGTCATTCTTTTCTTTAATCATTAGATTTTCATTTTATTTGACAGACGATGTCTAAAAACGTATTTTTTGCAGGAATTTTGTAATATTTTTTAAACATTGCATTTGATGTCGTTGTTTTTACTTTAACACAATAGTTTTGAAAAACAAATGTGATGATTTTTTGCAACAGTATTATACAATAATTTTTTAATCTTTAGCAATAGTTTTTATCTAACTATAAGCAACATATTTTATTATCTTAAGTAATATTTTTAAACTGTAACAATAAGCATTTAACACTTTTAACAAATTTTGAACAATATTTTTAACCGCTGCATTCGCAATGGTTTTTACTTTTCAGCATTTGCAATGCAATTCACAAATTTCAGTAATGCTTAAGTAATGTTGCCTTTATATTTCCTTTTAGTATTTGTGATTCATTATTTTTATACCATTTTTTTTACATATTTATTAATTCTATTCTAACACTTATAACACAAATCTAAACAATGCAATTATTCTTTTAATTGATTTCATACAAACAAAATAGCATCCACTACCAACAATAGTAAATTTGTTCCAAAGCTAGTATCAAATATTTAATATTCACCAACACTATTGAAAAATACAGAGCATAAAATTTTATTGAATAACAAGAAAAAAAAAAGATGACTATGAAAAAGTCCCTTAATATTTCAATAACTTGATGAGTCCAATTAGGAAGAAATTCCTGGAAATTCACTTATTGCAATTTAGAGATTTATCATACTTGACTTTTTATAATTTTTAGTAGAGACTCATGGAAAAAAAATAGAATATAAATCAAAAGAAAATAGAAAAGAACTCCCTACGAACCTCTATAATATCACATAGCTAGATAGGTAGAAAGAGATCATAAAAAGTAAGGAAAATTACACAGAAACAGTACAATTTGAACGCAATTTATTTAGGCTTTTGCAAGATCTCGACATTTCCTTGCAGCCTTACCATAAGTTGAAATCAGTGTTGTATGACCCGGAAACTGGTGATTTGGGGCATGATCCAGTTTGGGTTAATATTTTAGATCGGTTCGCGCGTGACTCTGTCAAGACCCGATCAACCCGGTCAAAACTCGGTCAACCCGACGACCCATTGACCCGGATTTTTTTTTTTAAATTTTTTTAAAAAAATTTTATGACTAAAATTGATTAATAATCCTCAAAAAAAGTTTGTTTTATTTACTCTAAAAATTAATGCTTTCTTTTTCTCCATATCTACACCGTTCCACTACAAACAAATTGAAATATAATATTCTCACTTTATTTCTCTAAAAATATTAATTAAATTCCTCTTTCATTTTCATAAATTTTATTTAAAATTGAAGTTAACTCCTTAAGGTTAAAATATGCCAAAGTATTACGTTAGACAATAAACGTTTTCAAAGTAGTCTATAACAAATATTGGTTTCAAATAGTCCTTTAAATTTACAACAAATCATTTAAAGGATTAATTTGAATTCTACAAGTGGTGAATTTTTTTAATAAAATTGAAAATACTATAAAATAAAATATCAAAATTATTATTTTTAATTTAAAGAGGATAAATTAATTTTTTTCTTAAAAATTACGTAATTTTTCTTAATTATTAATGACTTTATAAATTATTATGGATGTTTAAGACTTTAAATGTATGAATTATTATATTTGGATGATTTTATTTATGACTTTATGAATTATTATAAATATTTATGACTTTATGTTTAAATTATTATAGATGTTTAGAAATTATTTTGGATGTTTATGACTTTAAATTGTGAAATTTACATGTAAATTATTTATTTTATTTATTTTTTAATTTATTTGTAAAGATATATAGGTATATATATAATTTTAATTTTTTTTAATGCATTTATCCGGGTCAGCAATTGACCCGGTGACTCGACGGTTGAACCAATGACCCAGTGACCCGAAGATCTGTCTAGGTCAATAGCCGGACCGGTTCTGACAACATTGGTAGAAACTAGGTTAGCTTTAACTATTGTATTCTATAATAAATTAGACAATATTAGACTATTCCCTCTTTTGACTTTTACAAAATTACATTGCCTTCTTCTCCTTGTTAAAAAGATATATACACTCTTTCTTTTATACTATTACAAATGTTATATTTCAGTTTAAATTTATTTTTCTTACACTCAAATCATTATAGTCTGTTTTTTATATTTGGTAACCTAATGCTGCATATTTTTCTAATTAAAAAGATTTTTTATTAACTTTTCATTAAGTTATATATCAAACATAAAAGGCACTACAACTGTCTGAATGAGTATTTTAAATAATTAAGTTAAAGTATAATGTACCTTATAATTATTGGATAGGAGGGTCTATATTTTAAAAATATAAAAGAGAATCATGTAATTTTAAAAACTTGTAAGAAATGGAAGTGTAATTTACTCAATACAATAAGTTACAAATTAATATATACCCTAAAGAAAAGAGTTATATATATATATATATATTTGTATATATGCGACACTTAATGAATATTTAAATCATAGACAGCACAATACTTTAAATTCCTAAGTGCATGCATGTGAGGTGATTTTTGTTTCAAAAGATTACATAGTACTCTAATTCAGCTTGTTATTATATATTTTGGCAAAAGTATTGTTTATGCTCCTAATTAAACTTTGATCTATGTTTTAGTTATAGCCTATAACTTTATTTATTGTTAATTATAATCCATATGTTTTTAATTAATTTTGATTATGCCCTCTAAGTCTAACACTATCCAAATATCTAAAGACAGATGTTAACTTTGCATCTCATCTTGCACACATTAATACCTATATATTAATCCACCCTAACTTTTTCATGTGAGATTGAAACTGATAATAATCAAAATAATCATATATTATATGAAGTAAAATAATTTGATATAAAGTAAAATAATGATTACTTTGTTCATCATCAGTTCTAATCCCAAATGGCAAAGCTGTGGTAGATTAGTAGATATTGACATGTGCAAGATGAAATACTATGTCAACATCTACTGTCAAATATTTGGATGGCATCATGCTCAAATGTATAATTAAAATGAATTGAAAACATAAAGGTTATAATTAATATGAAATGAAATTTCTAGATTTTATATAATTGAAATATAGGCCAAAATTAATGAGGAAGAACAGTACTTTTGTCTAAATATTTTTAAATTTTATTTTTGGCAGGAGTTACTACAGGTGCAGCCGCAAGTATGAGAAAGGTTGCAAGGCAGTGAAACAGGTGCAGCTGACCCAAGAGAATCCTGAAAAGTATGAAATTACGTACATTGGGTATCACACCTGCAAGGACATCCTCAAGACACCACAAGTGGTGGCAGAGTCTGGTAATTGTTGGGAGTCATCGTCTCTAGCTAACCATTCTGCAGACTCAAAGCTACCAAGTGAAGAAGAACAGATGCGTCCTTTTAGATCCTCAAGTTCAATTGTGAAACAAGAAAATTCAACAGCTGAGACACCAAGTGGCGTTACAGGCAACTTGGACCCAGGTTTGTGGTCAGATTTGAAAGATTTAGAGCTGTCCGAGGCTGCAATTATGCCCTCAAAGATGGAATCTAATCATGCAGGTAATGTGTATTGGGGGGATTCTGTTCAGTTTGATTCTGATTTCTACTTTGACGAGAGTCGGTTTTGATTTAGTTTCATTAAATTGACTGTAATAACCAAACTGCGGTTTATATGCATATATAGGATAAATCCAATAAGCCAATATGTGGATTGAAAGTGGAGTTGCATGCGCATGGGACAAAAGGATTTTGTTAACTATATATGTGTGTGTGGATTGAAAGTGTCAACTATACTCGATATGATCCTGGAACATGTTCACAAATATAAGATTGAAAAGGTCAAAATTGAAGCAAGTGTAGTGGGGCAGGATGAGGAAAGTGGCCAAAAAATTCGTGCCTAATATAAACGTACGTAAAAGGTCAAAAAATTCGTAAAACATGTAGACAGAGTCACAGGTCACAACTTCCTCTTCAGCACGTAAAAGCGACGCCACAATTAGCCCCTCTAAGTACACACACACACACACTACTTATAGATGAATTTTCTGGATTTTGCTTTATGTGCCTTCTTTTATGGACAAACATTTACCATAAAAAGAGAAAATAATAATAGAGAATGAAAATGAAAATAGAATATTTTACTAGATACCCTAACTTTAAAAAAAAAGAGAGAAATTAAACTTTAATATTTTTTAAGAGGATAATTTAGACATTTTCTCTTTTACTTTATATGTTAAGAGATTTATGTTCAAATTTATGTTAGTATTAATTTTGGCTGCATACTCCCCCCCCCCCGCCAAAAAAAAAAGTTGAAGTTATGCATGGAAAAATTATAGTTACGTTAATTATATGAAAAATACTTCCAGGAAAAGGAACTGCTAATTTTAACTTTTGCAAATATAGAATATAAGCACCTTATATGTAGTCAATTATGCTCTAAAACTAAATCCATAGACATGAAGCGGTACATATATATGTGACTGCTGAGTTATTAATTTGAGGCGTATGCCTTGACACACACATTTATGAATCTTAAAGGATGGTGTTGAATGACTTGAATAACGTGAGAAATCTAATTATGACCTGATTTTCTTTTTTTTTTTGGAGCGTGGTTCGTAAAAAAAATATTGTTTTTTGAGGTTTGTAGAGTGATTCGATTCAAAGAGTAATTATGTATTTTTATGTACATATTTATTTTTTAATTTTTTTTCACTATTTTATATTTGTATCAAATTTTTTATCTGAAGATTAAGATGTTTTTCTTTCTGTCCATAGATGTAGGTTGTACTGATCAAATCACATAAATTCATGTGTAATATCTATTTTTTACCCTATATTTTTCTCTGTTTGTGTGTGTGTTATTTACTCTGACAGATGTAATTAACACACTGAATAAATTAAATTGATCAAGATTAGTGCAAGGTATGATCACCCTCTCCTACGTCAAGATTAATTAAGAGAGTTTGTTCAAATTTGAAATACTATAAATAGTGTAATATATTATTCGATATCTAATTAAATAGAAAAATAAGATCCTAGAGTAAAATTATATAATTCCAGTTTATTATGGTTATATCATGGCATTTTTAAAGGGCTATAAACTTTAAAAAAAAAATAGTTGATCCTTGATCGATTACATTAAAAATTGAAGTTGACTTTTTAGGTTTTAATGTATAAACATACATATTAATTATATGATTTGGGTTAAGTATTTAGGTCCGAGATTTGTACATTAAAATTTAAGATCACCAGTTTTAATTAGTTGAATTTTTTAATTAATGGAAAAATAATTATAACTAATTAATATCAGCATATATCCAGATGCAGCCATACTCTCTTTAACTATAACCCAAATAAAAGAAGGTTAGTATATATATAATTTGTTAATATTCATTATGTTGGACTATATATGTAGTACTACAATAATAACGAAACCATATATATTATTATTATTTATCTTCACATAGGCCACTGGATAGTGGATCCGGGCTCCTCTGTAAGAGGCTTCTATGATTATTGGATTAAATTTGATTAGATTGTTATTATATTTTCACTCTTTTACCTTATTGTTTTAAATAAATCACAAATATTTTTTTTTAATTTAACAGTTAATAAATTAAATTAAATATTATTGTAGACTTTAAATATTATTGTAAATTTTAAATCTTAAATCTTAAATTTTAAATTTTAAATTTTAAACCCTAAATCCTAAATCCTGAGGCCCTAAATATTATTGTAAATTCTAAATCATAAACTTTAAACTCTAAATCTTAAACCCTAAACCCTAAATCCTAAATGAAATATTACTTTAAATCTCAAACTTCAAATCTTAAATTCTAAACGCTAAACTCTAAATTCTAAATTAAATATTATTGTAAATTTTAAAAAAAAATTATAATTTTTTTAAAGAATAATAAAACCCAAAACGTAAGATTCTTCTCCGCTATGCGTAAGAAGAGAATCTAACCCCGGGATGGTGGAGCGAAAAAGTAGAGATAGGCATGCAACTAGAAAGATCTAATTATGAAAAGAAGACAAATTTCAGAAAAAGAATGATCATGATGCGTGTATATGAGCATATCTATCTTTATCAACGTGCTTTAATTTTGCTAACCAGCTAATTATATAATGAAATTACAGTACTATTTTTGTCTTATCTCGAAAAGTCGAGCACTCATATACTTGGGGGATCTGGGTTATTTCAGGATTTAATGGATCTTTTTCCCCATATATATACAATAATAAAATATCTACCACGCACACATACCAAAAGAAATAATTTTTTTAACAAAAGTAATTGATGATATTGAACTAAACATATTTCTGCACATTCCCGTCCATTAACCACAAGTCCACGCTCCTAACTAATTGTATATGGAATCAAATTGAATGGTATGCAGTGTTTATCTCAGGAAAAAAAAAGTTTATTGTTAACATTTGCAAAATATATTACGTTGCCAAAAAGAAATAAAAAAATGTTCTTCTTGATTGGTAACATTTTCTTAAAATATATATTGGCAACATTATATTTCTCAAATGCATACTGGTAATTGACTATTGATCTTTTTAGGTTAAAATCTTTTGTTTTGTTACTATTTACTAACTAACACTTTGAAAAAATGTTACCAACTTGGATAATGTCTTCTCAACGTGTTAGTAATAATTAATTGTCCACACAGTTTGATGACAGAAAGCTAACAATTGCCACATAACACTTTAACTTGCACATAAAATTCACTCTTTTTCTAAGCAAGCCCCGACAAAAAAAAAATTGAAATTGGTAAAGATCTTTCTTTTTTTCTGCAAAATTAATTAGATTCTTCAGCTTTTCTTATCTTCATCAGCAGGAGGGAAGAGAGACTCCATACTGTTACCACTGCTAGAACCTGAATTAAACATGGCGTCGGCCATATCCGCCACCGGGTAATCTGCTCCGAACCTGGACGTGGAGGGGCCCGCCCCACCCCGATCCCCACCGGCCAGATCCAGGCCACCGCCGAGGAGGCTGAGCTGCACCGAGGACAGCCAGCCGGTGGAAGCGGGAGACGTGTGGGAGGAGGTGGCAGTATGTGGGATGTCCTGTGAGTGGGAGATATCTGAGGGTGGGATTTGGGGTGGAACCAATGATGATGGAGCTGTGGATGACATGTGGCACGTGTGCCTACCTCTGTATGTTACTGCAAACATGTTAGGGTTGTCATCAAGACGTTGAACTTGTTTCTTTGCTGGACATTGATATAGTTTCTGGTGGGTGCACCTGTAGTAAGCCCTGAAAATGAATTGTATAATAGAATTATTAATTCATCATAAAGTTAATAATTATTCATTATTTTAATTAATTATATGGGGCCAAAATGCAAAGAGCCTCGCGTAACATAATCAAATATGTATGATTTAAAATCTCAAACTTTACAAATTGACAATAAACTATACCTTAAATTTTTATTTTTGCGATATAACCTATCATTAACTTTTGCATCTAAAACCCTTATAATATTACTTATTCAGGTAGGCTGAGAAAGATAAAATTCGCCAAAAAAAGGGATTAAACTAATATCCTAAGAGACTTTTTAAAATTTTTCTGTACCTCAATTTGAGAAGTTTTACTTTTTGTGCTCAGTAAATACAAAAGGGATTAAACTAATTTCATCCCATATTGAATAAGCGGTTACTCTTAGTAAAACCAATGTAAATGACAAAAAAACCATTGTTTTATCAACTTAGGATGATAAATTGGACATATATATTGTTTTTAAGATAAACTACAGAATCCGGTTTTAAATATGATTGGTGTTTTGTGAAGTTGGATTAAATACTAGACTACATATCAAGTTCACCTGTTATATGTGTGTGTACACCTGTTAGCATGATTGAAGTTTTGTGAAGTTGGTACTTATGATTTGAAAAAGAAAGGGAGAATCTGTCTTTGTACAATAAACTTGGTAATCAATAGTGGGCCAATAAGTATATATATATATATATGTGTGTGTGTGTGTGTGTGTAGACACACAAGGAAGACTAGTAGTAGTTATGATGTGGCAAAGCCAGACACAACCGAGTCATGCTAGCTAGCTAGGCAGTCACTGTCGGACCGAGTCAATTTTTGAGGCACTAAACTGAAGAATTTTCAGAGACTTGGTGGCAGAAGAAAGGTAAAAGGGAATACATATATATATATATATATATATACAGGTAGTCAGGAAAATAATGAGTTATTGATAATGCTTATTAAGTTGTGCATTCGGTGTATCTGCAATGCTTTGAAGAAATTGACTGTGTCAAACTGTAATATAATTGATTAATTAGCCACTATCCAAATACCATGAAAGATGAATTGGTTATTAATTATTTGAATTAGTCTAATAAAGCAATTAATGATGATAGATGTGAATTACCTTGGGTAGTTGGTGCCAAGTATCTCCTTCTGCCCATATTTTCTCCATGTAAACCCATCTTCTGGTGGTATTTCTGTGTTCCCAAACACAGGTGCTGGCATTGTCAATGTCCTCTTCTCTGGGTCATCCTTCCTGCTATTTTATATATATATATATATATTTGCATTATCACAACCACAACATATTTGGAAATAACAAATAACAAATAATATATGTGTATATATATATAATCACGTACACCAAATGCGACATTGCGGATTTATCATATAATTCTATTAAAACAACAAATTAAATACTAGACTTCACCTGTAAGATTTTTTATTTTGAAGATCATACACATGATCGATTAATTAGACTCGGTATATGTAAAGTGAAAGGCAAAATATAGTATTATATTGTCTGGACAATGAGAAGTTGTCGCCTATTTACCTAGAAAGGCCTTGGAAAATTCTGTTCCCACTTTTTGAGCAAAAGGGTACCCAAAATTCAAAAGCATGGCGAAGCTCTTCTTCATTTCACATACGCCATAGTTGAAAAGAAATAATTTCTTTCGTATTTACAAGGATCGCCATTTATCAACTGGTACTAAGGCTAAAACTTCATTCCGGTCCTCTCATAAATAGGATAATTTTCAATTTTGATCCTTTATTAAAAAAAATTATTTTTTCAATTTGATCCCTCACAGATAAAACATTTCTCATATTGATCTCTCCTTGCTTTTCCAATTTAGTCCCTCTCATATAAATATGTTATCAATAATGTTCTTCTATCAATTTAGTCCTCTCATACTTTCTAATAAGTTAATGCTCAGTATAGTTTAGTTTTAATAAAAGGATATTATTGGTAATAATTCTATTTGTAAAGGAGCAAACTCGACAAATATTTAATCGCTGTATGACTAAATTGTGAAGGCATTAAATTGAGAAACATTCTGAATGGACCAAAACATCATTTTGGTCCCTCGCATATGCCTTTTTATTCAAGTTAGTCTTTTATAAATTTTTATTATCAATTTGGTCCTTTATATATTGATATATTATCAATTCAATTCCGTTATAGATTTTAATTCTCAATATATTCCTTCACAAATTGAAATATTATCAATTTAGTCCCTCACATATTTTTATTTTTAATTTGATCCCTCATAGATTTATATATATGTTATCAATTTAATTCCTTTATCAAAAGTTATGGCCAACAAAAAAAGATTAAATTGATAATATATCAATTTTTAAGGGACCAAACTGAGAATGAAAATAAGTAAAGGACTAAACTGATAACATAACAATCTACGAGGGATCAAATTGAGAACAAAAAATTTTTGAGAGATTGAATTGATAACATATCAATCTGTAAGGGATAAAAATAAAATTTTAGTCATTCTGAATGAGAGGGATCAAAATGAGAAAAACTCTATGAAGAAAGCACTTAGATTAAAGGAGGTTATAGTTTTAATACAAATGAAATAATAGTGCCTAATTACCTTCTTCGCCGTCTAGAAGAAGAAGCCTCGCCTTCCGTCCAGGCCGTTTCAGCAATCTGCAACTGCGGAGCACCGGCAGGCCCAGACGGCGTCGTATTGGTGGCAGCCAGAAGTTGCTGCATTTGAATAAACACAGAATGTGTAGACGACCTGGTTGGCCATTCCTGAAACGACGAAGCTGAACCAACATTCTGATTCTGCTCTGTAACAATCTCCTGCTTCTGAGCTTCATCACCACCACGAGGTGACAGCATCCTCTGTTTTGCGACGCCAAGTGCGTCCACTATCTCATCGATACACCTCACTACGTTATCGGTGGACAAGTTTGGAAGGTTGGCTTCCAGGTTTCTGGCTAACTCACAAGCTCTCTCTATTGAACAACTAATGCTCTCCTCCATGCTTGCTTTATTTTAACTAATTAATCTCTGTGTATGTGTATTGGGTGTGTGGGTTTGATTTTTGTCTACCCACAAAAATATGGATATATAAAGGGGTTCTGGGTGTGAGTAATTGCGTTGATATTGAGCTAATTACCAATACGGTAAATCTGTAATCATCAAAGTTTCTTGTAAGCTTCCATAAATGCCTGTGATTTTGAAGCAGTTATGTTTCCTTTTACACGGTACACAAGAAAAAAAAACATGGAACACCAACAGGAATTAATGTGGAAAACAAGACTTGGTCGCGGTCTTAGCTACTCGGAATCTATATATTTGACTACAATTCCTGTTTCTCACTTTCTTCCCTCCTACAATTCGCCTTTTTTTAATTTTAATATCTCATATGTAACATGTCTTTCAATTTAGTCCCTTATAATAGGATATTTCTCAATTTGATCCTTACAAATTAACATGTTACCCATGATATCTTTCCATTAATTTATTGTTATTAATTAATGAAACTAACTACCAATCTCATTATATAATTGTGATATGCAAGCACCCTACTTGTCCTTTCACAACTGTTAAATAAAAAGAAAAAAGCTCATGTGCATCATCTGATCCAATGGTTATGAGAAGACAAACAGAATACTTATCTTCAGAAAACAAGCAAAAGATCTCCGCACATGACTGAGCAAGCAGTCTTTAAAAACAAGTTGATGCCATTACATTTGTTAATTTTATTATTAATAGATTGATAGAAGGACATTATTGGTAACATACTTAAGGGATCAAATTGAGAAATATATATCTATAATTGTAAATGACCAAATTGAAAAGTAAATTTTATAAGGGACCAACGTGAAAAATAATTTTTTAAAACATTAAATTAAGAAATATCATGTTACTTATATATCGAGTTTAAAGTTAACTAATTTCTTTTATTTAATTTTAATATATGATGTAGGCCTTTTCTTTGTGTCTAGCGGAAGACTCGTCTCGCCCCATTCAAACCGTTTCTTTTGATTTTGGACCTGCTTTCTTACTTTTGATGAATTTTCTAAGCGTTGAAGCTATGACCAAAATCACGTATCAATGAAATGACGTCACCTGGGCTTCCTGAACGTAGTTGAACCGATTAACCCTAATTTCTGGCAAAATATGAACCTTCGTTATGGATTCACTAGTCAGTATATATATTTGAGAACGTGGAGAAAAAGGGTAAGAGGGTCAAAATTCTTTGGTCCTATGTGCTTGCTTACCAAGTAAAATGAGGAGCAGATTCGCAAAGGCAGAGAGAAGTCTCTAGTTTTTTTTTTTTAGTAGTTGTTGGATTGAGGGGTGAATTTAGAAATTTTAGTTAATAGAGATAAAAAATAGTGTATAAATATTTTTATTAAAGAAATATTATAAATATACATAAGTAATAAAAAAATATAAAATACACAAAATATAACGTGGTTCAATTTCAATATGAAATTTATATCCATAGATGAGAAATGAGAAAAAATTCACTAAACAAAAATTGAAAAATTACAAAAGTAATTTTCGCTTTCACTAATTCTCAATTACATTCAAACAGTGGGGTACAACTAATTTTTTAATTCAATTTTAAAAAAAAATTATTAGGTGGGGTACTCTTAATAAAATAAATAGTTATGATTTATCATGTGGGAGTAACATCTAAATTTTTATAGGAATAAAAAATATTACCACATATATTAATTAAAAAAAATTCCTTGTGGAGGTAATTGCGCCCACACCTTATAACGTGGATTCGCTATTAGTTAGATCAACTAATTCAATGACTATTATTCTTCTAATGTTTTCTTTTAATTTTTACAGTTATATAACTATAAATACAATAATAAATATAAAATGATAATTATAAATTTAATTTTAAAAAAATGTTAAAAATAATAGTCATTGTATCAATTAATCCAATAACTCTCCTGCTCCGTAAAATGACAAGAAAAAATCATACAAAATCTGTGTAATTCAATTTTTGCTATTTGTGTATTCATTTACACTTTTTTTTTTCTAAAAATAGGGATTGTACTTTCTTTCACTCTGTTTGAATATTATTTGACTATCGTCGCTTATAAACTAAGGGATCTCGTTGCTATTGGCATTAAATGAAGGGCTTTAATTTCAATATTGTTTACTATATATATATATATATATATAAATTAATGATTTAATCTATAAAATATTACAATTTTTTTAATTTAATCATTAAAAGGTTGAGTATCTTGATATAGTTTATAAAAAATTATATTTTTTTAATTTAATTATTTTTGTTATTAAATCATAAAATTAATTATTGTTAAATTTTAAATTTTTTATTATTAAAAATTACTTTAAAAATAAAAAATTAAATTAAAATAAATACAATATTTCACATAGACCAAATCAGTAATATATTTTATATATGTAGACTTTTCTTTTTTGAGATCTTTCATTTATGGTTGGATTTTTATTTTTTTATTTAAATAAAAGTGTTAATTAAGAAGAGACTCCACGTTCATTCCTTGCGGTTGGCATTAAATTAAGGGCTTTAATTACAAGATTGTTTACAATATATATATATATATATATATATATATATATATATATGAGTAAATTAACAATTTAATCTATGAAATATTATAATTTTTTTAATTTGACCTTTAAAAGATTGAATATCTTAATTTAATTTATAATACATTATATTTTATTTAATTTGATAACTTTTGTTGCTAAATCACAAAATTGATCATTGTTAAATTTTAAAATTTTCACTGTTAAAAGTTATTTTAAAAGATGGAAGGATTAAATTAAAATAAATATAATTTTTTATAATTACAAATCAATAATTTATTCTATATATATATATAGACTTTTCCTCTTTTGAGATCTTTCATTTATGGTTGGATTTTTATTTTTTCATTAAAATAAAAGTGTTAATTAGGGAGATACTCCACGTTGCGGTTGGCATTAAATTAAGGGCTTTTGTTGCAATATTTGTTTACTATATATATATATATATGAGTAAATTACTGATTTAATCCATAAAGGATTACAATTTTTCTAACTTTATCCTTAAAAGATTGAATATCTTGATTTAATTTTAAAAAAAATTGTATTTATTTTAATTTGATCATTTTCGTTGTTAAATCATAAAATCAATCAATGCTAAATCTTGAAATTTTCATTGCTTAAAGTTACTTTGAAAAATAGAGGCAAATGTATTTTTTTTCGTCCCTAATGTTTATCTTAAGTTTCAATTTCGTCTGTAACATTTTTTTTGTGCCAATTTCATTCTACATATTTTTTTGTTTCAATTTTGTCCCTAAGGTTAACGTAGTTAACAAAGTTAATGAAAAATACCAACGTGAATTTCATTAAATGACATATAAACTATTCCATGTGAAATATTAAATATTTAAACATTAATTTGGGATAAATAAGATAAATGAAAAAATATTATTTAGGGCAAAATTGAAGTTTAGTCAAATATTTGAGACATAATTAAAAATAAAATAATTAGTATAACACATTGGTAGTAGACGAGTCATATAGAGAAGTTTACTCAACAACATTAGTCTTAGGGACAAAATTGAAATAAAAAAATATGTGAAATGAAATTGACACAAAAAAAATTAGGGACAAAATTAAAATTTCAAGTAAAACGTTAGGGATGAAAATAGTATTTTTACCAAAAATAAAAAGACTAAATTAAAACAAACACAACTTTTAAAAATTTAAATTGTCGGATTCATACCTACAAAAATCAATTTCTCAAATATACCAAGTCAATCTGAACACATTTTTAAAATCATCTTAGAATGCGAAAGCAAGAACAAATTAAGGACATTATATATATATATATATATATATATATATATATATCTCGGTCAGAAGATTATTGGTTAAACTAAGAGCTTTCATTATCATTTTTTTTATGAAGCTAAAATGGTACATAATTGTTCATAACAAAAGTTTAACAATAAATACTAAATTAAAAATATTTAAAAATATAAAGGTCTAATTAAAAAATTTTAAATAATAGGGATGTGCTTGAAAATTGAATGAAATTGTCGAGACCAAAAGAATAATTTAAGCACAAAAAAGTAGGCTCGTTTATTTTTATTTTACTTTATTTTATTATTTTTTTAAAGTTTCTGCAATAGGATACCCCTAGATCAATGTGTAACATCGATAAGTGGATATTAAGGTTTTTTTTTTTCAAATCATGAATTTAAGTTTTTAATTTGACTTAATTATTTAACTCAATAATTTTCTTAAGTATTGATCTAAAATCCAAGTAGTCAAATCAGTTAACACTTATTTTTTTAATAAAAAAAGAAAAATCCAACTGGCACAAGATGTCCGTTTACTTCCATGTCTATGAATATATCAGCGACGAAAATTCTACATGGTCAAATAATATTCTAACCAAATGAAAGAAGTACAATCCCTAAAAAAAGAAATTGTAATTAGGTGCTTATATTTTTACAAATTTTCTATTGAGTCGTCCTAACTAATTTTTATCTATTTCTTTAAATTTTATTAATATGACTAACCATGTACATATTAACATTCTAAATATTCTAACCAAAAAAAAATTCTAAATATTCATAATTTAGACCAATAAAAGAAAGAAAAATAAATAATTAAGTGAAATGTACTTATATGCATATGAGACGTGATGTAACTTATACTAAGTAATTTAGACAAATTAACTTAAATAATGTATATTCTAAATGTTAAGATGATACATAATTGCATGTCATCAAAATTTAATAGAATATTAACAAAAGTTTATTAATAGGGACTAAATTAAGAATCTTTGAAAGTATAAGATCTAATTAAAAAGCTTTTATTTATAGGGGTCCAATTGAAAACTGAATAGAGTTGTAGGGTTTGAAAAAATTAGCCACTAAAAACTAAGCCCCTTTATTTTTCTTTTTTATTTTTAGTTTTTGCAATAGGGTATTTCCACATCCACATATACATCAATCATTTTTAAGTTGTTCTCTCAGCTTCTATTCGGTAAAATTAGCTTATAAGTTAACAAATAGTTTATAAGTTAATTTTTAACTTATAATTTATAATTGATAGTTAATAACTTATAAGTTAGTTTATTCAATTATAAGTGTTCATTAAAAGTAGTTATTAAAGTAGATGAGAAGTGTAAAATGATATAAAAGTGTATATATTTTTTAATTTCAAAATAATATAAAATATTTTTGTTTTTAATTACATTAATTTAAATTATTATATATATATATAATTCATTAAATATATATTTATTATTTTTACATATATAATATATTTATATATTATATTTTATTATATATAATAAAATATATTTACATGTTTTATTATAGTTGTATGTAAGGGTATAATGGATATGAAGGGTATAATGAATATTTTCTTAATATTAGAGTAAAAAGGAAAGAAAATTACATAAGCTAACTCATCAAAATAAGCTATAAGTTACTAAAATAGGCTCGTTTACCAAACACTTTTAACAAGCTTATAAACTAGTCAAATAAGCTATAAGCTAACTTATAAACTATAAGCTAACTGATATCTTATAAACTAATTTTTAACTTTTAACTTATAATTTATAACTAATAGCTTATAAGATAGCTTATTGAATTAGAAGTGTTTGGTAAAAGTAACGGTTAAAGTAGCTGAAAAATGTAAAATGACATAAAATGACATATATTTTTAATTCCAAAATAATATCAATAAATATATTATTTTTGTTTTTAATTAAATTAATTTAAATTATTATAGATATAAAATTCATTAAAAATATATATTTATATATTTTATTATATTTTATATATGAATAATATATTTTCATATAATATATATTATATATATATATAATAAAATATATTTACATATTTTATTATATTATATATATTATATATATTTATATATTTTTTATCATATATTGTTATGTATAATATATTATATATAAATATAAATTTATAAAAGATGAGTAAATATGATATAATAAAGTAAGGGGCATAATAGGTATTTTGAAAAAATAATAAGGACAAAATAAGAATAAAAAATTTTAAACTATAAGCTACTAAAATAAGCTCATCGAACACTTTTAACGAGTTTATAAGCTAGTCAAATAAACTATAAACTTATAAGTTATCTTACCAAACAAAGCCTGAATAGTATGAAGTCAACTTAGCCTCATGACCCATATTAGAATTCAAAGTCTCCCCTTTAAAAAGTGGGTAAAAGAGGTTAATTGGCCAAAAAATAAATCACTAAATTATTTATTTAGTTTTTTGAAAAATTACAATTATTTTAATTTAATTTTTAAATAATAAATGTTTCAATTTAATTATTAAAAAATTATAATCATCTCAATTTAATTTTTTTTTACTAAATCATCAAATTTATTATTCTTAAATTTTAAAATTTTTATTATTAAATTTTTTTTAATAAATAAAGAGACTAAATTAAAACAATTTAGAAATAAATTAAAAGCTCCTATAATGGGCCCATATATGAAAAACATTCGTGGATTTTTTTATTTAGATGATGTGGCCTCTTCTGTCATGGACACATCAACATTTGAAACCATGACTAATTTTTATGGCGAGAAATCGAAGGAGCTTACTATAAAATAAATAAATAAATGTGAGTTCATACGTTTATTCGCGTACGGAGGACATAAATTAAAAGAACAGACTTCGCTCAATAAATGAATTAAAAAAACATATTAACATTTTAATTTCTAAAAATTATATGATTCAATTATTTAGGTTTCAAAAAGTTTAATTTTACAAGATTTAGTAATTAAATATTATTAACTTATTAAATATTAGGTAAAAAATATACTTAAGGTCCATATAATTTCACCCAACAATGAATTTAGGGTATGTTTGAAAAACTAGTAAACATAATTTAGACAAACCTATATTTGGGTAAACGTGGTTTGAGTAAATTTAAATTTAGGTGAACATGATTTATATTTAAAAAATAATTAGCAAACGTGATTTAGGAAAGAATATGATATTTGGAAATTAGTTTGCAAATATGATTTTCAATGTGCAATTATTAAAAAAAAGCATGGTTTAATAAAGTGCACTAAATGTGATTTATTTAAGTCTAACAAATGAATTATATCAATATTTTAATAAAGTGTACTAAATTATTATTTTTGGTTTACTTGTCAATATTACTAATTAATATTCTAATTACTCATTAGAATATTTTTTTAATTTAAAAAATTTAGACTAAGTATAATTATAATTAAAGTACTAATAATTATAATTTGTCTTTCAATAAATTTAAAAGTTTGTCAACTTTAATATTTAATTAATTAAGAACAAATTAATGATTTAAAAACAAGCCGCTCCCATCGTGACCACGCCATCTTCTTCATGTTAGCTAACATGATCGTCTTCTTCATCTTCTTCAACGGTGTTGCTCCCATAATCGTCAAACTCCTCCCATCAACGTCAAACTCTCCTTGTCAACGATGCCGCTCCTGTTGCCATCAAAGGCTCCATAGAGGAGAGGATACAACACAAATGATGAGCTTTAGCAGTAACTGACACAACATCATCTTCTCAAGTACGAGGGTCACGAAAATCCGACTTTGTGACCAACTAATTTTTGGCTTCAAACCTCGCCAAAAAAGCACTTTTCATGGCTCTTGCTACTGTCCGCACCTCCCCGAAGCCACATGCAACCAAAAAACACAGCAAACGTCCACCTACAAATAGATCATGTAACATTCCACAACAACGCTGCAAAACAGAGGAGAACAAAGAGTAGGAAACAACAATAATGCACATAGACATACACAGAGTATGGGAAGGGCAGTAATGGAATAGGTAGGTGAGTAGTAATTGAACATGGTTAATGTAACCTTAGAAATGTCATTGAGCTATAGTGGATCAAACCACAGTGCAAAAAAGAAATATGGTTTGGGCAAATCCTTCGACACCCAGTCAAACATATTGATTTTATGCAAAATGTGGTTAGGCAGTGGTTGAACGTGGTTTGCCTTACCACACTGCCCTCCCAAACACATACTTAGTCAATATACTTTAAAAACAAATAATTTAATCCCTGTAATTTTCTAAAATCTTGAATTTGGTTCCCATAATTAGTTAAATATTCGTTAACATTTAGACCAATACACATGGTGCTTAGTAGGATGCTTCCATCACCATTAAAATCTATATTAGCGCCACACGTGTAAGAAAACTTATGTTGACATAGTGTCACATTAGTAGATTTTTCCCTCCTTAGATGCAATTTTTTTTTAACTCTTTTATTCTTCTTTTCCTCTCTCTCTCTCTCTTCTCTCCTTCTCGTCTCCTCTGCTATCGTCTCGTCCTTCAGCATCTTAGTGGACATTGGTTTTAAATCTTCTCAACCAAAGAAAATAGTCCCCCCAACGGATCCCCTCCGTCTAAGGTTTCATTTCTATCTACCATCAAAAGAGAGAGCCCTCTAAAGAGAAATGACAATAATTTAGATATGGCGATATCATGTGAGTTGGACTGCGCGAAGTGCCTTGATTGGGAGCTTAAAACTCCTGATTCAAATTCCTCCCCTTTGAACATGGATGGGGAAGATGCCATCAAAAGGTGTGATTTTGAAGATTCTAAGCCATGCCTGAGTCAGAATCATGAGAATCTAAGAATAGAGATAAGGTGTGCCCTCTTTAGCAAGAAGTCTGATGAGAAAGTGCAAAATTTTGGTGCTCTGAGATTTGGGTCATGAGTGGTTCCATGACAAATTTCAACATCTGACACAGAAAGGCGTGGCGAAGGAGAGAAAAAGGAGATGAGAGAAAATAGAGAGAGAAGAAAAGAGGAAGAAAAGAGTAAAAAAAAAATAGCATCTGAGAAGAAAAAAAAATTCACTGACATAGCGCTGTGTGCATAAGTTTTTTTACACGTGAGGCGTTGGCGTAGATTTTAATGCTGATAAAAGCATTCTAGTCAATACCACGTGTATTAGTCTAAATGTTAATTAATGATTGACTAACATTTGACTAATATTGGAAACCAATTTTATAATTTTAAAAATTATAGAGACTAAATTTATTATTTTTAAAGTATAGGAACTAAATTTATTGTTGGGTGAAACTATAAGGATCTCAAATATATTTTTATCTAAATGTTATTATTGTTGTAAAAATAGCCTTATAAAGGCTTAATATTTCAAAAGATAAATCTACAAGTCTCACATTGCTTGAAGCAAGGAGGGGAAGAGAGTTTATATACTAACATGTGTTAGTAGGCTAATAAAGAGCTTGGGAAGAGGTGGGCTCTCGCGCACATAAGCCCACATGGATTCAAACTACTGCAGTGCAAATCGTTCGATTTGCCTCCCCTGCGCGTGCAATGAATCGGACTGGTTTAATTTTTCTTTGGAGAAATAATTTTTTAACTTAATTATTTTAGCTTACCTGAGCAGAGGCAAATTTTACACTTATGAAAATTAATTGGATTAACGTCAGATATGTTTCTTTATTTTAAATATATTTAAAAACTCTATTAATTTCTGAAACTGCCCATTAATTTCTGAAACTGTCCATTAATTTTCATAACCGAATTTTAATTTTATTAAACTTTTTTGTCTGCCTCAGCGATTATAAAAGGAGGGCTCCTCCCCCTCATTTCACACACCAAATCAGAAAGCATTCTGATCCTTTTTATTTTCTGCTGTTTTGTGGCCTGAGAATATTTTCTCAAAGGAATCTGTTTAATCCTGGAGGGAGGTCTGTGGACGCAGTAATCTTGCTGTGATCGCGGAATAATTTCCTTAAGGACAGTGTCTACTACAAAGACACGACTCAGATTTTCCCCCTGTTGGTTTCCAGATTTTATCCAACAATTATTGAGTTAATTCTTTAAAAAAATAAATATAAAATTAAGTCATATAAAAAATAAATTTGTACTAAATTTATAATTATAAATCTAAATTGATCAATATTTAAGTTTTAAAAATTAAAAAATATATCTTTTAAAAAATAATTTTTATGTTCACCCCAAAACATTTTATAACAATTTGGAATGAAACCAAATGTACAATGTGCGCAAGTGGCTTCAAAATTCAAATACAGTGTGATTGAAGAAAGCTGTTGGAATTGACTTCCATTATTATATTAATGAGAAATTAATGTTTATCCGTATCTACTCATTTTTTTACATTGGATTCATTTGTTATAATTAAGATATAAGAATTTGAATCTCATTTCTATTCTTATGGTTAGACATGAAAAGAAATGAGAAAAATTATTCATTTCTTATGTTCCGTTGTAAGAATTTATGTTGAAATATAAAGAAATTGTAAAAAAAAATATTATTGTATCAATAAATACAAAAAGTTATATAAATATTATAAAAAAGAACATTAATAAATAAACTTAGCAAAGAAATTGAATATACTTTTTTAATATATTGCACAATATTACATATTATATAATAACATATTACAAATATTAAATAATAACATATTGAATATATTAAATATTGTATATAAAATATATTGAAAGTCAAATTTGTAGAGTTAATTTATAGTTATAATTAATAATCAATAGATCATTGGTATTTTTTAATAACTTTTTAATATATTACAAAATATATGAAATAATTTTTAATAAATTCTGACTACACTACTTATAGTGACTAGTGGTTGTAGTTCTAATACTCTCAAGTGTGTCAACATAAATACTAAAAATATCCTAGAGCAACTAAATGAGGTTAATTATAAATTATAATAAAAGTGTAATTTTGAAAATTTTATAAAGATATAATAGTCAAATTTTTATATTGAAAGTATGAGAAAGTTCATTCCATCATTTGAGGGAATATAAACTTCAACAACTAAACATGGAAACGGTAGGATTAGTTTGATTTGAATATTTTTTATTTGTATTTTTATTTAAAATAAAAAATGAGTTTAAAATTGTATTTGTTTGAGTTTAATGAAAATATTTTTTTGAAAATATTTCTTAAAATAAATTCAAATATAAAAACACAAAAAATATATTTTCAGTATTTTAAAAAATATATTTTTAAAAATAAAAATTAATAATAAAAATAAAAAATATTTTTACAAACTAAACAGATTTTTAATAATCTCATTTCCATTTCAATTTTTTAACAACCAAACGTAATTTAACTCAATTCTGACAACAAAACGTAATAAGCTAATTGCTTAAAAACTTTAAATTATAAAACGAAGAGTAAGATTTTAATTAATAAATTTTCGTTTAGCCCAATAATGTTAGCAATAATCTTGAACTACATATTGCTACTGGATTTTACAGACGTTGGAATTGAAACCTCATTTGTCTCACTTTAAAAAAAAAATGATTGATATTCAAAGTTTTCTTTTTTAAATTATGATTATTACTGTTGCTATGCCAAAAAAACAAGTATCATTTAGAAATTTTATTTGAATTATTATTTTTATCAACAATTTAAAAAATATATATTTTTATATTGACATGATGTATTTAAATTTTTAATTTTTGAATATGTTTAGAAAAAGTAAACTTCAGTCATTAGTGCTTGATCTATCTTGACTAACTTTAAAATATTTTTTTAATTCTTATATTAATTGAAGATTAGTCATTTACGTTAAAATTATAAAATTTTAAAAAAATATTTGTCACGACCCGTTTTCTGGGCACATGACCGGCACAATGATAAATCTCTCATCACTTTAAGCCTTCCGATAAATATATCAAATTTTCTTATCTGAAAATCATACAGATGATTTGCATGTAATAATAGATTATCAATTTAAAATACATTATTATACTGACATACAAGCTAAATGTCGAACCCCTGACCTAGATGTCCTAGACGATTACAGAGCAACATAATCTACAACAATAGAGGTGCCTACCCGATAGCGGGATGGTCCAAAGTGATCTACTCTTCTAGCAGATATTCTTCGATGGCAACCTGATCTGAACAAAAAGGTTGTACAAACAGTGTGAGCTTTTAAACTCAATGAGCGAATCGGCCTCGCGTTAATAAAATTCAAATACATTACCAGTCATGCAAGCATATCCAAAGGCTCATACTCAACCAATAGACAGAAGATAAAAATTCATCCAATTCAACAAACGTTACTAGTACTCGTCAATGGCAATATATCCCAGAGAGCGCACACAGGCCGGCTCACCAATTATGTATATTTCCGCCATGACGCATAACATCATCCTTTTACATACAAGAAGATAAAAATTCATCCAATTCAACAAACGTTACTAGTACTCGTCAATGGCAATATATCCCGCAGAGCGCACACAGGCCGGCTCACCAATTATGTATATTTCCGCCATGACGCACAACCTCATCCTCTTAGCTAGGGCACCTCACGGATTTATCACCAATCCGGGCTATATCCCTACTGAGGGAATCGTTGTCTCCACACTCATTGGTCAAGACACCTTGTCAACCGGGTTTTCCGCCTTGCCGTGAGAGGGGGTACTGTCCCGCTCAATCACAATCAATAGCATTTCATATCATAATCAGAAGCTCAATATAATATTCATCCATATAACAGGTATAGTATATAACTATATTATAGCTTTATAAACCACAATTCAAGAGATTCAATCTTCACATCATCATGAGATACTTGCTTTTTCTTATCCATACTTCTGGATTAATTATCTCATTATATTCGCCATTCTGAATCCAATTTCCCCCTATGAATCTTGGGAGTGTCTTACGACATACTTTTTATCACCAGTAATGCTAAAACTCTATTAAAACGGGGTCGTTTCACTCACCTGGATTCCGTACGAGCATCGCTTCTCTAAGTCATTACAGACAAGAGTTCTCAGGTGAATTTCGGTGTTCTGCTACGGAGATTTTCATGAAAGATTAGAGAAAATACGTCAGGATTGTTTTCGTACAGATACTGTTCATACGTACGGTTACTGTTCATATATACGGTTACTATTCATACGATCACTATTCATACTTACGGTCACTATTCATACGTACGGTTACTATTTATACCAGAAATAGAGAATACAATCTGTAAAAGAGTACACCAGGTAAGTTCCCAGGAAAGAGTGGAGGGTCACACTGGACACACTTAAAAATCAGATCTTTCCTTAGCCAGAACTTTCCTAGACATGTATTTTTCACAGTTTACATTCTATTTCGGTAATCAGATAATCAAAATAACATATAAACAACTAACGACAGTTTTTCTGATGTGGAAGATCAGCCAAGGCCGCAACCACAGAGCATACTTAAGAAAATAACTTCTAAAATTTGAAAGACATAGAAAGGGCATAGTATCCTTACCTAAGCTGAAAAGGAAAGGCCCAAAATCTCAGAGGCCTAGCATTGAAGTAAGAGGAACTTAAGGAGAGAAGAAGAGAAGTTGAAGGTGTGAGTTTATAAGTGAAATGGAAGGGCCTATTTATAGTAAAAGTCAAGGGTACTATTTGATACTATGCGTTAATAAAATATTCAATTTATTATTCATGAAAATGACATTTCTAATAATGCAGAGAAAATTTTTATGTTTATTACTATTGAAAACTTAAAGGAAAAACTATCCTTTCACCTTAAACCTTTAAGTTTCTTTTCAAATCAGTCCTTTCAATTTAGTCCCTGAAGGTATTTTCACACATAAAACGTCATTTTCTCCTACGAACTTCTTTCTAGTTGTCTCTTATGACCAAACCACATCTAGTACTTGACATTTTGATTGTATAAATGAACAGTACCATATACGTAAATAGTATTATACAGGTAAACAGTACGTATATTAGCATAGTAACTATAGTTTGTAAACAAATATTTATATTTTATTTTTCATGGGTATTACATTATCACCCCCTTAAGAGAATTCGGTCCCCCGAATTCAAAACTCATCTCAAGACTGAAATAAGTGTGATTACTTCGTCCATATTTCATCCTTTGCATCTCTTTCTTCCAAAACCTCATCACACCCTTGGTGAGATTTACAAGAACATTATACCATTGACTGTGAACTCTAAACCGCATTATCAATAATTTGCATAAGACTTTTGCCTTTTCTAAACAGCAAGTAATCTCTTCTTCATCAGTTTGATCTTTTCCACAGCCTTTTGTACCATAAAGTGTCTCATCCCCATAACCTTTACCAAACTTAAACCATTTAATCAGATATCCATATAAAACCTCAAATAGATGTCGTCTTCAAAAGTGGCACGTGGTCTTTCCAGTTCATACTGAATATCAGAACACATGTTTCCACACACATAACTTATAACTTTTACGAATACAAGTATAGTACCTAAAGGCGTCATTTTGACCATAGGTAATTCTCTTGCCCGAAGGCGATCATCATGCCTTAAGACGATACTCTCAACTGAATGCGTCATATAAAATGAAATCATTACATGAAATTATTACATGAATCTCTAGGAAGAACAATCCTAGAAAATGTGTTAAGTAAATATCATACTCCTCATGCATAATTATATATATGAAAATTCCTCTCACCTCAATGACTCATATAGAGTCGTATCCCTTCAATGATTAGGGCAAACTCATAGTTCTCTATGTATAGGTTCATAAAATACTTATTTAGCACTCCTCCATAGCTCAGAAATGCAATGAAATATCATTTTAGTAACTCTTCTCAGTCAAAAGGATATTACCATATTCTGCTTTAGAATTTTCATAATCAAGTACGAAATATAAGTCCAACATCTTCTCATTCCTCAAGTTCTTTCAGTAAAAGGAATCAATTCAACAAAGAAGATCTAAATACTAACTTAAATTTTATTTCTAGTACATAGATAATTTTAATACATGAAGCTTAGACCAAATATAACTTTAGGTACAAACAAAAGAAAGAATAAATTAAGGACGAGGAGGCTTTTGAAATGTAGAAGGTGCTCCAGGTCTAGAAGAGGAAGGTGTTTCAGACCTTAAGGAGGAAGCTAATCGTTGTAGCCTACAAAGAGTTTCTGGAGGAAGCGCCTGAGAAATTTGGTGAAGAGCATAAGTCACTCCGTTCATACAGTCAATACACCTTGCTTGTTGGTCACGAAAATTTTGAGTTGCAAACATTGAATGTCTATCAACTCGATTAGCTAGTTCCCCGAAACGACGGTTTATCAGTTTCTCTTGGTTTTCAAAGAGACGATTTATTAGTCGCTTCTGGTCCTCTGTCTTGTATTCCAGGCTCTCTATCTTACGTTCCAGGTTTTCGATCTTACGCTCCAGGAATGCAAGCTTATTTTCTGAGGATGTTGCAGTACTGTCCTCCTCCAACTCTATTACATCCCTCTTTCTTTTCTTAATTTCTGGTGACCTGTCTACAGGTCTCTTCCCTTTGTTGTCTCCGAGACTTAGATTTAAATCAAGCTCTACATTGCCAGTCTCAAAATTCAAGTTGAAAGACTTATTATCGGCCATTGCTCTAGGGATCTCAGAAATAACTTCGAATGAGAAAGGAATGGAGATTGAGAAATAGGTATGTAATGAAAGAAATAGGTTTGCTTGGTGCGATGAGTAGGGTAACGGGCATACAAGATTTATAGACAACCCGAAGCCCCTGGAGCTAAAGCCACCACAACCTACACGCCGCTCGCTATAAGGTTTACAGATCACATACGTCGCAATGCCAGCAATTAATGTCGGACATGCAAGTAAATAGTAAATGCAATTAACATAAGTCAAAGATTTCTTGAAAAAAAATTTTCGGCTAATCTTGACCTTTCTCAAAATTTTGACTAACTATGCTCTTCAGTCTGAGATTTTCTCCCTCTAAACTTGTTTTATCCTGTAATCCCATATCACGATGTCCCTCTATGATTAGGTAGCCTCATATTGGCCGTATCTTAGATTCTAATCGGTGTTTTTACTCTAGACTTACGCATAATATATATGTAAATATATATATTTTAAAACAAAGTTAACTGCTTACGGTCGCATGCCTTAAGCATTATCATGATGTAAGGAAATCACTGCCTTTCATTTGCCCACGAGAGCATTATATGTAATTATGTGTAAGCATGAAGATATATCATCCTCTACACATTTCATTCTATCCAAGTCATTTTGATTTCACATTCTCTATGAGTATATGTAGGATCATCACATATTCTCCTTGATCGTAGCCTTCACTCATTATGCATGAATAACATACATACATGTAATTACAACATGATTCAATCAGTTATGTATATTATACTCAACTGAAGGCTCTCAAGAACAACACAATAAAACAGAAAAATGCATTTCAGTTCATCATAAAAGCATCCAAGGCAATCTTTAATGGCTATATTCTTAACTTCTTTGAATTTCGGAAAATGCCAACGGGAGAAATGGGAAAACCAAGTAAAATCGGCCGCAGATCCACCGAATATTGACTTTCATGGTTTTGGCATTAATGCAACGCGCTATCGGTGTGCACGCCTACCCTAGACTTCTGGCTTCCAGCTTGCAGAAATCCATAGGTTGATCGTGTAGGGGTGCGGTGAAAAGATATCTTCTTTGTCTCTAAGTCCTAATTTTTTTCTATAAAAACCATCCCAGCATTCTCAGTTACCACACCACAAAGAGTAATAATCTCTGAGCCTACAATCCCCCAGTATTACTCTCTCCTCATACTCTTACAAAAATTTCTAAATTTTTTCAAATCATGGCCTCAAGGAAGTACATTGATCTCACAGTAGAGGCTAAGGAAGAAGAACTTGACTTAAACTTAAGTTTATGCAGGGACAAGGGCAAAAGACCTCTCGAGGGATCTCAAGAAATTCAAATGGAGAAGAAGATGAAGAAGATTGAGGAAGCCGAGGAGATTAGCACAGGCCATAGCTCAGAGGACAAAATCGCCTGTTTAGAACAGGAGGTGAAGAATCTCAAGAAGATGATAGAGGATCTGGAGAAGTTAACCAAACGCAATAACGCGGCAATGACTTCGAGAATAGATAGATTCTTCTATTGGTCCACCCAGTGCTTCTGCAATCAACAGCAAAGAAGTGTTGATTGTATGAATGGAATTTACACTACCCTCCGCGACATTGCTATGTCTCTTGCTCCACGGAATGGTCGAGGGGTGATGATACAATACAATCCTCCTAATCCAAGACCACCTCGCTTTTAGATTACTCATGCATGAGTAAACTTCTCTTTCCTTTTTTTTTTTTGCAATGTAATCCTTCAGTGTTTTTTTTTAATGCAAGTGGTTTCTTTTATTGGCTGGTACCCTAAAATAATATAGCTACACAAAATCAATCATGAATTCAGCTTATAAAATCCACCATATAAAATTTTGATCCGACAGCAACGGAATCAAAACAAATAACAACTTTTCCTTGACTAAGTTCAAAAGTGTAGCCACATCTGTCTAAAACTAAAACTGAGAACATAATTCCTAAGAAGAGATAAGTGTCGGAGGGAAAGGAAATGAAAACATCCTACAGGACCTTCAGTAGAGCCGTCTCTCTATAGTTGTGCCCGGGTTCACAACGATAGAGGAGGTCCTACTAAGGTTACCTTGCTCTGTAATCACTAGGAGACCTAACAACCATTGCTCTGATACCAACTTTGTCACGACCCGTTTTCTGGGCACATGACCGGCACAATGATGAATCTCTCATCACTGTAAGCCTTCCGATAAATATATCAAATTTTCTTATCTGAAAATCATAGAGATGATTTGCATGTAATAATAGATTATCAATTTAAAATACATTATTATACTGACATACAAGCTAAATGTCGAACCCCTGACCTAGATGTCCTAGACGATTACAGAGCAACATAATCTACAACAATAGAGGTGCCTACCCGATAGCGGGAGGGTCCAAAGTGATCTACTCTTCTAGCAGATATTCTTCGATGGCAACCTGATCTGAACAAAAAGGTTGTACAAACAGTGTGAACTTTTAAACTCAATGAGCGAATCGGCCTCGCGTTAATAAAATTCAAATACATTACCAGTCATGCAAGCATATCCAAAGGCTCATACTCAACCAATAGACAGAAGATAAAAATTCATCCAATTCAACAAACGTTACTAGTACTCGTCAATGGCAATATATCCCAGAGAGCGCACACAGGCCGGCTCACCAATTATGTATATTTCCGCCATGACGCATAACATCATCCTTTTACATACAAGAAGATAAAAATTCATCCAATTCAACAAACGTTACTAGTACTCGTCAATGGCAATATATCCCGGAGAGCGCACACAGGCCGGCTCACCAATTATGTATATTTCCGCCATGACGCACAACCTCATCCTCTTAGCTAGGGCGCCTCACGGATTTTGTAATACCCAAGAAAAATAAAATATAAATATTTGTTTACAAACTACTGTTACTATTTCAGTATACGGTACTATTCACCCGTATAATACTATTTACGTATATGATACTGTTCATTTATACAATCGAAATGTCAAGTACTAGATGTTGTTTGGTCATAAGAGAAAACTAGAAAGAAGTTCGTAGGAGAAACTGACGTTTTATGTGTGAAAATACCCTTAGGGACTAAAGTGAAAGGACTGAATTGAAAAGAAACTTAAAGGTTTAAGGTGAAAGGATATTTTTCCCTTTTAAGTTTCCAATAATAAATAAAAGAAAATTTTCAGCCGTTGCCGCTATTTGCACAGTAACTACATTATTAGAAATGTCATTTTCATGAATAGTAAATTGAATATTTTATTAGCGCATAGTATCAAATAGTACTCTTGACTTTTGCTATAAATAGGCCCTTCCATTTCACTTCTAAACTCACACCTTCAACTTCTCTTCTTCTCTCCTTAAGTTTCTCTTACTCCAAAGCTAGGCCTCTGAGATTTTGGGCCTTTCCTTTTCAGCTTAGGTAAGGATACTATGCCCTTTCTATGTCTTTCAAATTTTAGAAGTTAATTTCTTAAGTATGCTCTGTGGTTGCGGTTTTGGCCGATCTTCCACATCAGAAAAAATGTCCTTAGCTGTTTATATGTTATTTTGATTCTCTGATTACCGAAATAAAATGTAAACTGTGAAGAATACATGTCTAGGAAAGTTCTAGCTAAGGAAAGACCTGGTTTTTAAGTGTGTCCAGTGTGACCCTCCACTCTTTCCTGGGAACTTACCTGGTGTACTCTTTTACAGATTGTATTCTCTATTTCTGGTATGAATAGTAACCGTACGTATGAATAGTAACCGTATGAATAGTGACCGTACGTATGAATAGTGACCATACGTATGAATAGTAACCGTATATATGAACAGTAACCGTACGTATGAACAGTATCTGTACGAAAACAATCCTAACGTATTTTCTCTAATCTTTCATGAAAATCTCTGTAGCAGAACACCGAAATTCACCTGAGAACTCTTGTCTGTAATGACTTAGAGAAGCGATGTTCGTACGGAATCCAGGTGAGTGAAACGACCCCGTTTTAATAGAGTTTTAGCATTACTGGTGATAAAAAGTATGTCGTAGGACACTCCCAAGATTCATAGGGGGAAATTGGATTCAGAATGACGAATCTAAATGAGATAATTAATCCATAAGTATGGATAAAATGAAATAAGTATCTTATGATGATGTGAAGTTTGAATGTTTTCAAAAATGGATTAATTGTTATCTTGATATGTGGTTTATAAATCCATAATATAGTAATATACTATACCTGTTATATGGATGAATATTATATTGAGCTTCTGATTATGATATGAAATGCTATTGATTGTGATTGAGCGGGACAGTACCCCCTCTCACGGCAAGGCGGAAAACCCGGTTGACAGGGTGTCTTGACCAATGAGTGTGGAGACAACGATTCCCTCTGTAGGGATATAGCCCGGATTGGTGATAAATCCGTGAGGCGCCCTAGCTAAGAGGATGAGGTTGTGCGTTATGGCGGAAATATA
This sequence comes from Biancaea sappan, assembly GCA_037074585.1. Classification (NCBI taxonomy): domain Eukaryota; kingdom Viridiplantae; phylum Streptophyta; class Magnoliopsida; order Fabales; family Fabaceae; genus Biancaea; species Biancaea sappan. Next base: position 33,092,724 of record CM073494.1, on the reverse strand, counting down.
CATAATTGGTGAGCCGGCCTGTGTGCGCTCTCCGGGATATATTGCCATTGACGAGTACTAGTAACGTTTGTTGAATTGGATGAATTTTTATCTTGTATGTAAGAGGATGATGTTGTGCGTCATGGCGGAAATATACATAATTGGTGAGCCGGCCTGTGTGCGCTCTCCGGGATATATTGCCATTGACGAGTACTAGTAACGTTTGTTGAATTGGATAAATTTTTATCTTCTGTCTATTGGTTGAGTATGAGCCTTTGGATATGCTTGCATGACTGGTAATGTATTTGAATTTTATTAATGCAAGGCCGATTCGCTCATTGAGTTTAAAAGCTCACATTGTTTGTACAACCTTTTTGTTCAGATCAGGTTGCCATCGAAGAATATCTGCTAGAGGAGTAGATCACTTTGGACCTTCCCGTTGTCGGGTAGACCTCTCTTTTGTTATAGATTATGTTGCTCTGTAATCGTCTAGGACATCTAGTTCAGGGGTTCGACATTTGGCTTGTATGTCAGTATAATAATGTATTTTAAATTGATAATCTATGATTACATGCAAATCATCTCTATGATTTTCAGATAAGAAAATTTGATATATTTATCGGAAGGCTTACAGTGATGAGAGATTCATCATTGTGCCGGTCATGTGCCCAGAAAACGGGTCGTGACAAAGTTGGTATCAGAGCAAAGGTTGTTAGGTCTCCTAGTGATTACAGAGCAAGGTAACCTTAGTAGGACCTCCTCTATCGTTGTGAACCCGGGCACAATTATAGAGAGACGGCTCTACTGAAGGTCTTGTAGGATGTTTTCATTTCCTTTCCCTCCGAGACTTATCTCTTCTTAAGAAGAATGTTCTCAGTTTTAGTTTTATACAGATGTGGCTACACTTTTGAACTTAGTCAAGGAAAGGTTATTACTTGTTTTGATTCCGTTGTTGTCGGATCAAATTTTTATATGGTGGATTTTATAAGCTGAATTCATGATTAAATTTGTGTCGCTATATTATTTTAGGGTACCAGCCAATAAAAGAAACCACTCGCATTAAAAACAAAAAAAAACTGAAGGATTACATTGCAAAAACGAAGAAGTTTACTCATGCATGAGTAATCTAAAAGCGAGGTGGTCTTGGATTAGGAGGGTTGTATTGTATCATCACCCCTCGACCATTCCTTGGAGCGAGAGACAGAGCAATGTCGCGGAGGGTAGTGTAAATTCCATTCATACAATCAACACTTCTTTGTTGTTGATTGCAGAAGCACTGGGTAGACCAATAGAAGAACCTGTCTATTCTTGAAGTCATTTCTGCATGATTGCGTTTAGTTAACTTCTCCAGGTCTCCTATCATCTTTTTCAGATTTTTCACCTCCTGCTCTAGACAGGCGATTTTGTCCTCCGAGGTATGGCCCGTGCTAGTGTCCTCAGCTTCCTCGATCTTCTTCATTTTCTTCTCCTTCTGCTTCTCTGGAGACCCCTCAAAAGGTCTTTTGCCCTTGTCTTTGCCCAGACTTAAGTTTAAGTCGAGCTCTTCTTCCTTAGCCTCTACTGTGAGATCAATGTACTTCCTTGAGGCCATGATTTGGAAAAATTTAGAAATTTTTGTAAGAGTATGAGGCGAGAGGAATACTGGGGGATTGTAGGCTCGGAGATTATTACTCTTTGTGGTGTGGTAACTGAGAACGCTGGGATGGTTTTTATAGAGAAAAATTAGGACTTAGAGACAAAGAAGATATCTTTTCACCGCACCCCTACACGATCAACCTATGGATTTCTGCAAGCTGGAAGCCAGAAGTCTAGGGTAGGCGTGCACACCGATAGCACGTTACATTAATGCCAAAACCACGAAAGTCAGTATTCGGTGGATTTGCGGCCGATTTTACTCGGTTTTCCCATTTCTCCCGTTGGCATTTTCCGAAATTCAAAGAAGTTGATAACATAGCCATCAAAGATTGCCTTGGATGCTTTTATGATGAACTGAAATACATTTCTCCGTTTTATTGTGTTGTTCTTAAGAGCCTTCAGTTGAGTATAATATACATAATTGATTGAATCATGTTGTAATTACATTTATGTATGTTATTCATGCATAATGAGTGAAGGCTACGATCAAGGAGAATATGTGATGATCCTACATATACTCATAGAGATGTGAAATCAAAATGACTTGGGTAGAATGAAATGTGTAGATGATGATATATCTTCATGGTTACACATACTTACATATAATGCTCTCATGGGCAAATGAAAGGCAGTGATTTCCTTACATCATGATAATGCTTAAGGCATGTGACCGTAAGCAGTTAACTTTGTTTTAAAATATACATATTTACATATATATTATGTGTAAGTCTAGAGTAAAGACACCGATTAAAATCTAAGATACGGCCAATATGAGGCGACCTAATCATAGAGGGACATCGTGATATAGGATTACAGAATAAAACAAGTTTAGAGGGAGAAAATCTCAGACTGAAGAGCGTAGTTAGTCAGAACTTTGAGAAAGGTCAAGATTAGCCGAAAATTTTTTTGAGGAAATCTTTGACTTATGTTAATTGCATTAAATTATATTTACTATTTACTTGCATGTCCGACATTAATTGCTGGCATTGCGACGTATGTGATCTGTAAACCTTATAGCAAGCGGCGTGTAGGTTGTGGTGGCTTTAGCTCCAGGGGCTTCGGGTTGTCTATAAATCTTGTATGCCCGTTACCCTACTCATCGCACCAAGCAAACCTACTTCTTTCATTACATACCTATTTCTCAATCTCCATTCCTTTCTCATTCGAAGTTATTTTTGAGATCCCTAGAGCAATGGCCGATAATAAGTCTTTCAACTTGAATTTTGAGACTGGCAATGTAGAGCTTGATTTAAATCTAAGTCTCGGAGACAACAAAGGGAAGAGACCTGTAGACAGGTCACCAGAAATTAAGAAGAGAAAGAGGGATGTAATAGAGATGGAGGAGGACAGCACTGCAACATCCTCAGAAAATAAGCTTGCATGCCTAGAGCGTAAGATAGAGAGCCTGGAATACAAGATAGAGGACCAGAAGCGACTAATAAGTCGTCTCTTTGAAAACCAAGAGAAACTGATAAACCGTCGTTTCGGGGAACTGGCTAATCGAGTTGATAGACATTCAATGTTTGCAACTCAAAATTTTCGTGACCAACAAGCAAGGTGTATTGACTGTATGAACGGAGTGACTTATGCTCTTCGCCAAATTTCTCAGGCGCTTCCTCCAGAAACTCTTTCTAGACTGCAACGATTAGCTTCCTCCTTAAGGTCTGAAGCACCTTCCTCTTCTAGACCTGGAGCACCTTTTACATTTCAAAAGCCTCCTCGTCCTTAATTTATTTTTCTTTTGTTTGTACCTAAAGCTACATTTGGTGTAAGCTTCACGTATTAAAATTATCTATGTACTAGAAATAAAATTTAAGTTAGTATCTAGATCTTCTTTGTTGAAGTGATTCATTTTACTGAAAGAACTTGAGGAATGAGAAGATATTGGACTTGTTATATTTCATACTTGATTCTAAAGCATAGTATAGTAATATCTTTTTGACTGAGCAGAGTTACTAAAATGATATTTCATTGCACTTCTGAGCTATGGAGGAATGCTGAATAAGTATTTTATGAACCTATAGAACTATGAGTTTGCCTCAATCATTGAAGGGATGCGACTCTATATGAGTCATTGAGGTGAGAGGAATTTTCATATATATAATTATGCGTAAGAAGTATGTTATTTACTTATCATATTTTCTAGGATTGTTCTTCCTAGAGATTTATGTAATGATTTCATTTTATATAACGCGTTCAGCTGAGAGTATCGCCTTAAGGTAGAAGGATCGCCTTCGGGCAAGAGTATTGCTTATGGCCAAAATGATGCCTTCGGGTAGGGTGCTTGTATTCGTAAAAGTTATAAGCTATGTATGTGGAAACATGTGTTCTGATATTCAATGTGAACTGGAAAGACCACGTGCCACTTTTGAGATGACACCTATTTGAGGTTTTACATAGAGACAGAGTTCGTCTCTGATTAGGTGGTTTGAGTTTGGTAAAGGTTATGAGGATGAGACACTTTATGGTACAAAAGGTTGTGGAGAAGATTAAACTGATGAGGAAGAGATTACTTGCTGTCTAGAAAAGGCAAAAGTCTTATGTAAATTATTGATAATGCGGTTTAGAGTTCACAGTCAATGGTATAATGTTCTTGTAAATCTCACCAAGGGTGTGATGAGGTTTTGGAAGAAAGAGATACAAAGAATGAGATATAGACGAAGTAATCACACTTATTTCAGTCTTGAAATGAGTTTTGAATTCGGGGGACCGAATTCTCTTAAGGGGGTGATAATGTAATACCCAAGAAAAATAAAATATAAATATTTGTTTACAAACTACTGTTACTATTTCAGTATACGGTACTATTCACCCGTATAATACTATTTACGTATATGATACTGTTCATTTATACAATCGAAATGTCAAGTACTAGATGTTGTTTGGTCATAAGAGAAAACTAGAAAGAAGTTCGTAGGAGAAACTGACGTTTTATGTGTGAAAATACCCTTAGGGACTAAAGTAAAAGGACTGAATTGAAAAGAAACTTAAATGTTTAAGGTGAAAGGATATTTTTCCCTTTTAAGTTTCCAATAGTAAATAAAAGAAAATTTTCAGCCGTTGCCGCTATTTGCACAGTAACTACATTATTAGAAATGTCATTTTCATGAATAGTAAATTGAATATTTTATTAGCGCATAGTATCAAATAGTACTCTTGACTTTTGCTATAAATAGGCCCTTCCATTTCACTTCTAAACTCACACCTTCAACTTCTCTTCTTCTCTCCTTAAGTTTCTCTTACTCCAAAGCTAGGCCTCTGAGATTTTGGGCCTTTCCTTTTCAGCTTAGGTAAGGATACTATGCCCTTTCTATGTCTTTCAAATTTTAGAAGTTAATTTCTTAAGTATGCTCTGTGGTTGCGGTTTTGGCCGATCTTCCACATCAGAAAAAATGTCCTTAGCTGTTTATATGTTATTTTGATTCTCTGATTACCGAAATAGAATGTAAACTGTGAAAAATACATGTCTAGGAAAGTTCTGGCTAAGGAAAGATCTGATTTTTAAGTGTGTCCAGTGTGACCCTCCACTCTTTCCTGGGAACTTACCTAGTGTACTCTTTTACAGATTGTATTCTCTATTTCTGGTATAAATAGTAACCGTACGTATGAATAGTGACCGTACGTATGAATAGTGATCGTATGAATAGTAACCGTATATATGAACAGTATCTGTACGAAAACAATCCTAACGTATTTTCTCTAATCTTTCATGAAAATCTCTGTAGCAGAACACCGAAATTCACCTGAGAACTCTTGTCTGTAATGACTTAGAGAAGCGATGTTCGTACGGAATCCAGGTGAGTGAAACGACCCCGTTTTAATAGAGTTTTAGCATTACTGGTGATAAAAAGTATGTCGTAGGACACTCCCAAGATTCATAGGGGGAAATTGGATTCAGAATGACGAATCTAAATGAGATAATTAATCCATAAGTATGGATAAAATGAAATAAGTATCTTATGATGATGTGAAGTTTGAATGTTTTCAAAAATGGATTAATTGTTATCTTGATATGTGGTTTATAAATCCATAATATAGTAATATACTATACCTGTTATATGGATGAATATTATATTGAGCTTCTGATTATGATATGAAATGCTATTGATTGTGATTGAGCGGGACAGTACCCCCTCTCACGGCAAGGCGGAAAACCCGGTTGACAGGGTGTCTTGACCAATGAGTGTGGAGACAACGATTCCCTCTGTAGGGATATAGCCCGGATTGGTGATAAATCCGTGAGGCGCCCTAGCTAAGAGGATGAGGTTGTGCGTCATGGCGGAAATATACATAATTGGTGAGCCGGCCTGTGTGCGATCTCCGGGATATATTGCCATTGACGAGTACTAGTAACGTTTGTTGAATTGGATGAATTTTTATCTTGTATGTAAGAGGATGATGTTGTGCGTCATGGCGGAAATATACATAATTGGTGAGCCGGCCTGTGTGCGCTCTCCGGGATATATTGCCATTGACGAGTACTAGTAACGTTTGTTGAATTGGATAAATTTTTATCTTCTGTCTATTGGTTGAGTATGAGCCTTTGGATATGCTTGCATGACTGGTAATGTATTTGAATTTTATTAATGCAAGGCCGATTCGCTCATTGAGTTTAAAAGCTCACATTGTTTGTACAACCTTTTTGTTCAGATCAGGTTGCCATCGAAGAATATCTGCTAGAGGAGTAGATCACTTTGGACCTTCCCGTTGTCGGGTAGACCTCTCTTTTGTTATAGATTATGTTGCTCTGTAATCGTCTAGGACATCTAGTTCAGGGGTTCGACATTTGGCTTGTATGTCAGTATAATAATGTATTTTAAATTGATAATCTATGATTACATGCAAATCATCTCTATGATTTTCAGATAAGAAAATTTGATATATTTATCGGAAGGCTTACAGTGATGAGAGATTCATCATTGTGCCGGTCATGTGCCCAGAAAACGGGTCGTGACAGATTTATCACCAATCCGGGCTATATCCCTACTGAGGGAATCGTTGTCTCCACACTCATTGGTCAAGACACCTTGTCAACCGGGTTTTCCGCCTTGCCGTGAGAGGGGGTACTGTCCCGCTCAATCACAATCAATAGCATTTCATATCATAATCAGAAGCTCAATATAATATTCATCCATATAACAGGTATAGTATATAACTATATTATAGCTTTATAAACCACAATTCAAGAGATTCAATCTTCACATCATCATGAGATACTTGCTTTTTCTTATCCATACTTCTGGATTAATTATCTCATTATATTCGCCATTCTGAATCCAATTTCCCCCTATGAATCTTGGGAGTGTCTTACGACATACTTTTTATCACCAGTAATGCTAAAACTCTATTAAAACGGGGTCGTTTTACTCACCTGGATTCCGTACGAGCATCGCTTCTCTAAGTCATTACAGACAAGAGTTCTCAGGTGAATTTCGGTGTTCTGCTACGGAGATTTTCATGAAAGATTAGAGAAAATACGTCAGGATTGTTTTCGTACAGATACTGTTCATACGTACGGTTACTGTTCATATATACGGTTACTATTCATACGATCACTATTCATACGTACGGTCACTATTCATACGTACGGTTACTATTTATACCAGAAATAGAGAATACAATCTGTAAAAGAGTACACCAGGTAAGTTCCCAGGAAAAAGTGGAGGGTCACACTGGACACACTTAAAAATCAGATCTTTCCTTAGCCAGAACTTTCCTAGACATGTATTTTTCACAGTTTACATTCTATTTCGGTAATCAGATAATCAAAATAACATATAAACAGCTAACGACAGTTTTTCTGATGTGGAAGATCAGCCAACGCCGCAACCACAGAGCATACTTAAGAAAATAACTTCTAAAATTTGAAAGACATAGAAAGGGCATAGTATCCTTACCTAAGCTGAAAAGGAAAGGCCCAAAATCTCAGAGTCCTAGCATTGAAGTAAGAGGAACTTAAGGAGAGAAGAAGAGAAGTTGAAGGTGTGAGTTTATAAGTGAAATAGAAGGGCCTATTTATAGTAAAAGTCAAGGGTACTATTTGACACTATACGTTAATAAAATATTCAATTTACTATTCATGAAAATGACAACACCTTACGCATACAATTGAAAATTTGTATGTTTATTATTATTGAAAACTTAAAGTAAAAACTATCCTTTCACCTTAAACCTTTAAGTTTCTTTTCAAATCAGTCCTTTCAATTTAGTCCCTGAAGGTATTTTCACACATAAAACGTTATTTTCTCCTACGAACTTCTTTCTAGTTGTCTCTTATGACCAAACCACATCTAGTACTTGACATTTTGATTGTATAAATAAACAGTACCATATACGTAAATAGTATTATACAGGTAAACAGTACCGTATATTAGCATAGTAACCATAGTTTGTAAACAAATATTTATATTTTATTTTTCATGGGTATTACAATATTATTCCTCTAAATTCATTTTACCAATATAACAAACTACAAATTATTGAAGGTTATTTGTTTACATAAACTAATATATTTTTAAATGAAAAATAAGATTTTCAATTGAAATATCATTTTTTAATTTTTGAATAAATACTATTTAATTTATAACAATCTCTTTATTCTAATTTATTCACATTAAGAGACCAACTACATTAAAAACTAATTTGTAAAATTTTTTTGTAGCATAAAAACTCTGATTGGCTCCTTTATCTCGAACAAGTAACATTCCTTAATGTCAATAATTAAATAAAAAACTATCATTACTTAAATAGTTTGTTATATATATTATTAAATTATTTTTTGTCCTAAACCATATTAGTGTCCAGCTATGACTGTCATGTTCTTTGCCATGAATGTTGCAAAATTTAGAAACCTTACTGTGAATATATCTCATTCTCATTCGACGGGAACGGAAATTCAGTGACTCGGTTAATTTTTCCATGACCCTATTACTCCAAATGGTGATCTCTATCGCGTAACCTTGATCTTTTTCACTCTTTTACATTAAGCATCAATCAGTCAGAGGGAGAGAAGGAGGACACACAACACAAAGCTGGAGAGGAAAGAAAGATGACGCCTTCTTCGTCGTCTGATCTGGGTTCAAATGGGTATTGTATCATCGTTTCAGTGATTATATATCTAAGCTGCTACTCAATTGCCCTCGTGGGTGCTTCGATCCACGAATATCAAAACGAAACGTTCATTCACCGTTCGAATTCCTTCTTCTTCCATGGCGGTAGTGAGGGTCTCTATGCTTCCAGAGTTACCTCCGGTAACGTCACGCAAGCCTCTGAAGATAAGTCCCTTAATGGGAAATCTTTCATCAGGTAAATTGGAGCTTTTTCTGCACTCATTTTTAGCTTTCTTTCGATATTGCGCGAACCTGTTTGTTTTCTGTGTGAACAAACGGGCAAATTTGATCTGTTTGGTTTCTCGGAAAATTGATAGCATTTTATCAATGTCTTGGCACCATTTTCGATAGAGAAATCGTTTTGTTTTGTCAGGATGCCCCGATTGCGTCAATTTTGGTAATTTTAGTTTCTGATTGACTAAATGCACAAAATAACAGAGATAACTGTTATCTAAATTAATTGAAATGATGTGTTGCAATGCTGATAAGAGTTTATAACTATTGCTTAGTCCAATAAAATTGTAGCAGAAGCCAGAATTCAAGATAAATTTTTACTGGAGTCTTTCCGGTCATGAAAATGTTTATGAGCAATATTTAGTTGATCAACATGGATCTTCTATATCTAATGTACCATATGAGAATGAACATTTAGAAGTTTTTAATTTCTTTATGTTATGTGAACAATCAGGTTTGAATCAATCACCTTTCGAAGAACAAAAGAATCTGCTGAAATGAAGAATGATATGCAGCAAAGGACAGGTTTGGTGGAAGCTATTATAGTTAAGGTGAGAGACAGGAAGAAGATTGGGGGCTCTTATTTGAACTCTGAAGCTATATGTTGCACCCCAGAACTTGCCAAGGACGGTTCGTGCAAGGTGGGAGAGGTTATCATCCATGAAAACCCCGATGACCCTGATGGTCCAAAACGTATACAGACATTCTTTGAAGGGAAAAATGAGGAGGCTCAAATGGTTCTTTCATCTATTGAAATAAACAGTACTGGAATGTATTACCTGTATTTTATGTTTTGTGATCCTGAACTGAAGGGCACAATAATCAGTGGAAGAACTGTTTGGAGAAATCCGGATGGTTATCTTCCTGGGAAAATGATGCCACTGATGACATTTTATGGTTTGATGTCTTTGTCTTACCTTTTATTAGGTCTGCTCTGGTTTCTGCGGTTTGTTCAATATTGGAAAGACATAATTCAACTGCATTACCACATTACTGCTGTCATTGGTCTTGGAATGTGTGAAATGGCCCTTTGGTATTTTGAATATGCAAATTTCAATTCCACTGGAACCAGACCAATGGGAATTACACTATGGGCAGTAACCTTCACCGCTGTGAAGAAGACGGTCTCACGGCTTCTTATACTAGTGGTTTCTATGGGTTATGGTGTTGTGCGCCCAACACTTGGTGGTATAACAAAGAGAGTACTTCTTCTTGGTGCAGCATATTTTGTGGCCTCAGAGGCACTTGAGCTAGTTGAACATCTGGG